>CM057472.1:3692500-4292500 GCA_030035585.1 Dugong dugon
TTTCTAGCTTTGGGTATAGTATTTTCTGTGTTTCTGTTAGCTATAAAATTTCTAGGCATAATATTTATTGTAGCAAATATGGAAATTCTTAAAAAATTGCATTTCCCTTAGGAACGTCTTATTGTATTTATATTCTTATTATGGCTAAATCCAACTACTGTTTAAAGGAGTTATTAATCCTGCAAATATCTGTCTGTAAAAGTAGGAGGCATTAACCTGTTCAGTTTTTTTGAACAAGAAGATTGCATCATTTTGCCTTTCACGTATCTCTCATGTAAGAAACGAATAAACAAGCTATAATTCAGATGCAATGTTTGTGTGTGCCCTTAAAATCCAGAATTTTTTTTTTTTCCTACTGCAAGTAATAGGTAGTCTGTATAATACTGAAAAATGAGTTTTGCCTATTGCCTTTGATCTCTGATTTAGTGGAGAATTTCCCACAGAACTCACTGGAAGTTTGTTGTCCATTTGGTTTCATTTCTCTTAATTTAAATGACATATCTGGAAATGCTGGAGTTGAAAAATAAATAGATAAACCATTTCAAGTTGCAGAGATCCTCAACTAAATGTTAAGTCCCCCCAAGCACTGGCTTGTATCTTCCTAGTTTTCAATTTTTATTAAGATGATCTTTCTATTGAGTAATACTTACTTCTCCAAATGTACATTATACAGTTTAAACTTCCATTTGTTTGAGAAATTGAAGGCAGTTTGATTTGAAACATAGTAATTTTAAAAAGTCCCAATTAACCAAGAGAGGCCAATGCTGTAATTTTAAATGACTAAAATTAACAAACTGGTATCTGATCATAAAAATTTAAGGCACCGGTCAAAGTAGAAAGTAGTGCCATCTTTCCTGTGTTCTGATGTAGTTAGTGATAAACGAAGCAAAACCCTGAAGGAAGTGGAAGGCTTGAGAAAAAAGCTTGGTAATGAACTTTAGCCTGATATGCTTCTGTTACATGTGCTGACATCATAAAAAATAGATCCACCTAAAACTCCACAAGTCCCCCCTTCCCTCCCTGTCACGTTCTTAGCAGAGATTTTCTTGACATAAAGACAAGTAGGTTGGGTCGCCTACTAAGAAAGAAAATGGCCACTTTCCCCAGCAGGTACAATAGGGAAGGGAGAAATAGGGTGATGCCTTTAATCACAATGCTGGGACTTGAAATCAGAATTTAAAACCCTGGTTAATAGTATCGAGGGTCAAGAGTAATTTCGGCCATATTACATATTTCTTTTCTTTGCCCGGTAATTATTCGTTCGGCTATTATAACTAACCACAGTAATTTTCGTAGAACAAAGGTGAGCATGACAACAATAGCTTTACAAATGACGAAGTTTAAATGCCCAAGGTCAGAGAGTAACATTTGGATTTCCCTAAGTATTTCAAATGCTACAGGCTTTAGGTAATAATTTTAATGTGAAAAATATGGAGGCTACGCTTCGCTGCTCTTTGCATATACTGCAAATAGGAGAAAAACCCTTAAAAATTGCTTAGCTTTAATTGAGCAAAAGGATTCACATGTGATCTGAATGTGTGGCTCATAATTCCTCAAGACAGCTTTGGTTGCCGTGTGATGATCCTAATTAAATTATGTAACGGCACTGAACTAGCTAAGCTAAAGGGCCTGTTCTTTCATATCACCTGGTGATTTAACTCTTTGCAGGATTCTGTCTGAATTTGGGGCTCTGGCTTTCTACCATGAGCTTGTATGTTCTCCATTGTTAAGAGCAGGAAAACACGATGTTGATGGAATGCTCCTTGAAAGTTTCCGCCTGTAGGTGGCAGCATTGCAAGGTTTTGGAACTCAGGAGCGCCAAGGTCTTTTTGCCCGTTCTACCTGCTTTTCAAGGAGTCCTTGTGGCACAATGGTTAAGCGCTCGGCTGCTCACCGAAAGGTTGGCAGTTCAAACCTACCCAGCGGCTCTGCGGGAGAAAAGACCTGGCAATCTCCTCCCGTAAAGATTATAGCCTAGAAAACGCTAAGGGGAGATTCTGCTCTGTCACATAGGGTCACTCTGAGGTGAAAATTGACTCAAGGGCACACGACAGCGTTCTGCCTCATCCTCCTTGTCTCAGCAGAGGTCGAGCTAACGTCATTACACACTCACGTCAGGTACAATTTTGTTCAGTTTGGTCTGTGTTTCGTTGTATTTCTGATCGTATGATCTATTTGTAATTCTGACCTGAGATTCCGCTAAAGGAGGTTTCTCAGTAGTCACGTAGACATTTGATAAAGTACCAAACCGGTTGCCTTCGAGTGGCTTCCGACTCATAGCAACACTATAGGACAGAGTAGAACTGCCCCATATGTTTTCCAAGGAGTGGCTAGCGGGTGGATTCGAACTGCCAACCTTTTGGTTGGCAGCTGTAGCTCTTACACTTTGGATGAATAATTAATTTAAGTATATCTGTTTTGATCACTTGGAAGCAAGTTAGAAGACTTCAGGAATCCATATCAAAACCGTCTCATGAGGTTCCCATAGCAACCTCAGCATCCTTACAAAGCTCCTTCTTCCTCCCTCCCTCCCTCCCTTCCCGTTTCTGTCCTCTGTCTCTCTTTCTCTCTCCCTCCCTGTCCCCTCTCTCTTCCTCCCTCTCTCCCCTCTTCCTTCATTTCTCTGAGAGAGGCCGCCTGTGTCAGTCTAGTTAAGTTATGTGATTAGTTTTCCAATTTGGCCGGAGTGGCGGGAAAAAAAAAATTACCAAATTTCATGTATTTCTGATTTAAAAGTCATGATTTGTCTGACTTTTAATAGCATATTCCTTTATGCATAGGGAAATTGTTTAAGATTACATAATTATAAACGTAATAATAAATACATATACACGTATATATGTACAGCATGGATTTCATTGACCTTGATGTTTTTCATTAGACCCACAAATATCTTGGAGTCTTATCTTACGCACTTCTCTATGAAAGTTATGCTTGAAAAACTTGGGTAGGTGACAAAGGTAACAGTGTAGGGTGAGGACATTGGTATCAGGTCTTGTATGAAGTCTCTCGTTCACAAGATCCTTGGGGAAATTGTTTCTGAGGTCGAGATTGACAAAATTGTTTAAGTATTATTGAAAATACAAAACAAAATTGTTTCCTCAATAAATATAATTAGCTGTATATACTGCAGTTTCAAGAGCGAGCACTGATGTTGGGACCAGCTCTTTAAATAAAATAGGACCTCTGTGGTCTCTGGAGGGAACATGCATAAAGCAAAGTAAACGATTTTCTGTCAACACTAAGTAGACAGGTGCTTACATTGAACGGCATTCTAATACGTCTCTGAATATTTATGTCTTCTTTTTCAAATGCATTGCCCATGAATGTCACAGCTGTCAAACGTCTGTACACAAGAAGATAAAAAATGAAATTAATAAAAGGCAGATCAACAATTTTGTTTGTTTGGAACACTTTTCCCCTATGTTTCTTTCTTTCTTCTTCTTTTTTTTAAAACTCAGCTGTGTTTTAGGATTTTGGCACATCCGCATTTTCCAAAAGGCCAGGGGAAATGTGAGTTGACTACTTGTATTCTGGGCTGGCACCAGGGCCTGTCTCAGTATTTAAACACCATAATAATCAGTGGAATTAATGAGTCAGAGAACCAGGGCCTGAGGATTTTTCTAGCCATTTCTGCTGTCCATGTGCGTGGTTAGCTTGGTGCCACAAACGAGATTCTGACAGGTTGTCACTGCCCCTGACCTGAAACCCAAGTTTGTGAGGTGAGAGGCTCTTAAATCTTTCTGCTTCTGTAGCCCAGAGTTTTAGCTCTCCACAGTTAGTGCCAAAACAAGCCATCGTGTGCTCTCAGACTTATAGAGGAACTTGGTTTCCAGGACAAAGGTGACTAAGTAGGACTGGTGGTGGATCAGAGCAATGGAGAAAGGGCTATTTAGCCATCAGATCCCTGCTTATTCTACTTCTCATGGTTACTGGAAGGGCCGTGTGTACAAAGAACATGTGTTGGGCAGTCAGTATGTTATTGTTGTTATTAGGTGCCGTTGAGTTGGTTCCGACTCATAGCAACCCTGCGTACAACAGAATGAAACACTGCCTGGTCCTGCGCCATTTTCACAACTGTTGTTATGCTTGAGCCCATTGTTGCAGCCACTGTGTCAATCCATCTTGTTGAGGGTCTTCCTCTTTTTTGCTGACCTTCCACTTTACCAAGCATGATGTCCTTCTCCGGAGACCGATCCTTCCTGACAACATGTCCAAAGTATGTGAGACGTAGACTCGCCATCCTTGCTTCTAAGGAGCATTCTGGTTGTACTTCTTCCAAGACAGATTTGTTCATTCTTTTGGCAGTCCATGATATATTCGATATTCTTCTCCAACACCACAATTCAAAGACGTCAATTCTTCTTGGTTCTCCCGTATTCATTGTCCAGCTTTCGCATGCATATGAGGTAATTAGCAGTCAGTATACAATCATTTATTCATCAAGAAGCAGCCTATTTTTTTGATGTGCCTGGTTATTATTCTTACTAACTATCCCTCAGCAAAAACGTCCCCCTAGCTTGTTCTATATCCACCCTGAACTGACTGAGTGAACATTTGGCCACAAACAAAGACTATAATTTAAGTGTTGAACCAGGAATTTATGCTTAGGGACTCTGCACTTGTTTTATCCTTGATGAGAATTGTTGTAAATAAAAAACTCCAAATAGTCAAATAGATTTTGGAAAAGCCTTGGTTTAGTAAGACATACAGCTTGGAGTCCAAATTTTGGGGACCTAATTGGGGTTTTATTGATAGCCACAGATATGAACCAGATGTAATAAATATTGGTTGAGCTCAGATTTGATTTGGAAACCATGCTGATTGCTCTGATTTTGTTATAAGAGTTAAAAAAAAAAAAATCCCACATAGATTCAGTTCTGATTTGAATAGGCTCACTGGACTTTTTTTTTCTTTTCTTTTAAGAAAATTTTGGTTCAGTTGGCAGTCTGATTAAACAAACATTTGACTATATTTAAATTTGGAGTTCCACAAGCATAGTTTGTTACATGGCTCAGTTCAAGCCCCTTTGTTTGGCATGGTAATATTGATATGGATCACTATAATGTAATATCAAATCATTTCAAAGTGGTAATTTAACCTCTTAACATTGGGGTTGATCACATTGCCATGGCTGGCGAGGATTTTTGGAAGGTCACTGCTGAGGCTGCGGCAGGAGCCTGGATTTCTCTCTATCTTTGTGCATTGAAACCCTGCTCCTTCTTTAAGATCCGACACAAACACTACATTTTCCAGCAAATCTTCTTCATTCTTCTTAGAAGTATGTTTTTTGCCTCTCTTCTTATATAGCACTTTGTATGTACCTTAATTAATTATTATATTTTGCTTGTTTACGCCTTCCGTTATATCATGAGCTCTTCGAGAGAAGGGGCTTTGTCTTCTTAAAAATGTGTATTATCACAGGTCTGGGGCTCTTGTTTGCGGATACTTGTAAATGTCGCAGCTTTAAGCGTTGGTTAACTCTTTGTCATCACTGTTGTTTTTTTTCTTTGTTTGTGAGTTTATTTTGGTCAGAATGGGCCATTTGGTACGAAACAAAAATCGTAGTTATAAAATATAGTCTAAATGCTTACTATTAAAAAGTCCTAGGGCATTTCATGACATATACACAGAATATCTAGAAAATACGCAACCATTACTAGCAGTTCACCTTTAAGTTCACGTTTCAAATAGGTTGCATCTGTTTCTAATCAGGTAACTGAATGATTAGCAGGAGAAAACATATGATCAGAAAGCATGCAACCCTTGCTGATATGTATTATTTTTAAAGCTCTCCCAGCCTAAGGTCAATAAAGAAATAGTGCATGCAGCAACAGAAGAGTTCGATTAGGGGAAGAGTTTCAGCTGTAAACCCTTTTGTGAGTGGTTGTAAAAACAGAACTAATTTAACTGACGGGTTGAGGTACTTGGGACTGACATGCAAACTAAGGAACGTGAAACAACATGAGAAGAATGGGGACTAGAGAAATGATGGGAGTTGTAGTCGATGAAAACGAAGTTTACTGAGTGGAAAGTTAATGAGCAGATGATTTCATTCCTTTTTACAGAGTCACACTTTTAACTCAAAGAACGCTATAAGAATGATGAGAAAAAGTCCAAAGTTTATAAAACAAAAAAACCAGGGGCTATTACAAACAGGAAATGTTGGAAAACCATTTGTTTACTTCCATTGATAATAGGAAAGTCATAAAAATGACGGTGTTGAGGTAGTATGTCATTTTAAGATCATACTTCTCTTTTAGCTTAATCCATCAAACCGAACTACCTCCTTCTTCAAACAGTTTTTCACACATTGAGCTTAGAGTTCATAGAAGGAAAGAACAAAAAGCTCTGTTCTCCACCCCTGATTTGAACCAGACACAACTTACTTCAAAACTACATGCTGTCCCTCAGTTAATTACTTTCCTTCTGAATTCTATTAAATGTCCCTTTCTCTGCAAGCTATAGACCATCTAAAATGGTAGAAAGACATCTTGAAACTTGCTTTTGGTGCCTTGCTTTTTGAATCCATTTGGTAGAGTTTTCCAGAATTGGTTACAGAAACTTTCTACAATTTTCTGTAAACAATCCTGGCTGAATAAAGTTGAGGATCACCAGCTTAACAAAATTTGATGTCCGACAACCCTATTGCAGCTGTACCGCTATTCCAATAAGAAAGGAAGCTTGTTTTGATGTAAATGCCCACTTGGAAACCCTGGTGGTGTAGTGGTTATGGCTGCTCACCAAAAGGTAGGCAGTTCAAATCCACCAGGTGCTCCTTGGAAACTCGGTGGGGGCAGTTCTATTCTGTTCTATAGGGTCGCTATGAGTCAGAATTGGCTCGATGGCAATGGGTTTGTTTTTTTTTGGAAACACCCACTATACACACAATGCCTTGTAAGAGTGCTTTTTTAAAAATTAAATTATTTATTGGAATATGAGACCCAAGTGACATTTAGAGTTCCCAGACAGTAGGAACTTGAAGAGACAGGTCCCTGAGCCTTGGGAAATTCTCAGAAATCTTGGAGGGCATGGACCTTCCAAGGGACATGGGGTAGGGACCTTGAGCCAATATTAACTAGATTTTATAGGCCAGAATGACCTCAGGTGACACTGAGTTATACTTTTTACCACCCTTCTTCCTCTTCTGGGTATTTACACGGCTACTGCTTAAGAAACATGTTGTAGTTAGTTTAGCTGATTTAAGCAATTAGAAGTCATTTTGTTAGTTTTCTTGATGCCTACTCTTCTCACCAACTTCAGAGTGGATAACCATAGTTTGCAAGAATTTCTAATACAAATTTTGCAATATAGATCTGTTTTCCATATGAAATACCTCTCTCTCGTCTACAGAACCCTAGTATCTAATTTTTTAGAAACTTCAAGAAAGGAAACTTATTGAGAATGTATTCTTCCTTATCTCCATCCCAAATTACCTCCATTTACTTTTGCCAATTAAACTCCATGTTCATGTACAAATAAAATAGCTGGTTGTCTGCTTCCTTATAATGACTTCCATTGACTTGAAGACCGTGCTATATTAGTCCTCAAACTTGCTTGCTCCAGCCTAGACAATTTCATATTCCTTGATCTTTTCCAAAAGATCTTATAACTGGTCACAAAGACTCTGAACCCACAAAACCTTATAATCTAGAATCTGTTGGGTTTCTTTCTTTTTTCTTCCTTTCCTTTTCTTGCTGGTTGAAATCAAGAGGCTAAGAAATGCTTCTTCAAAAGTCACAGTAAGACAGAGCATGTAATATATTTAATTTTACTATTGGAGTCATGGGTTTTCCTCATAGCTTATCTTTTGCTCAAGACATTCTACGAAAGCTCTTTTCTAAAACCCAGACTACAAATTAATGTCCATCAATTTGCACCCTGGAAAACAGACCAAATCACCACTCAGAACAATCTCTGGGCCGCCGAAATCTAGGCAAGCATTTGTCTTTATAGAGCAGGTTAGTTTGAGCAATTAACCATCAAGCCTTATACACATAAACACAACTATAACTAACTATTTAATAGTGGAAGCTTGCTCTACAAATTTTTCCCTTGGAATGTAGTCAAGGTGAATTACTTGATTTTTCCATCACTAAATACTAGAGCAGCTCAGTCTTTTGCAAGTCTCTAGCCTCCACATATTTTCCTATACCCACTATATTTGACAGTAAAACTGCCAAGCTCCATTATTTCCAACTGGCAGCAATTTAATACATAGTTGAGTCAGTTACTTAACTAAATAAATTGCTTAAAGTTAACTCTATTTGTAAGACCACAAGGTGTTTCTAAAACGTGCTGCCCTTTTATATCATAAACCTGGATTAGGTTTACAACCCCATTTCCCCTCAGCAGTTTATAAATCAAACAAAGAACATAGAACAATGCATAAAAATCCCTGTGAAACCACCCTCAGAGTTTTTGTTAATGACAAAAGCGTACTGCGACCTGGATTTACTTTGTATGGTGAAGAAGAAAAGTTTGGTTTCAAGTAACCAGAGTTTGTAAAGGTTTGCCAGGCTCCTTCAAGAGTGATCACCTTTAAAAAGAGAATTCCGTGAAGCCACAAACCATCTGTTCAATGCTTTACCTCCAAAAATGGCAGGGCATGCTAAAGGACTTCGGGCATGTTCTTCCGTCTCCTCTTCTTCTATTCATTAATAAATTTCCTGCCAAATGTTCTTAGAAGTATGATGGAAAATAAATATTGACTTACTTATAATGTCTATCCACAGGTGCTTATTAAATATAAATGAACAAACACACAAATACATATGATGCCCAAAATGAACACCACGTAACCTGGCCCAGTTGTAACATTTTCCTTCTTCAGTTAATTGGGATGGGTTTCAGAGCTAGATTAAATGTAGCTAGTGATTGCTCGGAAGGTATTTTGAAAAGAATGGAAGGGAACTGAAGATTGGGGCATTTTCAGTAGGAGTGCTGTGACTAACCCTCTTCTAAAGGTGAGCCAACTTCATTTTTATGAGTTTCTTTAACATGTGTGTTAGAAAAAAACTATAACAAAATTTCATACATAAATAGTAGACGCCATAGATTAGAAACCCACATCGTATTTAAATGTACATCTTTTTGTTAAGACTTAGCCATCGAATCATGATAGTGTTTTTAGGGATGACTTTCACTTTACCAGTGGTATCTTGACTGCTCTTTAGGGCAGACCCTGGCCTTTCTGGTCTAGCTATTTACTGAAAGAATAAGCGTTGCAGAGTAGATAGCCCTAGCTAGAAAGTCCTGTTAGCTCCCCACATCTGTGCTAATAAAAGGGAGATAATCCCCAAAGCATTTGTATTTGTCTCTGGAGGGACATTTTGATATTCGTTTACATTTGAATATGAGCACACGGTACTGTTGAGATCACTGAAGGAGCCCTCATCACGCCTCTGCTCATCAAGGCCGAGAGCCCTCCACTTTCTCATCTTGCCTGCCCCTTGCCTCACTTCTCCACCTCGTTTTCTTGGTGCAGGGGCAGACTAGTGTCTGTTAGACTGAACTCCAGTTTGAAAAGACCTATTTAATTTATTTCATAAGTTCAATTCAGGAAGATTGCTTGAACAAAAATGGTGATGGGGTGGCAGGACAAATTCCTCAATGGAAAATGTATCCTGGAAGACCAGGCTCAAGCCGTTATTCGCTAGGTGTTATAAACCCCTCTCCTCTGTTGCAGGCCATGACTAACTGTAATCTGGTCCTTAAGTCAAAGAAGTGGAAAATTCACTGGGGAGGGTAAGACCAAAACACCACTTGGGTTTGTTTCAATTTCTGCTTTCACTGCTGAGAGTCGAGACATTTGCAGAAGACATCAACAAAGGCCAGAAACCTCCATGGCTAATCAATAGTTTACAGAAGAGGGACAAAGGCAATGGTTTACATTGCCAACTTTTAGTTATGGGTGGGAAAAAAATATAGTATTAATGCTGGAAATACACAAAATCCAAAAACAGTAGGTTAATTCATGACCTTAATTTTTCAGCATGCTTAGCAAACTACCAATAAGAAAGCCAAAGAGAGCACTCTGTGATATATTCTCTTTTTGCCTACCTTGGCAGTTAGTGGAAAGTTGAAGAATTGTAAAATTATCAGAAAGCAAGCAAGTAGGAAACAATAAGCAATCTGAAGAATCCATGGGTTTACTCAACCAAAAAAAAAAAGAAAAGGCTCGAGAGCAATGCTTAAGACAAAAAAAAAAAAAAAAATAGTACAACGAAAAAAAGAACATTCAACTGCATTAACATTTTCTTGTACGTTATCCCTGTGAATTACCTCTTATGACCTGGAGACAATGAAGTTTATAAAGGAGGGAAACTGTCACATAAACTAGTACATGTTAAAGAGATTTGACTCAAATAATGGGACATGTTACCTGAAGCTACTGATGTACTTTGCATCTGGGTTGTATCCTCAGTTCTGTTTGTTAAGGTGTAGTTTGAATTGTGTGATTGATGTTTCTACAGAGTAGACTGATCTTTTCAGAAGACGTGTGTGAAAATCTTAACTAGAAGCTATACTGAGAGGTGACCGTGTCTTGCTTCTGATGTGGGTTCTGCTCCTCTGTGATCGCATACCTCCAAATCACTTGTTGACTCTTACCTGCTAAGCTGCTCTCCATAATTGTCTGCCCTGGTGGCACAGTGGTTAAGATCTCAGGCTGCTAACCAAAAGTCAGCAGTTCCAATCCATTAGCTGCTCCTTGGAAACTCTACGGGGCAGTTCTTCTCTGTCCTGTAGGGTCACTATGAATTGGAATTGACTTGACAGCAACAGGTTTTTTTTTTTTTTTTTTTTTAATCCATGTCACTGTGAGTTGGAACTGACTGGATGACACACAACAACAGAAAAATCCATGTCACACCCATGCATTTTTGTATTTGTAGTGACGTACCAATTACCTAGAATTTTCTATCATTTCAGCTGTTTAAAGTTCGGGGTTAACAGCACAATAACTTCAGTGTGTGTATTTCTTTCTATAGTTAGATCTTTCAGTTCTGATTTGCCATTGCACAAATTCTTGGAAATAACAGAACTTCAAGAGGTGTTAAAATCCTCTAGTTTCTGCAAATGTGTCTACTACCACTGACTTATGCTTTTCCCTCTCTCTGTGCTGCTCTGGTGGAATAAGATTGACATCTAGCCCTGCCATCTGCACAAAGCAGAAACTTTCTGGTGTAGGCCCTCTCTGGAAGGGACTCTAGCTGAAAGCCCTTTACCTCATCTTTATCACAGTATAAGGGTTCCTCTTTCTGCTCTGTGCAGTTGATTTGGTTAAAACTGTCTGCTTGCCGTTAACTATCTGATGGACTCTACAGAGTGTATCATAATCACTTTTTATTCATTCAATAAATGCTTATTGATACCTGATAGGAACAGCTGAAAAGGAAGAACTTTTGGAGCCCTGGTAGCACAGTGGTTAAGCGTTTGACTGTTAACTAAAAGGTCGGCAGTTCGAATCCACCAGCTGCTCCTTGGTAACTCTATGGGGCAGTTCTACTTTGTCCTATAGGGTCACTATGACTCGGAATCTACTCGATGGAAACAGGTTTGGTTTTTGGTTTCATTAGTGATTGAGACAAATCATAAACTTCAGTTTTCTGAACTTAAAGCCATCCAGTAGACTACAACGCTTGCCATGGATTTAAATATCGGAGTGTAGGGTACACATGTCCTTTGAAATAGAAGATACTCCTTTATGGAATCAGTTTCCCATATTGTTTTAACAGATTCTGGGCATTTTAATTTCATAGCCAAGATCCGTCAATTTTCTGGAGCATATGTTCTAGGGAACTCAATGCTGAGACATGGAAGTTTGTTTGAAAAAGTGATGCTGGTTTTGAGAATGGGTTGATTATTTATTTGTTTGTTTGTCTTGCTGATCACTTAAGGGCATGTTTTGATGTAATTGTGTTAAGAATTTCTTTTTCTTTTTAAAAGTATGCCTAAGGGCAGTGGGGAGGGGTTCACTGAGAGATACAAATTGAAAAATAATAAATTTGGAATGTATTTGATTTGTTACTGCCCTTTGGAAAATGACTGAAAGAATGCCTTGCTTCACTAATATCATTTACATGCAGAAATGACATGGATCTATAGAAGCATATATTCCATACCCTGTGGTTTAATTGATGGAAGAAATAACTACTGATGGACATGAAGCTTCGGAAATACTGGAAATACTGAGGTCTTAAGACCTCAGATGATTTTACAAATGGAACTTCTAAGATTCACTGATCAGCTACTTACTATTATGGAGTCTATCTTCTCCTTGGTTTTGTTGGTGTAGAAATTTACCCTATTGTACCCTATGCACTAGAATATTTTCAAATGGTATTAAGGTGACAGCTACATAGCAGCAGCATCTGAAATTTTAAACATAGACATGATGAGCTCTTTACAAGGCAAAAATAGTTCATTACAGTTTTTCAAACTAGAAATAAAAAAAGACACTAAATCATTTTAAAGGGGAGATAATCGCACTGTTTTGGCTGGAGATGCATATGCAATAGATTGTACAGTTGACATTGCTGGATGACAAATCAGTACAAAAAAAAAAAACAAACTGGTAGTACCAACTAATTCACTGAATTAAAGATTTAGCTGTAAACCCGGAGACTGAGTTAATATCTTGCAGGCAGAACTGTAGTTTTGCCTTACAAAAGGTAACTCTACAGACATGGCTGGACTTGCTGTTTTGCTTATGTTACCCTGGTCTAAGCACCAACTAATCACTGAAGATCTTCTTTTTCTATGAATTCTTGGCAACAAACACAAGTGGCACTGAAATTTTCAAAGTATTGAAGTTATTCAATATTTCAATGTATTGAAAAACGTGTTGGCAGGTCATGGTCTGTTCTGCATTGACTCCATGGCGCCTAGCAACAATTATGGAATTACAAAGGACGTAAAATACATTCTTACCCCTCAGAGACCTTACACTCTTTTATATTTTACTTGTATTAGTTTCTGATTTGTGTAAGTCTACTAAGAGTGATAAAGGCTGGGAGTGAGAGATTTAGGGATGGGGAACGATAAGAAATTGGAGTGGGTTTGTGTGGTTGAGAAAAACTTCATGGTCAGAAAGGATGTGCATAGGATTTCTGCAAGGGGACAAGAAAAGAAATCTTTCCAGGTGGCAGGAACGATTCTATGGGGTAGGAATTGTGTGAGAGTAATAAATAGAGATGAGACTAACTGAACTGAGGTAGGAGAGAGAAGAGACAGATGTTTGTACATTAATTAAGGTGGGCCCAAATTATGAAGTGTTTTGAATGACAGAAGGGTGTACATGACTTAACGGTAAAGAAGCAGAGTGGTAGGTCCTGGCCAACCTGCTGCAGGCCTGCCAACATAGTATGTAATAGAATCTGAGGATGTAATTATGGCAAGAAATCCATACATGATAGTAGAGTAGATTATGGCTACTTTATGTGCATGGGGATGACCACTTGCAGAAAGGGCTCTGAGTCCCTGACAGAGCGGAAGAAAAATGGAGAACAAAATTCTAACTCACAAAAAAAGACCAGACTTACTGGCCTGGCAGAGACTGGAGAAACCCCAAGAGTTTTAGCTCAGTAATGAAGTCATCCTGAGGTGCATCCTTCAGCCAAAAGTTAGACAGCCTCATAAAACAAAACGAGACTAATGGGGCACAACAGTCCAGGGACAAGGACAAGAAAGCAGAAGGGGACAGGAAAGCTGGTAATAGGGACCCCAAGGTCGAGAAGGGACAGTGTTGACATGTCGTGGGGTTGTTTACCAATGTCACGAAACAATATATGTACTGTTTAATAAGAAACTATTTGTTCTGTAAACCTTCATCTAAAGTACAACAAAAAAATAAAAAGAAAGGGCCATGGTCCTCTCTGCTGTCAGAATTCTTACTCTGAGTGGACCACGCTGATCACTTAACGTTAGAAACAGCCCTGAGGGGACCAGGGAGACATTGGGGAGCTGTGCTGATTTGCTTGTCTCCTTATGTTTATACACATGTTTATAGTGCTTCTTTGCAGTTTTAATAGTGAACCAGGGTGGAAAGCAAAGTGAATCCTAGTCTGGTTGCCCTTCACACCAATCTTCAAGCTCAGAACAGACCTGGGATCTGCCCTAGATCCATCAGTCATTGAGGGCATTGACTAGGTACCTGGTTTGATGAAAGTGTTTTCTGAGGGAGATTACCTTGGAATCTGGGAAAAAGACATTCTTCAATGTAAAAAGCGCTGATAATCTCTTAACAAGTAGAACATAAAATCCTTTCATAAATTTGGCCAGGCTTGTCTTTTGACTCAGGAGACATTTGCTTATTTACCTTTGAGAAACGGTGCTAATGCAGCATTATTTACATGAGTTTCAAACAAAAATCCATTTTAAGTGAGGTTGGATTTGGGGTTAAGAAAGAAAAAGTGAAGAGCGTGTGAGAGCAGAAGAAATACCAGCTATGACTTTGTCCTCGTTAGCAAAAATGTTTTTTACGTCATATTCCTGCTGTAGAGCATAATCCTATCTTTAGAAAATTGGCAATTCTTCATAAAGGGTTAATGATACTGCAGTTTCATGGAAGTCATGCCTTTAACTGGATCATGAAAAATGATTATTGGTGAGGAATTTGCTTCCTCTCTGCCCATGAAAATAAATAAAATTTGCCAACTTTTGGCAAATGCTTTCATTATTTAATGCATTCTAAATAAACTGAAGGCACATTTTCAATCACTTCTTCTGTCACTGTGGAGAAGATATCATTAAAATGCAGTTGATGCCGGTGCTTTGTGCTTGTGACATTGTGGTTTTTAATGTTAGAAGCTACTGATCTTTAATCCCTCTTCCATTCTTTTCCAGAGGCAAAATATTCGTCATTAATGAAGATTTTTGTGTGTTTGGTTTGGGGATCACATGTTGTGTGTTCTCTGTGGATTTTGCACTTAGGGAAAAAGCTGGTATGAATGGGGGGAGGTCTGTATCTCCTTTATCACGTCCTTTTGTATTTTGGGACACAGAGTAGGCCTGTAGGGAGAAGCAGGTCATGTTATTTAGTGGCGATGAATACAAATAATGGAAATTAATTACACAAACAAGAGAAGTGCATGCGAGAGGAATGAACAGAGATTAACTAGTAGACCATGAGAACCAGTGTAATCTAGATGTCTTCCGGTGCAGAAGACCCGTCAGTGAAGTACTGTGTCAGTAAACGGCACAGACCCCATCTACAGTGGCCACTCAGGCTGTAAAAAAAGACTTTGAGGCTGATCAATGACTATCTTATCCTAAGATTCGTAAGAGAACTGGTCTGTGCTAGGATATAAGGTAAGGCAGGCAAAGTTGGTCTCCTGTTACCAAAGAAACTGCGTCTGATGATACTTTACGAACCATCTGAGAATCATAAGAAGCTCTTCCTGGTGTTTCAACGACACTCAGCGGGCGTGTTCACGACAGGAATGCAGATGGTATTCCTACGTTAGGAGGATTTCATAAGTCTCACAGAAGTTTTGGACGGTTAGACTTTACCCAAGTGTCTAGTTTGTTAGCGCTAAACATTGCAGCTAAGACCTCAGAAGGATGCTTCAAATCTTTTTTTATGGTTACAAAGACTTTTTAAAACTCGATAAACTAACAGAACTTGTTTTGAGAGCCCTCCTAGGTAATTTAAAATTTCTATTTCCATGATGCATTTCTGAAGGTGAAAGCAATTGAAGAAATGACTAGGGCAACATTCTAGATTGTAAATATTTCTGTTTCGTTAGTGGCTCTCCTATTGCCAATTAGGGCAGCTAAAAGTGTTTCTGTTACTAATGGTCAATTATCTAGGACAAAGAGTAGGTTATCAGCATGTCGTTTTTCTTCTTATCAAGCTCAAGAATCATGCATTTGATGTATTAATAAACCCTAAGAATCAATATCGATTAGTTAAATTAAACATAGTGAAAAAAAAGTGTCAATTTAGAATTAGTCTCCTGATAAGATGATGTGGGATATTAACTAGTTGAAAAATACTAGTCATAGCAACTATCATAAACATTTAAGACTATATTTTAAGTAAATATATCTTCCAGTACTTCAGAGCCATTAAACTGAAAATAATGGAAGGGAGGGATAATTATGGTTATAGAACCATTTTGATAGCAAAATGAAAAATATTCTAAACTAAGAAATGTAGGGATTGTTGAAATAATGGCAAATAGTCATTGAGTGATTTGGTCGGCAGTTCAAATCCACCAGGCACTCCTTGGAAACCCTATGGGGCAGTTCTCCTATGTCCTACAGGGTTGCTATGAGTCAGAATCAACTCAGCTGCAATGGGTTTGGCTTTTTTTTTTTTTTTTTTTTTTTCCGGTGTTAAACGCACAGATTCACTCTTTTAATCCCCATACCAATCCTTTGGGACAGGAATTATTATAATTCTCACTTACAGATGAGAATTCCTCAGCATAAACAGTGAAATTTCTTGTCCAAGGAGACCCAGCTAGTAAGTGGCAGAGCTGGGATTTGAACCTAGGTAGTGTGGCTTTGAAGCTTAATTTCTTAGCCATTCTGTGAAGATTATTAGAGACATAGACAAATGAAAACAGGTATTGACACATTCGGACTCTGTTGATTTGCAGAAACCTAGACTAAAGAGGTTTAAAATAAACAAAAACCAAACCCGTTGCCGTTGAGTCGATTCTGCCTCCTAGTGGCCCTACAGGACAGAGTAGAACTGCCCCATAGAGTTTCCAGGGAGCAGCTGGAGGGTTTGAACAGCTGTCATTTTGGTTAGCAGCCCTAGCTCTTAACCGCTGCGCCACCAGGGCTCCTAAAAAGAGAATTAGGTGAACTGAATTCTAGACATTGTAGATGCAGGTTACAAAATCACTATTAGGTGTGGACATTTTATGACCTGGAAAAGATCAAGATGCAGGATAGAGGAAAAGGTGAGCAAGTGATCCAAAAGGGATGCCACAGCCGAGGAGACATCGCCAATATGAAAACTCTGTTCTTCGATTATATAGTTTTTGTTTGTTTTTATATTTTATTGTACTTCAGGTGAAGGCTTACAGAACAAATAGTTTCCATTGAAACAGTAGTACAGATGTTGTTTTATGACATTGGTTAACAACCCCACAACATTTTAACCCTCTAAATTCTCAACCTTTTTTTTTTTTTTGATGAAAATACAGATAGCCAAAGATACACCGTTTCAAAAATTTCTACATTCACAGTTCAGTGACATTGACTACGCTCTTCCAACTGTGCTGTTATTCTCACTTAAGATGAAGGCTTACAGAACAAAATAGTTTCCATTGAAACAGTAGTACACATGTTGTTTTATGACATTGGTTAACAGCCCCACAACATTTTAACCCTCTAAATTCTCAACCTTTTTTTTTTTTTTGATGAAACTACAGATAGCCAAAGATACACCGTTTCAAAAATTTCTACATGCACAGTTCAGTGACATTGACTACGCTCTTCCAACTGTGCTGTTATTCTCACTTAAGATGAAGGCTTACAGAACAAAATAGTTTTTCATTTAACAGTTACTACACATGTTGCCCTATGACAATGGTTAACAATCTCACAACACATCAAGAATATCCTTACTCCACCTTGTGTTCCCTATCACCAGGGGACTTCCTTGTCCCCTTCTGTCTTCTGGCCCTTGTCACTGGACTACTGTACCTCATTAGTCTCATTTGTTTTTTGTTTTTTGTTTTTAACACCATTTCAAAACTTTTTACTTACACATTTAAGTGATATTGACTA
Source organism: Dugong dugon (assembly GCA_030035585.1). Classification (NCBI taxonomy): domain Eukaryota; kingdom Metazoa; phylum Chordata; class Mammalia; order Sirenia; family Dugongidae; genus Dugong; species Dugong dugon. The sequence goes on from CM057472.1 coordinate 3,710,249, forward strand.
TGCTCTTCCAAATGTGCTGCCATTCACGCCCAAGATGAAGGCTTACAGGACAAAACAGCCTCCCATTTAATAGTTACTACAAATGTTGCCCTATAACAGTGGTCAACAATCTCACAACATATCGACAGTGTCCTTACTCAATTTGTGTTCCTTATCATCAGTTTCCTACTTCCCCTCTGCCTTCTGGCCTTTGTCACCGGACTCCTGTACCTCGTTAGTCCCATTTAGTTTTACTGGGCTGTCCACTCCCAGGCTTAACATCGAACCTCGAAGGTAACTTCACCTCTGAGCTGAAAGGGTGTCTGGGGGCCACACTCTTGAGGTTTCTCCAGTATCCTTTAGGCCAGTAAATCTGGTCTTTTTTTGTGGGGGGGGGGGGAGTTAAAATTATGCTCTACATCCTTCTCCAGCTCTGTCCAGAACCCTCTGTTGTGATCCTGGTCAGAGCAGTCGGTGGTGGTAGCCGGGCACCATCTAGCTGTACTGGACTCAGTCTGGTGGAGGCCTTGGTAGCTGTGGACTCTTAGTCCTTTGGACTAATCTTTTCATTGTATCCTGTTCTCTTCATTCTCCCTTGCTCCCGAAGGGATGAGACCAGTGGAGTATCTTAGATGGCCACTCATAGGCTTTTAAGACCCCAGACACTACTCACCAAGGTAGAATGTAGAGCATTATCTTTATAAGTAGTGTCATGCCAATTGAGCTAGATGTTCCCCGAGACCATGGTCCCCAGAGCCCTCCGTCCAACACCTCAGTCCCTCTGGGGGTTTGGATGTGTCTATAGGGCCTCCATGACCTTTCCTTGCGCAGGTTGTGTTAGTTTCCCCTGTACTGTGTACTATCTCACCTCTCACCCAACGTACCACTTACCTATTGCCTATTTAGTATTTCCCCACCCTCCCCTCCCCTCCCTGGTAACCAACAAGGATTGTTACATTTTGCATGTGAATTTTTTCATGGGTTTTTACAATAGAGGTCTCATACAATATTTGTCCTTTTGTGATTGACTTATTTCACTCAGCATAATGTCCTCCAGTTTCATCCATGTTATGAGATGGTTCACAGGTTCATTGTTGTTCTTTCTCGTTGCATAGTACTCGTTGCATGTGTGTATGTACCATAGTTTGTGTATCCATTCATCTGTTGATGGACATCGAGGTTGTTTCCATCGTTTTGCTATTGTGAACAATGCTGCCATGAACATAGGTGTGCATATGTCTATTCGAGTGATGACTCTTATTTCTCTAGGATATATTCCTAGGAGTGGGATTGCTGGATCGAATGGTATGTCTATTTCTAGCTTTCTGAGGAAACACCATATCATTTTCAAAATGGTTGTATCATTTTGCATTCCCACCAGCAGTGTATAAGAGTTCCCATCTCCCCGCAGCCCCTCCAACATTTGTTATTTCAGGTGTTTTTGATTCGTGCCAGTAATGCCGGGGTGAGATGGTATCTCATTGTGGTTTTGATTTGCATTTCTCTAATGGCTAGTGATGGCGAGCATTTCCTCATGTGTCTGTTGGCCATTTGAATGTCTTCCTTGGTGAAGTGTCTGTTCATTTCCTTTGCCCATTTTTTGATAGGATTGTTTGTCTTTTTGTTGTAGAGGTATTGGATTTTCTTGTAGATTATGGAGATTAGACCTTTGTCTGACTTATACTGTCCAAAAATTTTTTCCCAGTCTGTAGGTTCTCTTTTGACTCTTTTGGTGAAGTCTTTTGAAGAGCATAGATGTTTGATTTTTAGAAGATCCCAGTTATCTAGTTTATCTGTTGGGTTTTTTGTGTTGATGTTTATGGTTTGTATCCTGTTAATGCCATGTATTAAGGCCTGAAGTGTTGGTCCTATTTTTTCTTCTATGAATTTTATAGTTTGAGGCTTTATATTCAGGTCTTTGATCCATTTTGAAGTAGTTTTTGGATATGGTGTGTGGTATGGGTCCTGTTTCATTTTTCTACAAATGGATATCCAGTTTTGCCAGCACCATTTGTTAAAAAGACTGTCTTTTCCCCATTTGATGTATTTTGGGCCCTTGTCGAAGATCAGGTGACCGTTGGTGGATGGATTTACATCTGGGTTCTCAATTCTGTTCCATTGGTCAATGTCTCTGTTGTTATACCAGTACCAGGCTGTTTTGAGTACTATAGCTGTATAGTAGGTTCTCAAGTCAGGTAGTGTGAGTCCTCCAACTTTATTCTTCTTCTTCAGTAGTGCTTTACTTATTCGGGGTTTCTTCCCTTTCCATATAAAGTTAATAATTAGTTTTTCCATCTCTTTGAAGAATGTTGTTGGTATTTGTATTGGGATTGCATTGTATTTGTAAATTGCTTTAGGTAGAATTGCCATTTTCACAATGTTGAGTCTGCCTATCCACGAGCATGGTACGATTTTCCATTTATGTAGATCCCTTTGGGTATCATGCAGCAGTGTTTTGTAGTTTTCTTTGTATAGGTCTTTTACATTCCTGGTCAGATTTATTCCTAAGTATTTTATCTTTTTAGGGGCTATTGAAAATGGTATTGATTTCCTGATCTCCTTTTCATTGTTCTCTTTACTGGTGTATAGGAATCCAACTGATTTTTGAATGTTTATCTTGTATCCTGCTACTCTGCTGAATCTTTCTATTAGTTCCAGTAAATTTCTCGTGGAGTCTTTAGGGTTTTCTATGTATAGTATCATATCATCTGCAAACAGGGAGAGTTTAACTTCTTCATTACCAGTTTGGATGCCCTTTATTTCTTTCTCTTGCCTTATTGCTCTAGCTAGAACTTCCAGCACAATGTTAAATAGGAGTGGTGATAAAGGGCATCCTTGTCTTGTTCCTGTTTTCAAGGGTAATGTTTTCAGCCTCTCTCCATTAAGAATGATGTTGGCTGTTGGTTTTGCATAGATGCCCTTTATTATGTTGAGAAATTTCCCTTCTATACGTATTTGATTGAGAGCTTTTATCAGGAATGGGTGTTGGACTTTGTCAAATGCCTTTCCTGCGTCAATTGAGATGATCATGTGATTTTTTTCTTTCCTTTTATTTATGTGGTGGATTACGTTGATGGATTTTCTAATGTTAAACCATCCTTGCATACCTGGTATGAATCCTACTTGGTCGTGGTATATTATTTTTTGGATATGATACTGAATTCTATTGGCTAGAATTTTGTTGAGAATTTTTGCATCTATATTCATGAGAGATATTGGTCTGTAATTTTCTTTTTTTGTGATGTCTTTGCCTGGTTTTGGTATCAGCGTTATGCTGGCTTCATAGAATGAATTTGGAAGCATTGCTTCCTCTTCTATGCTCTGAAATAGCTTGAGTAGAACTGGTACAAGCTCTTCTGTAAATGTTCTGTAGCATTCTCCAGTGAAGCCATCTGGGCCAGGGCTTTTTTTGGTTGGGAGTTTTTTTATTACCTTTTCAATCTCTTCTCCTGTTATGGGTCTGTTCAGATTTTCAATATCACTTTGTTGTAGTTTGGGTAGTCCGTGTGTTTCTAGAAATTTATCCATTTCCTCTAGGTTTTCAAATTTGTTGGAATATAGTTTTTCATAATATTCTGTTATAATCCATTTTATTTCAGTTGGGTCTGTTGTAATGTCCCCCATTTCATTTCTTATTTGGGTTATTTGTGCCTTCTGCTGTTTTTCTTTTGTCAGTCTGGCCAGTGGTTTGTCGATTTTGTTGATTCTTTCGAAGAACCAACTTTTGGTTTTGTTGATTCTTTCTAGTGTTTTTCTGTTCTCCGTTTCATTGATTTCTGCTCTGATCTTTACTATTTCCTTTCTTCCAGTGGTTTTAGGCTTTTTTTGTAGTTCTCTTTCTATTTGTTTGAGTTCTGTAGTTAATGTTTTGATTTTGTCTCTTTCTTCTTTTTTGATAAGTGCATCTATTGCTATAAATTGTCCTCTGAGGACTGCCTTTGCTGTGTCCCAAAGGTTTTGGTATGATGTGTTTTCATTTTCATTTGATTCTAGGAATTTTTTAATTCCATCTCTGATTTCTTCTATTAAGCAGATTATTATTCAGTTTCCATGTGTTTGATTTTTTTTCCTTGCTCTTTCTAGTGTTAATTTCTACCTTGATGGCATTGTGGTCAGAGATGATACTGTGAATTATCTCAGCATTTTGGATCTTGTTGAGGATTGCTCTGTGGCCTAAGATGTGGTCTATTCTGGAGAACATTCCATGTGCATTGGAAAAGAATGTGTACTTAGCAGCGGTTGGATGGATTGTTCTATATATGTCTATGAGGTCCAGTTGGCTGATTGTGTCCTTTAGGTCTTCTGTATCTTTGCTGAGTTTCTTTTTAGTTGTTCTGTCCTTTACTGAGAGTGGTGTGTTGAAGTCTCCTACTATTATTGTGGAACTGTCAATTTCTCTTTTCAGTGCTGTTAGAGTTTTTTTTATGTATTTTGGAGCCCTGTCATTGGGTGCATAGATATTTATTATGGTTATGTCTTCATGATGGATCATCCCCTTAATCATTTTATAGTGTCCTTCTTTGTCTTTTATGGTAGATTTTGTTTTAAAGTCTATTTTATCTGAGATTAGAATTGCCACTCCTGCTCTTTTTTGATAGTTGTTAGCTTGATATATTTTTTTCCAACCTTTGATTTTTAATAAATTCACATCTTTGTTTCTAAGGTATGTCTCTTGTAGACAGCAAATTGATGGATCCTGTTTTCTTATCCATTCTGCCACTCTCCGTCTCTTTATGGGTGCATTGAGTCCATTTACGTTCAGTGTAATTATTGATAGATGGAAGTTTGTTGCTGTCATTTTGTAGTGGTTTTTTTTTGTGGTGCTGAAGTTTTCTTTGTTCTTCTTACTCTCTTGTGCTGAGTTACTATTGTTTGTGGATTTTATGTTCATTTCTTTTGTTTTTGTAGGTTTTGTTTTTGTTGAGACTTTATGTTTTTTGTCTTTATTTTTATGAGTTGGTTTGTTAACTTTCTTTGTGGTTACCATGAATTTTACCCTTATCTTTATAATTTTTAAGCAGTCTACCCTTACTTGGTATCACCTTGCCTTCCTCTCCTTTAGAAGGTTCTATACCTATGCCATTTGTTCCCTCTTTCATTGTTTTGATGTTGTTGTCATCCTTTGATTGATTTCTCTGATTTCCTGTTGTATTTCTTTTGTTTTTGGAAAGTCCTCTGTAGTTCAGTTCCTAGAATGGTATCTGGTTCATATGAACCTGCGTCCTAGGTCCTAGGTCCTGCCTGAGGGCTGAAGCTGTTTGTCCTCAGATTGAGGAACTCCCTTTAATAATTCTTGTAAGTTTGGTTTGACTTTTGCATATTCCTTTAGTTTGTGTTTATCTGGAAATGACCTAATTTCACCATCAAATTTGAATGAGAGTTTTGCAGGATATATTATTCTTGGCTGACAATTTTTTTCTTTCAAGATTTTATGTATGTCATCCCATTGCCTTCTTGCCTGCATGGTTTCTGCCGAATAATCTGAGCTTAGTCTTATTGTTTCTCTTCTGTATGTGACTTCTTGTTTTTCACGAGCTGCTCTCAGGATTCTTTGTTTGTCTTTAGTTTTAGCGAGTGTGAATATGATATGTCTTGGTGATTTTCTTTTGGGGTCTCTTCTATATGGGGTTCTTTGAGCTTCTTGGATGGCCAGCTTTTCATTTTTCATGATAGTTGGAAAGTTTTTTGTCAGCAGTTCGTCAATGATCCTCTCTGTGTTTTCTGTTTTCTCCCCCTGTTCTGGTATGCTGATCACTCATAAGTTCTTGCTTTTAATTGTGTCCCACATAACCCTCAGGGTCTCTTCATTTTTCTTTGTTCTTTTTTCTGAGTTTTCCTGAAACAGAGTTGTATCCAAGTGTTTGTCTTCAGTTCCACTGATCCTGTCTTCCATGGTTTCAAATCTACGTCTCAGCCCTTCTATGACACCGTCCATTTCTGAAATCTTGTTGTTTATCTTTTGGATTTCTAATTGTTGTTTTTGTATAATTTCGAGTTGTGAATTTATTTTGGCATTTTGTTCCTGCATCATCTTCCTGAATTTTTCCAATTTTTTAATCTGTATTTTCCATAAATTTGTCTATTTTTTCCTCATGTTTGTCAGCTTTTTGCCTCAGTTCTTGGAAAATTCCGAGTATTAGTGATTTGAGTTCCCTATCAGGTACTTCTAGTGTATTTTCTTCCACAGGAGAGTTATCTGGTGTTTTAATTTGGACGCCTATTGGAGCCATCTTGTCTTGTTTTTGTAAATGTTTTGATATTGTTTGCTGTTTTCGGGGCATTCAGTAGATATTTCTCTCGTTTATTGATTGTAGATTTTTTTTGTTTGTTTGTTTCATTCTTGTGGTACAGCTGGGCAGATCTAGCTGAAGAGGAGCCACTGGGACGGGTTGTTTGTGGCACTCACCGCAGCCACCAGGATGGTCAGTAGTCAGTGCTGGGCTGGTTCCAATAGGGCGTGCCTGCACAGTTCGGTGGTGTGATGTCAAGTGCACGGTGCAGGTAGGTAGGGTGCAGCGGGAAGATGGTTATGTGTGAAGCTAAGCTGGATATGGGAGTGAGGAGAGAGGAGCAGGAGCAAAAAGCATACAAACATAAAAAAGTGCTAGGGGAGCTTGTCGTTGGAATGTACAGATGAGAGACTATGGGATGGAGGATACCAGAAGGGGGAAGAGAAAGAAAAGGAAAGAATGAACAAGTAAAAATCAGAAAAGTTAAAGAACTGCAAAGTTCCCAGGGATCCCACCAATGCAGCTATGAGGTCTGGGGGAGTTGGTCTCAGTTTTCACAGCACAGCCTGGCCAGAAGGTACAGAGGCATACATCGCCTGGTATTCAGGGTTCAGAAAGAGAAGGAAGAGATAGAGAGATGAGAAATTAAGCAATGAAGAAAGATAAAAGGGAAAAAGAGGGAAAAGATGACAAAACTAGTCAAAAAAGAAGAAAAATAAAATTAAAAAAGAAAAAAAAAAAGCAACACCAGCAGTCAGTGCCAACAAATAGGACCCAGGGAGCCCCCACTCAGGGGTATGAATTCCAAGCAGCCGGCAGTCTCGGGGTTAAGAGACCGTGGCCACGGGAAGCAGAGGGGCCAATGAACAAAGGCCCCGGGATCTCACCAGCGCGGCAGCCCAGACCTGGAAGCAGCCACACGCCCGAACGCAGCCCCACAACCCCGCTGGAGAGAGCAAAGACGTCGCTTGGAACCAGGCACCCGAGCAAAAGGAGGTGGAGGCAGCGAGAGGCAAGCGAGAAACCAGAAGAAGCAGAAAATGCCACACCAACAGCCAACAAATGAGACCCAGAGAGCCCCCACTCAGGGGCGTGAATTCCAAGCAGCCGGCAGTCTCGGGGTTAAGAGACCATGGCCACGGGAAGCAGAGGGGCGAACGAACAAAGGCCCCGGGATCTCACCAGCGTGGCAGCCCAGACCTGGAAGCAGCCACACGCCCGAATGCAGCCCCACAGCCCCACAGGAGAGAGCAAAGACGGCGCTCGGAACCAGGCACCCAGGCAAAAGGAGGGGGAGGCGGCAGAAAAAGCTTCGCCAGCAGCCAGCAAACGGCTCTCAGAAAGCCGCCAGCCTGGGCGCGCGGAATCCAAGCACCGGTGCCTCCCAGCCCAGGGACCCTGGCCACGGAAAGCAGGGGAGCCTCAGCCGAGGTGGAGAGGGGTGGGGGGTGCGAAAGCGCGCACTGCAGTTTACCGTCGTTCTGTCTCCCACTGGACGCTCTGCGAGGCTGCTCTCCCGTTCGCTGGTCTCCGATAGGAATCCAAGATGGTGGATCCGCGCTGCGTTAGTTGGTAAGGAATCTCTGCCTGAGTCTCTCCTCGCTCTCCATTCTCTTTTAGTATTCTCACTCCGTTTGGTGTTTGGCTGAGTTCTTTATCTCTTCATTTGGTGTTCCAGGGTTTCAGGATTGTTGATTCTCTGTTAGGCTTAGTTTTTCGGATCTTTGCTGTGGAGGGATGGCGTGGTGCTTCTGCCTAGAGCGCCATCTTGCCCCGCCTCCCAATTATATAGTTTTAATTTATTACTTTTAAGATTTGTTTCCTATAGAAAAGTCATAGAAGGCAATGGAAAAATAAAATTTATGTAAGCTTCCTTAAGTGGCATTTATTTAATAGCTTTATCCTCCTAACCCATAAACTAAGGGTTAATTCTACTAACATTCCTGACATATTTGAGTAGTAAGAATATTTTTACAACTGGACAATGCAATTTGAATATTTAATATGCTTAAGGATAAGACTATACGAGATTCTACTGAAAAAATGCCTCATCATCAAAGATAATAAACTTTCAAGTTCAACTTTAAATAAGCTCCATCGCCAGTGATGGAGTCCTTAGTTTTCTACAAGGATAATCAATAACTAGAATAATAGCATATATTGTTATTATTACAATAATGGTGAATATTTATGCAGTGTTTAGCAGTGTTCTGCACTATGCTGGGTGATTTATATAAATTTTCATTCGTAGTTTACAATAACCTCACATGGTAGGTATTATTCTAACAATTTTACAGATGAGGAAACTGAGGCTCAGTGAGAGATACTAACTTGTCCAGGGCTGTATGCCTTTAACCTGTGTTGTCTGCATTCATCATTTTGTACGTGGACAACATTGTTGAATATCTTGTCCTCAGACATTTCGGAGCCCTATGATGAAGCCATTATAGTGATATGTAGTTTTTAAATATCGAATCAGGATCTACTGGGATAAAGTAAAGTCAAATGAAATATGATTGTTCTCAAAAATGATTTAAGATAAGCTGCAATTATCTGGTAAAATTCCATACTCCCCCAAAGAGTTATATTTGACCAATATTACCCTCACAATAGTCAATTACCGGGGCATACACAACTATGCTCTGTTTTTTCTTTTTTTTCTTCCAGATTTTAGCTATAGACAGAAAAGCAGGGACTCCACCTACTGTTTTATCTACTCCAGCTCAAAAACACATACTGGACAAAAATATCAATCTCTAAGAGAAGACGAAATAAGCAGTGATAGGATTGTCAAAAATTAGTTATTTCTTATTAAGAAAACTGCTGTTTCTAAGGGAGGGTGTCCTTCAATACCTAGAGACAAGGAAACTGTTTTTAATAAGGTAGCACTTCAGCACAAACACACATACTAACAATTTTTCTTATTTTTTGACTCTGTCAGCAATCACCAGGTGATGTGACATGCTATGCTAAAGGGCTGCTGTTTTTCTTGTGGGTGGAGACCCAGCTACCTTGGATTGGAGTGGTGGGTGGGGAGCATCACGCTTGGCCTCCTGTGAATGGTGATAACTTAACACTGACAAATGATCGCAATATCATTAATCAGGGTGTTTGATATAAGGGCCTGCATATTCATCATGTAGACATCAGCCTTAAACTGGAAGCATTCCTAAATAATCATATATATCAGATACACAGGAGGGGCAGAAGTGACATGGATATATGTGCAGTAAATTTAAATTACCCTTCTACCTTGAAAATCATTTCGTTGATTTGGAAAGAAGACCACAGACTCTATCCAGTTATTCATGAGCTCAAGTATAAAATGATGAGAATGGGATTCAGGAAGTTCCCCCGCCTTCCAATTCCCTGTGCCTGGCTATGTGGTATCTATTATTAATATTCATACATTTTTAAAAAGAAAATTATCCTTAGTCCAGTGCATTTTGCTATTTATTGGACATAGAAGAGATATCAGCTAGCCCTTACATACGGGGTTATGGGCCACGTGGAATTACTAAATCAAATGAATAGTTGATAGCTCCTTTAGTGTTGCCCAAATGTAGTTGATGGCTCCCGTGTGCTCCCTTAGAATATACGGATGGTGCAGTGTGCTGTTTAAGAGCATTAACCAGACTGTCTGCATTTATGTCCTGGAGTTCGTGAGTTGTGCCCTGAGACGTTGGGCAAGTTCCTCGTTTGTAAGTAATAGTACTTACCTCATAGGGTTTCATGAGTTTTATTCAAGTTAATACATGTAATCACTGGTGTGTGGCATGTAGTAAAGACTTAATAACTATTACCTGTTTTTATTTTACAACCCTCTTTCATAATGTCAATCACACCTCACTGCAATGCCCTTTGGAGAAAATAAGTAGGATAATGTCTTACTAATGTTTGCATTCCTGGCGCCTAATGTCCACTTAAGGTTTGCAATTATCTATGTAGCGCTAATACACTGGGTCCTTCTAACTGAGGAAAGGCCAACTATAGAATCCTATATACTGTGTTTTAAGGTGAGGTGTTTTTTAGGTGGAGTCTCTGCTGCTAACTGAAAGCTTGGAAGTTTAAGGCCATCCAGAGATGCCTTGGAAGAAAGGCCTGGTGATCTACTTCTGAAAAATCAATCACTGAAAACTACAGAGCACACTTCTACTTGGGCACAGTGGAGTCGCCATGGGCTGGAGTCGACTCAATGGCAACTAGTTTGTTTTTTTAGGTGAGCTGTTTTCTCTAAAGGCTTTTCTTTAATAGCATGGAGAGGTCCCAAACTTTTAGTTATTTATGAGGAGAACTCTGCTTCTAGCCTGCTATATGGCTGGTATTTGTGATGGGAAGATGGGTTATGCATTTATACAGTCAGCAAATAATTATTGAACAATTATTATATGTTAGACACAGTTCTGTTGTTATTATTGTGTGCTGTTGAGTTGATTCCAACTCACAGTGATCCCATGTGACAGAGTGGAACTGCCCCATAAGGTTTTCTTGGCTGTAATCTTTACAGAAGCAGATCTTCAGATCTTTCTCCCATCCACGGAGCCGCTGGGTGAGTTTGAACGACCAGCCTTTCGGTTAGCAGCCAGGTGTTTAACCATTGCACCACCAGGGCTAGGATATTGGAAATATACAGGTGAAAAAGACACATGAAGTCTCTTTCCTTGTAGTGACCGAGGGTTGAAAGGGGCAGATAATAAATTTTAAAAATCAATAAGAAAAATACCACGTAGTGATAATTCTTTCCTACTGAGAATGAGACACAGTGCCTACATACGGGGTAGTTGATGGCCATTTATACCGGTGGTCAGACAGGACCTTTCTGAGGCAGTGACACCTCAGCTGAGCTCTTAATGTCAGGAAAGAGACATGTATGTGAAGAAGGGGAAGGACATCCCTGGGACAGGGACTGGCTTGTGCAAACTTTACAAAGAAGAGAGGAGTTACACTGTTTAAAGAGGTCTGGGGGCAAAGGGGAGTGTAAAACATGGTGAATTAAAGATGAAGGGAGAGGTTTTGTAAACCGTCTTGAGTTGGATTTTATTCTAAACGCAGTGGGAAACTATAAGAAAGATCTAGTCAAGCAGAGAGATATTTTAAAAATATCCTTCTGGCTGTTGTGTGGAAAATAGATCATGGAGATCAAGAGTGTCAGGCTCTTTTGATTAAAACTTGAGCTGTTTTAGGTAAAGGGGACCTGCTGATTCATGGAAACCCAGAAGGGGCTGAACAACTAGCCCATGGGAAGGCCAGAGATACCAGATGATTCTAGGAACGACTGAAAACCAGATTCTTGAATCTACCAAGACTCTCTCACGCTGTCTTTTCATCCGGCTTCTTGTTGTATCAGCTTCCTTTCGATACAGACAGAACGACTTCTTCCTCATGAAGCCACGTGACTGCAGACAACTCTTCAGCTTCATACCTACATGGCTTCTGACACCAGAATAAATTAAATCTGTTTCTTGGTCACAGATTAAAACATCACAGAGGAAGACTCTAATTGGATACTTCTGATCAACTGTGTCCAGGGAGTGGCCTTAGGAGGTCACCATATGGATGATAAGAGTTGAAGAAGGTGTAGGTCCAAGGAGAAGTAGAAAGGAGGGGGATGGGCAGGCAGCCCCATATGGTCACTACAGACAGAAAGAGTGTTCTTAGGAGAGGGGAGAGGAAAGGGGAGTACTGACAATCCATTTAACTAAAGTGTATTAGCATCCCTACTCTTCTAGATGCCGGGAGTGTGGCAGCAAACAGCACATTGATTCATGCCTCCTCTCTTCCTTCTAGACCAAGTGTTTAAAGAGGGTCTATTATGGCACCATTAAATAGTATCCAATGGTGTTCCAGTGTCTAGAAACACACCAACGGGACCAAACAAAGCCTCTCTGTCTTCATGGAGATTAGAGTCCCCATGAGAAGTGTGAAAGAAGAGGGGACGGCGAGGGAACAGGCCCAAGGCACTGCTACTATGCACAGCTTCCAGGTAATGAAAATGAAGAGGAAGGAAGGAGGTTTTAGAAGCTGATTCAACCCCCTGCTCTTCCTAGGCCCCACCACCATGTTACATGGTGAGGCCTGAAGAAGCTTCCTAGTCAGAAGCTGCATGTTAATGGCATCCTCCCTGGGCCTGGGTAGAATATGCCAGTCTGAGAACCTAGCAGGGCATCTCAGCCTGAACAGCCAGCTCACCTAACCCCCCTCAGGGTCTCCATTCCAGGCGCCATGTTGCGGGAGCCACCGGGCTGTGGTTTGGGCATTTCCGTTTTTGACGGGCCACGATCAGTCTGTTGCAAACCGCTTCCCTTAGTCTCAACATCGCAATTGTAAAGCCACGCATTCTGTTCTGAATTAGGTGGGATTTTGCTCTGCAGCATCTGTCGATCAGTATCCATCCTTGCCAATCAGGTAACAGAGCCAGAAGCCAGGAATCTGCCCAGGGCAGGAAAAGACCTGATGGGTTTGAAGGTCAAATGCATCTTAATCCTCCCTTTTAGTGAAATGTTTTGAGTCAACTAATAACCACAGAATGAAAGACTTAACTTCTTTTCTCTTTTGAAAATAAACTGAAATTGTTGGAGATAGAATGTACTCTGATGGAACAAAGAAAAGGATATTAGACGGAGTTCATAGGCTGTATTTGTCCTGGTCAAGAAAATTGTGTTAGAGCCTCGGTGGTGTGTTGACCATATGTGATGTAAACCAGAATGAACCAACTAACGTTTTGTAACTATTATTTTTTCCTTAGCAAAAAGTAAACAGAGTAAGCAGATTAATGAGGTTGAATTTGTGTATTTGAGCTAGCTGTATACGGTGTGATGACTTCATCCCATCTCAGTGCTATTGACCCTTGCTACTTGTACCAGATATCAATTTATTGCCCCTCAGCCTCAAATTCACCCATCATTGACTGATCTGCAAAAATAAAGATGGGCCCTTTAAATATTTTTCCTTTTTCAGCTTGCACCATGTTAAGTCCTGTGTAAGGAAGACACTGCAGAGACACTGCGGGAGGAAGGGGTTTTCTTTCTTGGTTGCTGTGTGTTTCTCTGGCAGGCTTATATAGTGCGGCCAGCTTCTCCAGCATCTGGCGTCTGTGGCACAGGTGGCTTCTCCAGGGCCCCGCTTCTGCATCTAGGCCACCCTCATGAGCATGCACACTGTGCACTATGATTAATGCTCTGCTGTTGCCATCTTGAAATTCTTCATACTTTTGAGCAAGGGGCCTTGCATTTCCATTTTGAACTGAGCCCTGCAAATTATATAGCCTGTTCTGCCTGCTTCTCAGGGTGGCTTCCCCGCTGCCATGGAGAGCTTCTCTGACACCCTGTTCCTACAGGGCAGAGTGGTCAGCAACACCCTCTGTCCAAGCTCCCTCATGTGCCATTTCCTAGTGGACCCCTCTCTGCGAATACCCTCCCCCAGCACCCTAGATTCGAAACATTCCTGGTACCATTTTGCTCTGACCTTAGTTCTGCGTGGAGATATTCAGCTCTCTCTGGCCATTGGGCTCAATAAACCAGGTGATAGTGCTCCTCATGGGAATTTCTTCAAGGCAAGCAGTCCTGCGGACTGCCAAGGATAGGATATTAGGTAGTCCTGGGAGGGTGGGACTAAACAGTAAATGGAGACACAAAGGAGGGAAATAGAGAGAAAGCTATGGGGATCATGAGCAGTCAGGAACTGATAGTAGCAAATAGGTGAGGTAGGCCTTTCAGGGCTCAATGAGAGCATGTGAGATCCCACTTTTGGTCATTTCACTGCTTTGATATCTTAACTTTAGAGGAAATAACAGGCCCATGGTCTGCCTTAGCAACACATTCACAATACTGACATCAGAATAGCATCTTTTGGCTTGTCCTGTCCTCTTTGTCATTCTTCCCCTCCTCTATACCCTGGGGTGGGGGACAACCCTGTGTGGCTGGTTCTGCCTTCATGGATAGGCAACAATATCACACAAAATCCCCAGCCTCTGAAATAAACAGAAATGAAATGCTGATTACTGAAAAACTAATCACTGGCTATGATTTATGATTCCCTTGATTCAAGCATGTTGACTTGTATTTTATATTTGTAATAACTGAGTTTTCTGGCCCTAGCTTTTCAAAATAGGTCAAATGGCATTCCCTTTTGGCTAGTTTCCCCTCCACAAAAATGAGGTAAGAAATAGGGTCACATGCATTGGAAACTTCTTAGGAATGTCAGCAAATAATGCACCTCTATTACTTAGCAGTGAAGAATGATCAGTTTTCTCTCCTATCTCCATCATAGTTGGTTACTGTGAAAATTTGCTTTTTCTTGTATTTTGTTGTCTTAGATAATAGTGTTTATTACAGCGTCACTGGGATTTAAAGGTAGCAACATGAGTGTCTTAGTTATCTAGTGCTGTTATAACAGAAATAGCACAAGCGGATGGCTTTAACAAACAAGTTTATTCTTTCACAGTCTAGGGGGCTGTAAGTCCGTATTCAGGGCGCCAGTTCCCAGGAAGGGCTTTCTCTCTCTGTTCTAGGGGAAGTTCCTTGTCATCAATCTTCCCCTGGTCTAGGAGCTTCTCAGCGTAGCACGAGGTCTCCTATCTCTCTGCTCATTTCTCCCTTCTTTTCTCTCTTGAAAGATAAAAGGTGATGCAGGCCACACCCCACGGAAACTCCTCTTACTTTGGAGCAGGGCTGAGACCTGAATAAGTGTGTTGCATCCCCCCCAATCCTCTTTAACATAACTTAATCTTTCCTTATTAACCACAGGGATTAGGATTTACAATACACAGGAAAATTACATTAGATCACAAAACGGAGGACAACGAAACAATACTGGCAATCATGGCCTAGCCAAGTTGATGCATACGTTAGGGGAGCACAGTTCAATCCACGACAACAAGCAATGTTTTATGTTAAATAATATTCTTTAAAATTGGGATAGATACTAAAGTTGATCTCTATTTTTAAGTTGATTTTCATGTTCCCCTTAAAAAGTGGCAGGAGTAAAGACAGTTTAACAAACAAATTACATAGTGAAGAAAAATGTTTAAAACAGGAAAAAAAAAATAAGATTGAACTCACATAGATATATTCAGCAATGGGTTAGAAGGGTTTCATAAGCAATTTCACATTTGTTGTTCATGACTCTTTATTGTTGGAACTTTTTTAACACTTCAAAATAATGTAAAATTTGATAAAAACTGTATTTTAGACAGTTCATTTGTCCAACTATACCCTTGACATTTTTAGTTGTACTGACCCTGTATTTCATCAATTCTGAAATAGTCTCAAGTATTACCTTTTTAAATTGCACTTCTCAGGACTTCCTTCCCGTTTACCAATTCTCTCTTTAACTATGTTCAGTTTAGAGTTTAATTTGTTGAGATTTTACATTTCAATTGTATAGTTTTTAATTTTCTGGGTTTCTAATTGGTTCTTTCCCACAGCTACTTAATTTTGTTTCTTTCATGATTTCTTTTCTTTTTAAAAAAGTAGCGATCTAAAATTTCTTTTCCTTTGGATGCGAAATATGCTTATTTTTAAATTTATTTTCTGATTGTGTTATTATTTTTATTTTATCTGGAGTGAATTAATCTCTCATATGCAGATTTTGTTGCCTGTGACCAGCCTTTCCTTTCCTCCTTCCTTGCTTTCTTCCTCTCTCCCTCTACCCTTCCTCCCTTCCCCCTTTCTTCTTGCTTCTCTCTTCCTTTGTTTCCTTATTTCCTCATCTACTCCCTCCCTGCCTTACTTCCTTCTTCCCTTTGCTCTCCTCCTTTGATTTACTTGTCTTATGATTGTCTCCACTTCATCCCCTGCAGCCTCCAGTTCAAATCTAGGTCTTATACTGGCAACTCAGAGCTGCCATCCCACAGATCCATTGGATATTTCTTAGATTCAGTCACCAGGCCAGTTGGTGAGCTGGAACAGGATCAGGCTGCTTTCTCTTACACTGTGTAAAACGTAGCCCTTGACTTCAGTCAATAGTGGCATTATTCAGACTCTTTTCTTGAGTGAGGGTCGTAATATGGGGAAGTAAGGGGAATAGACAGTAGTAATAGGCCCTTGTTCTTAAGCAGTGAACCTTGTTTTGACCTCCTGCCACCCGAGGGTGCAATATTTTAGTTCCTGTTTCTCTGCAGAAGTTCAACTGAACTTTGTGTTTTGAGGGTGCCTCAAAGCATGGATTTGCAAAGTGGCCTTGACAAGCAGTCTCAGTGGCCTTGGGGGATATATTTCTAGTGTGTGTACGTGTGTGTTTTTCATCCAAGTTTGGGACTAAATAGTATATTATGCTAATAAATCTGGAATTACTGTGATTTCATCCACAAGTAGAGTAATACAATCACTCAAAGGACATTCGGTAAGTGCCAATTATGAATTAAGAAAAATAAGATCGTACTCCCCACACCCTCCTCATTGTTTCTTAGGCCAGTGAGGGAGGCAGAAGAGAAGACCTCCCTTGTCCCTGAAATTGCAGCAAGTCTTATCTATGATATTTCTACTTAATGTTGAAACTATAGTCATGAAATGTTCTTACCAGTGAAATCTGTGATGTCACTGACTTAGCTCTTCAGTTCTTAGGAACAGGAAGGAGGAGGCCATATTTGCACGCCAGAGGACTGCATGAATTCGGTTGGCACAACTGAAGGTGTTCAGCTTTTACTCATTTACTCCAAATATGGAGCCCTGGTGGCACGGTGATTAAGAGCTTGGCTGCTAACCCAAAGTTCAGCAGTTTGAATATCCCAGCTACTCCTTGGAAACCCTACAGGGCAGTTCTCCTCTGTCCTATAGGGTCGCTATGAGTCGGAATCAACTTGACGGCAATGGGTTTGATTTTGGGTTTTGGACTCCAAATATATCAGTGCAGCTTGTGATATACTTATAAAAATTAGTGAAACTTTGAAACTTTAGTTTTACTTAAAGAAATCAGACTAACCAGGATTGTAAGCAGTGCCCAGATTAGCTTTATTAGCAATAAATAATGAGCAGAAGGGAGATGTGCCATCAGGAGAACCAGCAGCTGCACCCAAGGTGTGCTGTTCTTACCCATTGTTGTCTTTACTTACATTGTTCTAATGAAGTAAAGAGGCAAGCAAGAAGGAAAAAAAAGATGAAATAGAGGGGAAGGAGAATGGTTGCACAGGCAGGATGTAGTCCACACATCAAGGAGCAGAGAGGTTTATCTAGGATAAGAGGGAAAATGAGACAGGAGGACAGGAAGAAACTAAGATTAAAATGGGGACAAACAAACGGTCCTTTCCTTCCCACGAATGAAGTATTCTGTGTACAACAGCCTTCTACGGCTCAGCAGTCACCATCATATATATTCAGGAGAGAACCTACCACTAAGACAGCCACCGACTTTTCAATACAAGCCAGCCTGCTCCCAGATAAACCCATCGCTCGTTCTCCCAGCTCCTGCAAGTCTTAAAGCTATTCATTCTCCCAGGAACAGAAGTTATGGAATTTAAGAGTCAGACAATAATCCTGAAAAAGAGAAAGGAGAGGAAGGGCAAAATTTTCTTTTGTTTGCAAATCGAGTGTATTAATTGCATTCCTGGGAGACTCTCTGCCCAGAACCTCTGGTAAACAAATTAGATATAAACTGAAGGCAAGGCCACCAAGGTCACCGTGGTGAGGGAACGTCAAGTGACAGGCGCTGGGACCCCCGATGCATGGCTTGCAAAGCAGATGTTCGCAAGGATGCAGTGATTATTGAACTGGTAATAAAAAAGCATCAGCTTACAGGCAGCCACGATGGATGCTGGTAATTATAAAGCATCCCCTGGGAGAAAAATGACACAAGTCAGCCACAACTCCGCAATCATCGGGGCATAATTAAAGCGCCAGTAACAGTTGTTAATAGGGTGCAAATAAAACAGGGGGAAAATTTGAACACAACCTTTTTTTTTTTTTCCAGCCACGGCAAAGGGCAATGTAATTACCGGGACAGCAGATTTTATAATTTGCCTCCACACCACAAAACAAAGGGTAAAGTATGGAAACTCAGATACACCTACGTTCACATATATATACACCAAAGGAAAATAGTGTGTTTGCTCTTTGAATATGTAGTATGTGGGGGAGAACAGATTTTTAAACAGAATGTTTATATTCTAATTTTCAAAATGGTAGAAATACAAATATGTAAAGAAAACGGAATACATGTAAATATTTGGCCATTTCATCCTTTCTGGGAGATCTGTAGCGGTATAACGTGCCAAGCTATATGATACTGTTGGTTAAAATGGTTTAGATATTGTTAAATAAAGTCAGCAAATCACTTACAGTGTTGAAAGTGTCACTTTTTCACAGAAAGCTGCCAGCCACTCCCTAACCTAAAACATTAAGCAAAACAGGGCTCATTTTCCATGGACTAAATCACTGAAGCTGTTTGCCAGTAGAGCTCCCGAGAAAAATACATCTACACCCATTGCAACCCAGTTGCTTGGACGATTGGGCAACTAACTATGCATCTGTGTGTGCATTGCCAATTAGGCCTACGTACAGATCTATTTTAAGAGGCATATGGGTAGTGGGATGAAAAGGAAAGGAACCCCCTTAAGTTCCTATGTAGCCAGTTGTCTATTCATGGGTACTTGAAGGGTTGGGTTTAAAGGGCTGACAGATGTAGAAAACACCGTCTACATCCTGACACTAAACTTCACATGAGTAGTACATGAATACCTCTGGAGGTCATCTTTCACTAAATTGTGGAAAATAAGGGAAAAGGGAATAGTAATTTTCAGTAGAACTTCCACTTCTAGATTTTAACATGATCACAGTTGTCTGCTAGAAAGCTTTCTGCTGCTTTCTGTTGGGATTCGAGGGACCTGGCCAAATAAAGGATACGCTGGTGGTGCAGTAGTTAAGAGTTTGACTGCTAACCAAAAGGTCAGCAGTTTGAATCCACCAGGCACTCCTTGGAAACTCTATGGGGCAGTTCTGCTCTGTCTATGAGTTGGAATTGACTCAGTGGCAATGGGTTTGGTTTTTGGACTTTTTTGACCAATGAAAACACAACTAAATACTGACGTATTTAGCATGCATTCGGAATGAAGTGTACTTGAGATAGCATGCAAGAAGGATAAATGGTATTTCAAATGCGCACATAGATTCGTAGGGCTGGGAAGCACTTGACAGGTCATGGCCCTCATTACTCTTGAATGCCTACTGTGCGCAATGCACTGGTGAAATGTACTAAAAGACAGTGTCTGTCCCTGTAGAAGACTCAATGTAGACATGCGAAAAGTTAGCTAATGATAAAAGGTGAAGTCTCTGGCTTCTTCTGGGCCCTCAGGCCATGGAAAAATAATAAAAAACTTTGTAAGAAACTTCTATTATTCCAAAAAAGGACCCAGCGTCACAAGGCATACTATCCTAGGGCTAAGATATTAGGAAGTGAGAGTATTTTGGCTTCGGAGAGGAGACGGCTCTCTTTAACTACAAATGTTTTAAAGGTACAATTGTAGGGCCCACTCTGAGAGGAGTAGAACAAGGAGGAATGGGGGAGAGAGACAAAGGGAAACCCTATCCTCACCTCAGGGGTAAAGCCGAAAACAGTTTTCTGCAGGTGACTCAGGATTCTGTAAGAAAAAGGGGAGTTATAATCAAACAAGTGAGAAATGCTATTTATTGCATCTCCCTCTTGGAGATTCACAATCACATTAGCCTGTTAAATGCTCTGATAGAATTCTGCAGAGAGACTGCATATCAAGCTGGCTAAATGTAGCTTGGCTCTGGAGTTAAAATAGTCTTGGTTTGAACTTCAGCCCTGCCAAAAACTAGGCAAGTTACCCAACCTATCAAAAATTATAATTACGGCTTGATTTAGGAACCTGGATGGTGCAAGTGGGTTGTGATTGGCAGCTAAGCTAAAGGTTGGCAGTTCAAACCCAGCCAGAGGCTCTGCAGAAGAAGGACCTGGTGAACTACTTCCATACAGATTACAGCCAATAAAACCCTATGGAGCAGTTCTACTCTATAGCACATGGGGTCTCCATGAGTCACTTAACTGACTTGATGGCGACGGATTTACTTTTTGTTTTCTTTTTGTTACCCTTGGTTTTCTCAACTATAAAACAGGGATGATAATAGTATCAACCTTTCCGGGTTGCTGAGAAGGTTCAGTGAGACACTTCACATGATGCATTTAGCATAGTTCCAAGTGCATAAGAAATATTCAAAACATCTTAGACATTATTAGAATTAATGTTTTATTATGTAATAAGCAAGTCAGCCTGTTTCAATTTTGTTTACTTCAGTGTTTTGTGCCCTTTGACTATGGAACTATCTTTTAAAGAACATCTAAGAAAATCCCAAGCTATACGAGTGCTTTGGGGTAAACAGGTTGGGAAGCAATGGCCTCATGAGATCCACGGAAGATGCCTAGGACTTGCTTCTCCCATGATCCTGAGTTATTCAAGTCTGATGGAGAGATCAGAGCTGGGGATGGGAAGAGAAGTACCTTCTGGGCATCAGAGAATGACTGGAAGAAAGCAAGTGGAGAAAGGGTTAATCAATTTTTTAAACCTATTTCTGTTTTTATGATACTTGTCAATAATTGAACAATTTTCCTAATGGTTTGAAGTATTATCGGTAAAGTTACCAACTGCCTGTTTTATGTCTGTTTCTTAAACAGTTTAGCTCTATATTGTCTAAAGAGATTCCCATACTTGTCTTTAAATTCTTAATAGCTTTCCTAAGACTCTAAAGAAAGGTTGCAAACCCATACCCTGGATGGGAGAAGCAAGAGAAGCTATCCTCCCATTTTCCTTCAGTCTGCTCTTGTACTTCAGGAGTCTTCCATTTCTAGTCCTGTTTTTATGTTTTCTTACTTATTTCTGTCCTCTCTTTTGCCCAGGGTCTGGAAATGTAGAAGGATAAAGAATGTGGACAGGTTAAGTTGATTTGGTGAAATGGGCAAGAGGAGGTGAGAAGGTTTGCCAAGATAGGAGAAATACACTGGTAATTGTCCATCTTCCTTGATCCAAACCAAATTTAAATAAGAACGATTTAATATTACTTATTCCAAAACTGCCAAAGAAGATGGCAAAATCTAGGCACAATCTGAATGAATGTGCTAATGTGCAGAACAGACTTTCCTCAGAGGAACATTATACAAATATATATTATTTTTAGTACATCAGATATACATTCAGAGACTTCTGTCACTTTTTAAAAGAGAAAGCCCGTCATTGACATTATAAGATGTTTATTAACATATTTCAACTATTGTGTACGTGAATGCTTAACAGTTCTCTTTTAGATTTAAAAGAGGCCGAGGATAACATATCTTCGTTTTATTAGAGTATAATAATTAATATTAAAATTATAACATTTATAATTTCTCCTAAATAATGGATAATTTGATAAATTTATTTTGTGTCCACAATAGTTCAATATAGAATACAATATTTTGACATCCAAGAAACAAGAGTTAGACACAAAGGAAGAGAAAATATAGATCAAATTCCTTTCAATTTTTAAAAGTGTTTCAAGAAGTGGTCTTAAAGATTTTTTTCTCTCACTGCCTGCAATTTCAACTATCTAGTGTGCTTAGGACCCTTGCCAAGGAATTTAGCCTAATTTGTTTTAGATTTGTGATAGGACATTTTTATAGCAGATTTACTTTTAGTTCTTCCTCTAGGGGTTTATGTTTTGTTTATTTAGTTATTTTTTTCAAATTGCAGGTACTTCCCTAGAAGGTTACTAATCTCCAGGTTCATAATGTGAAAAACTCTTTGCTGGTTCTTAAAAAAAAGTTAAAAGAAAATAGTTAACTGATTCTATCTTACACTAGTAATTTTAAATAAGTATGTATATATACACGGAGCCCTGGTGGTACAGTGGTTAAAGCGCTCAGCTACTAACCAAAAGGTTGGCGTTTTGAACTTACCAGCAGCTCCACAGGAAAACAATGTGGCAGTCTGCTTCCTTAAAGATTTACAGCCTTGGAAACCCTATAGGGCAGTTCTACTTTTTCCTATAGGGTTGCTATGAGTCGGAATTGAGTCAACAGCAGTAGGTTTGGGGTGGGATATATATATATATATATTTGTTGTTGTTAGGTGCCCTCCAGTTGGTACCGACTTACAGGGACCCTATGTACAAGAAAACAAAACACAGCCCGGTCCTGTGCCATCCTCACAATCATCACTATGTTTGAGCCCGTTGTTGCAACCACTGTGTCAGTCCATCTTGTTGAATGTCTTCCTCTCTTTCGCTAACACTGTACTAAGCGTGATGTCCTTCTCCAGGGACTGGTCCTTCCTGATAACATGTCCAATATATGTGAGTTGAAGTCTTGTCATCCTTGCTTCTGAGAAGAATTCTGCCTGTACTTCTTTCAAGACAGATTTGTTCCTTTTTCTGGCAATCCATGGTATGTTTAATGTTCGTCTCCAACACCATAATTCAAAGGCATCAATTCTTCTTCAGTCTTCCTTATTCATTGTCCAGCTTTTGCATGCATATGAGGCGATTGAAAGTACCATGGCTTGGATCAGGTGCACCTTAGTCTTCAAGGTGACATATTTACTTTTTAACACTTTAAAGAGGTCTTTTGCAGCAGATTTGCCCAATGGAGTATGTCATTTAGTTTCTTCATTGCTGCCTCCATGGGCGTTGATTGTGGATTCAAGTAAAATGAAATTCTTGACAACTTTAAATTTTTCTCCATTTATCATAACGTTGTTTATTGGTCCATGTGTATTTCTTCCATCTTCTTTTGATGCTTCCTATGTTGTTCAGTAATTTGAGAAATGCTGAGCGTGTTCTTCCCTTTTGGTTTTCTAACTCCAGGTCTTTGCACATTTCACTATAATACTTTACTTTGTCTTCTTAAGCTGCCCTTTGAAATTTTCTGTTCAGCTCTTTTACTTTATCATTTCTTCCATTCACTTTAGCTACTCTACATTCAAGAGCAAGTTTCAGAGTCTCTTCTGATGTATATTTTGGTCTTTTCTTTCTTTCCTGTCTTTTTAATGACCTTTTGCTTTCTTCACGTATGATGTCTTGATATCATCCCATAACTCGTCTGGTCTTCTGTCATTAATGTTCAATGTGTCGAATTTATTCTGGAGATGGCCTCTCAATTCAGGTGGGATATACTCAAGGCTGTACTATGGCTCTTGTGGACTTGTTTTAATTTTCTTCAGCTTCAACTTGAACTTGCATATAAACAATTTATGGTCTATTCCATGGTCGACCCTTAGACTTGTTCTAATGGAAGATATTGAGCTTCTCCGTCATCTTTTTCCACAGATGTAGTCAATCTGATTCCTGTGTATTCCATCCAGCGAGGCCCATATGTATAGTCACCATTTATGTTGTTGAAAAAAGGTATTTCCAAGAAATAAGTCATTGGTCTTACAAAATTCTAGCAGTTTATCTCCAGCATCCTTTCTATCCCCAAAGCCATGTTTTCAAATACTGATCTTTCTTCTTTGTTTCTAACTTTCATATTTCAATCATCAGTAATTCTCAGTGCATCTTGATTACATGTTTGATCAATTTCAGACTGCAGAAGTTGGTAAAAATCTTCAATTTCTTCATCTTTTAGCATTAGTGGTTAGTGCGTAAATTTGAATAACAGTTTTATTAACTGGTCTTCCTTGTAGGTGTATGGATATTATCCTACCACTGACAGTGTTGTACTTCAGGATAGATCTTGAAGTGTTCTTTTTGATGATGAATGTGATGCCAATCTTCTTCAATTTTCATTCCCAGTATAGTAGACCATATGATTGTCTGGTTCAAAAAGGCCAATACCAGTCCATTTCAGCTCAGTAATGCCTAGGATATCGATCTTTATGCATTCTATTTCATTTTTGACAACTTCCAGTTTTCCTAGATTCATACTTTGTACATTCCATGCTCTGATTATTAATGGATGTTTACAGCTATTTCTTTTTCTTCTCATTTTTAGTTGTGCCACATCAGCAAATGAAGGTCTCAAAAGTTTGACTCCATTCACATCATAAAGGTTGACTCTACTTTGAGGAGGCAGCTCTTCCCCAGTCATATTTTGAGGGTCTTCCCACCTGAGGGGCTCATCTTCTGGCATGATGTCTAACTATGTTCCACCGCTATTCACAAGGTTCTCACTTGCCAATTTTTTTCAGAAGTAGCTCGCAAGGTCCTTCTTCCTAGTCTGTCTGACCGAAAGCTCCGCTGAAACATGTCCACTATGGGTAACCCTGCTGGTATTTGAAATACCAGTGGCATAGCTTCTAGTATCACAGCCACATGCAAGCCACCACAGTATGACAAACTGACAGACAAGTGGTGGAGATATATATATATATATATATATATATATATATATGTATATATACACACCCGTTGCCATCAAGTTGGTTCTGATTCATAGCGACACTATAGGACAGAGTAGAACCTGCTCCATAGAGTTTCCAAGGAGCACTGGTGGATTCGAACTGCCAGCCTTTTGGTTAGCAGCTGTAGCTCTTACCCACTATGCCACCAGGGTTTCCATATATATATATATATATATATATAGGATAATAAATACTCATGCATTCATTCATTTTAGTCAGCAAAGTTATTGATCATGTTCTATATTTCAATGACCACCCATATAAGATATTGAGATTATAATGGTGGTTAAGACAGCCCCAAACTCAAGAAACTTCCAGTCTTGGCATGTTAAGGAAACCTGATACTGTGCCATTAGTGCTATTGCAGAGGTATGTACAGGATGCTATAGGGACAGAGGAGGCAGAGAGAATAGGGCAGACTTGATAGTAAAGCTACTGTTTAAGTTGAGTGTTGAAGGATAAATGGAAAATACAGAAGAGAAGTATGTTGGGCATCGGAATGTAAGAGGTGCTCCTGTTTCATTATCTTCTCTAGGTCCCTAGGTCATCTCCTCTAGTTCCATGTCTTCCAATCCCATTTATATTCATGTGATTACTACATTTATATCTTTAGCTCTGACCTCTCCCCTGAATTCTAGATCCATATCTAACTGCCCATCTAATGGTGCACCTGGATAACCATTTTTTTAACTACCTACCTCCCCATTTGTCCCTCCTCTAGTGTTCCTTGTCTCATAAGATTCCACCACTCTTCAGCCAGTTCCTAAATTTCTCCCTCTTGCATCCTACATCCAGTCTATCAGCAAATTTTATTGGCTTTTCCTTCAAATCATATCCTGAATTTGACCACTTACTGCTACTGCTCTGCTGACACCACCATTATCTCTCCTGCGATTGACTCCAGAAAGATCTGCCTGCTTGTCTTGCCCTCCCCCTGCAGGCAGAGTGCTTCCTTTGAAACGTAGCCATATCATGTCACACCCTTACTCAAAACCTCCAGTGGTTTTCTATCACAGAATAAAACCGGAAGTCCTGAGCATTGCTTTGAAACCTCTGTATGGTCTTACTGGGTATCTCTGTAACTCCTCTCTTAGCACTCTCCCCCTCACTTTTCTGCTCCAGTTACACTGGTCTTCCTGCTGTTTCTTACACGTGTATGCCATACCTTAGGACCTTGGTAATTGCTGTTCTCTGCTTAAAACGCCTGCCCCCCGAGGTTCGCCCTTCAGCCAAAGATTAGACAGCCCCATAAAACAAAACAAGACTAATGGGGCACACCAGCCCAGGGGCAAGGACAAGAAGGCAAGAGGGGACAGGAAAGCTGGTAATGGGGAGAGTGTTGACATGTCATGGGGTTGGTAACCAGTGTCGTAAAACAATATGTGTACTGTTTAATGAGAAGCTAGTTTGTTCTGTAAACCTTCATCTAAAGTACAACAACAACAGAAAGACATTTCTTCCTTTCTGATTGGTGGAGCTACTCCTTCCCTTTCTGTTCCTTCTTCCCTCCTTAAGTATGTAATTTGGGATCTGCTTCATTTCAGGTTTTCTTATTCATTTAGCATTGCTTAGCATGGATCCTCTTAAACGGATAATGTTCAAGTCAGGGATTGTGTGTGTGTGTGTGTGTGTGTGTGTGTGTGTGTGTGTTGTTAGTTGCCGTCGAGTCATTCTCACTCACGATGACCCTATATATATGCAGAGTAGAACTGCTCCATAGGGTTTTCACGGCTGTGACCTTTCCCAAGCAGATCACCAAACTTGTCTTCCCAGGAGCCTGTGGGTGGGAAGGAGGTGGCTAGTAGTTGAGCACTTAACCATTTGTGCCACAGAAACATGTATATATATATATATATATATATATATATATATATATATATATGTATATATTGATAGGTAGGATTTAGAGTAATAGAGATGAGGGAAAGTTTATTCATACAAAGGAGACGGCATGGACAAATACATGCAAGTAGAAGGACACAAGGCATGTTTGGAAAATATGTTCTCAGCTGGTTGAATCTAAGGGTTCTTATTTTAACAATTAAAGTTTATAGCATCCTTTGTTCTTGTTCACTTTTTCCTTGCATGTAAAAATTAAATACAAGTTATTTTTATGGTATCTTGTGACATTATTATGCAGCAAAAGACTGTGGGTTTTTTTAGCCTGTATGTGTTTGAAAGTCAGTGCTGCAAATCCACCACTATACGGGCAGGACAAATATAAATCTTGATTTTCTGTTCTTCCCTGAATATCAAGGGCCATTAACATTCTGTGCTGGAAGACTTAGACCAGCTATCATTTTTAATAACATTACCAATCTCACCAAAACCCATGGCCATACACAAGACAGTGACTCCTGGTGTGACTTGAGAAGCCTACAATATCTCCTTTTCAAGAATCTCTTCCTCATTGCCCTAATTACAATTCTACAGGTCAGTTTTTGAGTTATAATGTTTTCTTCGACAATGACACCTTAGGTCATTGGTTTTCCAGCTTCTGTGTCATAACAGTCACCTAGGGAAATGGTTTAACATGCCATGTTTCTGGTTTAGTAAGTAAACAGCCTTCTTTCTAATAGCAATTTACGATTAACTAGCACTTAATAAATAAGGATCTGGGGTGAGGGATGGGGCATGCTGTAGTGCTGGGTGGGTGTGCCTTGATGGAGTGTAACCGTGAATGAAGGCACTGGGTGCCCGCAAACAAAAGCATATATGGGGGAATTTATGTCAATAAGTGAGAGCAAGATGCACAAAGGTGAAGGAAAACACTGGAGATGCTTTGCCTACCTTACAGCTGTGTTTTTTTTGTTAATTTCTGCCAGTATTTTGGTTTGAACTATTTTTTACAAGTTCTGTCTTCTTTCCACTGGGCACTCCTTACATATAGTTTAAATCATTTAAGAAAGTGCTGAAGAAACATTTGTTTGAAAATCGAATGACAGCATTTTGGTAGGAGAAAAGTATAATGTGGAAATATATCTGTTCCGTCTACCCAGAGCCAAGTGGATTTGGAAAAGAAAACTATGTTTCTGCACAATACTTTTTCTGGTCAATTTGCTGCAATTTACTGGCAAATTCCAAAACAACACCACCACTGTATTCTTTTTTATTTCTTATAATATTGCTTTTTCTCCCTGCTGTAGGGTCGCTGTGAGTCAGAATCGACTCGACGGCAGTGGGTTTGTTTTGGTTTTTTTTGGTGGGGGGACTTACTAATTGTGTGAACACCCGTCCCTCCTTCTTGGACTTAGTTGCCACTCTTAGGCAGCCTTGCTTGTCATAAGATGTATTCACTAGTTTCCATCAGTCTAAGCAGTAAGAATAATGCCTTTGGCTTGACCAGCAAGCTATTTATTGTTTAACTAAATGTTTAATCTCTGCAGAGGTTCTTCA
Organism: Dugong dugon; assembly: GCA_030035585.1. Taxonomy (NCBI): domain Eukaryota; kingdom Metazoa; phylum Chordata; class Mammalia; order Sirenia; family Dugongidae; genus Dugong; species Dugong dugon. The sequence goes on from CM057472.1 coordinate 3,738,176, forward strand.
TAACTCCTGCTTCATGGAAGCCCTGTTGACATTTCTTATTTTAACAGTGTCAAATTATGCCCAATTTATTTTTGTTTGATTTCCTTGTTGTGAGCTGTTATGTGTTCCCCAAACCTTCTTTCTAGAAGTTAACCCACAGCGGGGAGACACTTGTCACAAGGTGACTTTACTAGAAGTACTTTCTCCTTAGTGATAGAATTGGCTCACCTGCCAGCTTCAAATGGCTTCCCCCAAACACATAATGGCTGCCTCCTGCTGAGATCTGAAGCAGCCTCCTACATCTTGGAACCTGGCCAAAAGGACACTGCTGAGAAACACAACCAGGGACTTTGCTATATTTTCTGATGTGGAAATGGGACAATGGAACAGCAAGCAAATCTCCCGAATCTGAGATTCGCTTCTTCTTGGTGGATACACATTATAATCTTAAATTGGAAATAAAAAAATTCTACACCTAATTTGAGGTTTCAAAATGGGGCAATAATAATCTTTTAAAAGGAGTTTTAAACAATTAACCTGTCAATTTATATAGATCTGAATAAAAGTCTTTAAAATATATAACACATAGTATTTGTTATCACCTAATCCGTTCTAGCTACTCTTTGGTATTGATGGCAACTGGTTTGGTTTGTTTGTTTGTTTTTAAATTTTTGTAGAACTGGAATTTTTGATCAGTTGTGCTAAAAAATAAGTTTGGCTGTTTCTGTATTACGGTTGATTAAAGGTGATTTATTATCTTTGGGAAGACACTATGTCCTAAAAACATAACATCTGTAAATATCATGTTTTGACTTATTATAGTTTATTGAGTTGAAATCACAACAGATTAACTCTCCATGACTGAAATTTATTGTGACAAGAAATTCTAGAATCTCAGTTTTAGGGAGGTAAGTCTTCTCTTTGTCTGGCTGCTTTGCTTCTCATCTCAACAGTGACGATTTTCAGTTTGTTTGAGGCCAAATTATAGTGATATGCATGCGTAGTTCCCATTAGTGTCAATAGGAGTTATGCACAGTGATGGTAGAATAGACCCCATATGTTTATGAGAAATGAATGATTTGAAGCATCTGTGAAGCATTCTTAAAGGCATCTCTATCACCACATGCAGTCCCAGCAAAGTTAACACACACACGCACAAATTTCCCTCATTATGTAGACTTTAAGGAGCTTATCAGTATAACTGAACTATGCATTGAAACAGAACAAAAGAAGACTAGCTGTAAAGGACACACTACATAGAACACTTCCATAGATGAAAAAGTAACTTTAAAATATAAGCACCCTAATCCAAAGTATAATATTTCTTTTTGTATTATTTTTTTGTGGTGTGTTTGTGTGTGTGTGTTGGAGCCCTGGTGGCATAGTGGTTAAGAGCTCAGCTGCTAATCAACAGGTCAGCGGTTCAAATCCACCAGCTGCTCCTTGGAAACCCTGTGGGGCAGTTCTGCTTTGTCCTATAGGGTCGCTGTGGGTCAGAATTGACTGCAATGGGTTTGGTTTTTTGGGTGTGTGTGTATGTGTGTGTGTGTGTTAGTATAGTGTTAAAATTTTTATTATGTAAATCCACACTCAGATTTTAGAATCATGCTTGGCAGATGTATATTATTAAATCTTTATTTTGAAATAATTTTAGATTTTCGGAAAGGATGCAAAGAGAGTGCAGAGGGTTCATGTGCTCCCTTTACCCAGTTTCACCTCCTGGTAACTTCTTACATACTCATGGTACATTTGTTGAATTTAACAATTTAGTATTAGTTCAGTATCATTAACAGACTTTATTTAGAATTCGCCATGTCCTTTTCCTGTTCCGTGATCAAATGCAGGGTACCATGTTGTACATACCGTGTTGCATCCTCATGGTAGTTTCTCAGTATTTCTTTCTTTTTCATGACCTTGACAGTTTTGAGGAGTACTGGTCAGATGTTTTGTAGAATGTCCCTCACTTTAGATTTGTCTGATGGTTTCTCATGATTAGACTGGGGTTATGGATGTTTTGGAAGAATAACATAGAGCTGAAATGCCCTTTTCATCTCAGTACATCAGAGCACACGATACCAACGTTACTTACCACTGGTGATGTTAAAACATTTGATCACTTGGTTGATGTGGTATCTGATGTGGTATCTGTGGTTTCACTACTGTAAAGATAGTCTTCCAAACTCTGATCGTCGCCCGTGAGTCACTAGGTCCAACCCACAGTCAAGAGGAGGAAAATTAAGCTTCACCTCCTGCAGGGAGAAATATCTACATATATTATTTGGATTTCTTTTGTATGGAAGATTTGTTCCTTCTTCCCCATTTATTTATTTACTCATTTACTTATATCAGCACAAACTCATGGACGTTTATTTTATTCTTGGATTATAACCAAATACTATTGTTATTAATTTTGTTACTCAAACACAAACAGCTTTGGTCATTGGAAGCTCTTTTGGGTTGGTTCCTGTGCCTGTTTGACATGCCCACATCTACTTTTACTGTTTGCTTTTTGAGTATTTGCTTATTTTCTGGCACCAAAAGATGCTCCAGACTCATCTTAAATTTCCCCTGCCCCAGCATTAGGATCAGCCATTTCTCCTAGGAGTCCTGTTATTATTAGAGAATGATATTTAGAAAACAAATCTGGGTGCTGGATATGCTCATTGCTACCGGGGTGTAGGATCTAGGCCTTGCTTCAGTGGACAGGGCTAGGAAATATATATATGTATACTACTACCCTGTATATACACACACATCTATACTTATTTCTGTACCTATCTATTTACATATTAAAATAAACATGAGTTCACACTACTGTCTGGGACTCTATTTCAGCACAACAGGGCTCATCCTAATCTTCCCCTCCCTTGTATGATTGCAGTTTCTTTCTCTGACAGTAAGAAACTAGGCTCCCATTAGCTGCAATTTATTTACTTATTTGTTCAAGCCTAGTATATGTGTAAAGTAGTCTCAGAATTGCTAACATGCTTCCCTGTGAGAAAAGGAAAATTATCGACTAAGACACAGTGTTTCTGTGCAGTTCTTTTTGTCTTTGCTTTTACCCGCCCCCCCCCCAAAAAAAAGAACCCAAAAAACAAAAAGCAAAACCAAATCCATTGTGATCAAGTCAATTCCAAGTCATAGCGACCCTATAGGACAGAGTAGAACTGCCCCATAAGGTTTCCAAGGAGCAGCTGGTGGAATCGAACTGTCGGTTAGCAGCTGAGTTATTAACCACTGCGCCACCATGGCTTCTTTAGCCTTGTCAAGTAAAAAACATCATTGTCTAAAGTTATTTTGGTCAGCTCCTGTTCCTCCCTCCCCCCAACTCCTCCAGCGAGGTTATGTCATAGATTTGTAATGTAGTTAGATTCATTTGTCACCCTGTTCCTCCCTCCCCCCACTCCTCCAGCGAGGTTATGTCATAGATTTGTAATGTAGTTAGATTCATTTGTCACATTCTGTATTTCATCTTGAGGAGCGCAGGTGGCACAGTGGTTGAGCGCTTGGCTGCTAACCAAAAGGTTAGAACCCACCAGCCCTTCTGTGGGAGAAAGATGTGGCAGTCTGCTTCCATAAAGATTATAGTCTTGGAAACCCTGTGGGGCGGTTCCACTCTGTCCTGCAGGGTCAGTATGAGTTGGAATTAACTCCACGGCAGTGGGTTTTTTTTAGGGGTGTATTTTGTCTTGGAATTCCTTGACATGCTGATTGATTTTTTTCTAAAATTTGCATAAAGTGATATACAGTTCTATGGGTTTTGACAAATGTTTAGAGTCAAGTACCGACCACCAGAGTAAACAGTTTGATTACCCTAAACTCCCCTATGTGGCTCCTCCACTAAGGCCTGGGAAATACATTTTCGATCCCTATAGTTTTGCATTTACCATCATGTTATATAAATGAAATCATACACTATTATAGCCTTTTGGGTCTGCTTTCCTTCACAAAATGTGTTTAGGATTCATCCTTGTTACATGAATCAATAGCTTGTTCCTGTTCAGGACCTAATAGTCTTCCATTGTGTAGCTATACTACAGTTTCTTTATCTATTAACCTGTTGAAGGGCATCTTGATTGCTTCCAGTTTTTGGTGATTATGAATAAAGCTACTATACATGTTTATGTGCATGGTTTTGTGTGATCATTAGTTTTCAGTTCTCTTGGGTAGATACCAAGGATTGGAATTGCTGGGTCATATGATAATTGTACATTTTCCAAAGTTATTGTTAAATTTTACCTTCCTACCAACAGTGAATGAGAGTTCCAGTTTCTCCGTATGTTGTTCAGCATTTAGTATGGTCAGTTTTTTGTTTTTTTTTTTTTCACTTTTAGTCGTTCTAGTAACTGTGCAATAGTATCTCATTGCGATTTTAATTTTACTAGTGACATATGATTTTGAACATCTTTTCATATGATTATTTGCCATCTGTATATATCTTTTGATAAAATGTCCATTGAGATTTTTTGGTAATTTTTTTATCGGATTGTTTATTTTCTTATTGTTCATTTTCAAGTGTTCCTATATTCTGGATACAAATCCTTTTTCAAATATTTAATTTGTGAATATTTTCTCCTAACATGTGGCTTGTACTTTCGTTCTCTGACCAGTGTTTTCTGTGAGCAAAGGATTTAAATTTTTATAAAGTCCAATATATCAATTTTTTTCTTTTATAGACTGTGCTTTTGCTGTTGTATCTATAAATTCATCACCTAACCCAATGCTACTCAGATTTTCTCTTATGTTTTCTTTTATAAGTTTTAAAGTTTTATGTTGTGTATTTAGGTATATAGTCTATTTTAAGCTAAATTGTGTATAAGATATGTAGCATGTGTTGAGGTTCTTTTTGTGGGGAGGCTGTCTTAGGCTGAGGTCTCTAGAGAAGCAAAACCAGTAAAGCATATAAATATATATATAGAGAGAGAGATTTATATCAAGGAAATGGTTCACATGGTGGTAGAGACTGGAATGTCCCAAGTTCATGGGTCAGGCTGGAGGCTTCTCCTGATTCATGTAGCTGCAGGGGCTGATGAACCCAAGATTGGCAGGTCAGAGAGCAGGGCTGTTGCTCACAGGCTGCGAAGATCGAAGAATCCCAAGAGCGGCAGGTAAGACAGTAGGTAAGTTGCTAGCTCATGTCCCGAGAACCAGAGGTCAGATGAACAGGAGCCAGCTACAGGATCTAGAGTGAATAAAAGCCCATGAGCCTTGCCAGCATGTCCACTTATATTTGATACAGGCCACATGTCCAAAGAAATTCCCTTTTAACTGATTGGCTACTCACAGCAGATCCCAACATGGAAATGATCATAACATTATATGACTGCCAAACCACCGAGAATCATGGCCCAGCCAAGGTGACACACAATCTTAACCATCACAGGGACATACGGATGTTCAGCTGTTTCAGAGTGGGTTAAAAAGACTATTCTCTCTCCATTGAATTGGTTTTGCACCTTTGCCAAAAATTAGTTGACCATATTTGTTGTACTTAGGGTTGCTGTGAGTCAGAACTGGCTCAACAGCACCTAACAACACAACAACATATTTATGTGGGCATATTTCTGGGCTCTCTATTCTGTTTTAATGATTTACACATTTGTCTTTTCACAAATACCACAGTTGTTGATTACTGTAGTTTTATAGTAAGTCTTGAAATCAGGTAGTATCAGTCCTCTATTAGTTCCTTTGTCTTTCCATATAAATTTTTGAAATCAGCTTATCGATATCTATAAAATAGCTCGCTAATATTTTGATTGAGATTCTATCTAGTCTATAGATTGAAATGGAGGAGAACTGACATCTTAACAATAATGAGTCTTCCAATCTATGAACACCATATATCTCTCCATTTATATAGATATCTTTGATTGCTTTCATCATTATTTTTTAGTTTTTAGCCAACATATAGTGAACATATTTTTCCTGATTTCTACTTAGGTACTTTATTGATTTATTTCTGATGTTATTTTAAATGGTGTGTGTGGGTATTGTGTGTGTGTGTGTGTTTATAATTTATCCTTCCTGGTGTTCTCTGTGATTTAATATCTGTCACCAATTTTGGATAACTCTCAGCCAATATTTATTTTTTTCTCTATTCTGTCTAGTCCACTCTGGGATTTCAACTATGCTTATTGTAGACTGTTTTAAATAATCCCACAGAACTTGGAGTTCTGTGGACTCCAAGTTCTATTTTTTGTTGGTTTGTTCCTTCACTTTTTTCTCTTTGCATTTATTTTCACTTGGGTAATTTCTATTGATGTATCTTCAAGTTCTTTAATTCTTTCTTTGACCGTCGTGTTGAGTCTATTTTTGACCCCATTGAAGGAATTCTTTATGTTACTGTGGTTTTGATTTCTAGCACTATTACTTGATTCTTAGTGTCCATCTCTTTGATGAAATTACCTATCTGGTATTGCATGTTGTCTACCTTTTCCATCAGAGCTCTTAACACATTAATCATAGTTATTTTATATTCCCTGTCTGATAGTTCCAATATCTGGTCATTTCCAAGTCTGGTTCTGATAATTGCTTTGTGTTCTTTGTTTTTTTATTGCCTTTTTTATGGCTCATAATTTTTTGTTGAAAGCTGGACATATTATATAAGACAGTAGATACTAAGGTAAATACTTGTTTATGCTTAGAGATGAGAGTGCTGTTCCTCCTAATAGGCCTATAGTGTGAGTGTTTCTGTTAATCTAGTCAGGCTTCGGGCTGGGCATGGAATTTGTTATTACTTTGGTTATCCTGAATGTATCAAATTCCTCTATGTGATTGCTTGTCCTTTTTTTGCACACTTGACTTTGGGTTTTCCCTTTATGCTACTCCCCAGAGACAATCTGTCTCCTGGAACTCTCCTATCTGTATTCCATTGTTATTTTTTCCTCAACGCTTTAGCGTGGTGGGTGGAGTAGGGGGACATTGTGATGTTCTGATTAAGTTGCAATCTTAGGGAGGCTCAGATATAATGTTGGGCTTAGCATATATTCATACACCTCCATCAGGAATAGACCTTTTCTCCCCTCCTCCCTTCATGTCTCCTACATTAGTTGCAGTGGGTTTGTACCAGTGCCTTAAGGTTTTAGTTTCAATGTCCTTCCCCTTGCAGATTAAGGCTTTTGTTTTTAACGGGAGATGGATTTGGGAAGAGTTTCACAGTGGCTTTTTTTTTTTAACTCCTTTATTGAGATTTTGGAGCTCTGGTGGCACAGTAGTTAAGAGCTTGGCTGCTAACCAAAAGGTCGGTGGTTTGAAACCACCAGCCACTCCTTGGAAACCCTGTGTGGCAGTTCCACTCTATCCTACAGGGTTGCTATGCATCAGAATCAACTTGACAGCAGTGGGTTTGGTTTGGTTTTTGGTTTATTGAAGTATAATTGACATACAATAAACTGCACATATTTAAAGTGTACAATTTGTTAAGTTTTTACATATGTTTACATCTGTGAAACCATCACGGTGTTAAAGATAATGAATATACCCATCACACCCAAAGTTTCCTTGTGTCCATTTGTAACACCCTTGCCCAACAGCTAGGATAAGGGGATAGTCTCTTCAGTTTAATCAGAAGTTGAGCTGGTTGGGGCTCATTTACAGCTTTAGTTAGTTTTAGTTCACTGCTAGTTTAAATGTCTTGAAAGTGGGAACTCTACCTCTAGGAGGGCTTTGTGATTTAAGAACAACAAGATTGCAAAATCTACCTTTGCTTTCCAGCCAAGTCTCAGACTTTAGGTAGCACTCCTTACTTGGAAAATGCCCAGAGGGTGGGGGAATTGGTGTGTGAGGGGATAAGCTCTGGATTTTGGGCTTCAGCAAATTCCAGTCCACTGTGCCAGCCCACATGCAGCCATTAAAATTTTGGTGGGTGTCCTCTTTGTCAAAGTTCTCCTTTATGTCTCTGACTTTGTTTTCAGTCACATTATATTTATTTATTTTTGTTTTTCTAATGAGATGTTTATTGCTGTGACATTTTATTTTCCATTTTTTTCTGAATTCTTCCTGATCCTTTATTTTTTAAATCTCTTTTGCTGTTGTGTAATTGTTTCCTTGAAAATTTTATTCTTTTATTTTTAATTTAAGGAGCCCTCATGGTTCAAGTGGTTTGTGATCTGCTGCTAACCTAAAGGCTGGTGATTTCAACCCACCCAGCAGCACTGCAGAAGGATGGCCTGATGAACTACCTTTGTAAGGATTGTTGCTGTTGTTATTAGGTGCCTTTGAGTCACCTCCAGCTCATAGCTATCCCATGTATAACAAAACACAATATTGCCCAGTCCTATGGGATCCTCACACACCAACAATGGGTATATTTGAGCCCATTGTTGCAGCCACTGTCAATCCATCTTTTTGAGGGTCTTCCTCTTTTGCTCTGATCCTCTACTTTACCAAGCATGATGTCCTTCTCCAGGGACTGGTCCCTCCTAAACGTGTACAAAGTAAGTGAGATGAAGTCTAACCATCCTTGCTTCTAAGGAGCATTCTGGCTTTACTTCTTCCAAGACGGACTTGTTTGTTCTTCTGGTAGTCCATGGCATATCCAATACTCTTTGTCAATACCTTAATTCAAATGTGTCAATTCTTTTTTGGTGTCCATAAATATTCCAGCCAAGAAAATCCTTTGGGACAGTTCTAGTCTGTAACACATGGGGTCACCATGAGTCAGAATCAGCTCAAAGGCAAATGAATAATCACAATGGTATTTATTTGTTTTAAAAATATTTTATTGTATTTTAGGTGAAAGTTTACATAGCAAATTAGGTTCCCATTTAGCAATTTTTATACAGCTTGTTCCATGACAGTGGATACATTTTTCACAATGTGTCAACAATTCTCTTTATTTCCATTCCTTTTGTCGTGTTTCCATTAACCTAGCTTCCCTGCCCCTCCTTAACTTCTCATTTTGTTTTAGGGTAAATGTCTTTTGGTCTTATATAGTTGATTATTTAAGGAAGCAGATACCACAGGTGATATTGTTTATTTTATAAGCCAATCTATTGTTTGGATGAAAGGTAACCACCAGGAATGGCTTCAGTTCCAAGATCAAAGGGTATATTAGGGTGATAGTCTTGGGGTTTGTTCTAGTCTCTATCGGTCCAGTAAGTCTGGGCTTTTTTAGGAATTTGAGTTTTATTCTGTATTTTTCTCCCTTTCTGTCTGGGACTTTCTGTTGTATTCCTGGTCAGAACGGTCAGTAGTGGTAGCTGGGCACCATCTAGTTCTTTGGGTCTCAGGCTAGATGAGGTCGTGGTCACAATAGCTTTTGTTTTTCTCCCCATTGAGCACCATGGGACAAGCTTTCTCAGAATTCTTTCCAACCTTTCTTGTGAGCACCTAGTGGGCTTCCTAGAGGAAAAGCCAGCAAGAAAGTGTGAATTCTGTCTGTGGCCCCCAGGGGCTTTGCACTCTCACAGCAGCCCACAACCCCATAGGTCTTCAGCAATTTGTTTAAAAGTTTCTAGTTTTATGTTCTTTGCAGGTTGTATGGTGTTTCTAGTTATCTGTCCCAGGTAAGCAAAAACTCTGGTCCTGTTTCTCCCTGCAGGCGTCTGTTTCTCTATAGGTTTGGGTTTAATTGCCTGCCCCACATCGTCAGTGCTCTGATGGGTTCAAGAAAAGTCATTAATTTGCAGTTTGTTCAGATTTTTACTTGTTGTAAGTGAGGAGATGACTCTCTTTTCATCTCCCTACAGCCACGATTTGGAATTGGAAGTCTGTGTTTTTTAAAATTTCTATCCACATGCATTAAGTGATTTTGAATGATCAAATCAATCCAGAGAAGTCAAGCTGGTCGTTTGATGGATTACACTGTTTCTTTGATTTTTATCGTTCATGTCCAATTAGTCAAACAATATTGTGCATATATTTAGAACTGGAGTATGGGAAAGGATATATTATATGGATAGAGTCTTTTGCCCCTAGAGTCAATGAGTGGGAGCTGTGTGATCTCTTCTTTATTGCCTGCTTTTTAAAACTTCACTTCCATGCTTTAAAGAGGGTAAAATCTCTCTCTCTCTTTCTCAGCTTCATTTTATTATCCACAATCCTGAGAATGGAAAATACAGAGAACTCATGCCATGTAGGTTTGGCCTGAGTCAGGCTGGTCCAGCATGGATTACAAAGCAAAGTGGCATGATGCAGTCTGGTGAAGGGGACAAGGACCATGTAGTCTCCTGGCCTGGCTTATCTGATGGAGATAGATACCCATCTAGCATTACAGAGGACTCTGGTTAGGCTGTTCAAAAGGTGTTGGAGAGAGAACTGGTGAAAGGAGCAGAGCACATCTGATTAGGACATGAGTGTAAACCCAGGCATTTTGTTCATCCTTCTTTGATACTTTCTAAAGATTTTTTGGCTGCTATTCACCTAGAGGAGCCCTGGTGGCACAGTGGTTAAGAGCTATGGCTGCTAACCAAAAGGTTGGCAGTTTGAATCCACCAGCCACTCCTTGGAAACCCTATGGGGGCAATTCTACTCTGCCCTATAGGGTCACTATGGGTCGGAATTGACAGCAACAGGTGTTTGTTTGTTTCTGATTCACCTAGAGGAGCCCTGGTGGTACAGTGGTTAAGAACTTGGCTGCTAACCAAAAAGGTTTGAATCCACCAGATGTTCCTTGGAAACCCTATGGAACCGTTCTACACTGTCCTATAGGGTTGCTATGAGTTGGAATTTACTTGATGGCAACGGGTTTGGTTTTGGTTTTGGTTCACCTAGAAGTGTCAGCAAATTCCCATGTTTCTACTGAGTTCAGGGCCTTCCTTGGAGGCCCCCACCATCTTCTCGCTGAAATGAACTGCCATGTGGTAGATGGTCATGCTGGTCGAGTTCTGCAGCTCCTGGGTGTCCTCTTCCCCATTAGGGAAACAACTTGTCCATACATCAACTTGATAGTCGCACTGATGCAGGATGAGCCCTATTCCCAGATGCTTTCTTCTTAGACCTGGGGCCAGATGCTGGGGTCTAAAGGGATACTCTCTCTAAACTTTAGAAGTTTCACCAGAAACTTTTTGAAAGGATGAAATTCCTCAGGTCCTTAGAAAAGTTAGACAACAAATGGATATTTCAATGGTCCCTGATCTCCTTTGCATCAGCTTTTGTTAAGGAAACATGATATCCCATGTTGATGTAGCTGTTTGAAAAGTGGACACACGGCTAAATGTATTAAGCATTGGTATGTACCTTTTTTATTGGCCCTTGTGTTAACTCATCTTATAGACAGTAACCAGGGTTATAGGACCAGAGCTTTTCCTTATATTATAGAACTTGACCTCACTGCACCGTAGAGGCAGTTATTGTTAGTACTTAAATAGCTGCTGGGGCTATTTGGTGGCCCCCTTAGATGTGTTTGGGATGACTAGCCTCACTGTGCTGCTCAATCTGGATAAGCCACTCATTACTTGGAGTTGTTTTTGTTAGGTGCCATCGAGTTAGTTCCAACTCATAATGACGCTGTGTACAACAGAATGAAACACTGCCCGGTCCTGCACTATCCTCACATTTGTTGCTATGTTTGAGCCCATTGTTTTAGCCACTGTATCAATCCATCTCGTTGAGGATCTTCCTCTTTCTCACCTACCCTCTGCTTTACCAAGAATGATGTCCTTCTCCAGGCACTCATGATAACATGTCCAAAGTATATAAGACAACATCTCGCCATCCTCACTTCTAAGGAGCATTCTGGCTGTACTTCTTCCAAGACAGATTTGTTTGTTCTTCTGGAAGTCCATAGTATGTTCAATATTCTTTGCCAACACCATAGTTGAAAGGCATCAAGTCTTCTTCAGTCTTCCTTATTCATTGCCCAGCTTTCATATGCATATGAGGTGACTGAAAATATCATGGTTTGTTTGGGTCAGGCACACCTTAGTTCTCAAAGTGACATCTTTGCTTTTTAGCACTTTAAAGAGGTCTTTTGCAGCAAATTTGCCCGCTGCAATTACTTAGGATAGAAACATTCTTATTGGTTTACTTGTTCACTGAAAGTATACTTGGCACTTCTCTTTGCAACCCAAATTGATCAGCCTCCAAGCATTATTTAGTGTTATTTCTATTGGGTTTTGCAGATTACCATCTAAAGCCTTGGTATCTTGCTTGGTAGAGACTCATTGTCTTCTGAGGCAGAGGCTGCTAGCTGCTTGCCAAAATCTATGTTTTTCTTTTCTTCCCAGTCACCCAGTGGGAATACATTTCCCATCCTCCCTTGCAGTAAGTGAAGCCATCTGTTTGGATTATAGCAAATGAAAATTAAGTGGACGTAACCTATGTCTTTTCTTGGCCAAATCCAAGCAGGTATACCTCCTCTATGCTTTCTTTCCCTTTTCTGCTGGCTGCATACAAATAACCAGGAGCATTTATGGGACTGTGGAGCCACCAGTTGAAGGAGTCTGGGGCCTTAAATCATCAAGTGGTTGGAAACTACCAGCTAACTAGAATACTTGCCTCATTCTCTTATGTGATCAAGAAATAAACAACTGTTTTATTCCAGCCATTTTCTCTATTTGCTTTTGCTTTTCCCCTCTCTATTTTAGCCTACTCTAATATATACCCTTGACGTCTTTACCGCTTGGTTGATCATGGTCTTGTGCCCCTTTGAGGGAGCATTCTGAGAGATGTGGCTCTGAAATGATAACTGTCCTCATCATTCCAACCACTGGACAAAACCAGACTAAAGTAGCTCCATTTTTAGTGGTAACCTACAGCATGGAGATTTGGATTGCTTTGTCTTCGGTGCCATGACTAATTGCCTCCATGTTTATTTTATGGACATGTCCATATTTATTTTTAAATTGTGCTTTTGCTATCACCCGTTTCCTATATTTCCCATCAGCACTGTCCCAGCTGAAGTTTTCTATGGCAAAAAAATCAAGGGGAGAGTACTGACGTACTCACCACAGCTTCCTCAGTTATCTTCACCAAGGCTTCAGGATGACATCACCGCTTAAAAATCAAAAGTCATCTTCTGGTTCCCTTATCAAGGCTCAAGAGATTGATAAGAAGAGCACAACATGACCACTGTCACCAGCACTGCACTTTCACACTTAAGACATTGTCCATGGTAATTGATCTCAGAGGATATTCCAAGGGACACTTGTCTTTGCTCCATGTAGACATAAAACAATACATTCCGATATGAAATAATCTGCCTGATAGATTGAGTGGAAAAAGAAGATCCCAAATAGTGTATGTATTTATGATATATATATACATGTATCATAAATTTGCCTGTATATTGCATAAAATCTCCTGGGAATAATACATAAGAAACTGTTAAAAGTTGTTGCCTCTGGGGAGAGGAACTAGGTGGCTGAGAAACAGAGGTGGGAGGATGACTTACTTTTCATTATTTTCCTATTTATACTTAAAAATTTTGTAATATATGATGTTAATATCTTTTGAGAAACAAATCATTTCAAAAACAACACTGTAATAAAAGATATCAAGCTGGAAATGTGACTTCCAGTTGGCCCAATAGAAGAGGGCTCAATACAATATGGGGTGACAGTGAACTTGAACGTTAAAATAAACTTGAAACAGATAAGTGCCATTTTAGTTGAATATATGCTTGAATTCATGAAAAAGATTATTTTATTAAAGATTTTACCACATGATTCCTTTAAATAGAAAGCTTTCAGTATGATTCACTTTGCAGACATTTTCAGGAATATTTTATTGCATAAAGAGAATTACACCTGTTTTATTAATTTAGCAGTTTAATACTGCCAAAGTAATATAGCAAAATTTTCATGTAGAACAATTTTCATTCTTTGACATTCTATTCCTCTTTGAGTTACATAGGTTATGTGTCTGTTTAACAGTGAATTCACACTTACATTTGAATAGAATTTAAAATGGAATGAATGGAAAGATTCTTAATGCAGTAGCCATAAAAAGGCACTTGCACATATTACTCACATATATTGCATAGTTACCATGATAATCTGATGACTACATGCTTCCTTTGAGGTTTTAAAGAACAGCGTAAACAACCATCTTTCTGGTTTAAGTATAGTCATGTCTAGAGGCAGGGGGATGTTTGGGTAGTTCTTAAGATCCCATTTTGTCTTGCGATTACTGTAGCAACTGTTGTACAAAAGAACCACAACAACAAAACATACACATTCTATAAAACTTGATATGTAATTTGGAATTTTTATAAACCTTGATACCAAACATGTTTTGTCTATGGAAAAGACTTAGTTCTACAGGTAGATTTAAAAAACAAAAACAAACCAGTTGCCATCAATTCCAACTCATGGCATCCCATGTGTGTCAGAGAAGAATTGTGCTCCATAGGATTTTCAGTGGCTGATTTTTCAGAAGTCGATCGCCAGGCTTTTCTTCTGAGACCATTCTGGGTGGACTGGAACTGTTAATCTTTCGGTTAGCAGCCAAGCACTTGAATCATTTATGCCACCCAGCAGGGACTTCTAAAGATAGATATAGGACTACACTCAATCTTAGTGAAAAGAATCTGTCCTCACAACACAATCCATTAATTGTCGATTTTCCGTAAGGGTTGTTTCAGATCTATATATACACTGATACCTCAAGAAATTAGAAAGGTGTCTATGATATTTAGGGCTGGTCTATGTCAAACCATGAACTAACCAGCATTGCTGACTGAGTATCCATTTACTGAGAACATGGTTTGTGAAAGAACCGATCTGCAGTGCTCTTCATAGGTGTGTGATAGTTGGGGAGGCTATTTGTAGAAACATTCAGTTGTAACTAAACTAAAGAGCATTTCTTTTAGCAATGAGGTAACTCTGCCCCTCACAGAGACTGTAGTTTTTGAGTGATGACATGTAAAAACATGGTGTATATCTCTCCAACCCCCTTACCTCCACCTCACATTCAACAAGTACATTTGTATATATACCATAGTAGAAAGCTGGATTAACTGTCTTGACAGTAGACATAAATTTGCACTTAACTTGATTAGCTAGAAAAAGCTACATAATTCTGCTGTAACTCCTAGACCTAAGAAGGAAATATTAAGTACAAGTAAGATCACAAATTACTGATGCTTTTAGTATACGTTGACTCTAACTTGGGGTGTCTTATGACAGATTCCCTCTTTTGAAAGAGTGAAGAATTGGATATCCTTTCCCAAAGCCTGTGGAATCACGTAAAATATGAAGAACTAAGCTGAAAAGACAAACAAATTCAAGTTTCATTAAATGACAACATTACCAGGATATGATTCTATTAAATTTAAATTTAATTATTAAGTTTATTATATTTACTACATGCTCCTGCCACTCTCAAACCATCCATTAACCAGGTCTTTTTTGAAATATAGTCTACCATGTTAGACAAGACAACATTTCTGACATTCTATAAATGAAAATAATTTATAAGGTCAAATGCTTCAAAATGGCGTACCTCATCATTGGTACAGCCTAGATGAGGCCCAAACTAACACGTTCAGGTACAACAAATACTTTTTTTTTTTTCTGCACTATAATTTCTTATGTTTCCTCTCAGCCCAAGAAATAGAAGAGCAATAGTTTTGAGACAATATGAGCCATAAATTAGGTGGTGACCATTTGTTCCGATAAAAGTAATATTTTTCCATCTGCCGGTGAACAGCTTATGAATACAAACAGCAGATTTCCCAAATGTCTGTTTAAAAGTTGTAGTCTAGTACATGTTTCATCATTGCACTTTACCTATAGAGATTGCTATCCGAAGCTGCCTCATGCCTATAAGGCAAAAAAAGCCAATGGAAGTGCCCATGCCATCACCTTGTTCGTGTGTTTGTGTGTGTGTGTGTGTGTGTGTGTGTGAGAGAGAGAGATTTTCCTTCTTGTCAATGTCAAAAATTTGATTTCTGACCTGGCTTGACTTCCTGGAAGCCATAACTGTACCCCTCACCTGCGTTCCTGTCTTCTCGGTCCAGCTATGCATCTAGGCTCTTGCCATGTACCCATTCTCTTTTGGCTATCCGTTTTATCCTGGGGCTTGGCTATACCCCCTGCTTTCCTACCAATATGCAATTGGGACCTTCTTGAGTCCCTGGGTGGTACAAATGGTTCATGTGTTTAGCTGCTAACAGAAAGGTTGATGGTTGGAGTCCACCCAGAGATGCCTAGAAAGAAAGTCCTGATGATCTACTTCTGGTCACATTGATTAAGGGTTGAGTTGCACGACTGATTAATGTAACTTCTGTCATACACCGGCAAAGAGTTGAACTGGCAAAAGTAGCATGATATATTTACAGCAATGACAAAAGAAAAAAAAAAGAGTAGCAGTAGCTGCTGAGGCTGTGTTATGGATTGAATTATGTACTCCCAAAATATGTGCTGTAAATCCTAATCTCTATGCCTGTGGTTATAACCCCATTTGGGAATGTGTTATCTTTGTTATGTTAATGAGCCAGGATTCATGTAGAGTGTATCTTGAGTCAATCTCTTTTCAGATATAAAAGAGATTAAACAAGCAAGCAGAGGAGAGATGGGAGAAGATAGACTCCATGACACTTGAAGATCACCAAGAAGCTAAGGAATAAGGACCTTTCCCCAGAGCCGACAGAGACAGAAAGCTTTCCCCTAGAGCTGGCACCTTGAATTTGGACTTCAAGCCTTCTAAACTGTGAGAAAGTAAAATTCTGTTTGTTAAAGCCATCCACAAACACCTCACGGGATTCGGTTCCTTGGTTTGGAGGTTTAGGGTCATGGTGTCATGGAATATCCTAGTTATTTCGTCTAATAACGTGTTTAGTGCTTCTGTTCTACTGCCTAGATTGTTGTGTAGTGCCTGGGTCTTAAAAGCTTGCAATTGGCCACCCAAATCCAACAATTGGTTTCTATTCACCTAGACCAACAGAGGAAGGAGAATCAGAAATAGGAGGAGGAAATGGAATGTGTGGCTACTTGCCTCCATGAACAACTGCTTCCTTGGCCATGAGACCAGAAGAACTGGATGGTGCCTGGCTACCATTACTGAACATTTTGATCAAAGATTCTATAGAAGAACCCTTATCAAAAGAGGAAAAATGCAGAACAAAATTTCAAATTCTTATGGAATCCAGCCTTTCTGGAGCCATGGAGGCTGACTGAACCCCCAAAACTATTGTGTCAAGATAATCATTAAACCTTAAACAAAAATATCCCCTGAAGTCATCTCAAAACCAAACGATAGTCTAGCTTAACTAGTAAAGAATGGTGGCCCTGAACACTACGTTCTTTTATGAACTAGCTAAATGGGATCAAACTGACAACAACAACTTCAAATATTAGATAGGCAACTTAGGAGGTGTTGAGTTTATGTTATGGAGGAGGAACAACTCAGAAAAACTGGGTTAGAATGGTTGTAAAACTTGAAGAATGTAATCAATATCACTGACTTGTACATGTAGAAACTGTTGCCTTGGTATATATCCACCTGTGTATATTCTCAACAGCAACAACAAAAAATACAATAAATTATAAAAAAAACCCTATAGAGCACAGTTCTACTCTGATACACATGTTGTCTCCATGAGTCAGAATCGACCCAACGGTAACAGGTTTGATTTCAGTTTTGGTTTGATTGCCTGTGACACCTGGTTCTGGCTCTAGGCTAAGCCATGTGTCTTAGTCTGGGTTCTCTAGAGAAGCAAAACCAGTAAAGCATATCAATATATATATATAGAGAGAGATTTATATCAAGAAAATGGCTCACGTGGTTGTACAGGCTGTAGCATCCCAAGTCTGTGGGTCAAGATAGAGGCTTCTCCTGATTCACATACCTGCAGGGGCTGGCAGAGCCCAAGATCAGCAGGTCGGAGAGCAGGGCTCTTGCTCACAGGCTGTGAAGATCTATGAATCCCAAGATCAGCAGGCAAGACTGCAGGTAAGCTGCTAGCTCAAGTCCCAAGAACCAGAGGTCAGACAAACAAGAGCAAGCTGCAGGAGCCAGAGTGAGCAAAAGCCCCAGAGCCCTGCCAGAATGTTTGCCCACACTTGATGCAGGCCACACGCCCAAGAAAACTCCCTTTCAACTGATCAGCTACTCAGAGCAGATCCCATTATGGGGGGGATCACTTATCAAATCTCAACAGGGAAGTGATCCTATTATACAGCTGACAAACACTGAGAATCATACCCCCGCCGAGATGATACACAGTCTTAACCATCACACCACACACCAGCAGAGTCTGCCATAACTCAGTCCTGCCCAGCAAAAAGTAACAGTTATTTAATCTTGTAGAGACTTTTGCGGCTTAACAAAATTTAAATTTGGAAATTCATCAGCAGGCTCTGCAAAAGGAGGAGAGTCAGTTCCCTGACTGAGGGAATGGTCTTGGAGGAGACTCGACGTTTACTTTCTTGCTAGCTTTGTGACTGCTTTTGTGATCTTAGGCGAACTTTTAAGGGGCTCAATTTTAAATCCCGACAACTGGGGTGATACTGCACATGTAGAGGAAGCAGGCAGGCAGATGACTGGTACAGACTTACCGAGCTCCTACACTCCAGCCCTGAGCTTCACAGGCTTTATCTCATCTCATCTCATCCTTTCATCCTCCTGACATGCTCATCTGACCTCTGCTTGCAAATAAGGAAACGGAAGCTCAGAGAGTTGATGTGCCATACCTAGGGTCACAGTTATTAAGTGATAGCTCAGGAGTTCCAATCCACGTCTGGATTTTTATCCACATAGCCTTTCCATTACATTGAAACCTGTTCTGAGGATACAAAACAAGTACAAACAAAACAAGCAAGAACAAAACCAACTTAAAGATACCGAAAAGCTCCTAAGGTAGGGACCGCCTAGCAAAATGAGGAATAAAATTATTGTTTGAGGAAGACTATTTTAAGGATGCACTTATCGAAAGGTTATTTGGTACTACACTTAATCCACTGTCTGAGAAAGCATATTTTAAGTTTTCCTATATTTTAAGATAACGGGCTCCTCTTCAAATAATTCTTTTCTTGTGTCAAGTTCTTGACAAGGAGTTAGATTCAGCTGCTGCACCATAGTCAAGGACTAGCTTCGCAGTAGGATTTCTGAACATCCTGACTCTTTATTTTGTTAACTCTGGTTTTGCTCTTTCTATCCAGAGAGGTTAATAAACTGGTCAGCTCTTAAGGTAGCAATATTCCATCGGATGCTCTCAGCACTCAGCTTGCAAAGAAAGACTTTGGGGTTAAACAGTCTGATTTTGGTCTTCATGAGACTCAGTGAAGTTGATTTTCCTACTCATACAAGATTATATTTTAAAGAAAAAAAATCATCTGAGCTGGGCTAATTTGGTACAAAGGAGCTCTGGTAGTGCAGTGGCTAAGTGCTAGGCTGCTAATTAAAAGAAAGGTTGGTGGTTTGGAACCCACCGGCCACTCCGCAGGAGAAAGATGTGGCAGTCTGCTTCAGTAAAGACCCTCCCCCACGCCCCCTCAAAAAAATAAAACACCCAGACCCATTGCTGTCGAGTCCATTCCGACTCATAGCCACCCTACAGGACAGAATACAACTGCCCTATAGGCTTCACAAGGAGCAGCTGGTGGATTCAAACTGCCAACCTTTTGGTTAACAGCAGAACTCTTAACCACTGTACCACCAGGACACAACCTTGAAAACCCTATGGGGTAGTTCGATTCTGTCCTGGCTAGAGGGTCGCTATGTGTCAGCATCGACTCGAGGGCAGTGGGTTTGGTTGGGTAATTTGGTACATTTCTTCCTGGAATATTTTTATGAAGGCAGATAGAAAAGCTTACCCCCTTCCTCTGCCCCTTGTACCATCAATTGTGTTTGAAGTAGATTTTAATATTGTTTTTACTGAGATTCCACCTTCAGAGAGCAGCTTTCATCACCAGGCTGGAGTCCTCATTCAGCATTTTTTGAGCAGGCAGGGGTGAGGCCTTCCAGCTTCCACAGCCCCATCAATAAAGAGAGAGCTGGCTCCGCAGCCACCTGCCACAGCTCCCAGTGCGGCCACCGGCCACTGCCTGATAGTAAATCAGCCCTGAGTGTTTTCCTAATTTTAGGTTTGGTCTGACTTAATCCATCTAATAGGAAAAACATCTGGTCTCATTTTACTTTTAATCTGTTCTTTACATCAGGAACCTTATCGCCCTGGGACCAGGTAATAACAAGCCATCGCTTCTTGGACCTGGGTATGACTACGTAAGCATGGTCCAACAGCTAATAAGGGCCTGTTTCCATTTTCCCTTTACAGTCCTTCATTAGCAATAAAGCACTGACACCACCATCGGTTTGGGGTTGTAAATCGCCAGATTAGTGAAAACCCTGTGTTGTGACACATTCTGCGTCGGAGGGAGCTAGACACCCACCCAATCTAGGCGGAGGTTTATTTTTCAGAGGTAAATTTGCAAAGTTTCTAGGTATTTGAAAGCCTTTTATAATGATTAATATTCCAAAACATTATGTTTGAATTGGGGTTTACCTTCATATAGTTGCATGAAGGCATACAAAACATTATTATTATTTTTAAAGAGTGTATGGTCTGGAAATACCTTAGCGGAAGCCGTAAAATATTGTCATATGGAGTCACTTTGGATTGTGTTTGTGTTAGGCATGTAAGATAGCACAGCCTGCTTAACCCTTTGGAAAAGGTCATAAAGTGACTCCATTTTAACATTTTTGACTAGGGTTGGAAGCGGTTTGGGTTTTCAAAATCATTTAAATGAAAAGGGACCAGGAGCCATTTAGCTTCCCAAATAGCATTTCCCGCTTACTTTGTTTTCCTCTTGACATTCAGCTTTGATGATTTTTCCACTCCCTGATCTCTCCCTCCTCTCTACCTTCCAGAGCTCTCTCTCTCTCTCCTTTCAGAGAGAGGTTTTGATAGAGTTCGAAGACGGATTTTCTGATAGAGCTGAGATTAACGGTGGCAAAGACGCCTGGCCCTCCACCGGCTGTCCCCTCCTCTGAATTGGTTAGAAAGTCACAGACAACAGGCGGTAGCAGGGGACTGTATAGGAATTAACTTCAAATAGCCCCGGGCCTAAAAGCTCTTCCCAAATCTACAGTATGTTAGGGGACTTGAACTCCCCAAAGTAATGTAGCTGTTTCTGCACTCCTGCCTCTGAGTTCCTTTTAACTGGGGCCTGAGGAGGGGTGCGTAAGCAACATTACTTCGGCAAGCAGGAATTAATTATTGAAATCAATTATCGCGTCTTTCCAATGACTGCGGTCAGTCCTCAGTGAGCTGACATAAAAACATACTTGTCTCAATGGCTGTCTCTGTGAAAAGACATTCACATAAATCAAAAAGAAAAGGGACTGACTTTCAACTTGGTTCTATTCCATCTCTTAGGATTTCTCAAAAACTTTACTAGTTTGGAGTAATACAAAGAAAGAAAAAAGATTTTAACTCTTTTTTTTCCATGGATAGAGAATTATGTTTCCTACATAGTGAAAGGATTTTTCTTACAATATAGAGTTGTTTTGGATTTCTGACAGGGGTAGCTATTAATACGGATTTACTGGTAAGTCGCTACTCTGACTTATCACTTCATTTTACTCCAACCTTGCTGGTATTGGCGTTGTCTCATGTCTATTCCATTCTCTCTTCACTGTGTCGCCCGTATTCCTTGCCTCTGAATCTCGCTAGAAATGCCCTCTCCCATTCTTATTCATTTATTTTGGAAACATTGGGAATTGACTTGTCAGGCACTCTGTAATGGGCGAGCTAGAAAGATAGATACGTGGGTATATCATTAATGTTGCTGTTGTGTGCTGTCGAGGTGATTCTGACTCACAGTGACCCTATAGGACAGGGTAGACCTGCCCCACAGAGTTTCCAAGGCTGTAATCTTTATGGAAGCACACTGCCACATCTCTCTCCTGTGGAGTGGCTGGTAAGTTCCAACTGCCAACCTTTTGATTAGCAGCTGAGCGCTTAACCACTGTGCCACCAGGACTCCTCATGCCACGAATAGACTTTTTAAAATAGAAGAATAATATGACTGGACATTCAAGGGTTCCTTATACCATGAATAGCCTTTTTAGTACATAATAATATGACTGGACATTCAAGGGGATCATTTTACCAGGCTCTCTGGGAACAGAGGGTCACCTTAAGAGTAAGAACAGTTAAATGGGAATACACTTCCCCGAATTTCAAGTTGGGACATCAGCTGTTTGCTTGACCGTGAAACCAGATTACCCAGGAGTAACTGTGTGATTCTCAATAGCGTTTCTGATCGGAGAGAGTGTGATTCTTAAAAAGAATTGAGGATATGCTGTGGAGTTAATTCTGACTCATGGCGACTCGTGTATGTCAGGGTAGAACTGTGCTCCGTAGAATTTTCAGTGACTTGAGTTTTTGGAAGTAGATCACCAGGGCTTTCTTCTGAGGGACCTCTGGGTGGACTCAAACTTCCAACCTTTTAGTTAGCAGCCCGAGCACATTACCTATTTGCACCAGAGGCCCTATAAACCAAAACCCATTGCCACTGAGTTGATTCCGACTCATAACGACCCTAAAGGACAGCGTAGAACTGCCCCATAGGGTTTCCAAGGAGCAGCTGGTGGATTCCAACTGCCAGCCTTTCAGTCACCAGCTGTAGCACTTACACCACCAGGGTTTCCAGAGGCCCTATAGACACGTGAAATTGCAAGATAAAGGGAATGGTTCTGAGGTAAGAAGATTCCTCTGGATCAGGGGGAGGCGAAGGAGAGGGTAACGCCTGAGAAAGGGGTCACGTAGCCTAGACAGCTGTCTGACCACATAAGGGAATGGCTGCGGTACGCATCTCACAGAGCTGCCCCAGCAAGGTCCTGCAGGGAGAGCCACTGGTCCAAGGAGCCTGTGGGCAGGAATGGGGGCAGTTCAACCACGGACTGTGTGACTGCCGCCATTCACTGCCTTCCCTACCCCCCTACTCACATGTCTTTTCTAAACACCCTGAGCCTATGTAATTAATTCCCCTGGGACACTACCAACTTAGAGGAAGGGGAATGGGTGCTCCCGAAATAGAGATTATGTTTTCATGCTTATTCAGCAGAGTCAAGGGGTAGGGCTTGAAAGATAAATGAAATTGACTTCTAGAAAAGTGAGGTAATATGTATTTCGTAAACCCTGAATTTCTGGGCTCTGGTTTCTACCCACAACACCTTCTGTCCTTCGTTCACATCCATTCAAATTGTCCCAAAGCCTCTGCAGTTCTGGACTGGCCTATGGCTTGTCCCCTTTCTGCTGTCCCCAGGGCACTTCTTTCTTTTGAAGCTTACTACTAGCAGAGACTGTCACACCTGAAAATTATTGCTATGTAATCTGGATTCTTAATAGAAATTCCAGGAAACTCAGTTCTGGTCATATGCGAATTGAAGGGAAATAAATACTCTTTCTTTGGGGTCAAAAGGAGTCATGAGTAATTTAATGTTGGTATCTCTGGTCCTCTCTGGAGCCAGTGACAATGACTGGGGATGAGTCTCTGTCTCTTACCTTAGAGTTGATATTGGGATGTTTGCTTTCCCATTCTTTTCACTCTAGTTATACCATCCCTGAATGAACATCCCTTTCCTGCTTTCTCTTTTAGGCCTCAATTATTGGAAACTCTGGTGGCATAGTGGTTAAGAGCTACGTCTGCTAACCAAAAGGTCAGCAGTTGGAATTGACTTGACAGCAATGGGTTTAATGAATGGATCTGACAAATATTTTATAGTTCCCACTGTGTAAGGTACTGTTCAAGGCCTTGTCCTCAGAAAATGTTTTAATCTAGAAGTGTTAGATACAGCAATACCAACTAGTGACTAGAAAGAGAGAGAGGATGCATGAAGGGGGAAAACATGTGGTCTGTGTGGGCTGAGTTTGGAAATAACCCTCAGCAAAGCCACTGCAGGAAGAATGGTAGGAGGGGGTGGCAAGAGGCCAGGTATAAACAGCAAGACCCTCAGCAAGTTAAAAATTCTCAAGTTAGAAATTTGAATTCTGGTGTGGACAATTATTCAGTCACTTGCCATGTTTCATTTCATTATGCTAACGTGTTCCAGCATTGTCTATTAAAGGAAAACACGAAATAAAACTGTAGCTAAGATTTCCTATATTAAGGAAGGACCACAGAAGCATGTATTTTCCCGTGTTTGGGAATGTCAGTACTTACTTGATATCTTGCTCTGGTTCCCTAGATGCAGGGCGTGAGACTTGGGTGTGCGTTGTTTATTGAGTAAAAACTCTCAGGAGAAAGGTAAGGAGGGAAGCAGGGGAGGGTAGAGAAATGAGGGAAGCAAGGATGTGGGCCTCAGGCCGATCCCACAGCGAGCATCAGTTGCACCACGGTTTTGGAGGTGGCTCTTATTAGATCACAGAGAATTCTTCAACCATCACAGCAGCTCACACCGACCCAGTGAAGGGGATCTGGGCAAGACACAGACACATTCACTTTGTTCGAGATTCTCCATTTTTAACATCTTGCATTTCGTATTCTGATACTGCATCATTTAGCCGCTCAATAGATTATTTTTCATAAGGGTTTGTTTTTGGAGTGTTCTTAATAAAAATAAATACTAATAAATTCCAACAATACATTACCTTATAGCAAGGAATGCTAGAAATGAGTTAAATGACTATAAGTTAAGGCCTCCTTTCCCGTTTCTATTCACCCAGAAAATATTAATAAAATCTGATTATTTAGAACAGAAACTATTTAATTTTCTTTCACCCAACCTTTGCTAGAGACTGAAGTAATAACTATAATGAACAAGGTGTTAGGAAGAATAAGCAGGGCAAAGTAGAATTGGTAATTAGGAAAGAACAGAGCAGTAATGACACTGTAGGTACACTATTTGGAATTGCCTTTTTACATTTGGAAATGAGTACCAAGATTGATATATAGCTGGGTAGCTTCAAGTTTTTTATGAAGGTCATCACTGAGTTCGAGCCAATAGGTATTGAGAACACGCATGTTGGTGAAATAAGTGATTGTTTTTTATTTCCTATAAGAACAAGCAATAAAATGGTTTTTAATCCATCAGTCAGCCTTAAGAAAAGAGGAACAAAAATCCTGATTACAAGAAGTCATAAGTACTTGTGACTTAGTTCTCCTCTACTCTTATTTTACTGAGCCATTTGGATTTTTGCAGGAAACGACAAAATTCCCCAGGGTTGGAATTTATCTTTGTAAGAGTCTCTATACGTCAGATGATACTGTTGCTAAGAATTTGACCCTTTTGTAAATTTGCAACCAAACCATGGTATTTTCAATTGCCTCATATTCGTGCAAAATCTGGACAATAAATAAGGAAGATGGGAGAAGAATTGATGCCTTTGAATTATGGTGCTGGTGAAGAACATTGAATATAAACTGGACTGCCCGAAGAATGAACAAATCTGTCTTGGAAGAAGTACAGCCAGAATGCTCCTTAGAAGCGAGGATGGTGAGACTTTGGACATGTTATCAGGACATGTTATCATGTACTTTGGACATGTTATCAGGAGGGACCAGTCCCTGGAGAAAGACATGATGCTTGGTCATTGAAAAAGAGGAAGACCCTCAATGAGATGGACTGACACAGTGGCTGCAACAATGGGTTCAAACATAGCAACCATTGTGAGGATGGTGCAGGACCGGGCGGTGTTTTGTTCTGTTGTACGTAAGGTTGCTATGAGTCAGAACTGACTCGATGGCACCTTAGGACATAAAGTTGCAGTAGGATTCATTTCACGTTGTAACGATTAACGCTTTCTTACTGGCTGACTAAGAACCATTTGAAGAGTTTGAAACTTGTTATTTTCACATCGGTACTGTACATCTGTCTCCAGAGTGCGGGAGCTTCATAAACAACACATTTTGATCTGAGCAGATGTACTGCATCTCTAGAGGTTAGAAAGTTCATTACTGCAGACAGCCCACCTAACATTCATTTGGTGAGACTCCATTATGTATATTAAAACACAGTGTGAGATGTCTGAAGGAAAAGTTTATTTGGCCATCAGCAGGGTATTCATATCTCCTCCAGACTAGAAGAAGTTTAGTTTCAACAGAGTGGCCACATTCAAGTGATATATATTTGTAATATTGACTACTATGCGGATACCACAGATGACTTTTACTAGTTCCTAAAATAAATGTCTTCTGGCAGCACTCAGTAGACATGATCTTATCAGTTTTTATATTCCAGAGAGAGACTAATGTTATTGTCCTTACAGGGTAGAAAGGAAATATAGACGCAAACAAGGGGGATACAGAATATTCTCATATGCTTTTGATCCATGTATCACCTACATGGTCACACTGCTCTAGCAGAAATGGTTTTGTTCTTCCAGAAAATTAAAATCTATTTTAGGATTAGCTAGACAACAAAGAGCCTCCCTTAAAGCAAAAGGCTTACAGAGGAAATTATGAAATATATTCAATTTCTCTCCAATGAAATATGACTCCTAGGATGGCGATCAATTTTTCTTTGAGAGGTAGTGTATGGGGGTTAAATCATGAATTCACACTTTCCCTTGTGATTATCAAACCAGCAGTCTTCAATTACCTTCTTTAAAGGCTCAAAGTCGCTTGCTGTTCTATGCATCTCCCATGGCCCTGGTGCTAGTATTAATGGTCTTTGCCATTTGTAGAGGAGCAAGCTGCCAGATCAATAAGCGTGCTTAGCTGCTTGCCATTAAAATTGATCCGTACTATCCTTCCGATTGACGTCATATCCAGCTGTAAATATCATCAAGTAAGCTGTCAACTCATTTTCATTGTGAGTGTTTTTCATTTCAAAAGATGGACTTCAGTTGGATTGCATGTTAGGATATTTCTTCATTATTTCTGACATTTCCCCAATAGCATCAACGACATCTTTAAAGAAAAATCATAATTGGTCAATAACTCTTAAAAACGAGGGGGGACCAACAATAATAACAATAACAAAGCCAACCAAACACACAAAAAAAGGGTAACACCACAAAGAGAAACATCTTTGTAAGCTGGAATGTAAAAAATTCTATGACAATCTAGAGTCGCAGTACTTGAATGTTCTCCTTCTTGTGAGGCTCAGGCCCAGCTCAGTTATGAGCTTCTGGGTTTACATAAAGAAAAATTTGGTGTTACATTCTTGGGAAGACATATTTTCAACAGAGTTTACCACTGAGACGTCAAAGAAGCATTTGTTTATGTGATAGTCTACCAGAAGTTCTCCCTGAAAAAAATTCTGGTTATCCTCTGAAAGTAACCTTGGGAATTACTGTGAGTGTACCTACCTGCATGTTTACCCAGGTGAAAATTCTGTAAATGTCACAATTTTTCTAATAGAATGTCAAACGTACCACATTAGTTTGGTTTCTAAAGTATATTCCTCTGTCCTGATCCAGTGATACAGAACACAAGTCACTAGGCCTTTGTCTGCTGTCTAGGTCTCAGCCAAGGTCTGAGGATGAAGTGATACTTACTGAAGATGGTTTAGAGCCCATGTATTCCTCTAGGAACTCCAAAAAACAAACTAACAAACAACCAGTTGCCATCTAGTCATTCTGACTCACAGCGATCCCATGTGTTGCAGAATATAACTGCTCCATAGAGTTTTCAAGGCTGTGACCTTTTGGAAGCAGATCACCGGGCCTTTCTTCCAAGGCACATCTGGGTGTGTTCGAACAGCCAGACTTTCAGTTAGTAGCCAAGTGCTTAATCATTTGCGTCACACAGGTACTCCTTTGGTATAAATATAATAGTGTGTGTGTGTGTATGGATATATAATTTATAAACAAACAAGCATGCAAATATACTGGGGTGATAAGATGCACACGAAAAATTGGAGAGTAATTCTGGGGCATCAGGCGGCCTAATTCTTACATATATGGACAGTCTTGGTTTAGCTTGTCACAGAATTATCATTACTCCATTGTTTTTTACATTAGGATTCACTGTTTTAATTGAAAGGTATTACAATAAACATTTGTGTGAAACTCATAACTAAATTCGTTGCAAAAATATTGAGGTTGCAGACCATGTTACTCCATATACCCTATATGAAATGTCTACCAAGAGATATCTTTTAGAGTTAAATGCTAAGCAAAATTTTACTTTTTATGAGATGCTAGAATTTTCTTTTTTGATAATGAAGACTGTTTACCTGATGATATTTCCATTTAGGTTTGCCTGCCAGGAAGCTCAGAACTGAATCTGAAACAGCGTAATAGAAAATTATATAGATTATGAGAGCATAAGATGTTCTGCATGTATGTTTTTTTTTCAAGTCTCTGTTTTTCTCGTTATTATCACTTTCCATAATCTCGTTTAATACTGTCTCAAATCCTTTATGAAACAAGGCAGGGTATAAGTAATTCTAAACAAATATAATATTGTTTATCAGAGTGTCAGTTTATGTTATTGTGAAGGCTTGTCAGCTTCCAATTTAAAAGAGAAAACCATAAATGATTCACTTCAAAACAGCCCATGTTCTCTGACAGAAATGTACAGAATTCATAGTACTGATAAGACCTACACTTCTGTGAATGTATACTTACTAATAGCTACTAGACGCTTTATCTTTGCTCATCTTAAAAACCTCCTTGCAAATATAGTCAATGTGTCTCATTTTTCTGAGGATCAGAGCATTTGAGTAACTTATCCAAGGTCACCTACTTGATAGGCAGTAAAGCCACTGGTCAAATTCCTCACAAGTAGTGAAGAAATAAACTTCATGATATTGGTTGCAAAGTCTGATGTACTTTAAATCAGAGGACTGAGAATTCCATGTCTTGTCTATCCTTGTTTTTTTGGTGACTGTACCTGGCAAATAGTAAATACCAAACAGTGTTTGATACGTACTTGAATGAGTAAATTAGTACATGAATTATGAGTAATATAATAAATAAGTAATATAATATTTAATATAGTGAATGATAAAATTATATAGTGAATAATATAATGCATAATATAATTATATAATAAAATTATTTGGATTTGTGTTAATATTTACATTATTTGTATTATATATTATGTAATATAGTAAGTGTTTAAGCGTTTCATCAGTGATTCTACATAAATTATTTACTGAATTCTCACTGAATATCTGTGAGGTAGATACTATCAGGGAAATAGGGCTCAGAGATATGAAGTAACTAGCTGAAAATTTGTGAGTGATGGAGCTGAGATCTGGATCTACGTCTAACTCTAGAGTTCATGAACATGCTAATAAATGATCTGTATTTTATTTCCCAAGATTTTAATGAGTGGGCTTCACATTTTGTAAGTCTACTTTACTAGCCCACAGCTAGATAGTAACTTAATTCTTCCTCAAGGCACTCTCTTCACTTGGCTTCCAGGACCCCACACTCTCTCAGGTTTCTTCCTACCTCACTGGTCAGTCCTTCTCTCTTTAAATTCCTCTCCTTTTCTTCAAGGAGTAGAACGCTGGTGTGCCCCAGGACTTGGTACTTGGTCTTCTTCACTTCTCTGTGGACAATTATTCACTTATCCAGTATCCTGGTGTTAAATACCGTTTTTATGTCCAGACTCACAGATTTATACATCCAACTCAGATACCTTTCCTAACCTCTGGATTCATAACTCCAGCTGCCCACTTTACATTTCTTTTTAGGTATCTCCTAGGCATCTCAAACTCAACATGTCCAAATCTGGACATCATATCTTTCCTCTTAAATTTGCCCTCAGTTTTCTCCATTTCTTTTGAAGGCAACTTCATTTTCCTAGGTGCTCAAGCCAAAAACTTTGGGGTCATCCTTAACTTCTCTCATTTTCTCATACGCCATGTCTGCTACATAAGGAAATCCTGTTGGCACTGCCTCCTAAATATATCTAGAGCTGGATCAATTCTTACTACCTCTGTCGCTACCACCTTGGGTTAAGCCTCCGTCACTTGTCTTCTGGATTATCCCAACAGCCTCCTAACTGGTCTCTGTTTCTGCCCCTAATACTTATAGTCAGTACAGCAGCCATGATGATCCTTTTGAAACATAAATAACATCAAATTCCCTCAATGGTTCCCTATTTCACTCAGGGAAAAAAGTCAAAGACTTGACAATAGTCTACAAGGTACAAGGCTCAGCATGACCTCATTCTTCATTTCCTCCTGGGCATCCTCTTTACTGTTCCTTTAATATACCAAGCAGGTATCCATTTTAGGGCCTTCTCTGACTGTCTCTTCTGCCTGGAATGACATTCCAGACATGACCGTCTCAATGAGGCCTAGCCTGATTGCCCTATTAAAATTATACCCTTCCTCCTAATCCTCTGTTCCTTAATCTACTTTTTGTTTTTTCCACAACACTTATCATTTCTAATATAATACATACTTTACTTATTTCGTATGCTTGTTTTTTTGTTTTCTGTGTCAGCCTGCTGGAATATAAACTCCATAAAGGCAGCAATTATTGTCCAGTTGAATGATACATCTCAAGCACCTAGAATAGTGGAGTGGACGTAGTATGTGCACAAAATACTTGCTAAAGTGATGAACTTAATTCATATGTAAGAAATTATAGTGTTTTTTGCAATTACTACAGGCTCATCATTGTCAACTATTCCAGGACAGATTGTAACTGAATTTTTGTGACTATAGGCAGTTTCTATAGGCAGGCCCTGTAATACCATGCCTTTAACGAGAGGTCAGAGAAGTCTGTGATGTAATGTAACATGTTCACTTGACGTAATATTTCCCTATAGCTGTTAAATCCACATATATGTCTGCCCTCTTCTTGACATTGGACATGTTGCTACTCTGTTCCTTGGAGATTACCTAACAAAGCCTAATACAGTGTCGTGTTGCTTAGTAAAGATGGTTTCTCCTTGTGTTTTAGCAGAAGCGGTAGAACGTTTGCCAGCAGGCTACACCCAGGGCAAACAGGATTTCTTCTTCTGGAATTTATCTTCAATGCCTTGTCGCTGGGAAGGCATTGTCTAAAAATGAGGATCACCCAGGGCATAGATTTGCTGGAAATCAGAGTATCATACACATGTGACTTTAATTTTCACTTTGGGACGTTTTATCTCAATTCTAATTAATAGGTTATAATTGACATATGATCCTTTACTAGGAAACCTCCTGATTTTTTTTTTTTTTTGTATAGGCACAGAAATATTAAACATATGCTTTAATAAAAATATTACCCAATGACGTAAATACTATCATTTTATTATACGACCAGTTTTTGTCCACCTATGTGTATATTTTTCATTGAATTTTTAGTTTGTTTAATTGTGATTTTTCTTGCAAACAAAATTCACTTGTTCAACAGCCACCTATGTTGCTCAGTGCTGAAGCACTGAGTTTCATAAACACAGAAATCCAGTCACTGGAGGGAAGCATATAAAAAAGTAGGGTACAACTCTCTCTTTATAATAGTCATTTCCTTCAATTTAGTGATTTCATTTCCTTTCAAACATCTGAATGAGTTTCTTCCCTAACCATGAACAGAAAAAAGATTAAATTTATGATGAGTGTTCTTAAGTACCCCATACTACAAATCCTTTTCTAGGTTCAGAACACAGAGTGGCAAAATCTTATAATTTTCCTGAATTTCCTGTCTTATTTTTAAGGAAAACGTTGGAATTGAACTTCCTGATTTTATTGTTATTTGCTTTCTCCAAAACAACAGGTACTCTGTTTTAATGACTTGCTTAATTTTCTCCAGTCTTCATTAACACTTTGGATTGGCTTGGGTTTTCAATCTGTTTTGTGAGTTTAATCCCCCTCCCCAAATTCTGTATTCATTTTCCTAGGTGGATTTGATTCACCCTCAATTAATTAATTTACAATTCATTAATTAATCCTCCCTTGACAACTGCTCTAGTGGCATCACAACTCATTTTAATGGTGGAGAGCCTGTTCTAATTAAAATCAATATGTAGTTCCGCACTACATGTCTTATCTACCAGAAATACTGAAGCACTAGGTGGAATACATTGTTTTTAGACCAAGATTCGCTTCATGATATAATTGCAACAAAAAAATACTTATTTTGCATCTCAAAATATAATATGACTAAGCACATTTATATGTCTGTCACTATACATACTCAGGGAAACCCTGGTGGTGTAGTGGTTAAGAGCTATGGCTGCTCACCAAAAGGTCGGCAGTTCAAATCCGCCAACCGCTCCTTGGAAACCCTACGGGGCAGTTCTACTCTGTCCTATGAATCAGAATTGACTCAATGGCAGCGGGTTTGGTTTCTGGTTTTATACATCCTAATGATCAACACATTGGCTAGAAATTAAAATTGCATCCCTCTTTTCAATCAGATAAGCCATTCAGCCTCCATACATGTTACCTACTTTAGATTTGAGGGATCTGCAATGCATTCGTTCGAATGCTATCTAATCTACTAGACTTTACCATGATACAAATGTTAAATTTGTTGCAATTCTTGGTAAATTTGTAGAGTAAGGACCTCATTTTAAAAGACTTCTTAGTTCCATTTGTGAGTCTGACCCTGATCTGAAATAAAAAATTAGAAGGAGGCACCATTGCTTCTGTATCCATCCGTGTTGGAGCAGCACTGAGAGAGGTTTATAGTGGGGATGGTGTAAGGATTAACGTATCGTCCCCACCCAATTAAAGAACTGCCAGTTTATTTTACTATGTATGCCAGGCAAACCAGAGGGTGCTCAATTGATATTTAGTTGAATTTCAGCATACCCTTTTATATGATGGTGGATTTGTCTGACTAATGATCATGGATATAATTTTAAAAAGCTGTTTGAGATTATATATGCCCAACTGAAGAGAAGCTATCTCTTCCTGAGACACTGAAAGGTCTACAGTGTGATCTCAGCAATCCAGTTTTCCAAAAACATGTATTCTATGCTTGTTTTTCTAAACTATTTTCTTTGGTTAGCCTTATGATCTCTTTTTTCCTCTTTGACTTTTTATGTGTCAGGTAAAAATCAGCATCACGAAACATCGTTGTAGTCTATCTAAAGCCAACCAGCTCGTACTACATTCCTGCGCGATCTATGCAAAATCTTGTGTTGAAGTCTACGTAAAATCCAAAGCAGCTCCTGCTCTCAGGGAGCTAACACTTCTGTATTTTTCCTCAGTATCTAGTTCTGTCTTCTACCCAGTAAGAAATGGTCTATTTTAATCTTCTTGAATAAAACCAATCCCCTTTTCTTGTTTTGATTTCATTTGGACATTTTCATTTAGACTCCTTTTTGATGATTTTTTTTTATGATATCTATATTAACTCTTGCCACATTGATATTTTGTTCCCAATTTTAGAAGTTTTTTTTTAAAAATTAAATCCTTTAGTTTATGCTCTTTAATGAGCAACTGAGCAGTATAACCTCTGTCTCATATATAACACAACCAACCCATTGCCAGTGAGTCAATTCCGACTCGTAGGGACCCTATAGGACAGAGTAGAACTGCTCCATAGGGTTTCCAGGGAGGTCCTGGTGGATTCAAACTGCCAACCTTCTAGTTAACAGCCATAGCTCTTAACCACTACACCACTGAGGTTTCCGTCTCATATATAGTGTAGTTAAATCCTATCGTATGTGGAAGAGTGAAAGCTTGTTCACAAAAGCAAAGCAAAACGAAATAACAGACAGTAGTTCTGTAATGCGTCTGTGAGACATAATTCAAATTACTTATCCCTTGAGAGGGACTGTTTATACGAAACAGCAAAAAGCACCTTTCAAGGGAATCAGTTAACATGGGCATTTCTCCTTATCAATGCCAATATTAATCTTTGTTGAAACTCATATGGGGGGTCATTCTCCTAGTAAATCTGGTCACCAGAGTAGTTGGTTCATTCAGTGACATGTGCTAAAATACCAAATCAACTTTTTAGGTTTAGAAGACTCTTGGACTTTCTGTTTTTAATCAGAATATTGATTCTTTTGCCCAATTGCTGCTACCACCAGACACAGGCATGCAACTCTGGCATACACTATTCATTATCAAAGCCAGCTACTAACATTGACTTTTCACTTGTACACATGGAAACACTCTGGATCTATCCTGAGGTGCTGAGAATGATCATTGAGATCACTGATCTGGTACTGTCCTTCATTATAGAAACAATACCCATAAACTAACGCGACTACTTCTCTCTCTCCTCCATTGTCTTTACCTAGTCCCATAGATAAATATGTTTCACATTTTAAAGACTTAAAACAATAGGTGCACACAGTAAAAAATTCAAGAAATACAAAATTACATATTGTTTCCGGTTGTAAATTGTTTCCCACCCTGTCTCAGTTCCTCTGCTCAAAGACAACCATGTTTCTTGGTTTCTTATCTATTCTTCCATATTCCTTACATATACTTTACATATATAGACAGTCTTTTAAGAAATACAAATAGTGACAGATTAAATACATTTTTACTAAATAAATTGTGTACATTAAAAAGTATCTGGTGAAGAATCCAACTCATTTATGTATAGACTCTCCCTCAAGGACACGGAGCATAGTTCCCCATTCCGTAAGTGAGGGCTGCTTGTAGAGATTTGTTCTAAAGAATACAGCATGGAAAAGAGGCGTGAGGAGTAACTTTACAGTGGAGAAACCTGACAAACACTACCTCAGCCAGCTGACCAGGTGACAAGTAATGTTGATAAGTCATCAGTGTGAATGATATGTCATGCGAATAGATAGCAAGTACCCTTGATATCATGTAATGAAAATGACAACTTACCTTTGTGGACTTCCTCCCCAAGTCCTATAAACCTTATCTAACCATGAGAAAAACATCAGACAAACTCAAATTGAAGGACATTGTACAAAATACCTGACCAGTGCTCTTTAAAACTCTCAAGGTCATCAAAAACAAGGAAAATCTGCGAAACTGTCACAGCCAAGAGAAGCCTAAGGAGACATGACAACTAAATGCAGTGTGAGATTTTGGCTAGGATCCTGGAACAGAAAAAGGTCATTAGGTATAAACTAAGGAAATCTAAATAAAGCATGGACTTGAGTTTTGATAATGTATCACTATTGATATTGGTTGTGACAAAGGTACTGTAATAATCTGAGTGTGGGGTATTGAGAACTCGCTGTAACAGTCTCATATCTTTTCTATAATTCTATAACTATTCTAAAATAAAAAGTTTACTGAATGTTTTTTTAAAAAAGTATTCTTTGTCCAGGGCTATATATATATATATATATATATATATATATATATATATATATATATATATATATATATATGTTGTTGTTAGGTGCTGTTGAGTCGGTTCCGACTCATAGTGACCCTATGCACAACAGAACAAAACACTGCCCAGTCCTGCGCCATCCTCACAATTTTTGCTATGCTTGAGCCCATTTTTGCAGCCACTGTGTCGATCCCTCTCATTGAGGATCTTCCTCTTTTTCACTGACCCTGTACTTTACCAAGTATGATGTCGTTCTCCAGGGACTGCTCCCTCCTGATAACACGTCCAAAGTATGTGAGATGTAGTCTCGTCTCCATTGCTTCTAAGGAGCATTCTGGCTGTACTTCTTCCAAGACAGATTTGCTCATTCTTTAGGCAGTCCATGGTATATTCAATATTCTTCACCAACACCATAGTTCAAAGGCATTGATTCTTCTTTGGTCTTCCTTATTCATTGTCCAGCTTTCGCATGCATATGAGGTGATTGAAAACACCATGTCTTGGGTCAGGTGCACCTTAGCCTTCAAGGTGACATCTTTGCTTTTCAACACTTTAAAGAGGTCTTTTGCAGCAGATTTGCCCGATGCAATGCGTCTTGATTTCTTAACTGCTTCTTCCATGGGTATTGATTATGGATCCAAGTAAAATGAAATCCTTGACAACCCCAATCTTTTCTCCGTTTATCATGATGTTGCTTGTTGGTCCAGTTGTGAGAATTTTTGTTTTCTTTATGTTGAAGTGTAATCCATACTGAAAGCTGAGTCTTTGATCTTCATAGGTAAGTACTTCAAGTCCGCTTCACCTTCAGCAAGCAAGGTTGTGTCATCTGCATAACGCAGGTTGTTAATGAGTCTTCCTCCAATCCTGATGCCCCGTTCTCCATAGAGTCCAGTTTCTCGGATTATTTGCTCAGCATACAGATTGAATAGGTATGGTGAAAGGATACAACCCCAACGTACACCTTTCCTGACTTTAAAACATGCAGTATCCCCTTGTTCTGTTTGAACGACTGTCTCTTGATCCATGTACAGATTCCTCATGAGAACAATTAAGTGTTCTGGAATGCCCATTCTCCACAATGCTATCCAGTGGTTAAGAACTTGGCTGCTAACCAAAAGGTCAGCAGTTCAAAGCCACCAGTCCCTCCTTGGAAATCATATAGGGCAATTCTATTCTGACCTATAGGGTCGCTATGAGTCCAAATCGACTCGATGGCAACGTGTATATATATAAATATATAGTGTTGTTTATCATTGTAACTTATCAGCTGTAAGGATTTAATATTTTAGGTAATGATTTTATGTTTGGAAATAAATTATAAATTAAATAGAATGTGTCGAATATTCATTAATACTCTGTAGACTCAGTTAATCATTTTCAATTTCATATAGTATGTGACTAAAGAAATGTGAACAAGATTGTTTCATTTATAACAAAAGTATTAGAAAATTAAATATGAATAATTTCCATAGCCCAGAATTATCTGCATTCATATTACTCTTAGACTATATTGTGTATAATGTTTTCATCAGTGATGAAGTAGATTCCATGCCGTTCTTCTATGGTGAGCATAACTCACTTTGTGTTCTAAGCCTGGATTATAGGTTAAAGTCACAAAAGAACAAAATAATACACACATGTGTTTGGAAAAAGTTGGCTGGATTTAAGCATAGCTATAGAATTAACTATGTGCTACTGGGCATAATAACTTCACCTCAACTCAACAACAATACACACTGGTTTAAAATAAGCTGTAAGTTCGGGGTGTGTAACTATTGGACTAACACCTACTAACAAATGGCCAGGGTGGGGGTGATGGTGGTCGTGTACAGGAGCACAGAGCTTATTAGGCTGGTTGGATGGGGACAGAGCCAGCCCTGGAAACCAGATCTGCCCGGGGAAGGAGCTGCAGCAATGGAAGGCTATATAGTGATGTAGGTGAAAAATGACACCTAGAGAAAGGAAAAGCATCAGGATTGGTGCAGTTCACCAAGAAATGACTTGGAATTCAGTAAGTGAATAGAAGCGGCTGTAGGACCAATAACAATGCCAACATCTGAATCATTTGCCAGGAGCACCTTTTTTTCCCTATCTTTGCGTCTTTACAAGGAAGCCTGTTGCCTTTATAAGCACTGCTACCTCTACCTGGAACATTCATCTGTCCCTTTTTCATTGACCGGCCCTTCTTCAAAATTTGAGGAGCCCTGGTGGCACAGTGGTTAATAGCTATGGCTGCTAACCAAGAGCTCAGTAGTTCAAATCCACCACGTACTCCTTGGAAAGCCTATAGGGCAGTTCTACTCTGTCCTATAGGGTTGCTTTGAGTTGGAATCGACTCAACGGCAATGGGTTTGGTTTTCTTCGCAATTTAGTTTGGATATGACGTTTTGGGGGAAAGGTCGCCAGCTCCCTAGGTTGAGTTAGGTGCCTCTCCTACATGCCCCCGTGGCCTCCTGAATTTTTTTTTTTTTTTTATCAATTTGAGAGACAAATCTATTGTTCTGAACTGTGCCTATTTGTGTATCTCCTGTATTATTTGTGAATTCCTTCATGCCGTGGACTCCGCCTTTTTTTTTGCTTGGTTCTCTGTATGCTCCATGCCCAGTGCAGATGCAGCCCCAGTAAACAATCTCTCTGTGCTTGCAGAATAAAAGGATTGGCAAAAACGAAACAGGGTACCCATCTTGAAGCCACTCGAGTATTTGACAGGTTACCAACAGAGAAGGACCTAGACTCTAATATTTTTTGATTCAGTGCAGACACCGTAAGGCAATCCTCAATCAATACCTTGCTTTGTTCAGATCTTAACTCTCGACCTACACACAATCCACAATCATACAGCCCAAAGCAGATCTTAGGGATTTAAAAGGAATTAGTGACACAGACATGACAAATTATAGGGAAATAAGACTTTAGAAGAAAAGATAGAGGAATGGAGATTTGTTTCTAGGGGGGCCTAAAAGGGAAAGCCATTTAATAAAAATCTTCAAGGCTAAGCAAGAATTTTCCATCTGTACTGAAAACAGAAAAAGTGAAAATGAGCTCAAAATTGAGCACAAGGAAAAATTATTCATTAAAAATTACAATTGTTTCTCATTTAGAAAAATTTAGGGAAGTGGTCATATAACTCTATTCAGTATAGATTTTTATCTGTTGGCGGTAATTTATGTTTAATCCTGTATGAAGTTGAATCAGAGAGGTAAATGACTACAAAGCTCTATCCAGCCCTATGATTCAATGATTCTAGCAGTGAGAGTACATTTCTGCTTATAGCGTTCATCCCAAAGATGCGTGATTCTCCAAGTAAACTTTTAAATAAAGCATTATAGTCTGGATCTTCCCAAATGATCTCCTCTAAGTTGTTCTACATGCTTGAGCCTCTGATGGTCATGAATCATGGCTAATCTCTTAGAAATCTATTTCTCCAAATAACATCAGCTTCTCTCAGGACACGGAGAGGAAAGGACTGCATTTCTTTTAGGCCTCTGCTGAGAATAAATGTAGACATTTACTTGAGACAGAAGAAATTAAAACCACTTGGGGTCAGTATCTGGTTCATAAATAGGCCATTCTCTGTATATAAACCCAGTAGACCCAAAGAGGCATCTGACTTATTCATTGTGTTAATTTTGTGCTCAGACAAACTCCATTTTTCCCCCTTCAGTCACATTTGCCAGTCTCCACTACATGGACAGGTTTAGTGAACAAAATCTACCCCCTTCATCAGCCTGGTAGC
Organism: Dugong dugon; assembly: GCA_030035585.1. NCBI lineage: Eukaryota > Metazoa > Chordata > Mammalia > Sirenia > Dugongidae > Dugong > Dugong dugon. The sequence goes on from CM057472.1 coordinate 3,776,890, forward strand.
TTATTCTTTGATGATAGTTTATAGCAATCTCAAGGAGCCCTGGTGGCGCAGTGGTTGAGCTCTGGGCTGCTAACTGCAAGGTCAGCTGTTCCAGCAGCTCCACGGGAGAAAGATGTAGTGTCTGCTTCCATAGAGATTTACAGCTTTGGAAACCCTTCGGGGTTGCTATGAGTCAGAGTCGACTTGATGGCAGTGGGTTTGGGTTTTGGTTTCTAACAATCACTGAGAATATGATACATTATAATGTTAATACTGTGAGAATGTTTATTGCAGGTGTTATTTAACTAGTTATGAAAGCACGTAAAGTTTTACAACAGCCAGATAAATTCTGTTATTATGCCATTTCAGGAACTGTGAAGTCTGTTCTAAGCCAGCGCCAAAGGAGAGCACCCCTCCTTCTTTACCTCTTATTTCCGCATTTAGATCTTTGGAAGAAAAACAATCCAGACAACCCACAAACAAAGGGCAAGATGAGTACATTCCAAGTTTCCTTTTGACCTTGTAGCTCTGATATGCAAGTAGCAAATTCTCACTTGAGAAATAGATCCTCACCACACCCCGAGGCAACCATAATCAACTATTCTAGGAAAAGTTTAAAGTATGTATGCAGCCCCAGGGAATTCCGGTATTTGAGTGGAAATACGCCGTTCCAACTGCAAGCTGCTGTTGGGGTTATGGTGCTCCGACCACTTAGGCTGAAAGTGAAAGAGGCATTAATTAAGTAATAACGATCAAGGTATGGGGCATTTCCTGGGGATTAACGACCAGCTGGGGGAGTTGATAGCCCACAGGGCAGCTAAGGGCCATTAACCCCAGCTGGTCATCAATTCTTGGGCCTTGTATTATAGTCATTACTGCTATCATAAGCCGAAAATGAAAAGCAAATGGGTCTATGGATTACTTTTATGGATGATGCAGTTTCAATTGGTATCTACAGGGCATTCCTCGAGAATGAATGCTCTGTTCCTGAGCCAATCAGGTGCTTCGACATTCCATTCTACTTAGGATGCTGCCTGGGAGGAATGGAGGGCGAACGAGGTAGGCAGCCAACGGTTGAAAAGTTTCAGGTCTCTGTTGACACTTGAGAGCTATTGAAACCATAAAGACCACGTAGAGGAAGAGTCAGGTGAAGGAAAGAAAATGTGCTAGGTAGGTAGGTGGTTGTGTTTTCTTGTGAGGGCCCCAGTTCAGCATCTTTATTGTGAGGTGGAGAAAGATCACTGGGTGATAACGAGACTCCTAGAAGACAAAGAATGCCAATTTGCAGAAGGAAAAGAGAGAGATGAAAGGGCAATGTACTCTACTGAAAAAAAAAATCCACATCCAGCAAAGATAAGGACTATACCAAGGGGCTGTCAGCCTAGTGATCAGGTTGGACACAGAGAAATTAATTATATTTGGTGTAAGTAGCTGCTTCTGCAGCCTTGGTCAGTTTTAAAAAGCACATTAGAAGATATCTCAAACTGACTTTCCAATTACCATGGATGGCAGGCGAAGTGCATTGAAACAAAACTCATTTGAAACGGGTAAATGCATTCAATGCTGACTGACAATATTTTCAGAATTCATAAATGTAGTGCCTGGTCAAGCCATTCTGAAGGTGATTCTGAGGAGAGATGACCTCCGCTAAAGGAGAACAGCATTTGTGGGTGCTCCCCCCACGCCCCCATCAAATGAATGATCTCGAAGAAGGAGACGCAGGTGGACAATATGTGTCCGTGCGTCCGTATGTGTGTGTCCATTGGAGGGGGCTGGGAGTAAGGAAATGTGGAATTGAAAAATGCTTTTGTACCAGAAATTTAAATTTCCTGAAGTATTTTATAAAAACCAGTACCCAAATCTACCTTTTCCTAATGATTTATAGTGATTTGAGAGATGAATTTTCTAATAGTGATGCATATAAGAAATGAAGAAATTGGGTTGCAGGTAATCATTTCCTACTAAGAACAAACTGATTTTTTTTAGTGGAGAGGAACTACTTGCAAATCAGAGTGTGTGTTTGTGTGTGCAAGTGTACACATACACACACACATACACACACTTCTTTCACTCGATCATAAAAAAAGGTTAAAGCTAGTCTCAAGGAAGACTAACAGGATCTCAATGATGCAATAGTCAACAGAACTGTAGTTTTTCTCCAGCTGAGCGGTAAATGATAAAAGCGTACCTTACTGCATACAAATGACATCACTTTGTTTCTGCGGGTTTTTGTTTGTTTTAAATCAGTGCCATTTTTTTTCCTGAACATTTTAAAGAAGAGGGCCAATTTTTCAGATGAACGTCATCTTAAACTCACAGCGTAGAGTATAACCTGTATTCAGATAGGTTTCTTTAACTCCCCAATATGCAGAGAAGAATTAGCCTTCTATGGGTGATACTCACTCAATGTTTGACTAGCTTTTCAAGTTATCTAATATTCTTCTTCACATCTTCCTAGGTCATTAAGACAGGAAAAAAATTCACTAAGTGATCCGTTTGCATCATCCATATACTCATCCAGTTATATATGTAAGAACAATAAATCATGTTCAGTTAACGATTTTTAACTTTTTCAACTTTCATACCCTCCAAAACTTGTCCACCCTCAGGTTTTCAGATATCCATCCAGGTGGATGACTTCCAAATCTCCATTGTCAGCACTGATATCTCACCCAAAGTTCAGTCTTGGATTTACAACAGGCTTGGAGACCTTTACAATTTTGTGGTCCTGCCAACTCCTGATTTTCAATAGCTCCTAAACCAGAATCAGAATATTTTCCCTAGCCTCTCTCCTCTTTCCAAAATCACTGGAACAATAATTTTTCCTAGTCACTCAGACAAAAAACCTTGAAGTTTTCTCAATTCTCCCTCTCCATCACCCTGCATAACCAAATCACCACAGAATCCCAACATGTTCTTTCACATGCAGAGCAAGACACATTTTTCCTTAGATGCATTTATTTATCTAATCCTGACTTCCACTATTGTAACCAGATGAATGGGCTGAAATAAATATGAAAGGAACTTTCTTCTGGCTAGGCTGTCCCCTTCGACTCTGTAATCAATGACTTGGACAAAACATACAAATGCTACCAAATAAGCAGATGGCAGGAGTCTGAAAGGAAAAGTGAACAATTTGTTGATAGAACCAAACTTCACAAGGCATGGTTTTATAACCCATTGATAGTTCCCCACTGCCTTCAGCATGGACTCCAAGTTTCTCAACCTGGCAGACCAGCCTTTATTTCTGACCATTGTTTTCCATGAACCCTATGCTGTAGCCTGCCCAATAATTCCTTCCTGTATCCTACATTCACACACCTCAGTAACTTTCCTGAAGCTGTTCCATCATCTGGACAAAAGCTCCCAGTACATACCTTCCTGCTCCTCAAAAACAAAACAAAACCCATCTCTTCTGCCTCAAAACATAAAATGACAAATAAACAAACAAAACCCCCAAAACTCCTACTCATCTTTCAAGGCCTAGCTTGAATGTCATCTCTTCTCTATAATTTTCCTTGTGCCCTCAATCCTCCTAAGAGGACTAAATGTTCCCTCATCTTTTCTCCCAAGGTATTTTCCATAAGCATTCCATCATAGCATTTATGATATTGTGGTTTATTTTATTTATTTCTCAGTGTCCTTGCTGTTTGAGGGCAGGGAACTTAATCTTACTTATTTCTGAGTTTTTAGCACCCAGTGAAATGAGAAGCACCCAACGGGTACTCAATGAATGTTTATTGCACTTCATTAATTTGAGTAAGGGACCAGCCAGCCATAACTAGGTGAAATTGAATATGAAAAATACCCTGTCTTACATTGTTCAGGAATAGGGAGGGCTATGTGGCTTAGCAATAACATAAATAAAGCTGATCTGAAGGTTTTAGTGAAAGTAACCTCATTTTGAAGTAAGACAATTTTAGGTTGCATCAATAGGAGTAAATAAGGTATGTAAGACAAGGGAGCTAATAGTTCCATATTCTCCTGTACTGGTGTGAAAATACCTGTAATATCTGTCCTATAAAATGTTGGGAACCACATTTTTAAAGGAACCCAGAGAGAATGGAATATATTTTCAAAGATGGGCAACAAAGACGATGAAGGGACTAAATACCCTGTCCTAAGAGGAACAAGGAGACGCTCAGGAGGAGACAAGAACACTGACTTCTGATGGTCCATTGGATTTCTAACACGTGACTGGAATGCATAGCCGCAGGGATGAATCTGGTGAGAAGAGATGGAAGTTTTAAGGAGGCAGGCTTTGATTCTGTGGAAGAATACTTTGTAATCATCAGAGCAGTACATGGGTGACATGACTCACCTCAAGAGGTGGCCAACTCCTTGTCATTTGGGGTATCCAAGCATAAGTTGCACATCTACTTGACACGGATGTATAAAGGCAATCAATTAGATTTTATCATAGATGTATGTTTTGTTCGACTGACCCATGGGTTACCATCAAGAATTAAAGAAAAAAGTTTATGTAGATGAATTCAATTGCCACAGACCCCACGGTATTTTATCGTCTTGTAATGACTTGTTGCACATACTTATACCTTTGCCTCCCTGGCTTATAGAGACATTTGAGTTTGCAGATTCTGATTTGGTAGATCTCTTCCAATTGTGAGAATTTAGGCTTTTCTTACTCAACATAAAGGTCAGTGTCTTCATTGGTCTGTTTTGGTTCTCCTCATCTATGATATCCTCCTCTCCTCCCCATCTGTGTTCTTAAGATGATTTCATAGGCCCACATTCCATAAGAACTCACTCTTATTTTGAGTCACCCACCTTTCAGAACCTTATTATTGTCCAAGGGGGGCACCAAAAACTGCACTTTTCTTCCCCAATCAATAACCTAAGTGATTGGAGAAATAAGCAAAGAGAAGAGACTACATTGGAAGATCTTGCTTAGTATGAAAATAAATTGGGCCTTGTAATTGAAGCTCCAAATTGAGCAGACTTCTTCTCTTTGTCTTAGCCCGTATGACTTAGGACTTAGAGGTCCAGAGGAGAACTTGAGCTCTCTTCAGTCAGGCTTGCTCATAAGGACAAGAAGGCCAGAGTGGAACTATGCATGCCCAGTTATTCCTTCCATATTAACCTATCGGTTAAGGCACCCTACTGCCTCAAGGACACGGTGAAGCCCAGAGTTACACTTTTTGAACTCCCTTCACAGGACGGTAACATCAGAATGAGAAAAAAGTATTTCCCATTAATATCAATGTTTTTTCTAATTATTTCTATGTGTATATCTGATCTCCCCCAAAGATAAGAACCTGTTTGAGAGCAGATACTTACCTTATTCTTTCTATGTATAACACAAAGTGCCCGACACTGAGTAAAGGCTTAGTAAATACTAAATACTATCATGCCATATAAAGAGCAATACATGAGAAGCCTGGAGACTTGAGTTATAGTCTTAGCTCTGTCACTGTGAGATCTTATGTCCCCAGGCCTCAGTTTCTCATCTATGAAATGGGGGAATCAGAAAGGTTTGTGATCCAGGAGGGAGTCAGAAATAACAGGAATAGATTATGAAACTCCATTCAGATGTTAAAATGGAATAAAACATACTTAATTATTGATCTTGCAGGACTGGTTTGCCATAATTAAATTTAATATAAGTGAAAAGAGTTTGAATATCTACATAAGCATCTGATAATGACATAAATGTCTTTTCTGTACACTTAATTCCCATTTTCAGGTGTCCAGAGCTGCCTCCCTGGCTTCCTCTTCCTGGACAAGGTCATATGCTCCACAATTATCTTTTTCCATCCCCTCTTATCTTTAAAATACCAATGTCCTTATCTTGGCAAGATTTCATAGAGGAGGCAAATCTGGTAATCGAATTCACACAAATGTGAGAAGTTCGCATTACGTATTCATTAATAGGAGAATTTCAGGAAAGTGTTACCCACTAGATGGGGAGATATTTTTGGATATGGAGTCTTTTTCCAGCATCTCTCATGCCATATTACATAGGCATCTGTTCATTCTATGTGTACCGATAAAGCCAATTCAGCCTGTGCTTGAGAGAGATTATGATTGTGCATGTGCAAGGGGTTGTGTGTCACGCACCATAAAGGCATGCTGTCAGGGAGGTCCATGGCTAGCTGTTCCACATACAACTGGATTATCCTGTGAAATATCTTTAAGTATATAATCTACATGGATTCCCAGGAGATGGACTAGATAATTCAGTAGGTTTTTGTGTCTGTCTCTATTTCCTGAGATCTTTTCTACAAAAAAGAAAAAATTTTTTTGGGTCTCACATGTTGGAACAATTATCCAAGAATATTTCATCCATGAGAAAAATATAACCCTTGATTTGCTGCCAAAGTCAGTGAGATCTATGGCAGCTTGCCTTCTGCACACAGACCTTGCACATTAACACTTTAGGGACTCTAGCAGAAAGCACGTTTCACTGTCTCCTGTAGCTCACTTGTGAATGAGGAAGACTGGACTAGGACCTCAAGGAAGCTGCCCTCTGGCACCTGAGGAAATTTTTATCACAAAGTGTGTGCTAAGAGGACTCAGTCCATTTTTAAGCTTCAGGCACACACCGTAAAGATCATTCTTTTCACATAACTGACGACCTGTATAAAAGATTTGAAAGGTATTCTTAAAGATGAAGAATTTTGTGACATAGACTACTAGCTGATCACCAAACTATTTACTTCCTGGATACAAAGATAACTTCATTTCCCAGCCTTCTGTGAAGTTAGGTGAGGCTATGAAACCAACTTTTAGCCAATGGAATGGGGTCAGAAATGCCATAGCCCACTTCTAGGCCTGGCCTGTAGAAGATTCCCCACAATGATCCTTCATAGTCTTTCCCCCTTCCACTTAGCTGGTATGGAGTCAACCCTCGGGGTGACCTGGGGAGCCACATGTTGAAGATGGCAGAGCCTGGGTCTCTAATTCTTTCTTCAAGGACATCTGCCCAACAGGGAATTCCCATGTAGTATTGTCAAGAGAGCAAGAAATAACCTTTTATTGTGTTGAACACCTGAAATTTGGGGGCTGTCTGTTAGAGTGGTTAGCATTGCCTTATCGAACACGATTATGATCCCATTAGTTTTCTTGAAGGCCATTATTCGTATTGAGTGGTTTTGATTAGAGATAACATACTTTTTGAATATGTTAAAATTCTTTCTGACAAGAAATCACACTCTTTGATTTTTGGGTCTTTCCCCTCTTCGAGACATGACACATAATATCCTAACATTTCCTGAGTCTGCTTACATCGATCTGAGCTCCCACTCATGCCCATTTACCTTCTTCATTTTACCCCCTCCTTCTTTGTTTCTTCTCTTCCTTTAGCAACACTTTTTCCTCCCTTTACTCATTTGGCACCTTCATTCCTCCAATTAATATTTCACGTGTGGCTGTTCAGTGTCAGACATTTGCCAGGTGTCCATTGGACAGTGGTAAATGAAAAGGACTTGGTCGTGATCTTGTGGAGTTTTTGGTAGGATGTGAGAGATAGATAATAAAGAAGAAAACGAGCAGGTACATTTACAGTGAAGAGTTATGGTGAGTACTACGACAGAATTGAATAAGGTCCAGGGATAGACAATAATGAAGGAGGGGTGCAGACACCCTTCTTAGAAAAGAGTACCACAGAAGGTTAGGAGGTGACATTTAGGCTTTGATCCAATGAAAGAGGAAAAGCAAACCATGGCAGAAGTAGGGGAGGAATATTCAAGTTGTGTAATGGCACTGAGGTGGGAACGTGTTTGGCAGATTCAAGGAAAGGGAAAGAGGCTCTCGTGAGAGCAGCACCACGGATGATGGAGGGAACAGAAGTTAGAGGAGTAGACAGAGTTGTCCAGTGTTTAAAGTGTCCTGGGAAGGAGTTTGACTTTTCATTCAAGTGCGACGAGAACCCATTGAAAGATTTTAAACAGGAAAGTAAAGTTACCCAATTAATGTTTTAAAAAATACTTTAGCTTTTGTCTAGAAAATAGGTGGCGGGAAGCCCAGGGCTGGAAGGATGATTGATCAGGAGGGAGAATTTTACAGTAGTTCAGTAGTCATGATGGTGGCTTGGACTGGAGAGATGACAACAGGGATTAAGATATATGAATGTATTTGAGATATGATTTTAAATGCCTGTGTGATCGCCAACTGAGAGTTTGGACAAACAGTCTGGAGCACAGAGGCGAGGTCTGCATTTCAAACATAAATTTGGGTGTTGTGTTAGTATACATTATTTTAAGCCAGGAAACAGAATAAAAGACCCAATGCCTTCTACTTAGGCTCACAGGGTGCTTTTTGGTTGAAAAAGTCCTTATGCAAAGAAACAGGAAACTGAAGTGTCAATCAAGCATTCTAACCTGTTGCCGTCGATTCCAACTTATAGGGACCCCGTAGCGACCCTACAGGACAGGTAGAGCTGCCCCACAGGATTTCCAAAGCTATAATCTTTACAGAAGCAGATTGTCAATTCTGACAGTAGATATTTATGGGACTACTGTTTGCCAGACCTTATTTGAAGCACTGGAATACATCAGTGTACAAGGTGAAGATCACCATTCCTAAGGTAACCTCAAAACTCATTGCTATTGAGTTGACTCTGACTCATAGCAACCCTATGGGACAGAGGGTTTCCAAAGCTGTAATCTTTACAGAAGCAAACTACCACATCTCTCTCTCGTGGAGTAGTTAGTGGGTTCCCACTGCTGACCTTTTGGTTGGTAGCCTGGCGCTTTAACCACTGCACCACTAAGGTACTCCGTGTTGCTTATAATCAGATTCCTTCCTAATTTTTCAGAGGCTAAATTTCTCAAGTGGCCTCCCATGTCCTCAGTAGGAGGATTGTCTGCTTCCTAAATCCTAGTCCATTCTCCCCTAATTGAGTGTTAAAAACCCACATCCAGACCTCCCAGATCTTACTGCACAGTTCCTGGCCCACAGTGAGTCTTCCAATGTCAGTTGAATGAATGAATGGAGGTGCTCTGTCTATTGTCTGTCACTTTAATCACCTCCCGCCCTACACATGTTAGAGAGACAGACTGAACCCTGGATTCAGGAGTCACCTTCTGGTTATAGTGTCTGTGGCCCCTCTTTCTTTCCTCTTTGGGCTAGAAAGATTTCAGTACTTTAGACTCACTTCTCTGCCTCCATCCATAGCACGTGAGACCAGCCTTGTGCCTTTGTGCAGATCTCTGGTCTTTGCCCTGCACTGAACATCTGGTCCAGAACGTCTTTGATCTGGCCCATTTACTCTCTGATTCTAATACTTGTAGAACTTTCCTCTCTGAGAAGGTGTCAGGCTCACCTGGTCCCTAAACCCACATCCTTAGCCATATCAATGTCCTGCTTCTGCTGACCTAAGTAAGCCAGCTCAATACCCAATAATGCCCTTATCAAAAGCTATTTTCAAATAAATGTTTATGTAAAGGCAACTTAGGGTAATTGGATAGCACAATCTCACTCCCAACTTCCCCTCTGCTCTTTTCTTTAAGGGCAGACATGAAGAGAATGGGAAGGGCATCAGATACTGAAGGAAATAGGTAGGAACCAGGAAGCTGCTTGATGGACAGTGATAACCATCAGCCTGAGCTGACCTTTCTAGGCCTGGTTCTATACAGTGGTTGAATCAGTCCCACCCCATGGCAGTCAAGAGCGGTTTCTGGGGTGAGACACCTTGCTGGGTGATGTTCTGCTTTAGTGCACCATCCCAGGTATATGGACCCACAGATGGTGGCCACCTCAGACTCATCGTGAGAAGCTCTGGGGTAAAGAAACCAATGGAAGAAGAACACTTGGCTAAAATGTGAGCCAGACCCTCTCTCCTTTCCCAGGCAGTTAAGGAGCTGGGTTGCACACTTGGAGACAGTGTTCACGCAGCTGATTTTCCTGCTATTAGAGAAGCAGATTGACTCCATTTTGATCATCCTGCCCTCGTCTGCTTGGCAAGCACTGTGTGATGTCCATATGCTCTATTGTTCCCGTCAGCAGGGAGCTAACGTTTCTTTTGCTGCTACTCTCACTTCTGTGGGGGATGTTTTTTTAGCCCCCTTTTCAATGTTGCCAACACATACATATATATTTTTAAAACATAGCACTTATTCTGGAGCTGCAGAAGGTGTGAGAGCTGTGTCCTCTAGCCATGGTACTGCATTTTCATTCAAACTCTGCTTCCTGCCTTTAAATGCAGCGTAGATTAGTTTTCCAAAGAGGTACAGATCACCAGTAAGTGGCAGTAGCCTGGCTTAAAGACAGGCTGCGCTTACACTTCAGAGGTGACTGCTTGGAACTGGGAAAGGGTTGCAGCCAAACAGAATTTATTAGCGGGATCTATAGAATGTGTTTGAAGAGCTACGGTGGTGTGAGCCCACAAGCACACGGGTTGGCCACCATCACACAAAGCCAAACAGGCCAACTGCTCAGGGGATTCAGACTGGCATGCCTTGTCAGCATTTCTTTATTTCTTCCTGCAGAGAAGCCCAAATGGAACAAATTTTCGGTCCCAGTGACTTATGCTTCTTGTGCATTTTTTCCTCTTCCTTGAGAGCTTCCTTCCATGTTCTCAGCCTCCATGCTCTAGCTTCTCTTCCCCAGATGGTGTTAAGGAAGCAATTGTTTCTTTACTGATTCCAGCTGGTTCCCTTGCTGCCAGTACCTGGATTTCCTGTTATGCTGGATTTTTTTTCTTTCCTGGGGAGAATTTTCTCGGTTCCTCAAGTAAGGATTTAAACTTCATAGTCAATGAGAGAGCTGTGGAATTTGGCTTCTTTACAAGAACTAATCAATTTGAAGTGTGGGCTCTGCTATACCTGATCCTAGGAAACCTCCACAGCAGTGGGAAAGATTATTTCTTCTTCTTGTAGGTAGAGAACATTCAAAACCTCTTTAAGAATGTTGATTTAGTTCTTCCAGATGATTTCTTTGTGGAATGTTTGCCCTGATACTGATTGCCTGATCACCCTGGAGATGGCATGGTATGGTGGGAAAAGGATGCCCTTTGCAGCCAGACAGATGTGCACTCAGCTGCCAGCTCTATCCCTCACTGACCATGTGAGCTTGGAAGAGTCAGCCTCACTTCCCCTCCCAGTTGGTGGGCATAAGGGCCCCGAGGTGTGACGTAGAATTTTGGGAGTGGGATGGGGAGAACAATCTGACATATACATGTAGTGATAGACCTTTCTATGGGCGATGTTCCTTGTTTTTCTTCATTTTTATTTTCTGTTTGAAGGAAATCTTATAATTTTGACAATTTCAGAACAAATAGACTTATAACTTGTTTTCACACACTAGCTGGTTTCATGCTAACTGTATTTCACGGTCTACCACATTTCTTTTTTATTTTTATTTTATTTTATTGTGCTTCAGGTGAAGGCTTACAGAACAAATAGTTTCTCATGAAACAGTAGTACACATGTTGTTTTATGACATTGGTTAACAACCCCACAACATATCAACCTTCTAACTTCTCAACCTTTTTTTTGGTGAAAATACACATAGCCAAAGGTACACCATTTCAAAAATTTCTACACACACAGTTCAGTGACATTGACTACGCTCTTCCAATCGTGCTGTTATTCTCACTTAAGATGAAGGCTTATAGAACAAAATAGTTTCTCATTTAACAGTTACTACAAATGTTGCCCTATGACAATGGTTAACAATCTCACAACACATCAACAATATCCTTACTCAACCTTGGGTTCCCTATCACCAGCTTCCTTCTCCCCTTCTGCCTTCTGGCCCTTGTCACTGGACTCCTGTACCTCATTAGTCTCATTTGGTTTTACGGGGCTGTCCACTCCCAGGCTGAACAGTGAACCTCAGAGGTAACTTCACCACTGAGCTAAAAGGGTGTCTGGGGACCATATTCTCGAGGTTTCTCCAGTCTCCTATAGGCCAGTAAATCTGGTCTTTTTTTTTTTTTTTTTTTTTTTTTTTTTTTTGTGAGTTAGAATTATGCTCTACATCCTTCTCCAGCTCTGTCCAGAACCCTCTGTTGTGATCCTGGTCAGAGCAGTCAGCGGTGGTAGCCGGGCACCATCTAGCTGTACTGGACTCAGTCCGGTGGAGGTCTTGGTAGCTGTGGTCAATTAGTCCTTTGGACTAATCTTTTCGTTGTATCCTGTTCTCTTCATTCTCCCTTGCTCCCGAAGGGATGAGACCAGTGGAGTATCTTAGATGGCCACTCACAGGCTTTTAAGACCCCAGACACTACTCACCAAGGTAGAATGTAGAGCATTGTCTTTATAAGTAGTGTCATGCCAATAGAGCTAGATGTTCCTCGAGACCGTGGTCCCCAGAGCCCTCCGCCCAGCAACTCAGTCCCTCGGGGAGTTTGGATGTGTCTATGTGGCTTCCATGACCTTTCCTTGTACAGGTTGTGCTAGTTTCCCCTGTATTGTGTACTGTCTCACCCTTCACCCAAGATACCACTTATCTATTGCCTATTTAGTATTTCCCCCCCACCCCTCCCATCCCTGGTAACCAACAAAGATTGTTACATTTTGCATGTGAACTTTTTCATGGGTTTTTACAATAGAGGTCTCATACAATATTTGTCCTTTTGTGATTGACTTATTTCACTCAGCATAATGTCCTCCAGTTTCATCCATGTTATGAGATGGTTCACAGATTCATTGTTGTTCTTTCTCGTTGCATAGTACTCCATTGTGTGTATGTACCATAGTTTGTTTATCCATTCATCTGTTGATGGGCATCTAGGTTGTTTCCATCGTTTTGCTATTGTGAACAATGTTGCCATGAACATAGGTGTGCATATGTCTATTCGAGTGACGACTCTTATTTCTCTAGGATATAGTCCTAGGAGTGGGATTGCTGGATCGAATGGTATGTCTATTTCTAGCTTTCTGAGGAAACGCCATATCATTTTCCAAAATGGTTGTATCATTTTGCATTCCCACCAGCAGTGCATAAGAGTTCCCATCTCCCCGCAGCCCCTCCAACATTTGTCATTTCCAGTGTTTTTGATTTGTGTCAGTAATGCCGGGGTGAGATGGTATCTCATTGTGGTTTTAATTTGCATTTCTCTAATGGCTAGTGATCGCGAGTATTTCCTCATGTGTCTGTTGGCCATTTGAATGTCTTCTTTGGTGAAGTGTCTGTTCATTTCCTTTGCCCATTTTTTGATAGGATTATTTGTCTTTTTGTTGTAGAGGTGTTGGATTTTCTTGCAGATTATGGAGATTAGACCTTTGTCTGACTTGTACTGTTCAAAAATTTTTTCCCAGTCTGTAGATTCTCTTTTGACTCATTTGGTGAAGTCTTTTGAAGAGCATAGGTGTTTGATTTTTAGAAGATCCCAGTTATCTAGCTTATCTGTTGGGTTTTGTGCATGGATGGTTATGCTTTGTATCCTGTTAATGCTATGTATTAAGGCCTGAAGTGTTGGTCCTATTTTTTCTTCTATGAACTTTATAGTTTTAGGCTTTATATTCAGGTCTTTGATCCATTTTGAAGTAGTTTTTGTATACGGTGTGAGGTATGGGTCCTGTTTCATTTTTTTGCAAATGGATATCCAGTTTTGCCAGCACCATTTGTTAAAAAGACTGTCTTTTCCCCATTTGATGGACTTTGGGCCCTTGTCGAAGATCAGGTGACTGTAGGTAGATGGATTTACATCTGGGTTCTGAATTCTGTTCCATTGGTCAATGTATCTGTCGTTGTACCAGTACCAGGCTGTTTTGAGTACTGTAGCGGTATAGTAGGTTCTCAAGTCAGGTAGTGTGAGTCCTCCAACTTCATTCTTCTTCTTCAGTAGTGCTTTACTTATTCGGGGCTGCTTCCCTTTCCGTATAAAGTTAATGATTAGTTTTTCCATGTCTTTGAAGAATGTTGCTGGTATTTGGATCGGGATTGCATTGTATTTGTAAATTGCTTTGGTTAGAATTGCCATTTTCACAATGTTGAGTCTGCCTATCCATGAGCATGGTATGTTTTTCCATTTATGTAGATCCCTTTGGGTTTCATGCAGTAGTGTTTTATAGTTTTCTTTGTATAGGTCTTTTACATCCCTGGTCAGATTTATTCCTAAGTATTTTATCTTTTTAGGGGCTATTGAAAATGGTATTGATTTCCTGATTTCCTTTTCATCGTTCTCCTTACTGGTGTATAGGAATCCAACTGATTTTTGAATGTTTATCTTGTATCCTGCTACTCTGCTGAATCTTTCTATTAGTTCCAGTAGATTTCTCATAGTCTACCACATTTTTGACAGTTAGGAGTCCGAATTCTCTACCTTGGGACCTTGGATTGGGATGCTGGGTGGGGCAGGTTAAAATCTGTGTATATGAAGGCAGGAGGGCATTTCCTTCAATTCCCGCCTCCCTCACCCCTCAACCACCCAGTGCCAGGATTAAATGAGGTAATGTTTTAAAACACTCGAGAATCAATGTGAACTCTTTTGACGTGTAAGTGACTGAACTGTTACTGCAATAACACGGATTGGAGCTGCCTTCCTCAATAGCCAATTCTGAGACAGGGGTGAAGTGAGCAGCAAGAGTTTTATTATATATTGCTATATACGAGACAGAGGGAAATAGATTCCTCCAAAAAACCTGTCTCGCCCACTGGAGATTGGCTGAAGGCTTTCATAGGATTATGGGTCTTAGAAGTTTGTGTTAGTTCCCCCTTGAGGTGGTCACGTCCCAGATGAGTTAATCTTTTCTTGGGGGTTATCTGGCGATATCCTGGTTTTCTTGTCCCAAGACGGGTGCTTTGTTTGGTTTGTCGTTCTTAGATCATTATCAATTGTTTTCCACCCTCCAAGGACGAACTTCGGCTAATCTTAAACCTTTTGTAGAGACTGGAACTGGAGGGAAAAAAGATCATGAGACAATGTGGTGGTTAGCAATGGGGAGTAAATAATAGTGAGCCGGGCCTCTGCAGCCTCTTCCAATGCCCTCTTTTATTGAAAGTTTCTCAATCTTGGGAAACAGGGTGTCGCTTCTTTTCTGCCTACTTCCTGCTGGTTAGGGGCGTTGGCTGGGGTGAGAAACCTTTTGGTATTAACTAGGGGCCACAGGCGGGGGGTAAGTTAGAGTGGAAATTGGCTGTATCTTGGTGAATTAGATGATATTCGTCCTCAGAGCTTGAAAAAGGGGCATCCCGACTTACCAGGGTAAAAATATTTCTAGCCTGAAGAGTATTTATAGTTCCTTTTGTTAATAGTCTCATAAAACAGGGAACACAAAAACAAACTAGAATAATCACTATTCTTAAGTTTCCTCTTTAGGGCTCTTCTTTGGCCCACTTAACTGGACCTACTGGAGTTAGGGTTGAGACTACCCACAGGAGGGCCAGAGTGTCCCCAGCTTGCAGGGTCAGTGTCCACTTTGCTTGTATGATTACCGGCACCTTTTCTGTCCAGGTCTCCTGGAAACATAGAAAGATACAGGGAAACAAGATCAAAATCATTGTGCTGTAGGCTTCTTGAACTTGTACTTCAGGCTCTGAATTGGAGTACAAGAGTATGGTGGCTCTTTGTTTTCTGCTTCTTTCTCTTCTTCTGGTGGGGCTGCTTTTACTCTCGAGTGATGCACCCATGTGTCTAGTCCTGTTAATTTCAGAGATGAGTGGGTGGTCAGGAGAACTTTAAAAGGTTCCTCCCACTGACGGGCCAGTTGATCTTCCGGGGGTTGATTCTTCCAGGTTTTCAACAGGACCTGATCTCCCTCTGATCTCTGGGTTGGAACCTGTGGAGGGGAGTGACAGAAGGAAAAGACAAACGAAAAGAAGCATACTGATTAGCAGTGTTTATGACAGCTCTCAGAGAATGGACCCAGTCTCTTTTCTCCACCTCGGTCATCACCGAGGTGGGGAAAGCTGACTTTTTCAGGAATGGTCTTCCATATATTAATTCGTAAGGGCTCAATTTGAGCCCGCTTTGAGGGCTACTGGGATTCTGAGCTGGGCAATGGGGAGAACTTGTATCTAAGTGGAGCTTGTCTCCTGGCAAAGTTTCACCAAGGACTTTTTCAGAGTATAGTTCATCTTTTTGTTCTTTCCAGTCGATTGTGGTCTCCAGGCTGAGTGTAATTTCTAATTTATATCTAAAACCTCATTGACTTCTTGGGTGACTGTTGCCATAAAAGCTCTCCTGTTGTCACTCTGTACTGAGATTGGAAGATCAAAACGGGGTATGATTTCTTTGAGTAACGCCTCGGTCACTTCTTGGGCTCATTTGGTTCAACAAAGGAAAGACTCCACCCACCCTGAGTAGGTGTCCACAAAAACCAGCAGATATTTAAAATTTCCAGGTGTTCAGGGCATTATACCACTGCCACCTAAAGGGGATCATTGATTGCCTTCAGGAGTTCTAGGATTTCTGGTACATGTTTTATTTCTTTGTCGGCAGATGTCAGAAGTCCCCTTTCTTTCTACAAGGCACTGTGTGAGTGAAGGACCAGATGGGCATATTTATTATCAGTATACACAGTTATGCGTCTTCCTACTGCTAGTCACATGGCCTACCCAAGTACTATGAGTTCAGCCTTTTGAGCTGAAGTGCTGGAAGGAAGTGGAGCTGCCTCTAAGACCTCAGTTTGTGTCACCACCACATATCCTGTCTTGAGGCATCCTTTATATAGAACGCTACACCATCTGTATACATTTCTATCTCTGGGTCAGTCAAGGGAACATCTGAGAGATCTGGTCTGCTAGAATAAACTTCTTTAATTATCTCTAGGCAGTCATGTACGGGGGCATCTTCCGAAATAGGCAGCAACGTGGTGAGACTGAGGGAGGAGACAGCCTTCAGAACCACATTTGAGTTGTCTAACAAGATTGCCTGTTGTTTTCCCATCCGTCCTGCCATGAGCCAAAAACCTCCCTTTTGTTCCAAAAGAGGCAAAACTGTATGTGGTGTGTTTACCATTACCTTTTGTCCAAGGGTGAATTTCTTGGCTTCCTGTAACAAGTCACATGTTGTAGCCACAGCTGGAAGACAAGGGGGCCATCCCCGGGCCATGTTGTCCAGAAGTTTTGAAAAATAGACCACCAGTTGCGTGGCTGGTCCCAGGGTTTGAGTTAGTACACCCACGGCAATTCCCTGTCTTAATATCAGTCCATTCAATGGCAAATAGAGCTGAGACTTGGGGTGTAGAGGAATACAAAAGAAGGCATCTTTCAAGCCCAGTACTGAAAACCAAGCACATTGACTGGGTATAGTAATCAAGAGGGTATATGGGTTTGGCACAGTCGGATGAATGTCCTCTACTATTTGGTTGATTTTCCTCAGGTCTTGAACAGGCCAATATTCTCTTGTCCCCGGTTTCAACACCGGTAAGATAGGTGTGTTGTATGGAAACTGGCAACATTTCAAAAGTCTAATTTTTATGTATCGATGCACCAATGGTGCGATCCCTTCCAAAGCTTCCTCGCGGAGGGGATATTGCCTCTGGTTTATAATAGGTGCTCTGGGTTTTAAAGTAATTTTAACCACTATGGCTGACTTGGCTTACCCAGGCCTTTCTGACACCCAGACCTCCAGATTCACCTTTTGTTGAATATGGAAAGGAAAGCCACTAAATGTCACTATTTCTTGCAACAGTGTCACCTGCAAGGCGCATGCATTTTCAGGCGGGAACTGTAGAAAATGGAAAGGAACAACTCTGCCATCCTCTTTGCGTTACTCCCATAAGGGGGACTGTGATTCTTCCAATTATACAAGTCGGAGGTAGAGAAGGGAGTATGTACTAACATTGTTCCTCCTTCGGCTGGAATTTTTTTCAGAGGGTAATTGCCCTGCCCAAGCCCCGGCAGTACCCTCACCGAAAACAGTACCTTGATGGGTGTGTGTAGAGGGGAGACCATACCCGATGAAGTCGGACTCTTACTTCCTGATTCCCTTCCTTCGTCAGTTCCTCTCAAGCTGGCTGGACTAGAATCAGGCTTGGCTCTTTCTGTGGGGGAATCTGCTGTCACTCCTCGACCCGACCTGTCAGCTTCTACAACACCTTCCCTATATGGTGAGGGAGCTGAAGCAGTTATCGGGGATATTCCTTCTAAGAGGGGACCCCCTGGTGAGGATTTAGGAAGCACTTTTTCCTTCAGCTTTCCCTGGAAAAGAACCTGGTTAGAGGGATTTAAAGTTTGATAGACATGAAAGCTTGAATATAGGGAACTTTGTCCAATTTTTTCTTACATAACAAGACAAGCTGAAAAATCATGCCTTAAGCCAAAGATGCATTTTGGAGCCAATGTTTCTGGTCCTCCAGCTGGGTATTGGGGCCATACATTGTTATATAAGCATATAGTTTTCTTTCTTGTCATAGGCTCATAGCTATACCTCTTCCAGTTTGTTAGAATGCAGCCTAGAGGAGATCTGGCTGGGATAGATGGGCCTCCCCCCATAGTAGGTGTTTTTTTATGCATAAGCAGCATCAGTAACTGCTTTTCATGTGCCTCAACAGCCACTACATTTTGCAAAACCTCAGATTGAGTATTAATGCAAATACAGCAACATTTATCTATTAAAGCACAAACTGATTCTTGAGAGACTAACAGGAAGGCTAATACTATTCTATTTTGTAAAATCAAAGCTCAAATTCAGACACTTCTCTGGTTATGATAGTTACAACTTTGCTAAGTTTACTAACAGAACTTCTAATTCAAGAGTTACAATGTCTAAACCCATTAGTTAGATACTTTAGGAGAGAGGAAAATGATTTCTTATATCCAGAAAGTAGGACCTTTAAACATCAGCCATATTCTCACATAAAACCCATAGTTTCCTTTCGTTTATTCAGTCTTATGTAGTTAATTTCTGTTCCACGTGATTCTGGATCAGCCGCAGTCTGTGAACTCATCAGCTTCTGCATAAGCGTTCTGGAAATCTTGATTGAGTCTAGTCACAGTCCTTTTAGCAAGTCTAACATCGTCCATCTTTTTGTTGAGATATTTTGGTGAAACATTTTCAGCAAATCAGCAAAGTAAAAACTTATCTGCAGATGACAAAACTTAATATGGCCATGATTAATTCATAAACATAATATTCTTAATAGTAAAAGCCCTGACAGAAATTAATTACAAGCACAACATAAAGGCCAAATGAAATCAGTCAAAAAAAATTTAGATAAAAAAATTTCTAAATATAACCATTAACCGTATTCAAATAGCATCAGATATAGTACATAATAATTTTGAGACAAAATACCATATAGTCAGGATATACCGAGAATATATCAAGATTATCAAATCTCTAAATACCTGAATTGTAATAAAAAAAACTTCATAGGTAAATGATGTGAACTCTTCAATTAAACTACTTGCTTTGATGATGCTAGATTCAAAAAGATAAAGTTGCAACCAAGTTAGCAATAAAGAAATAATAACATTATAGGTCAATGTGAAACAATACTTAAGTTATTTAACCAAAGATCTTAAAGTAAAAACCTTAGCTTTCTTTTCTAAAAGCCATGTGGCTTAGTATTTAGACTCAGGAATCTTATTCTAATGAGAGGCCAAACCTTTATCTTCCAGGCAGATTACACAAAGAATAAATTAACCCTTTAACTCAGAAATCAAAAGAAAATTTTGTTATTTTAACAGTGAGAAATGTAATTCTTTGTTTTATATGCTACTTAACATTAAAACTCCTAAAAATATCATAAATTAAACCATTAAACTTTAGTCAGACAGATAAAACTTGACCCTATCAAATAAATTTCATTTTCAATAAACATCTTAAACGTTGCCTTTGTTGCATACCTCTTATAGTGCATCCCATTAAATGGCAAAAATGAACATTCGTTAGCAGGCTTTTATATATATATATATATGTCTATCCTTTCTCTTGTGGCATAAAAAGCCAAAGTATATAAGCTTAAATCATGACAAATATCTATTAACTCAATTTAACATCAGTAAGTTACCTAAAATGTACTGGGAATTATCTTAAGCCTGTATATAATGAAACATAACTGTTGTTGAAAGAAAGTCTGTTTAAATATTCTAATTTTCATTTAACTTTTACTATTTCCCATATTTTTCCCAACTTAATTTTAGCCCTTAACGATTTTATCAACTGGCTTTGGAAATCACAAAGTCTGTGTTCAATTGACCAATTCATTGATATGGATATGACTTTAAGCCTCTGACTACTGCTGGAAACATTTTCCCAGGCCATTTTAGGTGTGCAGTATTGTGATTTCTACTGTTTGACTTATTAGAGTTCCCCTATACTAGAGAGAGCTTGTTTACAGTTCTATTATCAGGATCCACTCAATTTCTGGTAACTATAGCAAAGCAGCAATTTTTTTTATCTTTTGTCTTGAAAGAGCCTCCACCTAACTGGAAAGCTTCCCTTGAGCTACATGACCTTGAAGACTGGGGGATGGGGCTGAGGAAGCCTGATAGTGCCCTGCCCTCACTCTCTTGACTCACGGAAGATATTTACATATGTTTAAGTTGATGGAGGCATTTTGAAAGGCTGTCTACCCAGTAAATACCAAAGCTCTTTAGCAATTTTGTAAATGAATCCATCAACACTTGGCTAGCAAGACTAGGGTTGGGGATGTCATCCCAATTTGTTTACATATGTTTAAATTGACCTAGGAATTTTGAAGGACAAAAGATAACTAATTTCTTTTTTATTGTTCTGGAACTGCTACTTTTACTTTAAGACAAAACTATCCTTTTTTCTTAAATAAAACACATTTCATATAATATCTAGCTTAAGTTACTTAGAAAGATTTTGCTTTAAGACTGACATAGTATAAAACATAAAGATCTTAGCATACTTTTCAAATGGACCAGTTTATACCAAAGTTCCTCCAAGTAGCTATTAAAAGTCTAAATCATAAGACAGACACAAGATGCAGTTTTTTCCGGACAAAGAAAGAACTAAGGTTCTATGACCAGCCTTACAAAAAACAGCAATTCTCAGCCATAACTCCAACCTGTTATAAGACAGACTTATACACAATGCTCTAGACCAGAAGCAAGCTCTTTCAGGACAAAAGGAGGCAGAAAGACCACATAAACTCACCAGACAATACCACACAAAACAAGGATATGTGGATCCTAGTTTCTTAAAGTGTACCTAGCAATTTTTGGTAACATCGACTCAATTCAACGGAGAAAACAAGTTCTAGATAAAACTTATTAACTTGCCAGAGCCTCAGATGGAGGAATATTAGACCTTTTGACAAAACCTGAGCATCAAGCAAAGTTCCCTAAAGGAAAAAATGGACAACACAAATGAAAGCTCATTTTCCCCAAGTGGTCACTGAAATTCCAAGTTACTTCTAGTATACTCGGTTTATAGTGTTTTTAAATATGAACCCCAAACCACTAAATCAGCAGCAGGGGGGAAGTCCAGGCTCATTTTTCAAAGATGTTAAGAGATAAGGTTCAAGCTTTTGGTTTCCTTCTTTCTGAAGCTTTCTCTTAATATCGGGGGCACTTTGTCCTGTAAAGATTATATTGACCATTCTGGCATTTTCAGGGCTCTCAGGATCCAGATCAGTTAACTGTGAACATGGTCTTAAGATACTATGGGTGTCTCAAGAACCAGTCTCACTTGGGTTATTTTCACTTTCCCCAATGGCCGAATCAGGGCACCCAAGTAGATGGTATAATACTAGTTACGCACAGACAATGGACAGGACAGACACAGAACCACAGTAAACGAATAAATCCCACAAGCTGATGGAGGTGCTCTTGACCCCTTCAACCTCTCAGACAGCCTTGTCTGCCGACGGAGGTGATTTTAGAGAATCTCAACCTCCCAGACACACCCACAAGAAATCCTGCAAGCTGACAGAGGTGCTCTCGACCACTTCAACCTCCCAGACGGCCTTGTCTGCAGACAGAGGTGATCTTAGAGAACCTCAACCCCCCAGACACTTAAGAGTACTCACACACCCCGTGGAGTCACCAGGAGTCCCTTCTTGTGAGTCTACTCATGGGGTTGGTCATCTGGGGTGCCTTCCACCCCAGAAACCAAGGTCTCAGGTCCCGCTCTGGAAACCTTGGGCTTGCCCTATCCGCCCTGGCCCTGAGCGCAACAGGGAGAGGAGTAGCAGACTCACCTTGGGATCCCTCCTATGTAGGTCTTGCTTTTTTTTTCACCCACCTCTTTTGGTGTGGGTGGGGACCAGCGGTGCCATGGCAGACCCAGGTCTGGCCGATAGTCTCCCCAGAGGCAAATGAAACCTCTCATGGCCACTAGACCGGAGAGATGTTGATCAGCCCCAGGCCCTGCCCTGGGGCCGCTGCGTCTCAAGCGGCTGAAGCTCCCCGCATGGGCCACCAAATTTGTTACCACGATAACATGGATTGGAGCCACCTGCTGCAATAGCCAATTCTGAGACAGGGGTGAGGTGGGCAGCAAGAGTTTTATTATATATCAATATATAGGAGACAGAGGGGAATAGGTTCCTCCAAAAAACCCTTCTCCCCAACTGGAGATTGGCCGAAGGCTTTTATAGGGACAGGATTATGGGTCTTAGAAGTTTGTGTTAGTTCCCCCTTGAGGTGGTCATGTCCCAGATGAGTTAATCTTTTCTTGGGGGTTATCTGGTGACATCCTGGTTTTCTTGTCTAAAGATGGGTGCTTTGATTGGTTTGTCATTCTAAGATCATTATCACTTATTTTCCACCCTCCAAGGAGGAACATCAGTTAATCTTAAACTTTTGTAGAGACTGGAACCGGAGGGAAAAAAGATCATGAGGCAATGTGGTGGTTAGCAATGGGGAGTAAATAATGGTGAGCTGGGCCTGTGCAGCCTCTTCCAGAACTGACCTGCTATCATCTCAGTTCCTATCCACGTTCAATTTTTTTTCCAATACCAAATTCTCGAAAACAGTCTAAGCCTTCTCATTTCAAAACAGGAAAATTGTAATTATCTGTAGTTTTTCAGTGACTGCAACTCTTACTGTTATTGACAGAACAGCCATGTAATTGCCATGGCAATTTTTTTTCTCTCCTCTTTAATAATTTGGTGAATTGTCTCTGAGGGTGAAGACGCTCACAGCAGTCGTTTAAAAGATAAACACACTGAAGTTGGTCCTTTCTCACCAGATTCCCTGCTCCCTTCCCACCAGACTCATCTCTGCCACATGAATATTCAGGGGAGTCCTGAAGAGGCCGTTAAAAACAAAGTTGAACTCTACCTGGTTATAGATTACTTCTCTTTGTAATTACACTATGTTTCAGCAACTAATGGGAATGAAACTCCTTAACAAAAACAACTGACTTTCTATAATATGAATTAAAGGAGAAATTAAGGTCAATTCTGTTTCAAATAGCTGTCTCAAAAGGAAAAAAAAAAAAATCTCTTCATTAATCAGAAGCATCCAGATCTACTTCCCACTGTTAATCCGGGTATGTAGAAACTCCTAACACTTGTAACCAATCTCTGTCTGCTCTAATGGCTATTTGGAACCTTTATTGATTTGGGTAAATTTGCTTCTTCTAAGGTCAATAATGATAAATGAGTCATGTTCTGCATGAAGTGACTTGGTACTTTGAATTAAATGATTGTAATTATCTGTAGTTATTCTGTAACTGCTACCGTTAACTGCTGTTGACAGAACATCCATGTCACTGTGATGGGGATTTTTGTTTTCTCTGCTCTTTAATAACTTGGGTGAATTTTACCTGAATGTGGAAAAGCTAACAGCAGTAGTTTCAAAGGCGGACATGATGTGCCAGGCCACCTTCCCTTGCACTTCTGTCCTCTGCCACACGGCCTCTGGGTTGGTGTTGATCACAGCCCACCACTCAAACCATATACCTGGCACCTCGTAGAAGGGGCAGAGCTATGTCCTGCCACCCAATGCTTTTCAGCAGTGAACTAGCTCAGGCTTAGAACCCAGAGATGAAAGGTTAATCACCCACTGTGTCTCCTAGGCCACCCAAGAGGGTATTTGGAAGCGATTGTCCACCCCGTGGTGTTAAACAGTCACTGGTGAAGAGAAAACACTGCCTGCCTACAAGCCCTTGCTGAGCTTCCATCTGCAGCAGCCTGTGGAAGGGAGTAATCTACGTACAAAGCCCTGCGGTCTGTCTCCGCCACGCAGCACTCCCGAAATAACAGTGGGTGCAAATGAAACACAAGCTCTCGACTGACCTCCGGCACTGATGGGTCCGTCTAGCAAAGCTTCAGCCTCCAGATAGGGCAGTTTGGAAATTTAGGACTGGAATTGAAAGGAAGAAAGATCCACTTTATGCCTTCAAGGTATATGCTTTCCCTCTAAATGAAGGGCCTAGAGATTTGTGTTTTAACATGTACAATGCAAATCTTAAGTTCTTTAAATGTTTTAAGAGAAAAGCACCAAGTTGAGCAAAGTGTTTACTTTTTCAGGTTCTCAGTTTGCATCCCAGCAAAATCAAGAAGCTAAAATAAATGACTATCTTCTCTTTAAGACCTCTGGCTGCTCCAACATAGGAGTCTGGGCCAATGGGACTTTGAGAGAAGACTGAGATATGACCTCTGAATTCAAGTGTGCATTAGGAATGCCTTAATTATGGTCCCTCCCAACCAGCATCAGGTGGTCCGGTGAGGGTTCCTATTTTAGGTGTTTCTGTGTGGGTTTCAAAAATTAGAAAGGAGAGAGAGCTGAAGTCAACCCTTGTGGGGATGTGGAGACAATTTGCTAGAAGTGAAATAGAAGAGAGAAAAAAGAATTCACGGATAATGCCCCACAAATGCCAGCAGAGTTGGAGCGAGAAATGACTTTATTAACAGCAATTTCAAGCAGATTACCAAATAGGAGAGCAGGAAATAACTTGTACTTCCAGAAAATAGAAGGACGTAGCAGATGATAATAGCTTGAGTTTAAATAATAGGATGAAAAGGAAGAGTTGGTGGGAGAAAGGGTGAAAGATGAAAGTAGATCAGCTTAGGACCCACGGAAAACCAGTCACCACGGAGGCGACACCCACTCGTGATGACCCCACGTGTGGTAAGTAGAACTGTGCTCCATAGAGTTTTCTATGTCTGATTTTTCGGAAGTAGATTGCCTGGCCTTTCTTCCAAAGCACCTCTGAGTGAATTCGAACCTCCAAACTTTCAGCTGGCAGCCGAGTGCGTTAACCGTTTGCCTCACCCGGGGACTCCTAGCCTCCACAGAAGAGGCTGTTTAATGTTGAAAATCTTTGCAAAGAGGAAAAATGTGTAACTGGAAGCAAGCTGCACACCCAGAATCAGCAGAACGGGGACTGGATGCTGTGTCTCAGCATTCCTTCCAAGGTGCTTGTCTTTACCATACTGACCTTGGGTTTTGCCACCCCTTTGGAGGAGCAGGTGTGAGTGGGCCAGGACACTCTGGACTGGGGCCCTCGCTGCCTGGCGGGCCTTTAACGGTGGAGAGGAAAAGGCGTCCATGAACACAGCCTGTCAGACACTGGCACCTCTCCTTCCCTTCCACACGTCCCCTCCCCACCTCTCACCTCTCCTAACCTCTCAGCAGTAGACATTTCCAGCTGAGATCCAGTCCCACTTATCTGCGTTCTGTTTGGGGCGTGGCTCTTCAGACGTGTTCCTCTGTTTCCCATTTCCCACATCAGTGAGGCCTCCCAGATGTGGGGACTTCTACCTCCATGAGTCCGGGGAGTGGGCCATCTCCCTCACCCTCCAGCCAAAATACGCTGATGAGAAAGAAAAATCTACAGACTATTTAAAGTCACCTTCAGACTTAAAGTCTCCTTTAGATGAGGAAGGCACCGCGGCCTCTTGCATTGGTCCTCGGCCTACAGTAATGACACCGAGGCCAGAACTGGCACAGCTGTGGTCGGTCAGAGCACAGAAGCAGAGTGGCTGCTCAGACAGCCCGAATGAGAAAAGCCACGGGGGAAAATGGCATCTCATGATAGGGCCACTGCTCCCTTCCCCATCTTTTACTGAGTAAACCTTTAAAACACCAAACGCTGCTGGAGGGCCAGCGAGAACTAATGAACTCCTAGCAGGTGTTAGCCCTTTGTAGTCATCTAATTTCAGCTTAAACCCTCCAGTCCCCGGAGAATGTAGGGATGGGGATGGGGGAAAAGTGAGGGTATTCCTGTTTAAGGTCTGGAATCAGAGGTTTCGGCGGAAGGCCAGAACCTTTAACCTGATTAGCCCCTCTCCGAAAGAGGAGGACATTAAGAAGAGACTGACTCTCCAAAGTTTAACAGATAAGCCAAGTGGCGGGTCTGGTTCATATAGCGAACCTGTTAACAAAGGAGGGAATTCGTACTAATGGCTGCTCTTTTCTTTCTGCACATGAACTGTAGCAACTGCAGCCCGAAAGCCAACATCTGTCTGCCAGATCATGTGCACAGCTGTATGTGGGTCATTACTGGTCTACGGACAGAATATCACCTGCTAAATGCTGTGCGCTTTGGAAGAATCGAAAGGAAATCTGTTAGAGAGAGGAGGCAGCAAATACCCTTAGCCCTGCCTTTCAACTTGGCCTTGATATTTTTCTGAGTGCCTGTTCCTCACTGCAGCATACGAAGTTCACTGTAGAAAACAGGACAGTGGAGTGGGACGTTAGGGAAGCCAGCTCACCCGCTTGTCAGGGTGTTTGTTCTTCATCAGCTCTCGTTAGCACAAAATACTACAGCCATTGCGTCATCCCTACGCTGGCTACTCTGCAAGCGTTCCAGCTTGAGGAGTGCCGGTGGAACTGGGTCTGCTGTGGCCTTGTAGACAACAGGTTTAATGTCAACCAAGGAGGTGATGCTGAGCAGAAAACAGCAACTGTTCAACGTCATTGTCTCCCTGCCTTATTATTAAAGAGGCACTTAGTAGACAACTGGGACTTGCTGGCTTGTTAGCTGTTACTTTATTTTTTCTTTTCTTTCTACGCACTCATGGAGGTCTCTGCTGCCCCTTCCTTTTCTTTCTTTCTTCTCGCCTCCACCCAGGTCCCTGATCCTAACACAGACATTTCAAAGGAGGAGAGTATAGTAACTATTAAAATCCACATGAAGTGAAGGAATGGCAAATGTGTTACAGATCAAGTATTTGCAAATGGCAAGCGGGAATAGTTCCTGTTGCTGGGTAGACCCCGGTGAAATTGAAGCATGCGGTCTGGTATCAACCCGCAAGAGATAGCCACATCCCAAGAAACACTGAATTGAGCCCATTTGACCTCTCTGCTCACCAAGAGTCTTGTAATGAAGTAAGATGTAATAACACACCTTCTGTCTTGACAGTAGGTCTCTGTGCAGCTCAGGGCTAAGATTTCAGGGAGGACAGAGCTGGGCATGGGGGTGAGGGTGGGAAACATCACATGCAGTGCGTGTCATACCTGCGCCAAGATGAGGCAGGGTCTGGAGGACAGAAGGAAGAACATTTAGCATCCAGTTTACTGTTTGGAATATGAGAAGCCAGCTGACCTTTCATTACTGTAGCTACATGAGAAAGGAGAGGCCAGAAACAGCTCAGCAAAATGGACAAGTGGTTATAAATACCAGGGGCCCTGAAATAGCCCGTGGAAATACTTAACTTCTGTGCCTCTTGGTGGCTTGAAACCTTTCATTATAAAGTAATAATAATCCCATGAGATTAGTACCCAATGATCTATAAGCTGCAAGACAACAGCCTTTCATATCATGCAAACAGAGTTATAGACCCCTTGGTGTGCTGTCAAAGCCTGGAATATTCACAAGGATTAGGTACTAGACAAACCAGTTGCCACAGAGTTGACTCCAACTCATGGCAGCCCCATGTGTGTCAAAGAATACCTGTACTCCACAGGGTTTTCAATGACTCATGTTGCCAAAGTAGATCACCAGGCCTTTCTTCTGAGGCACCTCTGGGTGGACTTGAAGCTCCAACCTTTCAGTTTGCAGCGGAGTGCATTAACCCTTTGCACCACCCAAGGAGTCTGGCAACTAGACTAGAGGGACCTATGATGGGCACATCAAAAGTTCTATTTATATCAATCAAACAAAAGAAAATGTAAACTTTAATTCTCCCTAAAGCAAATATTCAAGAAAGCTAGACTTGGAAAGTGGGGGATCTTACACTTCTCATCTTTCATAAACTGTATTTCCCTTTAAGGAATCGGAGCACAAGCTACAATTATCATTGGCAAAAATGGCTGGCAGGAATTAAGAAATGATTCTTTTTCCTAAAAAAAGTCAGACCCCTGGTTGGTTTGAAAAAATGTTGGGAACTGCAGCCTCCTTTCCTCCTGTCCTGAACACTGATGGGAAGGGGACTGTTAAGGAAAGTTACTCTCAGCAAATTATTAGACTGCTGAATTATGAAATAAGAGACATTCGACGTCGGTTTGGCTCTAGGTCTACTTATCCTTTCCTATACCACAATACAATCTCAAGTGAAAAACTGCAGCATCTCCACCCTGTAATGAAATGTGCCGAAGAAATGAAAAATGCATTGTTCTACCCAATGTGTATATACTACATCACTAAGCCACTGAGAATGTTTCACTTATGATACAGAACCTATGGGGGTCTTACGTTATGAACCACAATGAGATTCTGTAAGTTGTTGCCCTCTCCCTTCCCTCCAATAAAAAAAGAAATGTGGGAAAGTTTTCAAAAGTTACCATCCTAAAGTCACTGAGATATAAAAATATTATTTGATAGAGAATGTTCTTAATACTTTCTCAGATAGCATGTAGTTAGATTTTACCTCCTTCAGGAAGTAGGAAGTAGTTTGGCTGATAGTTAGTATTTTATGGTCGCTGTGTTGCAAATAGATTACTCAGCTTCTGATTAGATCTACATCAAAAGTGTTTGTTCAGCTTCGTTTGTATAGTATAACCTCAGGCTTTAGTATTTTCAGAGACTATAACTTTCCCGTACCTTTCGAAGAGGAAAAGAAAAGCTCTTTTAAAAAAAAAAAAAAAGAATTTATTTTCTACATATCTTAATTTTGTATAGTGGTATCCACATCCAGCAATAGGTTGTAACAATTCAGAAACCCCATCTTAACTTAAAACTAAGACTAAAACCCAATTTTCTGTTAGGATAATTTTATATAACCCCTGTTACATCTGAATTTATGGTGATCATTAGAGCAAATTAGATCACAGGAACGTTTAATTAGCCAGGCATAGTTTTGAATTAAAGTTCATTTTCTGTGAAAATTAGGAAAGCCTGAGTACTTGACTCTTCATTATATGATGATTTGGCGTCCTGCATCAATGGCATCCTAGTCAAATGAGGGTGGAGCTGTGACCTAGAGCACAGTGTGCTTACTGGCCCGGAACCGGAAACAGGGCCACGGAGGCCGGAAGAGCCCAGAGAGAAAACCACAGCCAAGGGAGATCCAACTATTTCCAGTGTTTTGAACTCTGGTTAACTCTTTCTGCTTTTGATTATGCATTTATGATTTTCACATTACTTGAGTAGTTAATTTCTTGAGAAGCTATTGTTTGATATTTTTTTTTGTTTAAATCAGGCTCTTATTCCCATAGCGTGTCTGTTGGAAGCCACGGAATAGTGTTTATACCTGAATATTTAGGCCTGGTGATTACATTTTATGCATGCACATTAAGTGCTTGGCTCCTAACGGAAAGGTTGGCAGTTCGAATCCACCAGCAACTCCTTGGAAACCCTTTGGGGCAGTTCTACTCTGTCCTACAGGGTCGCTATGAGTCGAATTCGACTTGATGGCAATGGTGTTTTTTTTAAAATGTGCTTTAAAGGAGCCCTGGTGGTGCAGTGGTTAAGTGCTCAGCTGCTAACCAAAAGGTTGGTGATTCAAACCCACCAGGCGCTCCATGGGAGAAAGATGTGGCAGTCTGCTTCTGTGAAGATTTACAGCCTTAGAAACCCTATAGGGCAGTTTTACTGTGTCCTGTAGGGTCGCTATGAGTTGAAATTGACTCTATGGCAATGGGTTTGATTTGGATTGTGCTTTAACTTTTCAAATATCTATATTACAAGGCTTTCCCCAAATACAATATACACAGCATGTAATTTAATATTTACTTTGTATGCACATAGAGGTTTGACAAATCTTTTACTGATAATTAATGCCTTTAATTAAAATTATTTAGTCACAGTGGCTTAATTTGAATTAAGGTAGGTAATTAAGCCCCCTACCTTTAAGGCCTAGCTCAGATCTCTGCTCTTTCAAGAAGCAACCCTGAACCCTCAGTCACCTTGTCTGTCCTGCTCTGTTACAGTGCCCCTCACAGTCTGCCTTGTATTAAGTTATTCATACATATTTCCAGCCTTCCTCTAGCCAGGAACTTTCTGTCATTCGTCTGTGCGTTTACCACAACACCTAGTACAGAGTTTTGCCTATAGTAGGTGCTCAATAAATATTTATTTTACTGACCATTAATGCCCATTAATGCTTGGTAAAGTAGAGGGTCAGCAAAAAAGAGGAAGACCCTCAACCAGATGGATTGATACAAGGGCTGCAACAATGGACCCAAGCATAACAACGATTGTGAGGATGGCACAGGACCGGCCAGTGTTTCGTTCTGTTGTACACAGGGTCACTATGAGTCGGAACCAACTCGATGGCACCAAAAAACAACAGTGTCCCTTTATTGTGAGGAGCTATTTATTAGTCTGACCACATGGCTTCGAAACACATCTGAATTGCTTCTTTCAATATGGCGACCTTTAGAGAGCAGTGATCAACTTGGTAACTCATACTGAAATAACCACTAGCTCAGGGTCCACATGGTCACCACTGCCCATTTCCACTGACATCTCTATCAGTTTCAACACCGACCAATGATTCCGGCGTGGAGGCAGGAATCACACTAGCCAGAAATCATGTTAAGTCAAATATTTTGTATCAGAAGTGGAAGGGCATCAAACATAGAATTTAGCAGATCATACAGATCAACCACAAAATTACATTTGACCTTCCCTGAACATGCTGGGTTGTATCAGAACATTCATGCACAAGGGATCTTCAAATAAATCCAGTAAAGAATTACTCACCACAAAAGCAATTGACAATGTTTTTTATTGATTATGCCCAAATTAAGAAAATCAGTCTTTTACTTTGATTGCAATTTGACTAGGTAAATTTTTTTCTATTCCTTTTCTAGAATCACGTTAGCATAAAATTCCAAACATGGCCATATTTAACTTTTATATTTTCTGAGGAGGATAGATACTGAAATTTTGGAGAATAGATGATATTAGTTTCATACTGATATTTAATGAATAAAAATGTCTGTCATCTTCACAATATTGAGAGAGGTTGTATTGTAATTGGTCACATTTCATCAGACACCAGAGAACAAAGGCATAGAAAATTTGCCAAGGATCACGTAACAGAGCAGGGCTAGTATAACATCAGGGATTTGTGTTTTTCTTTTCTTGTTAGGTTTTGACCCGTGCTCTCCTCTTGTGAATCTTTGACTATTATATGAATGTCTTAAGCAGGACCCTGAGTATTCCCCAAATAATTTTCATTTGCCTATAGACTGTAGAGACTTTCTCATTCTACCAAGAAATTTACCAAGCTCAATTTGCCACCCATTTAATGAGGGAAATTGATGGCCTAAACAACCCTGGTACTTTACCCACACTGAGGATGTGATTAAGAATTCTGATGTAAAGCACCATTGAATGGACCTTTATGGCATGTAAATGATATCTCAATAAATCTATTAAAAAACAGAGTATATTCCCTGGATAGCTGCAGGCTACTTAAGTGGGTAAACATAAATAATTTTGAAAGTCACCCAGATTTAACTATTTGGAGTGGGTGTCATTTTAGACCAAAGATTTGAAGCCTGGAGGAGAATGTATAACATTTTTAGTGGTAAACAAAAAAACTAGAGGTCCAGAGAAGTTGAGTGATTTGGCAAGATCTCGCAATGTGTAAAAAGCCAAGTCATGTTTAGACGTCTATTCTCCTAAGGATATGAGAGCAAAATTTGCCACTTGAAGTTCTTATGAGTTTATTGTATTGCCTCCCTGTCTTTCAGGGTCTGTAATAAAATTAGAGATAGTGATCTCTCAGGCTTAATGTAGTCTTAGTTTAAAACAGTCAGATCACTTGGTACTCAGCTCCTACCCAAAAGTACCTAAATGAAATAAGGCTAGGTTTAAATAAATTTTTCTGTTGGAAAGGAAAAAAACAAAAAACAAAAAATTTCCTTTTTTGATTCCTATTTAACCTTATCCATGCTCTTTGTTTTAAGCCATTTCAGATCAGTTTTGGAAAGGAATGTATGCAAATATGATATTAGAAAGTAAAAAAAAATCAGTCAAACCCTGGTGTTAAGTTCTCTGTCTTGTTGATTCCTTCTGAAATCAAAGGTTTCATATCTTTTTTTTTTTTTTAATGAGGAATTTTTTTTTATTTTTATATTTTATTGTACTTCAGGTGAAGGCTTACAGAACAAATAGTTTCTCATGAAACAGTAGTACACATGTTGTTTTATGACATTGGTTAACAACCCCACAACATATTAACCCTCTAAATTCGCAACCTTTTTTTTTTTTTTTTTGGTGAAAATACACACAGCCAAAGATACACCGTTTCAAAAATTTCTACATACACTGTTCAGTGACATTGACTACGCTCTTCCAAATGTGCTGTCATTCTCACCCAAGATGAAGGCCTACAGAACAAAAGTTTCTCATTTAACAGTTACTACAAATGTTGCCCTATGACAATCGTTAACAATCTCACAACACATCAACAATATCCTTACTCAATCTTGTGTTCCCTATCACTAGCTTCCTTGTCCCCTTCTGCCTTCTGGCCCTTGTCACTGGACTCCTGTACCTCGTTAGTCTCATTTGGTTTTATGGGGCTGTCCACTCCCAGGCTGAACAGTGAACCTCAGAGGTAACTTCACCACTGAGCTAAAAGGGTGTCTGGGGGCCATACTCGCAAGGTTTCTCCAGTCTCCTATAGGCCAGTAAATCTGGTCTTTTTTTTTTTTTTTTTTTTTGTGAGTTAGAATTATGCTCTACATCCTTCTCCAGCTCTGTCCAGAACCCTCTGTTGTGATCCTGGTCAGAGCAGTCAGTGGTGGTAGCCAGGCACCATCTAGCTGTACTGGACTCAGTCCGGTGGAGGCCTTGGTAGCTGTGGACAATTAGTCCTTCGGACTAATCTTTTCCTTGTATCCTATTCTCTTCATTCTCCGTTGCTCCCGAAGGGATGAGACCAGTGGAGTATCTTAGATGGCTGCTCACAGGCTTTTAAGACCCCAGACACTACTCACCAAGGTAGAATGTAGAGCATTGTCTTTATAAGCTGTGTCATGCCAATTGAGCTAGATGATCCCCGAGACCATGGTCCCCAGAGCCCTCTGCCCAGCAACTCAGTCCCTCGGGGAGTTTGAATGTGTCTATGGGGCTTCCATGACCTTTCTTTGTACAGGTTGTGCTAGTTTCCCCTGTATTGTGTACTGTCTCACCCTTCCCCCAAGATACCACTTATCTATTGCCTATTTAGTATTCCCCCCCCACCCCTCCCATCCCTGGTAATCAACAAAGATTGTTACATTTTGCGTGTGACAAAGGTTTCATATCTTTAATTTTATTACGTCTGAGTGGAAGGCTGGCCAGAGCTGCTAGCATGCTTGGAGTTATTTGTGAATTAAAACTTTTTGAATTTTTGTCCGTAAACTGAAATAGATCACTATCCATTTCATTTCACACTGTTGTGATTGAATTCACTATAAAAAGAAAAAATCTCTTTTTTAACCTTTAGTTATTTTTAGCTCTAGGTGGTCTAATTTCATATTAAGAAATGTGTGCTTCATATTTATAGTAAGATGAACTTCATATTTGCAGTAACAAGAAAGATGTACCTCATTATTTGACACCATAACCCATGTGATACTTAGAGACATAAAAGGAGGCTGAAATCAATGGAGAGACACACTACGTTTGTCTGCAGAAAGAGAATTTTGCAAAGACTGACTTACTACTAATTTCTAGGTTTAATTCAGTTTTATTCCAGATCCTGGCAGGGCTTTTTTCCCCTTAAATCTGACAATTACTTTTAAGTTCATCTGGAAAAAAAAGGTGAGATTAGGCAAGAATATATAAGACAGAACAGAAATTATAAGTAAAATCTGTATGTATATTTTTAAAACATGATATAAAAGCTATAATAATAAAAATAGGTACTGTCATAAGAAAGGACGGATGAATCAATGAAAAAAATGGAAACCAAGAAAAAAAGACTTGGTTTATATGTCCTAGAATTTAAATGAAATGGAAAGATACAAAACAGCTGCAAACTCATAGCAGGAAAATAAATATTATCTCTTTCAGACCCTACCCAACATCTTCCCTCCTTCTGCTTACAAAGATTGTTGGTAGAGAATTAATTCAACCAAGCAATTTAATCTGCAAACTTTGAAAACATTAAAGAAAAATCTGTGGTTCCAAAGCTCTGCCTGTTCTTTGTAGAGCTAATGTTGGAAAGCCACGTTAGACTGCTATTATTTTTGGAATCTATAGGAAAAAGCAGATGTTTACCTGTGTTTTATTGACTATGGAAAGGCATTCAACTGTGGATCATTTACAAATTGCGGATAACATTGCAAAGAATGGGAATTCCAGAACACTTAATTGTGCTCATGAGGAACCTGTACATGGATCAAGAGGCAGTCGCTGGAACAGAGCAAGGGGATACTGCGTGGTTTAAAGTCAGGAAAGGTGTGCATCAGGGTTGTATCCTTTCACCATACTTATTCAATCTGTGTGTGTGTGGTGAGCAAATAATCAGAGAAGCTGGACTATATGAAGAAGAATGTGGCATCAGGATGGGTGAAAGACTCATTAACGACCTGGGATATGCAGATGACACAACCTTGCTTGCTGAAAGCGAAGAGGACTTGAAGCATTTACAGCCTTCAGTATGGATTACATACACCTCAACGTAAAGCAAACAAAAATCCTAACAATTGGACCAATAAGCAACATCATGATAAACGGAGAAAAGCTTGAAGTTGTCAAACATTTTGTTTTACTTGGATCCACAATCAACTCCCATAGGAGCAGCAGTCAGGAAATCAAATGTCGTATTGCATTGGGCAAATCTGCTGCAAAAGACCTCTTTAAAGTGTGAAAAAACAAAGATGTCACTTGGAGGAATAAGGTGTGCCTGACCAAAGACATGATACTTTCAATTGCCTCATATGCATGCCAAAGCTGGACAATGATTCAGGAAGACCAAGGAAGAATTGATGCCTTTGAATTATGGTGTTGGTGAAGAATATTGAATATACTATGGACCACCCGAAGAAGAAACAACTCTGTCTTGAAAGAAATACAGCCAGAGTGCTTCTTGGAAGCAAGGATGGCGAGATTTCGTCTCACTTACTTTGGACACATGATTAGGAGGGCCCAGTCCCTGGAGAAGGACATCATGCTTGGTAAAGTAGAGGTTCAGTGAGAAAGAGGAAGACCCTCAACAAGATGAACCGACACAGTGGCTGCAACAATGGGCTCAAACGTAACAGTGATTGTGAGAATGGCGGACGGTGGGGTCACTATGAGTTGGAACTGACTCAACGGCACCTAACAACAACAACAGCATAGGAAACACCCTTTTGGCTATTATAACTGTCTTAGGAAGCAGAGCCTGAGACAAGGATTTGAGGGCGAGTAGTTGATCTGGGAAATGATTCCAGGAAACATTGGCAGGGAAGCAGAGAAGTAACACTGGGAGGGAAGGAGCAAAGAAAATTTTTGTTATCAAGCAATTATCCATTGCAGCAAGTGGAGACTGATCTTGCTGGGGTCATCTGGGAGCCAGTGTAAAATCTACGCTGAGCCATCCACTCCACCCCCCGAGGGTGAGAGGACTTGGGCATCTACACAACAAATTCTTTCAGTTATTGGTTGAAGGTTACTGGGTTGGCAAAGAGGTTGTTGTTAGCTGCCCACCAGTAGGCCTAGACTCTTGGCGACCCCACGCACAATGGAATGAAATGCTGCCCATGACCCATTGCAGATGGGACTGCTGCGATCCATAGGGTTTTCACTCGCTGATTTTCAGAAATAGATCACCAGGCCTTTCTTCCTAGCCCATCTTCATCTTGAAGCTCCACTGAAACCTGTTCAGCATCGTAGCAACACGCAAGCCTCCACTGACAGACAGGTGGTGGCTGCAGCATAAGAACTGGCCAGGAGTCCAACCCAGGTCTCCTGCATGGAAGGTGAGAATTCTACCTGCTGAAAGGTAGCAGGTGCTAATCTCTGGGCACTTTCAATCTGCTCCTGCAGTAACAAAACAAACTTCAGTGGCCAGATAAAGCCTAATTCAATAAATGCAGGGGCTGCAGGTGGAAGTCAGGTTAGCGTGCTCTGAAGTGCTAAGCGTGAGGGGATGAACGAGCTGTATCTAATACAAAAGCTAATATTCTGGGCACTTACTTCACATAGTAAAGAAATAAGACGTTTTGTCTTCCCCTGGTAATGGGAACTGAAAAAAGGTGGGTAAGGGTGGTAATTGCTGAGCCAAAAAGCCGTGTGACAGGTGAGAGAACTTGGCAGGGAGACAGCCCCTCGGCACCTGGCCCGTCCGGGCAGAAAGTATCATGACAGTGATCTGGGTGCTGTTGTGGAATCTCAGACACAGTGATGTTTCATAATGAATTTTGAATTTCTTCTTTTGTGTCGTATTCTCCCTGCATTATCTCCAAATTTGCAGTAACGATGTGCTACGCACAACAGCC
Organism: Dugong dugon; assembly: GCA_030035585.1. Classification (NCBI taxonomy): domain Eukaryota; kingdom Metazoa; phylum Chordata; class Mammalia; order Sirenia; family Dugongidae; genus Dugong; species Dugong dugon. Next base: position 3,813,451 of record CM057472.1, read on the forward strand.
TTGTCTTACCAATGCCTTGGGAAACAGAGTTGAAAGAACATTTGTCCATGCAGAAGGGTGATGGGGTGGTCAGAAGTGTTTGACAGTTAGAGGTGAGCCCCCAGTGACTGTAAGGTCCCACTGGAATCCCTGGAAATATTGCAGAGACTGCTAATAAACATCTTTCTTTATTCAGATTTTATTTTAAAGGACAATTCTGGAAGGTTCTAGGACTTGATCCTGTCTTTACTTGAAATTTTGATACATTGCTCATCATCCCTTTTTTACATGAATTGTGAGTTATAAAACCTTGCATTAAAATATTGTTTATCTTGATTGCTGAGTCATTTTTATTTTGGTTCCCCCATAACTTCTGTGCCTGAGGCAAGTGTCTCACCCATCTCGTCCTGGTTCCAGTCCTGACTCAGGGCTTTTTAGGGTACACCATATGAAAAAGACAGCACCATAAATTACTGGGGAAAGGAAATAGTGGTGGACAATTGACATAAATCTTCAACTAATCCCTTTGTGGCAAATACATTTTATTTGGATTAAAGAGGTAAGTAAATGAAACGAAAATGCAAGAGAATAGGATTAAATCTCAGGATACAGAAGGAATTCCTAAGCATAAAACAAAAGAAAAGAATTGCAAGGGAAACTATAGATTTTATTGCATAAAAACTTATAACCTCTTTTTTAAAAAAAGCTTAAAAGGTAGAAGATGAAGGACATTTGCAATAAATATTTTAGAAGGACTAAATCATTAATATAAAAAAGAAAAAGAAAAAAAACCCAAAACCAAACCCGTTTCTGTCTAGTTGATTTTGACTCATAGCGACCCTATAGGACAGAATAGAACAGCCCCATAGGGTTTCCAAGGAGTGGCTGGTGGATTCAAACTGCTGACTGTTTGGTTTGCAGCCTGAGCTCTTAACCACTGCGCCAAATCATTGATATAGTAACATTATATTTAGAAAGTAATTTCAAAGTTTGAGTAAAGAACCTTAAAACTGCCCATACTTGTTAAGATAGAAATCTGATTGCTAAGAATCTATCCTGAAGAAATAGAGATGTGGCCAAAGATATCTATGTAAATGTATTGTTATGTAATGCACTCAATGATATCAAAAGTTCTGAATAGACTCTAAATGTCAAATAATACAGGGATGGTTAACGAAATTATGGTAGTCATAGGATGGGACAATATGCAAATATAAAAATGATGTTTTTAAAGAATGTCTAACCTGGCCTTGGAGCTAATGCAAGGAGTCCACATGGCTGAGAGCAGCATAGCAGAGGGGACACCAGGCACTCACCTTTGAGTTGACCATGAGCATTGCAGTGGAAACTACAGGTGACGGGAGGCAGAAGTCCTGCTCCCCAAATTTTCTGGATTATGTAAACTCTAGAGTTCTGTGTAAAACCCTAAGGGAGGAGAAATAAAAAATGACTTTAACTGGATTTCCCTCAAACCCTACAGGGTGGGGTCCTAAGCCAAATGTGGTTTGATTTAGAAAAATAAATATATCACACAGGATGGATAATCTCTTAGTGATGGGATTATAGGTGATTTTCATTTTCCTGTTTACGCTTTTCAGCATTATATTAAGGAATGTGTTCTTGGAGCAAAGGATATTTGTATCTGACTTATCACTTTGACACATCTTCCAGATGTTTAAGAGACACTTCTTTCACATAAATATTATAAATTGGAGCTGTAGGAAAATGGCGGTCTTGAGAAATGAAATTACTTTTTCCCAGTAATTTTCTTACTTGGGTAATATGAAGCCAGGCTTAGGACGCATGTCTGGGAAGAGGGTCCGAGATGGTGGTAGAGGTGTAGTCTATACTACAGCAAACAGACGGTGAAATGGATTCTTTGGAATGAACTTACAAGACAAAGCTTCTAAGAAGTTCTGTTAAAGATGAGTTTATGCGTTGCTATTATTGTAAATATTCACTCATTTCTGTATGAAGTCGCGTATTGTAGTATGAGGAGCACTGAGCTGGGTATCAGAAGACCCAGGTTCCAGTGTCTCTTCTTCTGCTCCTCATTCAGGAGAGCTTGGCCACCATTCACCACCCACGCCTCCCTTGCTTTCTGTAAAGGAAAGGGTTTCCCACAAATCTTTACTGATTTTTGGTTGCATCGCTTTGAAATATTTGCAAATATGAATATCGATTTAATAAATTCTCAGGTAGAATCCACCTTTGAAACTGCCCACATGGAGCTTACAAAATACATACCAACTAGTGGTTGGATTTTATTCAATCAGTTTTATCTTTAAAGCTGGGAACATAAATGTTCACAAGTGGCCCAACTTCAGACGCTGAAAAAGCAACATTTTTAAATCTAGGCAAATAGGAAGGAACCTCCCACCAGAAGCTATTTTTATTTATAAATGCAACTTAGACTAAGCTTTTCACGTAAAGGCGATTGATGGTATTTTAATGAGCATTTTGATTTTGGGCATCCAGTGATCTCAGACTGCCAGCAGATGTACTTTAGGAATGACAATCTAGTCGGCACAATACCACAACGCCATGTGCTCAGTGGGGATATCCAATACTATGCCACACTCATTAAATCGTTCTTTCTTAAAGGGAAGTGACATCATGCAGGAAATTCGAATCAGGTATTAAATGAATTTTTTTTTTTTTTTTTTTTAAATTAAAAAGGCAGCATTTCCTGTCTGGTCTCTCTCCCAGGGTTTGCTTCTTTTGTCTTGGCTCCCTGATTTGGTGAACTCCGTGAGTAACTGGGTGCATTTTGCTATCTGACTCAAAAGATGCATGGACTAGCAGACTCATTTCTTTTCTCCTATTTCCAAAAAAAAAAAAAGGAAAAGAGGGAAAAAAGAAATCTTTTAAAACTCTTTGAAACTCTTCATTTTGCGTTGGCACAAAGAGGAATGTCTTTGATAAACTGTGCGCGAAGGAAAAGGGGCGTGGTCAGGGTGACTTACTTTGGCGCTGATGCCGCTGCTCAGGTGCCTTTTATTTTCATGCCGGGAGACGGGCATCTTTTTAAAAAGCTGGATATTGCATATAAAGTTTAGAGGATTGAGCATTGTCTACTAAAGCAACAAGATTTACGAGAGACGTCTGGCTCAATTGCATTAGGGAAAAAAAATTATTTAAAAAAAAAAACGCTTCCCTGCCTTTTAAAATGAAAACCATCTGCAATGAAAAATTTAAAATGATAAATCTTCTCCTTTCACACTGCTACTGCTAAATGGTTAGTTTTCTTCTACTTTTTGAAGGGGACAGAATAGGGATATGAGAGCGTGTGATATTTGTGCAAACAGACCTTTGATTAAACACCTATATAATCTTTTTCTGGGATTTCTAATAAGAAGATTTTAAGGTTTTTTTTTTTTTTTTTTTTTTAAATGATATTATGAGAGTTATTGCCTGGAAACTCCTGGCTGTAACTTTTTGAAGATGAAGTTCAATTACATTTGACCTTTCCTAGTTATGAGGGAAAAAAAAAAATATTGTGTCTCAATAAATACAGCGATTTCAAATCCGTGGGGTATATTTAAGATCTGTTCAATATAATAACATTTTAAATTAGTCGATTTATACAAGCTTTTATTTCTATTTGGCCTTAAACATTCAATAAGAGATGCTCTACAGTAAAATATACTTTTAATTTTGATAAAATCTACAGATGCTAGCATTTATATATATAAAAAAAAAGGAAATGAATCCCCAATCATTGTCTTCTTTTTGCTCCCACTCACTTGTGTGCATGCATGTGTGCACGCGCCCACACACACACACACACACACCGTGGGGTAGGGAAGTGACTAAAGTCACAAAGCTACAGGTTAGCTTTTATTTTTTGTTCCCTATCATAAAAGCATTTAGACAAATGTGCCCGCTGTTGCATTTTACCCAGGCCCTAACAAATGGTAAGAGCCTCATAAATAGAACTGACTAAATTCACCTAAAATCCTTCTCCGTATTCTGCGGCTCAGTTTACTAATCTGGAGGGCACTGATGCTCACATAGCTTACTTTGAAGCAGGAGTAAATAGAACTATCCCTAAAGGTGCTGTCGGCTCCTTTCCTTAAACATGGGGGCACCCAGGCTGCTTTGGAAACAGGCGAGTTTAATTGGAAGTTCTGGTGCCTACTTTACTAGTCATAAACTAGGTAATTGTTTCCTAATGTAACCTGGCAGTGCCATTGAGGGCAGATTATACAGAGCTGCCATCCTGAGGTGTTCTAAACAAGCGACAAATCATTAACAGCAAGTCTCTGGATCTCCACGAGTGAGCTCTGTGCCTGCTACTGGAGGGAAACAAGAGCAGAGAAGAGCCCGGGAGATCTGAGTAGGCACCAGCTGCTGCATTAATGGCTGGCATCGTCAGCACCCAGCGCTGGGGATGACTGCAGCATCTTCACGTTCACCTCAGCGGTGTTGCTATGGGTACCGTCTCAGGGTTGTCATCCAAGAAAAGAGCAGGAGCTAGACTAACGACCAACATAAGCAAGTAAAGGATATGCAAAGGCATAACAATATGAAGACATCCTTCCCGTATAAACGAGTGTGTTGCATACTTCGATAGGGACCCATTAAATATGGGTGATGGCAGACAGGAGAATTGGTTGAATTGTCAACAAATGACAAATAAAAGGTGCTTTGGAACTATTTTATGGCCCCAATTATTCACAAAGATAATCGTAGTATTGGACCTTTATCACTGGGGTACACTCTTTTGCCACTAAATTAATTTATGAGCCCCTGAGAATTCAATGCACGTGCCATATATGGGTGTCTCTGTGGTATGGCAAGACGTGGAAAGCTGTTCATTATTGAAAGGCTGTGTTTTTCTGCACTATTTGCAAAGTCCTCCTCCTTCCCATGATCTTAGATGCTGTGAGGATGCCAACTCCCCTAGCGCTTTGACTTTGAAATTAACCATCACGGTAACCTTTCCCCTTGCGATATATTCATCATCGTTAGCCTAAGTCTCCCCCGTGTCATTCTATAGCCTTTGAACAAACGTCAGGAAAAAAAAATTATTAGGAGCATTTGAACAAATCACAGCGTTTCAGTGGTCATGCAGCAGTTTGTCAGAGTCCTCCCCAGCAGAGTTGGGAAAGTGACTTTTTATTAGCCTCCCAAGTTTACTCAACTTACGAAAATAGCATAAACCATGCTGAGGTGGAAAACAGGTTTTTCTACAAACCTTTACTATTGTGCTATGATCGTAGAGTACAGCTACACATGCATATATGTGTGTGTGTGTATGTTTATTTATAGAGGACATTATGAAAAATACTTTGGTGGAAACACATAACTTCCCCTCACAGTTTGACTGGAAACTGATGTTCGTAAACACACACACACACGCACGCATAGATATGTGTGTATATATATAGCTAAAAGTTTTGTGTTTTTTCCCCGTTTCACTTATTTATTTGTTTATTTTTTACTTTTGCTTTCCCATTTTGAAACCATGGTAGTGGCTGGGAATGTCAACCAAAATAACATTTATAATCTGAAACCACTGCCCATTATTTTCACACATATATCATATAACTGTCATTGGAAACCAAATTCTGGGGTGATTTGACCAAACTCTTGGGAGACTATTGCAGATACTTTCCTATAAAAATATGTTTTTACTAAAATCATACAAAAGGACCCTTGGCCCTGACCCTACTGCATATTTATTTTTTGTAGGCATCAATTTACTCAGGCAAAGAAATAGGAGAAGTTCTTAGTGAGAGATGGGGACCTTTTTCAGGCTCTAACTTGAGGAATATATCAATGTCAGAATGAGCAGCAGATATTTATGGAAACATGAAATTGGATTTGACTTAGCAGTGAGAACTAAGGCAGGTAAGAAAATACAGAAAGGACCTGGTCTTTATTCATTAATTTGTTCATTAATTCAGCATTTCTGGAGCAGCTCTCATGCCCCAAGTACTGTCCTTGGCACTAGAGAAACAATCATCAATACGATGCAGACCTCCCCCAAGGAGCCTGCGGTCCAGAAGACATCGTCTTGAAATAGCTTATTGTGTAATGCTGTGAGCAGCATGGATGTACAGTGGTGTGAACTGAAACATCTAGAAATGAGTGAAGTGGTGAGGAATATAACTCACTAAGGGGCTGCTAGAGAATTGAATAAAAGGAATACATTAGTTTGCAAAGGATCTTGAGGTATAAAAACCATCTTAAAGTATGAAAAACGAAAGAAGGATGCATCGAAGTTGGTGGGACAAATTCCCTGTTAGAGAGGGGTATAATAGGAGCTAACGTAAGGAATGCAGTTGGGAGAACCTTGGAATAGACCTCAAAATCTGGAACTGTGTTTCTTACATGTTATTGTCTCCACCTTGATAAGGAAGTAGAAATCATTGACCACTCCTGTGAATTGTCCCTGTCTCAGATGGAGTACAACCAGAATGCTCCTTAGAAGCAAGGACGGCGAGACTATGTCTTACATATTTTGGACATGTTGTCAGAAGGGTCCAGTCCCTGGAAAAGGACATCGTGCTTGGTAAAGCAGAGGGTTAGTGAAAAAGAGGCAGACCTTCAATGAGATGGATTGACACAGTGGCTGCAACAATGGCCTCAAGCCTAACAACGATTGTGAGCATGGGACAGGACCGGGCAGTGTTTCTTTCTGTGGTGCATGGGGTCACTATGAGTTGGAACCAACTCGTCTGCCCCTAACAACAGCAACAACGTGAATTGTGCCATTATGGGAGGCGCAAATGAGAGTATTTAAAAAGTCATTACTGAGTTTCAGCTACATGATCAAGGTATTTTCTGTAACAGAGTTCCTAGCAATCAGATTTTTGTCTTTTATTACACAGTTCAAAATAATTTTCCTTCCAATTATGATGTCAAATTGCCTCTAGTTCAGCAAGAGTAGAATTGAGAAGATTTTTTTTTTAAGTTGGAAACCTCGATGATTATTCATTTAACTTTAATTCTTTCACTAAGTTTGGTTTTCTTGTTTTGAATTTCTTTCACTTCCCCAGATTTGAACATTGTCTGGAGATATTTAAAATATTTCAGGTGACATGTACAATGTATACAGTTACTAGCTCAGCACTGGTACTTAAACAATAATGCCACCTGTCATTGTAAGTAACAATAAAAGTAGCATATATTAAACCTTGAAAGATAGTAGCTACAGGCCATCAAGTCATCCTCCTTAAGACTGCAAATTTTAGTAAATTTTATAAAAATTTACAGCTGATTTTAAAGACTAATTTCACATATTTACAACCTCCAAATATATTACAACATCATTATAAATTGCTTTGGGATTTTTTTTTTTAATACTCAAAAAAAGTCAGCTTTTACTACAATGTAAAATTTAGAGCCTTTATTGAAATGTGTCTTCAGGAAAGCTGCTAGGAATTTTTATGCAACCATTAAATATGTAAATACTTATAAAGGACAGCATATCTATATGTACATGTATGTGTATATAGATGTATGTGTATTTATACGTATTTATATAAAACATGTGTGATTATACATTCTCATATTTATCTGTACATACGTCTGCCCCTGCAGCTGGAAGAATATATTTGTTTGTAAAGAGTTGGTCCAGCGTTCCTATCCAAATGCAAATTTTGACTCTTAGAAACACATTTTCATATTTGCGTCTCTCCCTTTCTCAGTAGCTTTGCCAGTTGGTGTATTTCTTTGCTTATTTCCACTTTTTCTTCCTCTGCAGCCTCCCCCATGAAGTGGCGTTGAAAGATCACATTAGCACAGTTCCGTGATGTGAAATACCACAAGTCTGCAATTTTTTGGTCTTGAGAGCATCACTGGGCTGAGAGGATGGAAATCTTTCAGTAATTATACCAGTTTGTATTCGTCTCACATTTGGGACCAAATACAAATCCGATCCACTCATTCCCCCTGTGAATATTCATCAAAAACAAGTGCCAAATCTGGGCTAATCAAGTATGGAACCAAGAATGTTGATAAGTCCTAAGTGTATGTATGTACTGTATGTATGTATACATGGGAATATATATATTTATACACACTCACTTTGTTCATGTCGTCCTCTGTACGATTTGTTTGTTTAGTATAGGGCTTTCTGTTATAATGTGTTAATAAGCTGCTGAAAGCTTGGCACCTATTACTTGAAATGACAGCTATGTTAGAAGCCTATTAACACTCCATAGCAGAAACTTACAGCTACTAGAAATGAATTTCAAAGAAGGTAAATGAACAAAATGACAGATATTTCTAAGGAAAGCAAATGCCATACCCAGAACCATATATACTCTGGAAGTGTACAGTATATAAAATAGAAAAACTCTTCCAGTTAAAGAAACAGCGGAAGAGAATATTTGGAGAAAGGAAAACTGTCTAACAGATTTCCAAACAACCTTGAAGACATAAATGTAAAGGATACCAAGCATAACTTCCTCTCTTTGTTTCTGTTGTATTTAAAGTAGAAAGAACCATGTCAAACTTAGTTATAGGAACAGAACATTGCAGGTAGAGGAAATTCACTCTTCTCTCCATGAGGAAAATGTAAATCATCTGGACTTCATTCAAACTTTTTCTTAGTCTGAACTTGGAAGGACACGGTTTGCTATTGTTCTCTGAGGCAGGGCTCTGTCTGTCTGATTCAGTTCATTCTGCATCTGAATACTTGACTTACTTTTGACTGTCGCTGAAATTCTACAGGATGGCTGAAAGTCTTGGGTAAACTTTAGCCTTCGTAATAAAAATGTGCTAAGTTAGGTTGGGAGTAGATCTTTTTTTTTTTTTCATTATACATTTTGTGTGTGTGTGTGTGTTGGCAGAGTTCTAGGCTCTTGCTGGAGAGGAAGCAATTCCATAATTTTAAATTAAATTTGGATTAAAACATATTAACTTTAAGGTCCTTACTTTTGAGATCCAGTGTAAGGAAATATAAAAAGACTTTTATATTTCAGCTTATGCACAGAAATTCAAAATCCTAGACAGTTTTCAAAGCTTATGTAAAACTAGCATCCAGCCAAAGGTTATAATAGTCAAATTCATGTCTAGAGTAGTTTATATTACCTCTTTCTCTTTAATACTGGAGCAGCATGGATACTCAGGAGCACTATCTATTATGCAAAATATGTTGTATATAGTATGCTCTTTGTTATCTTTCTGTGTACGACTCAGAAGGATTGGGAAGTCTTTGGGAGAGATTGAAAATAGGTGTAGACTCCAAAAATCTTTATAAAGGTATACCAAAACCACTCATTTGCGTGTGTGTGTGTGTGTGTGTGTGTGTGTGTGTGTGTGTGTGTGTGTGTGCAAGTACACTAGTAGGCTTCAAACACAGTTTGAGACAGATTATTGTAGTGTCAGAGGATAAAGGTGAATGACCTGAGAAGAAAAGGCAATTCTTTTATAACTGAGACTCAGCGCAAAAGTGTTTTGAATATTGCCTAAACAAAACTACAGATTTTCAGGTAAGAAGACACTACAGTTGCCCTTTGGGAAACTAACCAGAAAGGCTTGTAGCTGAAATTCTATCAAACAAAACCCGTATTTATCTTCCTTTTTGCACACCAACATAAGGGGTCACCATGAGTCAGAATCTAACAGCCACAGCATGATGATTCGAAAGGCATTCAGGCAGGTAATTTTTGCTTTTTGAGTTACTAGTACTCTAATTATGCTCAGTCGTTTTTTGTATAAAGTGATTTTTTTTAAGTGGATTCTAATGTCTTAAAATAGACCATCCATTTGATAGAAATAGTAACTGTATTCAGGCCAAACTTAAATAGAGCTCCGTTTATTTGAGTACAAAAGAGTTGTATTCAGAAATACCAATTATGGAGTGTTTGAGAGATGCCCAATATTATAATATTCTGAGTTTATCTATGTAAGGGGTCTGGATATTCAACCACCAACGACAAAAACAAAAATTATATGACATTGCCGGCCCCAAATTAGTAGAATTAACTTATTTTTATTCTTTTGCTATCTTAAATGCTTGTCTTATTTTTAACCTCTTATTTAAAAATATAGCACACATATGGAAAAAATTTATAAAGCAAAGATGCACAGTTAATGATTTACCACAAAGAAAATACCTAGGTGGCCCCCAGTTCCCGCAAGAATGATCGTTTGCCAGCCCCTTAGAACCTTCTTTCCACACACTGGTCTTCTCCCCTTGCTCTTACTCCAAGGAACCACCATTCTCTCTGTTTTGCTTTTCTTTGTAGTTGTACCACTGAAGGTTGATCCCTAAACTTGAAGTTTAGTTTTACCTGCTTTTTAAACTTTATATAGATTGAGTCATAGGTATGCATTTTTTGGTGTCTAGCTTCTTTCTGAGATTCAACCATATTATTGCAGCAACAACTGTACAGTATTTATTTGAATGGATGTACATTTGGGTAGTTTTCGGTTTGAAGCTGCTTCAAATAATGCCACAATGAACAACCTTTTGCATGTTTCTTGGCACACACGTGCACGTATTTTTGTTGGATATGTATCTATGAGAGGGATTGCTGATGGACAGGGTATACCTGTGCTCAACTTCAGAAGATAATGCCCACCGTTTTTACCAAAGTAGTTGTACCAATTTTCACGTCTATTAAGAGTATTAGAATCCTCATTTGTCTACTGCCCCCTCATCATTAGTTACCTACTCCTCACTTACCGACTGTCTCCTTATCTGACACTTCGCGTCTAGGACAATCGTGAAAAATCTACTACCTGTCGATTTTGCGCATTAAGGAGGAGGTGGGCACGGTGGGAGAGGCTGTAGAGCAACGCCTCCCTCCGGGAGGGTCTAGCTTTCCAGCTCCTCGGCTCCCTCCTGCCAGCACCTCATCCAGCTGCCGCCAGAGCCTCCAGGCAGACATGCGGGCAGCACTGAGCCAGAGGGCGCCTGTGCTGGGTTCCCAGCTCCTCTGCATCCCAAAGCACTGCAAGTCAAACTCACTGTAAGATGGGAAGGGAGGAAAGGAAGAGGCACCGAAGGTGTTTGGAAGAAATGTGTGGGACTGGGGTGCGTAGCCAGACTCCCAATGCCCCTTGTAGGAAGCCCCAAGCATGGTGACTCGCCAGGCCTGGAGGGCAGAGCAGGCTCCTAGAGCATGAACTCGGGGCTTGCAGGGGTGGGAGTGGAGCCCTGGGGGCGGTTCCTGGAGGGACGCTCTCACCCAGCACAGGAGGAAGGGGAAGGGGTTAAGCCGGGGGCCCGCGAGTCACACTGCCTGGCTTTATCCAGCTGTGTCTCCTCCAAGCCTCTTTATCCACAGAGGAATAATCCATAACTGCACTCGTCACAGTGATGAGCACATCAGTAAATCTTTGCTGTTATTTCTTCTATGATTATATTTTCTAAATAAAAAACATCGGGCAAATGAATGGTCTGAAAACAGAAGAAAAAAAAATCCTCTATTTTCGTATAACACTGATTTTTGCATAACGACCTGGTCTTTGGAACCTAACCATGTTGATAAGTGAGGAGTGGGTGTGTTTTTAATCTTAGAATAATAGTCATTCTGGTAGCATCTCATTGTAGTGTTGACTCCCATTTCCCTTATTACTAATGGGATGAAACACCCTTTTGTGTGTTTTGGGCCTATCTTGGGTGTGTATTTCTCCTAATTGATTTGTAGAATTTTTTATTTTTATTTTTGTATATTATGGGGGGCGGGGACCAAACACATTCCTGTCAGTTGATTCCGACTCATAGTGACCCTACAGGACAGAGTAGAATGGCCCCATAGGGTTTCCAAGGGGCGGCTGGTGGGTTTGAACTGCCAACCTTTTGGTTAGCAGCCTGAGCTCTTAACTACTGCACCATCAGCGCTCCGTGTTATGTGAAGCAGCCCTTTATTGGTTATATGTGTTCTAGATATTTTTTCTACTGTCTTAGTGGTGTGTTGTGGTTAACAGATAATATATTCAAATTTTTTATTTTTGTCTCAGTTTTTCTAAGCTGAATTTTCAAGAAATTCTTCCCTTCCATCTAAATTTCCAAATTTATTGGCATAACACTATTAATATCTGTAGGATCTGTAATGATGTTCCTTTGTCATAATGATATTGGTTACTTATACCTTCTATTCTTTTTATTTTATTATTCTTATCAAGGGCTTATCAATTTTCTTAGTATTTTAAAAACTAGATTTGATTTTGTTGATTTTCTCTATTGTGTGTTTATTTTATTTTACCCGTCCTTGCTCCTTTATGTTCTTCCATATATTCTCTTCGGATTTAAGTTTCTATTGTTTTTCTAATTTTTTAAGTTGAATGTCTACTTCGTTGATTTTCAGTCTTCCTTCTTTTCTAATATATGCATTTAAAGAAATAAATTCCCTTTAGCAGCATTCCATTAGTTTTGATAGGTTATATTTTCATTATCACTTAATTCAAAACATTTTCCAATTTCTATTTTTATTTTTTCTTTGCTCCATGAACTTTTAGAAATATATTGCTTAATTTTAAAACGTGAGGATTTTCTAGTTAATTTTACAGATCTCCAGTTTATTTGCATTGAGAGCTGAGCATATATTCTGCGTATTTTCATTCTTTTGAAATTTGTTTAAATTTGCTTTATGGCCCACGTATGGTCAATTTTGGAATAATTCTGTGTATGCTTGAAAAGAACATATATTATGAAATAGTCAGCCTCAGTGTTGTATATATTTAATTAGGTTCTTTTCGATCATATTCTTAAAACTTTCTATGTAATTTCTAATTTTGTCTGCATGTTTTATCAGTTACTGAGAAAGACGTGTTAAAATCTTTCATTATGATTGTGCCTTTGTCTATTTCTTTAGTTTTATCAATTGTCACTTTACACATCAGAGGCTATGTTTGGTCCATATACACTGAAAATTGTTATATTTTTCTGTAAATTATACTTCTTTTCAATATTAAGGATCCCTCTTTACCTCTAGTGATGCTTTTTCCTTAAAATCTACTTTGTCTAATATTAATAGGGCTACACTAGCTGTCTTTGTTTATTGTTTTATTTTTAACATTTCTGTATCGTATTTTGGAGCCCTGGTGGCACTGTGGTTAAATGCTTGGCTGCTAACTGAAAGATTGGCGGTTGGAATCCACCAGCTGTTCCACTGGAGAAATAGGTGGCAGTCTGCTTCTGTAAAGTTTACCACCTTGGAAACCCTATGGGACTGCTCTGCTCTGTCCTATAGGGTTGTTATGAGTTGGCATTGACTCAAAAGCAATGGGTTTGGTTTTATCATGATGTTTTAGATATAGATCTTAAAAATGGTATCTATGTAAGTTTCATTATTTTTAATCTAGTCTGACAGTACTTGTTTTTACTTGAAGCATTTAGTCTATTTAATGTTAATGTATTTATTGATATATTCATCTTAGCCTACTCTCTTTTCAAGTGGTTTCTGTTTGTGCCACCGACTGTGTTTCTTTTTCTTCTTTGCTTGTTTCCTTCTGGAGTAATTATTTTTCATAATTTTACATTTTTCCTTATTAGCTTGGAATCTATATACTCATTTATTGTCCTTTTGATGGTTACACTAGAGGTTACAGAATGCATCCTTGATTTACAAATGTATCCTCTCCCTGGAAAATGGAAAGATCATGGAATATTTTAGTTTCATGTAACTTCTTCTTTTAGTGTTAAATTTTGTACATACACATGTACCAAAACTTAGTTATTATTTTTATGCAGGCAATATTTATTAATATTTACTCTAATACTTACCTGTTTTCTTGCTTTTCTACTTTTCCTGTTTCCGGCCTTCCATCTGTGATTATTTTCCTTCATATGACGAAAACCCTGTAGTATTTCTTTAGCATTGGTCTGCTGGTAACAAACTCTCAGTTTGTCTGAAAATGTCTTTATTTAGCTATTATTCTAGAAGAATCATTTGTAATCTGGAAGAATAATTTAAGAAAAATAGGGTTGTAGATTAGCAGTAACTTATTTTCTGTACCTTAAAGATATTATTGCATTATCTTCTGGCTTCCATTCTTTCTGTTGGTAAATCAACTGTCTAATTGTTCTTATATTTAATTTAGGTTTTTTTCAATAATCTCTTTAAAGATATTATCTGCATCTTTTCAGAAGATTTATTATTTCTCTTGGGATGGGCTTATTTGTATTTATTTTGTGTAGGGTTCATAGGGCTTCTTGAATCTATGGCTTGATATCTTTCATCATTTTAGCCTGTTTTCAGCCATTATGTCTTCAAATATTGCCCCTGCCTCATTCTCTCTTTTTCTCTTTCCGAGATTTTAACTATATATATTAGACTGTACATCTGTTAACTGCATCATCTATGTCTCATTTCGTCCTTTTTTATATTTTCCATTCTTTATTTTCTCTGTGTCTGATTTTGAATAATTTTTTACCTGTTTTCCAGTTTACTAAATCTCTTTTAAGTTTTATCTGATCTACAGTGTAATACATCCATTGAATTCTTAATTTTGATTATTGCATTCTGTATTTCTCAAATTTCCATTTGATGTCTCTTAATAGTCTTTATTCCATACTAATTCCATGCTAATTCTTAAATTTTGTCTCTTATTTAATTAACAGAATAAGTGTAGTTATACTAAAGTCTGTGTCTAATAATGCCATCTTTAAAAAATATATATATCTGCAGAATCTATAGTGAGCCTTTGTAAGTCTGTTTTTATTTTCTGTTTTTACTATTTTCTTTATTATGTTGTCTTATGTCACTGCATATTCCAGTTATTTTTTTAATTTTGTTTTTTTTTTGTTGTTGAGAATATACACAGCAAACCATACACCAATTCAATGATTTCTACATGTACAATTTAATGACATTGATTATATTCTTTGAGTTGTACAACCGTTCTCACCTTCCTTTTCTGTGTTATTGCTCCCCCAATGACATAAATTCACTGCCCCCTAAGTTACCTATCTAGTAGTTCGAGTTGCTGTTGTCAGTTTGATTCCATATAGATAGATCTTGAAACAGCACAATGCTCAAGGCAGACATTCTTTACTAGCTAAACTAAACTATTGTTTGGTTTTAAGAAGACTTCAGGGAATATTTTCTGATTAAGGTTTAAAGATTATCTCAGGGCAATTGTTTCAGGGGTTCGTCCAGCCTCCATGGCTCCAGAAAGTCTGGAGTAACTGAGAATTTGAAATTCTGTTCTGCATTTTCCCCTTTTTGATCAAGATTCTCTGTAGAATCTTTGATCTGAATGTCCATTAATGGAAGCTGGGCACCATCCAGTTCTTTCATATAATGGGATATTACTCAGCCAGTAGGTTAAATGAAGTTTTGATACATGCTACAATATGGATGGAGCTTGAGGACATTATGCTGAGTGAAATAAGTCAATCACAAAAGGACAAATAATGTGTGACCTCACTTATGTAAAAAGACAGGAAAAGGCAAGTATACAGAGACCAAAGTTTATTAGTGGTTACCAGGGGCAGGATGGAGGGGGGAAGGGAGGTTAACAGTGATGGAATAACACATTGATTAAGGGTAGGGTCACACAGCTGATTATGGCAGTTGTTGTCAATAAGGTGTACACCTGTGAAAAGTTGAATTGGCAAAAGTTGTGTGATAGATATACTTACAACAATGACAAAAAGAAAAAGAGAGTATCCGCTGAGGCTGCTTATGTACATCCAAACACTTTATGGGATTTGGTTCCTTAGTTTGGAGATTTAGGGTGATGGTTTCATGGGACATCCCAGTTAATTGGCCTAATAATGTGTTTAGTGCTTCCTCTCTACCTCATAGTTCCTTGTGTAGTGACTGGAGATTTAAAAGCTTGCAAGCGGTCATCCAAGGCACAACAATTGGTTTCTATTCATCTGGAGCAACAGAGGAAGAAGGAGAGTTAGGAATAATTTCTAGTTTTTTGTTTTACTTTTTTTTTTTTTAATTATTATTATCATATGCTAAATACTAAACTAAAACCCATGGCCATCGAGTCAATTCCAACTCACAGCAACACCATAGGACAGAGTAAAACTGCCCCATAGGGTTTCCAAGGAGTGACTGGTGGATTTGAACTGCTGACCTGTAGGTTAGCAGCTGAGCTCTTAACCACTGCATTACCAGGGCTCCTAGATGTGAAAAATTGTGTACAAAAATAGTAAGAAGCCTAGGATGATGTCATCTTCATCTAGATAAGCTTTTTATTTGCTTATTTCAGGTGCCTATAGGGTCGCTATGAGTCGGAATCAACTTGTTGCAATGGGTTTGGTTTTTTTGTTTTTTGAAGAATATTCTGGAGCATTTTCTTTCAGAGAAATTCATTTAATGTCTGGCATTGTGATTAGTTAAAGCTGACCTGAACTCATTTTAAGGTCTTACCTGTTTTCCGTTTTTCTCTTAGAGTACAGCTCTTCAAGATCCTAACTCAAAGCAGAAGAAGTACATAGAGTCCTTTTTGTTGGAGAACTGTACTCTGATACCAGTTCCCTGAATTAAGGAGGCTTCCCCTTCATGAATTAGCAGATGCCCACAGGGCAAAAGCAGCTCCCCAAATGCACTCACCTGCCTGCATCTCTGCCCTTCCCTGGATGCTGGCCCAAATAAATCTTTGCTACTTTATGAGCTTTCCTATGCCGTTAAGAGTACATTTTTTGTTGTGTGTTTTGTTTAGCTTTACTGGTTGCCATTACAAGGAGGGCTAAATTGAATTATCTAGTCTACCATTATTGAAAGTAGAGGTACTCTCCTTTTATTCGTCTTAAACCTTACCCCTCTCATATGAGTTTGAATATTTTGTTGGTTAGGGTTTAGATTGACTTTACCTTGGAAAATTTTTGGATATTTATAAAAAATAAAGTGGAATATACAAGTCAATGTTTTCCATTTTGTCTATCCAAATCTTAGCATGGCCTAGGTCTTAGGTTGTGTTACTCAAAGCAGATATTCTGATAAGGATTCTTATGAAAGCGATTTATTAGGAAGTATTCCTGGGAAGACTGGTAGGAACAGAAAAGGGAAGGATGAACAACACAAGAATGGCAACTTTGGCTCAACTACTCAGAGATTCTCTGAAGACCATGCAGGTCACACCTTATTCTAATCAGGCACAAAGTACTACAGAGTATTTAAGCCCCTGCATCTGTCAATCATTCTTTAAGGTTGCCGCTGAGGTGACATAAATTCCAACACTTTCTGATCTCCATTTGCAGATGAAGAGTCTGCTTCTTTACAGTGATTGTGCCCTGGGGGCTGGTATGCATGCCATTGGTAAGAGTTCCAAGGCAATGTGAATACTACAATCTATAAGACCCTATCTTAATCTGGGTCTGTAGCTACAATTCAAGAGGTCCATGAACTTCAATGGGAAGAAAATACATAAGTATTTTCACTAACCTCTAAAACCCTGGTGGCATAGTGGTTAAGTGCTATGGCTGCTAACCAAAAAGCTGGCAGTTTGAAACCACCAGGTGCTCCTTGGAAGCTCTATGGGGCAGTTCTACTCTGTCCTATAGGATCGCTATGAGTCGGAATCAACTTGACAGCAATGGGTTTGGTAAATGTTAAGTTTCTAGTGAAATTTAACTCTAAAATTGATAAACTAGCATTTGTTTGCTCTTGAAACCTTTCAAAGTTTATAAAAATTAAAAGGTTACTACAATCTCTCATCATTTAGTACTACACAAAATGATAACAGTATTAGGAATATAATGACCTATTTTGCTAGTCAAAGATATGATGAGGGTTAATTCCAGTAGACAGCATCTTTCCAGAATTGTGGGTAATGTTATGTAAAGAAATCACTACTAGTGTAAGGTATATTCCTTATAATAATCATACATAGAAAGTTCCTGCATTCTTCTCACATAGCACCATTCAGTGTCACTCTAGAAAAATGGATTACAGGATGGATGGCAGTAGACTTACATACTTACTGCCTAAAATTTCTTAGATTTTATAACAAACTCCATGGCTCCAAATATTTAGGTAGAGGAAGAAAAAAGATTCACTTAAAAAAGTTGCTTTGACACGTACTCAAGCATTTTTAGTAAATTTCCGTTTTGCGATTTCTAAAGACAAACAAACACCACAAAAAATCAAGTAGAACAATGAACATATTTCAAAAATTCATACCTATACAGGAATATGATATCATCCATAGCACTGTAGGACCAGGATGTTGTCCACAACCAAAAAGTTTAAAAAAGACTCTTGCATTTCCTTGTCTATGGTGGGCTAAATTTTAACCTAAAATTCAGAGATGATAAACAATCCTTTTGAACCTTACTCCATTATTACTTGTAGAATATAGTTTCTTATCAAAAAAACTCCCCTGAGTTCTATGTTAAGGAAATTTCAGTACTGAAGGTCCCAGGCATAACAATACATGTAGGCTGGTCAGGTAGTTTTGATGGTTTAGCTCCATAAGAAAGCTATACAAATAGACTGTAAAGTATATTTGGTCTATTTTACTTCCTAGCTGTTATTAAATATGTCAGCCCATCTTTGGAAAAGCCAAATTTTTCTTTAAAGCTGTTACTAGTAGCTTGACAATCTTTTGAATATTGTGGAAAGATTCACAAAATTTGGAGAAGACCCGTTCCTACTGATGAATCTATCACTTCAAGTTCATGTTTACTTGGGGTTAATGTGCTAATGGATACCTTCTTCTTAGAAAGACTGGTCAACCCCAATCATTTCCCAAACTTATTAACTAAGTCTCAATTACATTCCTAGAAGACTCTCATTTCTCCCTGGGCTTTGTGGTTCTTCTTAAGGCCGGGAGCTTCCTGTGTATCAAAGGCAGCTCCTTGTAGAGAAGAGAGATGTGAGAGGGCAGGGAAGCTAGGAACTTGACCCCATGTTACAGCCCCTGCTCAAGAAAGTGGAGAAGTTGAAAACATTCACTAAATAATTCCCTTTAAATAAGAAGAAAAATGATTTTTTACAGTTAACAGTTAGATGCATGATGATTAATGTTTTCAACCTTGAGGGCAAACTCTGTCTGTTTAGTATGAATTTTTTATTTCCGTGTTTCAAGTGAAAAATATCCTGGGGTCCTTTTGAATTTCAAACAATTAGTCCAAATTCAAAATGCATTAGATTAATTGTATATTTTTTAATGTAATTTTAATATTCTTTGACTCTGAAATTGATAAGCTAGCATTTATTTGCTCTTGAAAACTTTCAAAGTTTATAACAATCTTTTATCCCTTTTAAATGGTATTCATGCTTAATGATAAAAGCCTGGCCTAGGGAGCAGATAACATTCAAGAATCACACGAACCCATGGGGTGAGGGTGTAAACCATCTATCTGGTCTATTCCCTTCCCATGATTATGTATTATATTTTGTGGAATTTAATGTGAGGCTTCCCGTTCTGGGGGACAATTGACTCAGATATAAGTGATAGACTAGACAGACTTGAATGCCACTACTAACTGTACCATTGGATTTCATAGAAAGACAAAGGGACCAACTTATATGGTTGCTGTATGAGGGAGTAAGAGCTAACTACCTATTTTCCTAATAGAAGCATAAGAAATGTACCTGAGTTAGAATTCCTGCTCAGATGTGTGACTTTGGGTGAGTACAAATCTTCTTTGCTGTTAAATAGAAGATAAAACCTATATATATTAACTAGGTTTAATTTTCTATTTAACAAAACTGGAAAGATATACAACAAAAGATTACCAGTAGTTATCTTGGAAAAGTACATTTATGGATGATCTCATTTGTTCTTTTACCTTAAATAGATTTCTGATTTTTCTGGAATGACAAGAAGAAAACCTAAAAGTTATGTTAAAAATTATAACAATCACAAAAGACTGCTTTAAAGTTTGACTGTTCTCAAAATTTCTTCTCAATCAATAGCACCCTTTTTTGAAAAGGAATCTTACCAGGAACTTCAGTCCATAAACATGTCAGTGGAGCTGCTCTGTGAAATAGAGAAGAGAACACAGAGCCCAAGTCCCTCTTCGTGATCTTCCCTCCTCAGGTGGTCCATCAGGTATCCGTGGATCACATCTCAGGAACGAGTGGTTGAAACCCATTGCAGTAAGGATTAATGGAGACCACACCACGGACTTCCAGAAGGATGAACAAATCAGTCTTAGAGGAGATACAACCAGAATGTTTCTTAGAGATGAGGATGGTGAGACACTTGCTTTGAACACCACAACAGGACAGGTGAATCACTAGAGAAGAACATCACGTTTCGCAAAGTAAAAGGTCAGCAAAGATGAGGGAAACCCTCAATGAGATGGATTGACAGAGTAGCCACAACAATGGACTCGAACATCCCAATGTTCGTGAAGGTGTCACAGGACACAACAGTGGACTCGAACATACTGATGTTCATGAAGATGGCACAGGACCTGGCAACATTTAGTTCTGTTATATTGAAAATCGCCGTGTTATACATTAGAGCCGACTCAAGAGCAACTAACAGCAGCAACAAAAGTAAAGTTCCTTGGACAGTGCCAGTTATGTAGCATTTACACTAGTAATGTTAACTATTAACATGTTGTTGTCACGGTTGATTTTAGATTTCACTCTGGAAGGAACTTCAATAATTTGCTGGAAGGAAAATGAGGTAATACTTCTTTTCCTGGAGGAGCACTTACCAATTCACAGCCACTAACATGGAGGTGCTTAATTGCTGAGTGCATACTGCTGGTCCAGACTTTCTGTGTCGCCTGAACTGGCTGGCGAACCTGGGTTGATGAGTGAGGATCACAGTTTCAGTTTTTCCAGCCCCAGCCATGCAGGTGGAGTAGTATGGGGGAGGCTGTAGTGCAGTTACCCCACCTGTGTCAGTCTTGCTCAGTTCTTTTCCCTTCACTGGAGCTACCTGATTAGCCTGCTTGAAAGCTCAGCCTTGCCCACTCTTCCTGCATCAAACTTGACCATAAGCAGAATGAATGAAAAGGTCTAGCTCACCACCTTGGGATTTAGCATCGCTATTCTGCTTGTCTTTCTTTGACCTCTTGGCTCAGTTCTGAAAACCAGGCTCCAGTGGTGTGCTGGGGATGACTTGTACTGACTCATGCCAGATAACTATTAACGTTTTAGGAACTCTGCAAGCTGGTGGATGTCACAGGTAGACACTGTGACAACATTGTGAATCAGTCATTGTGAGAGCATTATCTTAAAGAAATCGGCATACTCTACAAATCAGGGCTTTCCCCTGTTAAATGTTAAACATGTACCACTTACATAAATGTTAAACATTTACTGGTTTAGGAACTAGCTACCAGCTCATGCTCTAGTTCTTGAAACTGTACGTATCTCCATTCTTTCCCAGACTCAAATTCCTGCCTTGGTAGCATAAAATGATGTAGACACTTCTTTCTTGTTAGACTTCTGTCCCAATTACAGGAGCTTGATCTTATACCTAGCTCTAGGCTAGGACCCTGCTCCCCACAACCTCCTCTTAGATCTCTGCCAGTGACTGCCTAGTTAAGCATATGACTATATTGCTGCTGTCATGGATTGAACTGTGTCCCCCAAAAATATCTGTCAACTTGGCTAGGCCATGATTCCCAGTATTGTGTGATTGTCCACTATTTTGTCATCTGATGTGATTTTTCTACATGTTGTAAATCCTAACCTCTATGATGTTGATGAGATGAGATTAGGGGCAGTTATGTTAACGAGGAAGGACTCAATCTACAAGATTAGGTTGTGTCTTAAGCCAATCTCTTTAGAGATATAAAAAAGAGAAGCGAGCAGAGAGACATGGGGGCCTCATACCACCAAGAAAGTAGTGCCAGGAGCAGACTGCATCCTTTGGACCCAGGGTTCCTGCGTGGAGAAGCTCCTAGAACAGGGGAAGATTGATGACAAGAACCTTCCTCCAGAGCTGACAGAGAGAGAAAGCCTCTCCCTGGAGCTAGCACCCTGAATTTGGACTTCTAGCCTACTGGATTGTGAGAGAATAAACTTCTGTTAAAGCCATCTGCTTGTAGTATTTCTGTTACAGCAGCAGTAGGTAAACCAAGACAATTGCTATTACCTAGATTTTTTCATTTCTCGGATCATAGGTCTTGACCCATGACCCTGCATTCCCCATTATGTGGTATTAGACCCAGTAATCTCTATCCTAATGCCAATTTATTGACTGACTTCACCTTTAAATGATATGTTTTATCCACAGCCTGGAATTCCTTTCAGTCTGTACTTATGAGTCTGTGTTATCCTCCTCCCAGTTGTTTCTATTCTGTCCCAGTTAACTGAAATAACTCAATATCATTTCTGTAGAATTAAAAAAAAAAAAGTTTTGAATGCATTCCTCCTAGAAATCTTTTCCCCATATTATTAGCCTCTAAATTATTTAAATGCAATTTGTTAGTGATTTTAATTTTAAAACCTAGTTTAGCATTTTAATAAATAATAAAATTTAATATCCATAATGAGTGTTCACCATATATAAAGTATTTAATTTCTTAACATAGCACCTATATTTTCTCATAAAATAACATTAATTGTTGCTGTCCATCTCCCAGACACTATTCTGAGTGTGTTGCATGTATTAATACACTGAATCCTACAGAATTCCTATGAAACATGTACTATTATTATCTTCTCCATTTTACAAACGAGGACATTGAGATAGAGAGGTCTCATAGCTAATGAATGGAAAGGTGATGATTTGAACTTGAACAGCCTGGTTCCAGAGTCATGCTCTTAACCATTCTATTATTCTGCCTCTTTCTGAAGTGAAGCACAGCACTATTACTTATGAGATACCCCACATTCTCTTGTTAATGTTGGCAGCTCACTCAATGCAGGGAAGAATTGAGGAAGGCGTGGCCCAACAAGGGATCTTCAGGCTGAAAAGGTCCCTCTCAGACCCAAGGGGAGTTGGGAGGAAGGGTTTGATAGAGAGACCATTGTACTACATAGAATCACAAGCTAAGGAATAAATAGACTACCTCATTTTGTTCCCTCATTTTAGTTTTCTCCCCAATTATGATAATATCAAAGAGGCTGGCTATATAGCACATGCAGAAAATTTGGGAGGAAGTTGCTCACTGATTTGGCAAAATATCTAACAAAAAGCAAAACACCTTTCAAAACCTAATTCCTTTTTATTTGGGAAAATAGAAAAAGTCATGTAAATAAAGTGTTATTAATTATTTTTTATTTGATTTGAACATAACATTGGTGTATTGTTATTAGTTGTCATTGAGTTGATTCTGACTTATGGTGACCCCATGTGCTACAGAGAAGAACTGCTCCATAGGGTTTCCTTGGCTATAATTTTAAAGAAAGCATATCTCCAGGCCTTTTCTTCTGCATTACTGCTGGGTGAGTTTGAACCACTAACCTAATATATAGATCTGTGCTTTGTTATGACGGTCATACTGTCTGGTAAAACTGAGGTTCTGGAGTGTCATTTGAACTAGGATAATTCTGAAAAAGATTCCGTAATGGGATTTTTCCATTTATCCTCAGAAAAACAACATCAAATTACATCTATCCAGGTCATAAAATTTGGCGAATTGAGGAGAAAGTGATGAAATTGAATTCCAACAAGACAGTGATGAAGAGGCAAAAGTTCTTAATCCTAGCCAGCATATTTTCCAGAAAGTGCACAGAGAAAAATAAGACCTATAGGATTGGAGTTGGGAGGCCTCAGGAATGTGTATTTAAAAAAAATTTCCAGGAGATTCTTATGAATCTAATAGTTTGAGAACTATTGCTACAGCGGGCCAGGCTCCCAGCCTCACAAGAAACTGAGTGATTCACTGAGTAATCCTAATTCCAATCCCTACTCTCATTCTCCGGATGGAAACTAGAAGAGCAGGAAAGGGTGGAAAGGAACATCTATAAATGTCAGTCAACGCGTAGAGCTTGTATCGTCCTTGGGGCTTCAACCCCGCTGTCCGTCAATGGAATTTGTGGGGGGAAATTTGTGAAAACTGTGGAAACAGAACCTCACATTTGACATCCAACTGGAGCCACCAAGGTGTGATTTCCGCTTGGTACTCTGAGTAGGAGACAGACCCAGCAGTGAGCTTGGACTGGTTTATTCTGCATTCCACCCTTTGCTAACCCATCTTTCCATAGCTTATGGCCAGCAGAATAAAGAAAGTAGTCAGTTGCGTCTTTAGACATCATCAGTGGAAGAAATGGTTGAACCTCTTAGGTATTTACTTAGACCTGCTCTGTCTAGCCCAATAGATACTTTTATCATCAACTGATATATGAAGAAACTGAGGCTCAGGGAATGTAAATGACACATGCATATAGCTAATAAAGGGTGGATTTGAACTGCAGACCAGTTAGATAGGTCCTAATGCTTGAATAAACTATGTTTGTCATACTTTTATGGGTAGAAAATACGTCCGTGTTGCTCATGTTTAATTAATTTTCGTTGAATTGAGTGAGAATGGGGGAAAAATGCTGGCATGTAAGTATGGCAGAAGCAAATCTGTTGTGATTTTCTTATTCTGTCTTTGGTTGACACCTCTTTTCTCTTTAGTTGCTGTCCCACCTGGTGCCTGGTAGCACACACCACACCCCTTACTCCCATCTGTGCCCTGACTTCTCCCCTTCACGTGATAATATACTCGTCCTCTATCCTGGACCCCCAAGACACAAAATCCTGCTGTGTGACAGTCAGATAAGCTAGTGCTTGCTGCTATCTCTCTAATAAAGTATCAGGCAATATCTTAACCAAGTTAAATTAAGGATTTTCTTAAAGAAATATTTCCAGAGCTCCAGCAGTCCCTGATATGAGTTTTGTTCTCAATCAAGGATGCTTTAGTGTGTTCAAAACTGAACAGGTAGAGGTTTAATCCATTTATGTATAATGCCAGCCCTGAACATTGGCATTTATTTAAATACCCTCCGGGGACATTCAAGTCTTCAACGCTGAACACATAGAGGTTCAAGTTGAACACACACACACACACACACACACACACACACACACACACAGACTGATTTTTCCCCCCAGCTTCTCTAGATGTCCATAATATTTAAGGCCATGCTGTGTAGGGAGACCCCACCGCCGAGAATGAAGCCATTCCTCGGGGAGTCTGCCTAATGGGGCCCCCGGCATTTCCTAGCCCACTGGAGGAGAGTTGAAAGTGACAACTTTGGAAAGTCTCGGGATTTTAGTCAGCATAGAACACACAAATCCAATCTTTCAATGTAGCAATTTTTTTGTACCAGATCCAAGATACTTATGAAATAAAGTGTATGGAAAACTGGACTTTCTTTCTTCTCTCTCTCTCATTCCCAGCTGAAAATTACTATGCTTTGCAAGATACAAGGTGCATTAAACAATAAATAGTAACTGCTACCACTAGTATTTTAGCGTCAACAAAACATTTTCATATGCCTGCACTGCATTCATCCTCACAATATGTTTTATTTTTCGGCTTCTTTTAGATATGGGATTATGCTGTGGGTCTCAGAGGGACTGTGACTGTTCCAAGGCCACTTAGCTGCAGACATGACAGAATAATTTATTAAGATGGTAATTTGTGTTTGGTTCTCATTCTTTCAACCTCCTTTGAGATGGTAACGTGGCCTTTTTAATCTTTGCAATGGAGTCAAAATAAAAGTGAACCAAGGACAAGTTCTTTCTGATTTGTTTTCTAATGTGAGCTCCTTGAAGGGATTATACCAGGGAAATGGAGAGAATTGAGAGCCTTTGGAGGAGGGGGAGGGTAGCTGCAATGAGGATGAATGGGAGCGAGATTTCTCCAGGAGAAGGCAGCTATGGTCTGAGATACTTTGCAGGTGATGCTTCCACTCCTTACGGTGCCTTGGGAAGGGGCAAGAGCTCAAGGGGGAACGACTGTGTGATTCACCTAAGGAGATTAGACCATAGGTACCAGAGTTCCCGGGCTCCTCAAAGATTTCACACTCCAGCAGATAGGCACGAACTTGCCTCTCAGGGATCACGTGGGCTTGGACGAAGACCATGTCAGCTGTGACCAGAGATCAAGAGACCACCATACATGTCTGCCTTGCATAAAATTCCAGAACACTGGTATCATCCTGGGCTGGGCAGACAGACCTCATAGTGACTATGATTAGATCTGGCAGGACAGGGCTACTTTCAGATTTAATTTTGTTTAAAAGCGTGAATTTTTAAAGTAAAATTTAAGCCTATTAAGTTGGGGTGTCCAGCGCTACCAATGTGCATGTCTTTCCACAGCACTTACTGCTCTCCAAGTTTACATTTAGGTGAATCTCAATGGGGACGATCAAGCAGAGTCATTGTTCTGTGCACTCATAACAAAGGAGAAGCGCAGGCTCTGTCTCTTACTGTTCAGTATTTAACTCTGTGGTCATGGACCATAGACCATTTCTGGATGACTAAATCAGTCAGCTAGTATCAGAAGTCTAGGATGCCCATATGGGCAGGGCTGAAAGCACAAATGGGTCTCATGAAACATCAAGTTGACAGCTTCCAGTAGTGGGGATAATGGCTTATCAGACACACTAGAGGAGACTGCAGGAATTGTTTAAAAATCAAATTGCTTATTAGATTTTCCAACTCCTTGAATAACTGCTAATATGTTCTAGGCAGGGACATCTCCGTATAACCCTCTGCCTTTTGATGGTGAAACATAACAGTTTTATTGTCATGTTGCTGCAGAGAAAGAAAAAAAAGGTGATTCTGTATTTAAGTAAAAATCTTTGATCCCCAACTTGAATTAAATCGAGGCTCAGAAATAGTCTACACATTTTCATATGGTAACTGGCGATTATATCAAAAACAAAAAGGAGGGGGTATTAAACAGAAAAGCCCCTTTTGCTAATCCCCCATCTCCTCCTTCTCTTCCTAGTCTTCTTCTCTCTTCTGTACACAGACCTTGGAGGAACACAGCAAAACCACAGATTACCGTGGGGTGCAACTCCTACTTAATAATGACATCCCGTAAGTTAGCAAACGTCTGCCAACATCTGCAAGGTCCTCTGCAGAGTTGTGAGCCCAAGTTAAAAATCATGTGTAACAGTGCTGTGGCAAATACAATTGATTCCAGTCTGATTGTGTCAGTTCCAAACAGAGGCGACGCGGATGATGCTGAAGAGTAACCTTATTGGGCTTGGACCCAACTGAATATTGGTCTTTGTCAACTCATTATTCCTCTATCAGAGAGATCTCTGCAGATTGATCTTGCCAGCACTTCTTGATGTGTCTCACCAATCACTGTTCTGTTGGCAGGCAGATTTGAGTGTTGCACAGTAATTGCTGGGGCTTTCTCCTCTCTCTCCCTGCCCCACTCACTGCCAGAGACAGTGACTACATATTACAAGTCATTGCCGTGTGAAAGACCAAAAGGGTTCTAACAAGATAAAGTAGGTAAGTGTGCAGCCCCCGTGATGCCAAGCGCTATGGCCATACCATAGATGTCTTTTGATTGGCAAAATAAAGTATTAAATTGTCTCTTTTTTCCCCTTTAGACTGTAAATTAGAAGCATCGCTGAACTTGTTAGAACTCTGCAGCATCGATTGTGTGAAAGTTCAGCTCGGTAGTCAAAGGGTAAGTTTTGCATGATTAGCTTTGTCTCTGCATTTTTAACAAGTTTGAAAAGTGTATTGCCTCATAAGTGGTGAAGCATTGGTTGGAGGAAGGCACGAGGCATTGAGCATAACATTTTTGGACGAATGACATTGTCTTTTGTGATCTGATCTACCCTTCAGATTGGAGATATCCTGCTAACAGATTGGCCTAAGCACCAAAAAGGTAACACACAATTCCTGCTTTGGGGCCTATACGTCTTACATAAGGAATCAGAATGGGCTTCATGGGTGTGTAACAGGGTCTTGTGCTTGGTTTAGTGCTCTGCTGCTGCTATTTTGAAATTCTTAATAATATTTGAACAAGGCATCCCATATTTTCTTTTTGCACCACGCCCTACATGTATTGTAGTCATTTCTGTCAGGAACCCCTGATTTACTATCAACTTGCTTTCTTCCTCTTTCCATCCTTTACCAGCAGAAGGCTGGTGGAGACTTGTAGGTGGAGATACAGGTGAAGAGGTGTTTGGCCTTAAACATGTCTCATATCCAGCCCTCACGTCCAGGGCCCGGAGAGATCCAGCATCATGTTACAGATCACACAGTGAAATCCTCATATGACTCTTGAAAATGCCTTTCCAACGCTGTTGGTAATAAGCTTCCAAAAGGACCAGTCAACTTTTTATCATTTAATGTAACAAAAATTCCATTTCATTTTAAATTATACTTAGACTTTCCAGTAATGTTAAAAATGACTTACAAAAAAATAAAGGAAAATGCCTCGTCTTTCTTGAAAACTGTAAAGCAAAATGAAACAGAAGCTACATAACAATATTCCTTGGATACAGATGGGTACAACATTGCTACAATCAATAGCGACCCCACCCCACATAAAAAAATGCCAGTTCTAATTTTTAAATCTTGTCTAGCACAGTACCATTTATAGATGTTTAATAAAAATTATTTTAGTTATGATAATATCTGGCAATACAACTGTCAAAACTTAATTCTTTAGGGACTATACCTAAGATGTTGTTAATGGTTAGGCCAGTCCATAAGATGGGACATTAGACATGGCTTTGTCCACATGGATTGCCATTAGGATTTTTCTCACAGCATTTCTGTCTATGGTATGTGCAGCAACTGTTCCCACTTTGCAAATATTTGCATGATTAATTTTTCCTCATGTCTGTATTTCCAACCCTGAGTACAAACAGCTTTTCGTTTCAAACAAGTAAGGAGGCACCCTGAGGGGCAAGATCATACATTTTTATGAAGTTGCTGCTGTGGAAATTTATAATTTTTACAGAAAATTCCACTTTTTCTGGGGCAAAATGAAATTTTAATACCTGTGAAAACTACTTCTAATTTTCATAAAATAAAGTGACAGCAAGAATGAAACATATTTATATTCTTGTAATTTTTAGGAGCTTTCTGTCCCCTTTCCACTTACATAGCACCTTTCCCTACAGTAGAGGTGCTTATAATTTTGAGATTTGTGTGTGCCTATATTACAAGGGAGAACTCTTGGGTAGCGTCACAAGTTATGAAAATAATAAAGAAAGGAAATAAAACCTAGGTTATTATGCACTTGGAGCAAAATTCCCTGATGTGAGAAATCAATGTCAGCAATTTCTGCGATAATGGGGAAATCATCAAGACATAGAAGACATTTGCTTTTTCACTAATGGAGGAAAAGAACAGAATGTTCCTTTTGTAAGGTTCTAATGAAATATAGTTGTCATAATTTTATATTTTGAGTCACCAAGAAAATTAAAGAGTCTGTGCCCTTTTAATCTAAGAGTTTTTAACCATTGACCATTGAATTCATTGTAGGAGTCTTAACCTGGGTGACGAGTTTAAGTGTCTGTCTAAAGATCATGTTTCCCAAAGTGTAGTCTTCACATTCCACATTCTGGTGGTACATGAGATGATTTTACGTGATCCAGGGGTGAGCCTTTTTTTTGTTGTTTTAATTATGTAGTATTTTTCAATGTGTGTGTATACATATACATATATGTGTGTGTGTTTATGTGTATGTATCAACTAGCACATCAACCTGAAGTTTCAGCAAATCTTATTACCACTAATTCTTGGAAATATCCAGAATATCCGCCAATCTTACCATCTGGGTACTATATTCATGACCCATCCACCATTGTATCACTGCTAAATTACAACCACAGTCTCCTGATTGGCCTCTCTGCTTCTACACTTGCCTTCTCCTCACAGGAATCGGAGAGACACTTTAAGAACCTAAATTAGATCATGTCACCCCTCAGCCTCCAGTAGCTTCCATCTCACTTATAATTAAACAAATGTCCTTGCCAGCACCCACAAGACCTGCCTGGTCTTCTCTTTAGCTACCCATCTGACCTCACCACCTACCACTCTTTTTCCTCTTTTACAATGTGTCTGCCCCAGGCACCTTGGTTTCCTTGCTCTTTCTCAATCACACAAAGCAAGGCCTTTGGACTTACTTTTCTCCATCCAAAGTTCTCTTTCCTCATCTGTCTACCTGGCTCTCTCTTCCTCACTTAGTTCATGTCTCTGCTCAAAGGTCACCTGATTTGGCCCCTTCTTTGGAGCCTTCACTTTCTATCCCCTTACCCTGCTTTGTATTTCTCCAGAGAAGTTATTCCCAGTGGTAGATGGAAAACATATCCCCCATCTAGTTATCCCATCCTGAATCCCACCTGGCACTTTTTCCAAGTGACTTTGTAACCTCCCCACTCCAACTCTGGGTTTGGCCATGTGATTTGCTTTGGTTGATGGGATGCTAGCAGATGTGATGCAAGCAAAGGCTTGAAAAAGCTTGTGCTCATTTCTGTTAGACTCTTACTCTTCTGCAATTTTCTTGAGAACATGCTGGAGGATAAGACTCGGAGAAGGACTGAGGCACTCAGTTATCCCAGTCGAGGCACCCTAGATCAACCAATAGCCAGTTGAGACCAGAAGAGCTAAACAGCCAAGCTCAGCCTGAATAAATGACTAGCTGACTCATGGAGGAAATACATGCTTATTATTTGGATACATTCAGTCCTGGAGTTCTGGGGTGCTTTGTTACGCTGCATTATTATGGCAAAATATATCTCATATATCCCCAATGACATATTACAGTTTTTTTAATTTTTCTACTTCAAAAGAAATGCTCTGTTATATTAACTCTTAGTGAATGATGTTTGGCACATAGAAAATATTTAATAAACGGGTAACAAACTCAATCCATTTTATGGATAATATTGCTTAGGGTAAGTATAAACTAGGTAGTGCCATGGCAGTCCACCTAGGCCATATGTATTGCAAATGCGATTGTAAGATGCTCTGGGGTTTGGGGGATTTGGCAATCTTGATGTTAGTTCATTAATGATTAAGGTTTGGTAAACACTGTCTTAAGGCACAGGGATTATGTCACATCCTGTTTTAAATCTTTCTAATTCTTCAAGCAGAGGTAGGGATTGGTAGATGGTTTTTACAGAGCTTCCATAGACATTTCCTGTAATTCTAAAATACATCTGATAAGCAACCAGGTTATAGGATCTCCTGATATGTATAATTAATCCTGTAAAATGCTATGATGACACTTCCCAAAATGCAAAATCACAAAGCACTTTTACCACTGCTGTCTAGTATTAAGTGATAGGCAGTCTGAAGTAGCTCTTATTTAGTAAACTGATTTTCATTGTTGAATACAATTATTTATTGAGCACTAGAATGTACTTGTCATTAATCTGGGCACCAGGGATATAAAATCAAAACAGACATGGTTTGTTTATTAAAAAGTCAAAAGAATCAAGCTTAAAAAAAAAAAAGTACTCAAAACAATTTATGACAAGAACTGAGCTGGAGAGGAGCCCAGGTGGTGCAGTGGTTAAAGCTTGGCTGCTAACTGAAAGGTCAGAAGTTGGAATCCATCAGCTGCTCCTTGGAAACCCTACGGGGCAGTTCTACTCTGCCCTACAGGGTTACTATAAGTTGAAATCTACTCTATGGCAACTGAGCTGGGGAATGGGGAATTTTTTACAACAATAAAAATATATGATCTTTCACCAGCTAGACAGGTACTATAGATAGTCAAAAACTGGAAGAATTGGCCTTGACCTCATCCACTGATGCATCAAGCCCCATGGCCCCCAATCACCTACCATTGAACGTTTATCTAATAATTTTTAATTTGTTGAAATGCTTGTGTGTAGTTGTCAACCACAATGTACCCACTTTTCAAGAATAAAAAAAGATAATTGATGGTGTCCACATAGCACACTCAATCACAGTAGCAGAGCTGAAAAGCAAGACTTCCCTCAGGTAATTTATAAGGACAAGAAGGGGGAGTGACTTTCTTGACTTTTTACCACTATGATCAGGACTATGCTATACCTACTTTGCAGAACGTAGCTACTTATATATGGTTGAATATGGCCCCACATACACTTGTGCTTGTCTTGGAAGAAGTACAACCAGAATTCTCCTTAGAAGCAGGGAGGGCGAGACTACGTCTCACATACTTTGGACATGTTGTCAGGAGGGATCAGTCCCTGGAGAAGGACATCATGCTTGGTAAAGTAGAGGGTCACTGAAAAAGAGGAAGACCCTCAATGAGACAGATAGACAGTGGCTGCAACAGCGGGCTCATACATAACAATTGTGAGCATGGCCGAGGACCGACCGGGCAGTGTTTCGTTCTATGGTACCTAGGGTCGCTATGAGTCAGAACCAACTCGACAGCACCTAACAACAACAACACTTGTGCTAGATGAAAACATGATGAATTTGATGTTTTATTGTTATTGTCCAAATTAGCCAGGAGTGCAAAGATGAGTTGACCAACTGTGGCATACTAGGTCTCTCTCACATATATACGTATGTTGTTGTGTGCTGTCAAGTCCGTTCTGAATCACTGAGACCCTATAGGACAGAGTAGAATTGCCCCATAGGGCTTCCTAGGCTGAAATCTTTACAAGAGAAGGTCTCCAGGTCTTTTCTCCTGTGGAGCTGCTGGTGAGTTTGAACTGCCAAACTTTTGGTTAGCAGCCGAGCATTTAATTATTGAGCCACCAGGGCTACTTATACATATAGAGAGAATACATACATGTATAATATGTGAAACCTTCCATTTGGCATTTCCTTTACACATTTCATTATTATTTTAAAGTTTTATATTAACTCAGAAATTTATTTTAGAAATTAAACAGAATATTTTAAAACAAACAAAAAAAGACCTAACGGGACTTCTGGCTCCATGATTTATGTGTTCCTTCAATACCATAGTGTGACCATATTGCCATAAAATATGCACCAAATTATTATCTGTAAATCAAATTTATATTTTATGAAATCCATCCCTTCTCTGTATTTTTTATAATAAAGGTAGTATATGTATTTTTCTACTTCTCTGCGTAACAGCTTTTTTCCTCTTTGGAACTAGAAAAAATATAACTCAAACCCTCAGCCCTAGCATGGACGGTGAATATCTAAGAATAAGATAGTATGTACATTTCTCAAATATGTTTCAATCCCCCTCATCCTGTGGTACAACTGAGTGAATTAATATTTAACAGAATATACTTTCAGAAATTCTATCTAATGTATATATATGTGGTTCAGAGCATTTTTGTCTGACCAAAAAAAAATATATATATATTTCACTATTTAGTTCACTAATTCATCAATTCAAGATTTATTGAGCCCTTACCATTTCATGAGTCTCTGCTTTGAGGGGGAGGATGATTCGAAGATGGTCTTGATACTGTTTATAATTTATTTCATTTTATTTTTTGTAGTATATAGATTAGTAATGAGTAGATAGTACTGATTTTTGTAGTATATAGATTAGTTATGAGTAGATAGTACTGATCAAAAGACATTAATTTCAATTTAAACACCTAACAGTAAAGGTAATAAAAAATTTGTAATGAAGTAGTGAACGCCATAATACTGGGGAGAGCAGAGGCTGGATGTGTTTATCCACTGTCGTTTTTTTCCTCTATTTGCTTTCTATCATTCTTTCCTCCTTTATTTCTTACTCTTTTTATGTCTCAATTTATTGTCAAAATGCATATATGTATATCTCCTCCCTATCTTTTTAAATTGACATATCATTATTATAATATTCTACTGTTATGTTACTCCGGCCATACTGATAATACATTTTGCCTACTTGGCTATTAGCTCCTTGAGGGTAAGGATTGCGTTTATAACTTTCTTGAAACTTTCTGACCACCATCTGTTGCACAAACTAATTGTCCAATAGTTCTTTGGTAATTTGATTTAATTGAGTCTTCATATCAGTCTACCAATAATTCTCATGACATTGAGCGCTGCTAATACCATTGGTGCCCCCAGGACAAAAGGGAGGTAAATATTGCTGCATTAACACAAACAGGAGAGAATAGGATACAGTACCTATTAGGGAGAATTATGCCCATTTCCAAACTGGCAATCTGGCTGGAGTGAAGTTATTCTTTGAGCTTGGGCTAAGATGATACATTTGACATATATACTCTGCTCTATGTCTTAAGCATCTGTATCAAAAATTTTTCCATGATTTAAATTTGATTCAGGTGGGGAAGCATCTGGAAATGATGATGGTATTTACTGAACATCATAAAATATTGGCATATGAAGCTTAAAATTATGTAATGCACCATTTTGTGCTAAATCAGATGTCATCTTATGCGAGATTCTTCTATCGATGAGGAGTGGCAGGTGCCCAGTGTATGAGAAAAAACTATGAGAGAAACAGTTAAAAGAAACCTGATTTTAAAAATGGAATGCATTGGGAAAATTCTACATTATTCTATTTTAGTGGTAACCAAACTAAACCCACTGCCATCCAGCTGATTGAATTCTGACAGATAGTGATCCTGTAGGACAGAGTAAAACTACCCCGTAAGGTTTCCAAGGCTGTAACCTTTATGGGAGCAGACTACCACATCTTTTTCCCATGGAGTGGCTGGTGGGTCCAACTGCGGACCTTTCAGTTAACAGCTGAGCACTTTAACCACTGCACCACCAGGGCTCCTTATTTTAGTGGTAGAACCCCCAAATCCATCTACCAGAACCACTGTTTAAATAACCTAAATGTGTATCAAACTGAAATGTGACTTTTTATTCAAGAGCACCTCTACACTATTATATTTCATGGGCTGAAAGAAGGAAGTACTAGTCTGGATGAAATTATTTCCCCTTTTTTAAACTTAAAAAAAAACTGAAATAATTGGTTACAGCCCTGTTCCTGCAGTTAGAAGAATTTGGGGTTAGTTTGACTCTTTTGTTTTGCACATTTCTAATTCATCCTGGTATTTTGGGGGAAAAAAAAAAAAAAGAGTAATAAGGAGAACATCTGTTGCTGTTCATGTCATTTTTCATCTACTTCAAGCTCCATAGTAGTTTAAGAGGGTCTCTGTCTCTTTCATTGTACTTCCTGCGCTGATGGGGCATATATTCTAGCTTAGGGCATTGGGGAAGGGAGGGTAGACACTAAAAAAAAGAAACAGATTAGATTCATTTAAGTGCCTTGTAGGGTGGCCAGATTACCAAATAAAATATTAGACTCCCAGTTAAGTTTGAATTTCAGATAAACAATGTAAATTTTCAGTATTAGAACATTCCATGCAATATTCCTGATAAGATTAAAATGTAATACAGAGTGATTGGGGTACCATTTGAGCCAGTTTTGCAGCTGTCCCGTCACCAAAGACACACGTCTTTGCACCAACTTGCACCCATGGTCCTGTGGCCAGACCATTCCCTGTGTTCTCTTGTGTCTTCTACTCCTGCACCCCAATCTCGGCTCATCTAGATTTTGCTCATTCTCAAATTCCACCTTCTTTAAACATTGTCCCACAAAGATGCCAACTCACATTAATTTCTTCTTTCATAAATTACCTTTACAGTTGTTATCTTTATCACACAATTAACATAAAAAACACGTGGTTCTAGTATGTCTACCTCCTAGAAGGTGGTATGTGGGATTGACCTATCCTGCTCTGCGGTCATGTTCGTGAACTCTCCCTGGTGTGCATCTCTTGTATATCTAATCTGTAAGTGCAGGGATTGAGAGCAAAGGCTCTAGGGTCAGACAGTCCTGGGTTCAAATCCTGGTTCTGCTACTGTGGGATCTCACACAGGTTACTTCCTGTGCTTGTTTCCTCATTTCTAAAAAGGGGAAAATAATAGTATATACTTCATAGAGTTCTTATAAATATTAAATATGATTATATATGTGGAACACCTGCACAAAGCACATTAGTTTTCCTTCTTCTTCTTCCTCTTCTTCGTATTTCCATACAGTTTCTGGCATAGTTCAGGATTGGGCAACATTGTTAACCAATACAAAATTTCAGTATAAAGTGATCAGCGAAATAAACAATGGCCTCTATAAATAAAAAACCAAAAACCAAACGTGTTGTCATTGAGTCAATTCTGACTCATAGTGACCCTATAGGACAGAGTAGAACTTCCCCACAGGGTTTCCAAGGAGCGCCCGAAAGAGTCGAACTGCCAACATTTTGGTTAGCAGCCGTAGCTCTTAACTTTCCATGACCTCTATAGTTCTGCTAATTTCTTATATGTATCTGCCTTTTTGATGGTAACAAGCAGTCAGGAATGATTTTCCTTTAATTATTTTATCAGAAAGAAGAAGTTATGATTACATTAACTGTACATTACATTAAAAAAGAGGATCATATCTTAAAGCAACCTCCCCTCCCCAAAACAACAATAACAACAACAAAGAAGCAACCAAAAAATCCCGTAGTGTGTAAATTAAATGCTATTCATTCCTATCCCACTTGGAAAGTAAATTTCCAGAAGATAGAATCTGTTTCTTCTGTAAGAGGTCTTCTCTTAAATAGACAAGCTTTGGGTCACTTGTAAAAGCAGCTAATGACAATCATGGAGATGAGCTCCCTGATGATCTGTCCAAGAAAAACTGGATTCTACAGCAGGTTTCCAGATCGGATTTTTGGCAGGAAATTACTCATTTTATAGTATGCTTTTCAAACCGGTGTTTTTGGTATTATGTTAGTTGTTGTAGCAATGCCTGTAACCGGGTTTGTAAATTGAATTCTACAACATGACTTCTAATGTTATGAGAAATAGAATCTTTCGGGTTGAAATAGTGTACATTTGGTCTTGCCAAGAGAATATGGGAAAGTCTAGTAGGAAATAATATGTCCCACCTGCATCACAGATTACTGAAACTGTAGAAATCATTATTACCCTAAGTCTACAGTATACTTACGTTATAAATCTATAATACATATTTCAATGTAAGAATCACGAAAGAAATACCTCTGAAATAAACCCCTAAATAATAGTGTTGCTGATCTAAGATCTATATTAGAATAAAAGCCAAAAATTATTCTGGACATGGTATTCTATTTTTGGAGAAATAAATCTGGGATAAATAAGAGCATATTAGAATTAAAATGGTTATAAGACCATGGATGGAAAAGGAATGACAAATTCTAGTAACCTTACAATTTATTTATCTTCCTTTATTTTTTTTAATTTAAAAAAATCTTTTTTATTGTTGTAATTAAATGAAGTTTACATTTCAAGTTAGTCTCCCATAAGGAATTTTTTTTTTTTTTTACATACATTGTTATGAGACCCCATTCTGTGACAGCATACTCCTCCCCTCCGCCCCTGATTCCCCATGAACATTCAACCAACTCCTAACTCTCTGCCTTCCCATCTCACCTCTGGACAGAAGCTGCCCCTTTGGTCTCTTGCATCTACTTGACTAAGAGGCACATTCTTCACAAGTATCACTTTATGTCCCACAGTCCAGTCCAATCCCTGTCTGAAGAGTTGGCCTTGGAAATTGTTTTAGTTCTGGGGTGATAGAGAGGCCAGGGCCATGTTTTCTGAGGTTCCTCCAGTCTGAGTCAGATCATTAAATCTGGTCTTCTTACTGGAATTTGAGTTTTACATCCCATCCTTCTACAGCTCCATCAGGGACCCTCTGTTGTGTTCCCGGTCAGGATGTTCATTGGTGGTAGCCAGGCACCATCTAGTTCTTCTGTCTCAGGCTGATGAAGTCCCTGGTTTATGTGGCGCATTCTGTCTCTTCGGCTAATACTTTCCTTGTGTCTTTGGTGTTCTTCGTTCTCCTTTACTCCAAGTGGTTGGGACCAATTGATGCATCTTAGATGGCCGCTTGCAAGCTTTTAAGACCCTAGATGCCACTCACCAAAGTAGGATGCAGAACATTTTCTTAATAAGCTTTGTTATGCCAATTGACATAGATGTCACCTGAAAGCATGGTCCCCAGACTCTGCATCCCTACTACTCTGTCTCTCAAAGTATTTGATTGTATTGAGGAAATTTCTTAGCTTTGGTTTAGTCCAGTTGTGCTGGCTTCCCCTGTAGTGTGTGCTGTTCTTCCCTTCACCTAAGATGATGCTTATCTACTATCTAGTTAGTGAATAACCCTCACCCTCCCTCCCCACCCCCGTAACAATCAAAGAATGTTTTCTTCTGTGTTTAAACCTTTTCTTGAGTTCTTGTAATAGTGGTCTTATACAGTATTTGTCCTTCTGTGACTGACTAAATTCACTCAGCATAATAAGTTCCAGCTTCCACCAAGTTATACAATGTTTCACAGCTTCATCATTGTTCTTTATCGTTGTGTAATATTCCATTGTGTGGATATACCATAGTTTGTTTATCCATTCATCCGTCGACGGGCACTTAGGTTGCTTCCATCTTTTTGCTATTGTGAACAGTGCTTCGATGAACACGGGTGTGCATATATCTATTCCTGTGACGGCTCTTGTTTCTCTAGGATATATTCCAAGGAGCGGGATACCTGGATCGTATGGTACTTCTACTTCTAGCTTTTTAAGGAAGCGCCAAATCGATTTCTAAAGTGGTTGTACCATTTTACATTCCCCCCAACACTGTATAAGTGTTCCAGTCTCTCCACAACCTCTCCAGCATTTGTTATTTTGTGGTTTTTGGATTAATGCTAGCCTTGTTGAGGTGAGATGATATCTCATTGTAGTTTTGATCTGCATTTCTCTAATGGCTAATGATCATGAGCATTTCTTCATGTGTCTGTTAGCAGCCTGAATATCTTCTTTGGTGAAGTGCCTGTTCATATCCTTTGCCCATTTTTTAATTGGGTTATTTGTCTTTTTGCTGTTGAGATTTTGCAGTATCTTGTAGATTTTAGAGATTAAACACTGATCGTATTTGTCATAGCCAAAAATGTTTTCCCAGTCTGTAGGTTGTCTTTTTACTCTTTTGGTGAAGTCTTTTGATGAGCATAAGTGTTTGATTTTTAGGAGCTCCCATTTATCTAGTCTCTC
Organism: Dugong dugon; assembly: GCA_030035585.1. Lineage (NCBI taxonomy): Eukaryota > Metazoa > Chordata > Mammalia > Sirenia > Dugongidae > Dugong > Dugong dugon. The sequence continues at coordinate 3,852,150 of CM057472.1, forward strand.
TTCTGGTGCTTGTGCATTGTTACTTATGGTTCGTATTGTGTTTATGCCATGTATTAGAGCTCCTAGAGTTGTCCCTATTTTTTCTTCCATGATCTTTATCATTTTTGATTTTACATTTAAGTCTTTGATCCATTTTGAGTTAGTTTTCATACATGGTGTGAGATATGGGTCTTGTTTCAGTTTTTTGCATATAGATATCCAACTATTCCAGCACCATTTGTTAAAGAGACTGTCTTTTCCCCAATTAATGGACTTTGGGCCTTTGTCAAATATTAGCTGCTCATAGGTGGATGAATTTATGTCTGGATTCTCGATTCTGTTCCATTGGTCTATGTATCTGTTGTTGTACCAGTACCAGGCTGTCTTGACTACTGTGGCAGTATAATAGGTCCTAAAATCAGGTAGTGTAAGGCCTCCCACTTTGTTCTTCTTCTTGAGTAATGCTTTATTTATTTGGGGCCCCTTCCCTTTCGATATGAAGTTGGTGATTTTTTTTCTCCATCTCATTAAAAAATGCTGCTGGAATTTGGATCGGTATTGCATTGTATCTGTAGATTGCTTTGGGTAGAACTGACATTTTCACTATGTTGAGTCTACCTGTCCATGAGCAAGGTATATTTTTCCACTTATGCAGGTCTCTTTTAGTTTCTTGCAGTAGTGTCTTGTAGTTTTCTATGTAAAGATCTTTTACATCTCTGGTTAGATTTATTCCTAAGTATTTTATCTTCTTGGGGGCTATCGTAAATGGTACTGATTTGGTGATTTCCTCTTCTAGGTTCTCTTTGTTGGTGTAAAGGAATCCAATTGATTTTTGTATGTTTATCTTGTATCCTGAAACTTTGCTGAACTCTTCTATTAGTTCCCGTAGTTTTCTTGTGGATTCTTTGGGGTTTTCTGTGTATAAGATCATATCATCTGCAAATAGAGATACTTTGACTTCTTCCCTACCTATCTGGATGCCTTTTATTTCTTTTTGTAGCCTAATTGCTCTGGCTAGGACCTCCAGCACAATGTTGAATAAGAGTGGTGTTAAAGGGCATCCTTGTCTGGTTCCTGTTCTCAAGGGGAATGCTTTCAAAGTCTCTCCATTCAGGATAATGTTGGCTGTTGGTTTTGTATAAATGCCCTTAATTATACTGAGGAATTTCCCTTCTATTCCTATTTTGTTGAGAGTTTTTTATCATGAATGGGTGTTGGACTTTGTCAAATGCCTTTTCTGCATCAATTGATAAGATCATGTGGTTCTTGTCTTTTGTTTTATTTATGTGATGGATTACATTGATTGTTTTTCAAATGTTGAACCATCCCTGCATACCTGGTATAAATCCCACTTGGTCATGGTGAATTATTTTTTTGATATGTTGCTGAATTCTATTGGCTAAAATTTTGTTGAGGATTTTTGCGTAAATATTCATGAGGGATATGGGTCTGTAATTTTCTTTTTCTATGGTGTCTTTACCTGATTTTGGTATCAGGGTTATGCTGGCTTCATAGAATGAGTCTGGGAGTATTCCATCCTCTTCTATGCTCTGAAATACCTTTAGTAGAAGTAGTGTTATCTCTTCTCTGAAAGTCTGGTAGAATTCTCCAGGGAAGCCATCCGGGCCAGGGCTTTTTTCTGTTGGCAGTTTTTTAATAACCTTTTCAATCTCTTCATTTGTTATGGGTTTATTTAGTTGTTCTACCTCTGTTTGTGTTAATTTAGGTAGGTAGTGAGTTTCTAGAAATTTGTCCATTTCCTCTAGGTTTTCAAATTTTCCGAGTACAATTTTTCATAGTAATTTGTTATGATTCTTTTAATTTCAGTTGGGTCTGTTGTGATATCATCCGTCTCATTTCTTATACGGGTTATCTGCTTCCTCTCCAGTTTTTGTTTTGTCAGTTTGGCCAATGGTTTATCAATTTTGTTGATCGTTTCAAAGAACCAGCCTTTGGACCCGTTAACTCTTTCAATTGTTTTTCTATTCTCTATTTTATTTAATTCTGCTCTAATTCTTATTATTTCCTTCCTTCTGGCACCTGTGGGCTTCTTTTGCTGTTCTCTTTCTACTTGTTCCAGTTGTAGGGTTAATGCTTTTGTTATGAGCCTTTCTTCTTTTTGGATGTGTGCATTTATTGCTATAAACGGACCTCTGAGCACTGCTTTTGCTGTGTCCCAAAGGTTCTGGTAGGATGTGTTTTCATTCTTGTTTGATTCTATGAATTTCTTTATTCCATCCTTAATTTCTTCTATAACCCAGTAGTTTTTGAGCAAGGTGTTGTTCAGTTTCCATGTGTTTGATTTTTTTCCCTTCCTTTATGTGGTGTTGATTTCCACTTTTATGGCTTTATGGTCAGAAAAGATGCTTTGTAATATTTCGATGTTTTGGATTTTGTTAAGGCTTGCTTTATGGCCTAATATGTGGTCTATTCTGGAGAATGTTCCATGTGCATTGGAAAAGAAAGTATACTCGGCTGCTGTTGGGTGCAGTGTTCGGTATATGTCTATGAGATCACGTTGGTTGATGGTAGCATTTAGCTCTTCCTTGTCTTTGTTGAGCTTATTTCTGGCTGTTCTGTCCTTCACCGAAAGTGGCGTGTTGAAGTCTCCTACTACTATTGTGGAGCTGTTTATCTCTGTCTTCAGAGCTGTTAGAGTTTGTTTTATGTATTCTGGAGCCCTGCTGTTGGGTGCGTAAATATTTATTATAGTTATGTCCTCCTGGTGTATTGACCCTTTAATCATTATATAGTGCCCTTCCTTATCCTTTGTGGTGGATTTTACTTTAAAGTCTATTTTGTCAGAGACTAATATTGCCACTCCTGCTCTTTTTTGAGTGTTGTTTGCTTGATATTTTTTCCCATCCTTTGAGTTTTAGCCTGTTTGTGTCTTTAAGTCTAAGGTGCGTCTCTTGTAGGCAGCATATAAATGGATCATGCTTTTTTATCCAATTTGCCACTCTCCATCTCTTTATTGGTGCACTATGTCTGTTTACATTCAGCATAATTATTGATAGGTATGAGTTTAGTGCTGTCATTCTGATATCTCTTTTTGTGTGTTGTTCACAGTTTCTTTGTTCTCCTCAATTTTCTGTGCTGAGTCGTTTTTCTTTATGTACTTTTTTTTTTCCATCTTTTTCTTTGTTGTAGATTTTGTGTTTGCTAGGTATTTATGTTTTTCTACTTTTTTATTTTGATTTGCAGGATTGTTAGATTCCTTTGTGGTTACCTTAATATTTAACCCTATTTTTCTGATTTTATACCAGTCTTTTATTACTTTATATCACCTTAACTTCCCCTCCATATAGAAAATCAATGACTCCATTTTTTAAGTCCCTCTTTTTTTGTTTTAATATTATCCTCTTTTACATATTGATATCTGTTTCCCTATTTTCAATGTTTTAGCTTTGACGTATTTTTGATTTCCGTATCTGAGTCAATATGTGGTTGCTCTGTCCTGTGTTCTAGTCTTGCATTGTTAGCTGGTGTTATTGATTATCTAACCATAGGACTCCCTTTAGTATTTCCTGTAATTTTGGTTTGGTTTTTGCAAATTCCCTGAACTTCTGTTATCTGGAAATGCCCTAATTTCACCATCATATTTGAGAGACAGTTTTGCTGGATATATAATTCTTGGCTGACAGTTATTTTCCTTCAAGGCTTTAAATATGTCATCCCATTGCCTTCTAGCCTGCATGGTTTCTGCTGAGTAGTCCGAGCTTATTCTAATTGACTCTCCTTTGTAGATGACTTTTCTTTTATCCCTAGCCACTCTTAAAATTCTCTCTTTATATTTGGTTTTGGTAAGTTTGATTATAATATGTCTTGGTGACTTTCTTTTGGGATCTACCTTATGTGGGGTTCGATGAGCATCTTGGATAGGTATCTTCTCATTGTTCATGATATCCAGGAAGTTTTCTGTCAACAAATCTTCAACAATTTTCTCTGTATTTTCTGTTATCCCCCCCTGTTCTGGTACTCCAATCACTCGTAGGTATTTCTCTTGATAGAGTTCCACATGACTCTTAGAGTTTCTTCATTCTTTTTAATTCTTTTATCTGATTTTTCCTCAAATAAGGTGGTGTCAAGAGCTTTATCTTCAATGTCACTAATTCTAACTTCTACTGCCTCGATTCTGTCCCTATGACTTTCTATAGAGTTGTCTAATTCTGAAATTTTATTGTTAATCTTCTGGATTTCTGATTGCTGTTTCTCTATGGATTCTTGCAGCCTATTAAATTTGGCATTACGTTCTTGAACAACTTTTTTAAGTTCTGCTACTACTGTGTCTGTATGTTACCTGGATGTTTCTGCATTCTGTAGAACTTCCTTTCTTATATCTAGAAGAGTTCTGTATATTAATCTTTTGTATTCTGCCTGTGGTAATTCCAAGAAGTTCTCTTCCTTCAGAGAATTTATTGATTCTTTATTTTGGGAGCTTGCTGAAGCCATCATGGACTGCATCTTTATGTGAGCTGATATTGACTGTTGTCTCTGAGCCATCAATAATTATAATTTTATTTTCTATTTGCTTAGTGAGACCTAGCTTCTTATTTTGTTTTGTTTTGATATGCCCAGATAGGCTGCTTGTGTGCGCTAGTTTGATATTTGACACCTTTGGATTTATAACATCCTGTCATCAGGTAGGTAGTTCTGTAACTAAGTATGTGCACACAGGAGTCCATTAAATTCTCCTATATGGGTTCAGCTCAGGTGTTCAGGCAGTCGGTCACCAAGTGTGTGATGCAGGCTCTCACCCCCAGTCCTAGAGAGGCATGGGTGATTGGTGCAGGCACTAGACTCTGGCTGTGGTAGGGGATCACACACTGAGACAAGCAGGGGGCTGACGGCTGCCCCTGAGAGTCTGAAAGGAAAGCGTGTACCTATTCTCCAGGGTGAGTAGGTAGGTGAGTTTTGCAGCTAGACTATGAGCACCCCACTCTGTTGGCTGTAATGACTCGAGGGCACCACTTTTTCTTGGATTCCTGTAACAGGTGACTAGGCACTTTAGGAGCTATCACCAGTCCTCAAGACCTTGCTGCAGATCGATAAAAGTGCCTACTTAGGGGGCAGGGCTGTTTCAAGGGTCACAAATCTGCCCGTTCGCAGCTGAAGCAGTTGAAGTTAAACTTCAGATGTTTGCCCTGTCGTACTGTGGTAGTGAGGGCTAACGCTGTTGAGATGGGTCCCCACAAGTCTATACAGGGGTGTACGGCACTAAGAGTCTACGGACCCCTGATACCCGTGCCCAGCAAAGGAGCTGTGCCGTCCCTGTGTTCCTGGCCTAGGGGAGCCTGCTGCTTATTTGTTCCCTCTCTGAGGCCAGGAGAATGGGTCAGGGTGCCTTTTGGGATCTACTTCTGGCCCAGCGGGTTCCTGGTGCAGAGCGTGGAGGGAGGAGGTAAAAGGGAGAGAAGTTTTTCCCCAATAGGCTTTTTTCTGTTTTTTTTTTTTTTTTTAATCCCTGTGAAAAGGTGCATGCACGTACTTATCTTAGCCTCTAGGGAGCTGCTCTTCACTGGTTCGGAGTGTCCAAGCAGAATCTCTGCTGCCAGGTCTCTCTCGACGTGGAAACTGTTTCCGGAGCGCGCACACCACACAGCTGTTTGCCTGCTTCACCGTGGATGGCGTGGCTGCGGAGCTGCAGTTTTGCGGCTGGGGCTCTGGCCCTCCTCACTTCTTCCAAATGGTCTCCCTCTCCCATATCAGTCAGACAGATTTCTTAACCCTGCTTTGTTCAGGGCTCGCAGATATTTGATCAAATCACTTGTTTTTCCAGGTGTAAGAGGGATATAGGAAGTGTCTAACTACTCTGCCATGTTGACCATGCCTCTCTCGTATCTTATTTTAAACCCCAAATAATAAGGACATTTTGGAACAAAACATGCTAGTCAGGAATGCTTTGCACAGTGTGATACATTAACTCATGCCATTTTTATGTAATTTCTCCAATTCTATTTTGAGTGGTAGAGAACCTTGAAGAGAAGGAAAAGGCCTTACCTTCCCCAAGGATCGCTCCTAAATGCTCGGATGTAGTGTAATTCACCCCTCCTATCCTGGGTGAAATTCGGTCTATTAGAATACTGTAAGAGTTAAAAAAAAAAAAAAAGGCTCAGGAACAATGACATTCTCTCCAGAAAGCTGATACGCATGACCCTAGGGCAGTCTTGTGTGTGTGTGTGTGTGTGTGTGTGTGTGTGTGTGTGTGTGTGTGTGTAGGGGGTAGGGGGAGAAGTTTCCTGAAAATCCTCCTTATGCTTATAAAGATAAGCTATTTTGTTTCAGACCAACTAGGCATCTTGTTGAACAGCAAAGGATGTTGGACTTCAAGGAAATAAGCTTTAGGAACCTCTCAAATGAGAGTGACAGGGGAGAGTTAGCAGAAACACTGGATAAAGAATATAGAGCAGGGAAAATGATGAAAAAAATAAGGAAAGGTTCTGCTTTCATACTTACCATGTGTGAAAAAGGAGGAAACTGAGGCTCGGAAGAGTTAAATACTTTGGCTAAGGTCCTGCAAACTAGTGACGGGCAGAACTGATACTTGAATCCCGCTCAGATGACACCAGGCAAGTTTCTACTGCAGTTCCTGAAACAGACCAAAATGATCTCCATAATATCTGTGACTAGAAAGGAATACAGTTAAGAATTAATTTGCAATTTATTTTAAATTCCTCATCTCCAATTGCCTTGGGATGGAAAAGTTCGGTTTCTGTTGCCAGCCCAATGTGTCTGTCCCCACCGCCTGGGACAGATATAAGGGACAGTGCATGCCAGCGTGGCCTAGATGAACACGGGCTTGTCTTTTCACTAACAGTCTTGAGCAGCCTGCAGTGACCCACCCTTGAAGTGGTGGTTTAACAACCTTTGCCCAAGCACTCTCTGGTTCTTTGTACATCTTTAATAGTTTCCTTGACGGACTATGAAGAACTGCCAGATGACAGTTCTATTTCATTTTTGTCACTGCCTCATGCTCCTTTGTTCTGCCCGGCTTTTTCTCAAGGGCGTGATTCTGTAAGTCAATGTGGCAATGTTCGCGATGGGTACCACTCTTTCAACCACTGTATATTGATGCACAGCAAGCAAGTCATGGACATGTCAAGATTTCAGGCTTTCAAAAAAGTAATCAAGGAGTATTTTATAAACTCTAATGTCCTTTCCATTGAAGGCAAATTGAAACTGGGGATTGGGATCTGATATTAAGGGTTTACTTTAAAACACTGCTGCCAGAGGCATAAAAAAGCCTCTTTGATTAATATACTGTAGGATTTTGTTCGTTTGGAAAAAGCACAAGTGATGTGCTTTTGTTCCCCAAGTTTTAAATAAAACATTTGTCATTCTTGCATGCTGTTTATGACTAATTGCACAATTATTTTATTATACGGCCCCGGAAAAATATTATTTGAGATTCCTCCTGCATATTCTATGTTTTAAGTAAATAATCACTTCAGTCAAAAATTATTTATTAAATTACAATTCTTCAACTGAACATAATTGAGACATCAAGTATTTTTTTTATTAGCGCCGCATAATGAAATAATTGAGGAATTAGTAATAAATTTTTCCTCTTCTAATTTAGAAGAAATAAAACACAATTACTAGGCTTTTCTTTAAGAATGTGGGATTCTTGAAATTATCTTTCATAAGGTTATGCTGATGTATGTCATATATTTCTTCAGCAAAAATAAAACAAGCAAAAAATGAAATGGCTTTTCCTTGTCATCTGTGCAGAATCAGTGAGTTATCACATTCACGTGGCTGTGCAGGCTTCTTTGTATATTGTTCCTTTGGATTGTCTCAGTGTTGCGAGGGCAGATTAATTTCAAGTATTAGCACCCTGACAACATTGGAGAACACTTTCATAATGGCCATTCCGTTTCATATCTTACCAAATTTCAGCTTTTATACTAAGAGTAGGAAATATCTTTTAAGCTAAAGAGTACCTTTTGATGATTTCACAATCAATAAAAATGCTTATCCTGATGCCCGCTGTAAGGCATTGTCTCAGCACCATGAGGGATATGAAGGCAGATCAGATGTGGGCCTTGCTTTCAAGGAGCTCACCATCTAGCAAGGTTTCTTGCTAGCTAAGGGAATAACGCAGGTACCTAGAGTATTAAACCACCAACTAAAAAAAGGAGATGCTGGAAAAATGGTATGGGTTATCAGAAGAAGATAACAATCTTTATAGCTTGGGAGGGAGAAGTATGTGGGTCATGGAGGGGAGAATATTAAGGGATTGGCATTTGAGTTGATCCCAAAGTCCATGCTCTTAACCACTAAACTGTATAGGACTGGGGTGTAGAGGGACCCAGAGAGTAGAAATTCTGGGCAGAGGAAACAGGATGAGCAAAGACATGAAGGTGGACTGGCTTCTCTCTTCTAAATCATTTGTAGACAGAAACTTCAGTTCTGGTGTGTACAGAAGATAGATCCACATTTTTTCTGATGCCTAAAGTGTCAGAGTCCCTAGGTGTCAAATAGTTAACACACTTGGCTGCTAAACAAAAGGTTGAAGGCTTGAGTCTACCCAGAGGCCCCTCAGAAGAAAGGCCTGGTGAGCTACTTCTGAAAAAACCAGCCTTTGAAAACACTATGGAGCACAGTTCTACTCTGACACGCATGGGGTCGCCATGAGTCAGATTGACTAGATGGCAGCTGGTGGTTGTTGTCTAGTTAGCGCACTTTCAACTTGTCATGTACGCCAACCACAATAAGTGCCCTAAAAATAATTAGACATAGTTATTGCTTCATTTTAAAATATTTTGACCTTGCAATCATACATTTATTAACAAAATGCCATACTCTGTTCTTTGAACTATGAAACTCTAGAATTAAGCACCAAGTATATCACAGAAATAGAATCATATTAGCCTGGCCGTATTTATCTCTCCAATTTAAGTTTCCTCTTCACACACATTATGATCCAGACACTTATGTTTCTGTTTCTCGTATGTGCCCAGTCCTGTCCCACAACCCATTGCTTTTGTGTGTGTTTCTGCCTCTAAAGCTGACTTGGCTTGGAAAGATTTCCTTGTAGCAAATAGAGCTCTTGGAACCATAGAAGGTTTTGTGGATGTTGAGAGATACGCATCCTGATCTTCTGGAGGGTAACATCTTGATAAACTCCATTTGATGATATTATCTTTTTATATATTGACCAATTCAATTTGCTAAAATGTTGTTAAGGATTAGTGTATCTAAGTTCATGAGGCACACTGGTTTTTAGTTTTCTTTTCTCTCTTTCCCTTTTTCTTTCCAATATCTTTGTCTAGTTTTGCTATCACGTTAATCCTGACATCATATAATAACTTGGGATGTGTTCTTTTCTATTTTTTTGGAGAAGAGTTTGTGTCAAGTTGGTATTTCTTTCATAATGTGTGGTAGAATTCACCGGTAATTGTTATCTGGGCTTGGAGTATTCTTTACGGGAAGGTGTCAAACTATGAATTTAATTTCTTTACTACATATGTGATTATCCTTGTTATCTTTTTCTTTATGATTGTGCTTTGGGAATTTGCATCTTTCAACAAAATTTTTTTAAATCTAAGTTGTCAAATTTATTGGCATAATGTTCAAAATATTTTCTTATTATCCTTTTAATGTCTGTCATACCTGTAGTTGTATTCCCTCTATCATTCCGGATTTTGGTAATTTGTTTTTTTCTCTCAGTTTTTATCCTGATTAGCTTAGCAAGAGGTTTATCAATTTTATTATTCTTTTCAAAGAGCCAGTTTTTTTGTTTTATTGATATTTTCTATTGTTTTCTTGTTTCCAATTTCATTGATTTCTACTCCAATTTTTATTATATCCTTTCTTATGCATGCTCCTAGCTTAACTTGTTCTTTTTTCTCTAGTGTCCTATGGTAGAAGCTTAAGCTATTGATTTTAGATCTTCTTTTCTGACATATGCATTTAATGCTATAAATTTCCCTCTCAGCACTGCTTTCACTGCATCTCACAAATTTTGATGATTTGTATTCTCATTTTCATTTAACTGTAACTATTTTTAAATTATTCTTGATACTTCCTTGAGTCATATGTGATTTAGAAGTGTGTTGTTGAATCTCCAATTTGGGGGCTTGTCTAGGTATTTCTGTTACTGATTTCTCATCTAGTTTAATCCATTGTGGTCTAAAAACATACTTTGTATGATTTCTATCACTTTACACTTATTAAGGTGTATTTTATGGCCAAGAATGTGGTCTATCTTTGTTTCATGTGAGGTTGGAAAGGGTTTGCATTCTCCTGTTGTTGGATGGAGTATACTATAAATATTAGTTAGACCAAGTTGATTAATCCTGCTGTTAGGTCATCTCAGTCCTTACTATCAATCACTGACAGAGGAGTGTTGAAGTCTCCAACTATGATAGTGGCATTGTACATAAATAAAAACTGACACAAGGCTGATTCCCAAAATGTGAAGATAATTCACATCCTTGCTTTCCCACTTCTCCAGCTCTGACTCCAGCGACCCGCGTGGCATTTTCTCTCTCTCTGACCCTAACCACCTAGAGCCAGATCAGACCTCATCCCAAGCTATCCTGGGCTGGGTCAAAACTTCCCTGGCCACCTGAGGCCAAGTTACTAGGAACAGCCATAGACTAAGGAGTCTGCACAACTCCCTGCACTTCAGACCAAATAGCCTCTCTCTCTCTCTCTCTCTCTCTCTCTCTCTCTCTCTCTCTCTCTCTCTCTCTCTCTCTCTCTCTCTCTCTCTCTCTGGTCCCCTGGGACTAAGTCACAAGCTAGAAGGACTCTATCCTTCTTCCTGGTCTGCTGATGCAGTCTTTCCCTATCACCCAGCCACCCAGAGCTGGGTCTACATAAATCAACTCTGTACTGCCAGCCCTCGCTGGCTCATTGCCTCTGTGGGTTTGTTAATTCTCTATAATGGCTCACAAAATTCACAGAGACTTAAAGTTACCTATTTGTTATAACCAGAAAGGATACGAGCATCAGGCCAGTGCTGGGAGAGTTCCCAGCATGGAATTCCATAGTCCCCAGGGACTTGCTGCTTCCTCTCCCATGCAAAGATGTTTTTACCAATCCAGGAGGCCCCAAAGAGAGGGCTCCAAGGTACCAGGCCCCCAATCATTGAGATCTCAATGAATATATACGCATGGCTTGGGCCTTAATGCATAGTTGTGATAGAACCAATCACTGAATATACACGACTGCATCAGGTACCCGCCCCCCCCATTCCTGAATTTAGTTCACTAGGTGTGAGGCTTGTGTAGCCCCACTTGCCAGATATTTTGGTAAACAAAGGCATCTTTATTGCTTGGGTTATTTTCAGAAACCAGAGTCAAAGGGCCAGATCAAGTTCTTTGTCACACAAGTCATCTAATTCTCCTTTTTATTTCTATAAGTCTTTGCTTCACATATTTTGATGCTCTATTGATAGATGCTACATGTTAAGGATTGTTATGTATTCTTCGAGAGTTGACCCCTTTGTCATTATCCAATGCCCCATTTATTCCTGATAATTTGTCTTGTTCTGAAATCTGCTTTGCCTGAAATAAGTATAGCTACTCCATCTTTCTTTTGATTAGTGTTAACATAGTATATCTTTGTCCATCCCTTTACTTTTAACCTATCCGAGTCTTTATATTTAAAATAGGTTTCTTATAGATAACAGATAGTTGGATCTTACTTTCTTTGCCCACTTTGACAATCTCTGTTTTTTTAATGGTGTATTTAGATCATATACATTTAAAGTAAATACTAATACAGTTGAATTAATATCTACCATGTTTGTAGCTGTTTTCTATTTGTTTCTTTTGTTTGCCTTTCCTCTTCTTTTTTGCCTTCTTTGTTTTTGATTGAGCATTTCATATTATCATATTTTACTCCTGTGCATAATTATAATTTTCTTAAAATTGGTTTTAGTGGTTTCCCTGGAGTTTATGATATATATTTTAGCTAGTCTAAGTCCATCTTCAAATAACACTATGCTACCTTACATGCAGTACAGGTAACTTATAACACACTATTTCCAACTCGTCCCTCCTGTCCATTTTGATATTGTATCTTTCATTTCCCTTATCCTATACGGTATATTAGGAGCCCTGGTGGCACAGTGGTTAAGAGCTTGGCTGCTAACAGAAAGGTTGGCAGTTGGAATCCCCTAGCCGCTCCTTGGAAACCCTGTTGGGCAGTTCTACTCTAAAGGGTTTATATGGTATATTATATAATTACCCGATACATTGTCACTGTTATTACTTTAAACAAGCAGTTATCTTTTAGATTAATTGAGGAAAAATAAAAATAATAGATTTTATTTTACCTTCATTTATTTCTTCCCAGTGCTCTTCTTTCCTTTCCATAAATCCAATTTTCTGAATTATGTCACTTTCCTTCTGTCTGAAGAGAAATTTTAAGAAATCTATTTGCAGGAAGCATAGCTCAGTTTTGCGGTGTGAATAACAAAAAACCTAAAAAACCAGGAATCTAGATTATGATGACTCTTTCCTTCTGTGGCCCAATAGTCTCAACTTTCTGTTTCTCTCGGTATGTATCTTCAGACTGCCTTCCTCTGCTTACTCACAATTCCTGCTGCCCTACAGTTTCTGTTTGCACACGTTTTGACTTGCCAAGGCACCACTTGTGGTCTCAGCTCTGCAAGACCTTATGGCTTCAACTGACCAGCTTGCAAACTCACCTGAGAAAATTTGGTTGCCGTGTTGAATTTTAGATTTTGTAAATGAGACAAAAACTAAGATAAACATGCTCTGAAATGTCATGATAAAAAAAAAGAAAGATAGTTTCTTAGGACAAGACAACTTCTTAAAGTGTCACCGATATCTGGTGTTGCCAAAACATATCTTATCATCACATTACAGCTGATTCTTTTCTTTTTTCAAGAATTGAAATTGAATACGTAAAAACTCAGATTCTTTTTTAGAAGAGTCTATTTATAAGACTACGCTAGTTTTTATTAATTTCTGCTTAGGAAAAACTTACATATGTTGAGTTTCTATTGTAGTTTCATTTTGACACTGTTCTATCTACATGTGCTTTGAGATTGAATTATTGGAAGAACTGGCTGGTGATGAGGTCCTTCTAGTACTCCCAAACAATAAAATACGCTGGAATGGATTCAACGTGAGCCTTCAATGCAGAATTCTGCAGTTGTTTCTATTTCAGTAAGCTTCAGAATCATTCTTAACGTATGGCATTGGCAATTTATCTGTATTCCAAAATGTATTTTCACTTTATCAGAGACAACACAATAGTACATATTTGTAGAATAAAAATGGTTACCATTTCTGTTCACTCCTATCTGTAAGTATACAGCAGTTGAAAGATAGATTGAAGAGGTTAAATGATGTTCTCACAGATTCACTATGATGTGTGAGATAAAAGAGAACCATTAAATTGTATATCTTATTTATGGGGAAAGAGAAGTGGGCCCTATGGATTGTCAAATACTGTGTGAAATATAACTGAGCTTAGTAATGCCTTTTTGCTAATAAGTCTATTGTTTGTCTGAGCCCCAGCAGTAAGGTAGTTTGCTCAGTAGTGGCTCAGTGGTTTATATGTTTTCATGGCATTTGGGGGACTGTTTTCATAATTAGTGTTTAAATTATGCTAACCAGTGGCTCAGGCATCCTGAGAGAAGGCCCCTGGTCACATGACATGGAGCCCTGGCTGCATACCAAGCCTAGGAAAGTTCATGCAATGTCAATGGCTTTGAAAGACTGGGGAGGGAGTGCTGTTGTGCTCAGGTGATCAGAGTGAGGCCACCTCATGACGAGTTCTCTGAAGTGACCTGTCAGCCAGGAGATAGTTGACTCCAGCTCAGGCAGGGATATAGCCTTTGTGTTAGAGACCCTATTTATACAGAGTATTGGGCAAGGCTATTATGTATAGTTTCTGCAGTCTGAATACAGGGAAACCAGTGTAACCCACACATTACAAGTATACTCACCAAGAAGGGGCTCATGCCACCAGTCTCTGCAAACCAACTGCCTGTATCCAGGGGCATTTGAAGATGAAGAAATAGGAAGCACCATTAGAGAAGAGGACAAATAGCTCCTCTACCTTGGGAAAACAAGAATAATAATAACATACTGAGAAGTGCGAACAGAGGAACCAGAGGAGATAGCATAGCTACGGTCAATATTCCTTATTGCAAGGATTCTTAATCTGGGATTCATGCTGGGCATAGGGAAGAAAAGGGAGGTCTTCTCAAACCTCTTTAAGTTATTGGCAAAATTGGGTATGTATATCCATTTTGGAAACCCTGGTGGTGTAGTGGTTAAGTGCTACAACTACTAACCGAAAGATCAGCGGTTCGAATCCACCAGGCGCTCTTTGGAAGCTCTATGCGGCAGTGCTACTCTGCCCTATAGGGTTGCTATGAGTTGGAATCCACTCAGCAGCCACAGGTTTGGTTGGGTTTTACAACCATTTTGATGGGGTGGGAGACAAATGCTTTCAGCAGATTCTCAAAACCAAAAAAGTACAGCAAAGATGAAAAAAATAGTGATTTATTTATATCTTTTAATAGATACTAAAAATTGTGTTCCTATCACTTAAACTGAAATATGGCTGAAATATTATAAGAGACCCAAATTTGAATTCCAGCTCTACAAGTTTGAGTGAACTTAGGAAAATTTGAATTCTTCTTTGTAAAATAGCAACACGATACCTACCTCACTGGGCTATTATAATTATCTAGATGAACAATATAATTATAAAACACCTAGCACAGTGCATTGCATATAGTGAGTGCTCAATAAATGTTATTTCCAGCACAGGATTCAAGGGTTATTATGTCTATAATTCACATTAAAATTTCTGCAAAAATGTCAAGCAACATATATGATCTATATCGGAACTGTGGAGTTTGAGTCACACATTATGTACTCTCCTAGTCAGAAATTCACATTCCAGGTGTGGCCGGATGATAGCCACACTCCAAATGCGCCTACTACAAGTACTTAGGATACATTTATCTTTGATTAGCACCACATGGCAGAGTAAAAGCTAGAAAGGAGGTTTCATTGGTGAAATTTGAGGCTTATTAACTAGCATAATGAAGCTTAGAAGTAGGCTTTCATTGGTGAAATGAGTAGTATCCTTGGTGTGTGGAATGGCTGGAATGTTTTAGAGATACTTCCCACCCTTTTGTATGCAAGAATTAAGGTTCTAGCAGGTGTAGCCTGTACCCTCAAGGATGGTGCTTGCTGCTCTATCCTATGTCTACCTTTGGTGCTAAGGTAGATTATTAGGGTCATAAAATCCTGCTTCTAGAAAATTGATACATTTTCCTCTAGTGAATCTCCCTTATAGGCTATAAATACTGCCTGCCCCTGCTTGCTGATAAAATTTTGTTTAATAAGTAAATTTGAGAGAATTTTGTCCGAAACTTGATTTATTGGAAAGAATATGGAGCTGTAGTGGCTACAGTTATCTACCAAAGATGGCATAATAGGTGTGACTGCATTGGTTTCGGCCAGTTTGAAATAAGAGTCAAAGCAAAGCCCTGAGCCTGAATGGAGTAGGTAAGCCAGTGTCTATGCACTGATGAAAAAGGCAAGGTAAAAGCAGATCCATTGGGCAGAAGACAAAAAAGAGGGTATAAACAATTGCCTTCAAAAGTGGCGAAAGGACTCAAAGGCAAACAGGGATAAGAAGAGCTGAGGAATCTGAATAAAACCCCCAAAAAACCAAACCCATTGCCGTTCAGTCAATTCTGACTCACAGAGACCCTATAGGACAGAGTAGAACTGCTCCATAGAGTTTCCAAGGAGTGGCTGGTGGATTTGAACTCCTGACCTTTCGGTTAGCAACAAAGCTCTTAATCACTGAGGAATCTAAAGAGTGCAGGGAAAATAAATGGGAAAACAGCCTCAAAAGAAATCTAATAATCAAGGCAACACTTTGCCTCAGCCAAAGAGATGGATGTACTTCCTAATAGGGTAATGCTCATCTTAGGATACTGGTAGGTAGAGGTGAGAGAGGTAAGTCAGAGAGAAGGGCAGCTGTTGAAAGAAATCTCTTAGCAGAGGGAAATCCTGAAAAAGGATTTCCTATTGTACCAGTCCTTTTCTTTCCTTCCATTAATCTTTTCTATCCTCCATTAAAAGTCTCGTGCCTTGAGGATGCGGAGCAAGTAGAATCCTCTTACATTGCTGGTGGGAATGTACAATGGTAAAACCACTTTGGAAAACAGATTGGCCATTTCTTATTAACTTAAACATACGCTTATTATATGACGGAACATTCTCACTCCTAGGCATGCATCCAAGAGAAACAAAAGCATATATTCATACAAAGACTTGTATGTTGTTGTTGTTAGGTGCCATCGAGTTGGTTCCAACTCACAGTGATCCTACAGGACAGAGTAGAAACGCCCCATAGGGTTTCCAAGGAGCGGCTGGTGGATTCAAACTGCCAGACGTTTGGTTAGCAGCCAAGCTCATAACCACTGCACCATCAAGGCTCCAAGACTTGTATACAAATGTGTATGTTAATAATTATTAATAATAGTGCCAATGTGAAAACAACCCAAATAGCCACAAAGTGGTGAATGGATGAATAAATTGTAATATATATATATGTATATATACATATGCATAATCAAAACCAAACCTGCTGCCATTGAGTCAATTCTGACTCACAGAGACCCTATAGGACAGAGTAGAACTGCCCCATAGGGTTTCCAAGGAGCACCTGGTGGATTCAGACTGCTAACCTTTTGGTTAGCAGCCGTAGCTCTTAACCACTACACCACCAGGGTTTCCATATATAAATATACTCAGAAAAAACCCACAACAAACCCTATACCCATTGCCATTCAGTCAATCCAACTCATAGTGAACTATAGGACATAGTAAAATTGCCCTATACGGTTTCCAAGGCTGTAAATTTTTACATAAGCAGACTGCCACATCTTTTTCCCACGGAGTGGCTGGTGGGTTCAAACAACAGACCTTTAGGTTAGCAGCTTAGCACTTTAACCACTGTGCCACCTGTGGGTCTAGGAGTTTTTCAGTGCTAGGACTCCAGGTCCAAAGGATGCACTCTGCTCCTGGCTCTTCTTTCTTGGTGGTAGGAGGTCCCTCTCTCTCTGCTCGCTTCTCTCTCCTTTTATCTCTTGTAAGATAAAAGGTGATGCAGGCCACACCCCAGGGAAACTCCTCTTACATCAGATCAGGGCTGTGACCTGAGTAAGGATATTGTATCCCACACTAATCCTCTTTAACATAACCTAATCTTGCCTCATTTACAACACATAAGATAGTTACATCAGATCACAAAATGGAGGACAGCCACACAATACTGGGAATCACTGTTCTAGCTCCCGGAGATGCAGCAGTAAACACAACAGGTCAAGTACCTGTCCCCATGCAGCTTACATTTTAGTGGGGAAAGACAAACATACAAACAAATGATTAGGATAACGTCAGATAGGTGTGAAGAAAATAAAAACGTGTAATGGAATAGACAGGGCATAGGAGTTGGGGGGTTCTACTTTTTTTATTGTACTTTAGATGAAGGTTTACAGAGCAAATTAGTTTCTCATTAAACAATTAATACACATATTGTTTTGTGACATTGATTGCCACGCCACAATCTGTCAATACTCTCTCCTCCCCAGCCTTGGGTTTCCCATTGCCAGCTTTCCTGTCCCTTCCTGCCTTCTTGTCCTTGCCCCTGGGCTAGTGTGTCCATTCAATCTCATTTTGTTTCATTGGCCTGTCTAAACTTTGGCTGAAGGGTGAACCTCAGGAGTGATTTCAGTACTGAGTTAAAAGGGTGTCAGGGGCCACACTCTTGGGGTTTCTCTAGTCTCTGTCACACCAGTAAGTCTGGTCTTTTTTTGTGAGTTAGAATTTTGTTCTACATTTTTGGGGGGGTTCTACTTTAACTAGTGTGATCCTTGGTGATCTCCTGAGAAGATATCTTTCAAAGCGAGCCTTGAATTTGAGAAAGAGGCCAACAAGGAAAAAAGTACTCTAAACAAGAAAAACAGCAGGTTTGAAGCCCTAAGGTGAGAACACGTCACTCCTGAGACTTCAAAAAGACAATCAGTGTCACAGGAGCATGGAGAATGAGGTAGGCAGTGACAAGACATGAAATTGGAGCGAAGGACTGGTACCAGGTCCTACTGCTACCTGCTTCCTTTTCAGGAAAGCTTCGAGAAGACTCCTTCTAGGTGACTTTGGGAATTCAGTATTTGTATACCACTTACCTGGGTGGCCCTAGTGGCACAGTGGTGAAAGTGATCGACTGCTAATCAAAAGGTCGGCAGTTTGAAACCACCAGTGGCTCCGCAGGAGAAAGATGTGGCAGTGTGCTTCCTAGAGATTTACAGCCTCTGAAACCCTACGAGGTCGCTATTCGGACTACGAGTCCGAATCGACTCCACGGCAGTGTGTTTTTGGCATCTGGGTGGATCTTGACTGCATATTCTATATATTCAGCTGATACCTACCCTAGGCCTCTGAAAGTAAGGTAACAAGAAAGACAAACTACTGCCACTAGGGATACCTTGGATTTTACCTTAGATTTTATAATTAAATGTTTTGTTCATAATCATGAAATGTTTCAAACATGATGCACATAGCACAGCAGATATCAAAGTCCCCACAGCCCACATGTAATGGAAGTGAACAATCTGCTTTTTTTTTTTTTTGCTTCAGAGATCTCTTTGTTTTAAAAAAGAATTTTATAGAATACTGTTAAAGCCCATTCTCTCTCTCCCTCGATAGTCTTCTGAAGTTGGTGTGTACCATTTCCAGACATGTTTTAAACATTTGCTATATATATTTGTATTGATAAACAATACATGTATTGTTCTTTTTAAAATTTGCATAAGTAGTATTATATTGCATATGTATTTTTATAACTGGCTGTTTTTTATTTGGAGGTTGCTTGAGATATATTTAGGTTGATTTATGTAAATCCAATTAATTTGTTTTAACTCGTGAATGTTGATGTATGTTGTTTCATAGTAGAATACACCCCAGTTTGCTTATTCATTTTCTTCCTGATAGGCAGTTTTGTTCTTTGAAACAATGCCACCATGAAAACCTCTGCACATTTTTCTGTCTGGCTGTGTGAAAGAATTTCTCTAAGATGTACGCCTGGATGTAGCAAACCAAACCAAACCCACTGCCCTCAAGTCGATTCCAACTCATAGCAACCAAATAGGACAGAGTAGGACTGCCCCATAGGGTTTCCAAGGAGCAGCTGGTGGATTCAAACTGTCAACCTTTTGGTTAGCAGCCGTAGCTCTTACCCACTGTGCAACCCTAGATGTAGAGTTCCTGGTTATAAGTGTGTGCATTTTCAATTATACTAGGTGGAGTAGAAACTTCTAGTTGTCAACCCCCAAACCCAATGTCCTTTGATTTTTAGTTGAACCCACTGATGCCTGGAAGGGGCATTTCTCAGTCCTCTTGTGGCTAAGCATGATCATGTATTAAATTCTGGCCAATGATATGCAAGTGGAAGTGTTGTGTGGCACTTTTCAGGATATTACCTTAAAAGATAGCTGGTATATATCCTTTGCCATTTGTTTGTTTTTGTTCCTTTCCTCTTCACTGGTACAGAATTACAGATGTGATGACTAGAGATCTAGAAATCTGGGACTGTGAGGATGAGGGCCTCACCTTAGGGATGTCAGAACTGGAAGAAAACTGGGTACTTCCCTCAAGCTACCTTAGTAGCAAGACTTCTTTCCTTGAGACTATATTGGAGAGATTTTACTTTCTTGTGGTTTAAGCCCCTGTTGTTTTAGATTTTCACCTCCAGACAGACAAACTTACTCCTAACGGATGCAGTAATATTCCAAATTAGTTTTCAGGTGGTTGTATATTTTTATACCCCGACAAGCAATACATTAGTTTACATTAAATACACTATTTACATTAAAATACATTATTTTACAGCTCTTTAAAGCATTTTTATAGCTGTCTCACTTTTATCCTCACAATGCCATGAGAGGAAGGAAAACAAGTACGTTAGAATCCCCACTCTATCTCAGAAGGGTAGAGCTCAGGGAGGCTCAATGGCTTGACCAAGTCCCCAATAATTTAGTGTCTGGTGATGATAATAGTCATTGAGGATAAGACACGTGCCGTGCTCCTCTGGGCTCTAGGTGAACAGACATTCTCTGGGATGTGATCTAGTTATTCCAATAAACATGACCTGTTCTGACAAACATTACCTGTCAATTAATTTGCATAACATTTTGATGAAAGTCTATGATTTGCTGCCCTATTGCTAAGCAGCAGCATACTGATTGCCTGCTAGATAGCCCACATTGGGCATTGGCTCAGACTGGGAAAGTCATGCCAACTCAAGAAGCTAATTGGTTTACAGAGAAGGGAGGGGAGGTATATATACATCAGAGGGCACCAGCCAATTGCCTGGCGTCTTGGTGCTGCTTTCCAGCCAACTCTTAGACTGCTGTTGGCATTAGATCTGAAAAAGTCCCTGATCTCCGTTCATGGCTGCAGGGAACGGGGCTAGAGGAACAGAATTTAAAAATGAAGAAGGAGCTGAAACCTAATCCTATTTGTAATTTTTTTATTTTTGCTAAAATTGGGTAACCTACAGAAAATGGAATGGGGTAGGAACTGTTCAGACTGCTAGCAAGATGGGGAGAGGCTGAGCTCAGGAGAAGCTCTGAGGATAGAAGTAAGTTTCTTGGGGAATACCAGGAAGTGGTTATTTACTGACACATAAAACATCCTAAAGAGGTGTTTCTGGACCCTGCACACCAAAAAGGGCTCTGTAATCACATGGTCTTATGCACACATCATCAAAGGGCACTTAGGGGTTTTGTTGGCTTCAGTCTGAGGGCTCATATCCCACTTCCTGCCAAGAAGATGTTTGCTTCCCTTGTCTCCTTTCATCCCCTCAAACCCTGGTGGCGCAGTGGTTAAGAGCTCAGCTGCTAACCAAAAGGTCAGCAGTTCCAATCCACCAGGTGCTCCTTAGAAACCCTATGGGGCAGTTCTACCCTGTCCTATAGGGTCACTATGAGTCAGAATCGACTCGACAGCAATGGTTTTTTTTTTTTTTTTTTTTTTTTTAATGTCAGTGTGCAAGGGGTCCTTCAGGAGAGAAATGTGTTTAGTATATATATATGAAAGGAAGGGAGTATGAAGAAAAAAGAGAGCCTGGCAATTCCATATATATTGTCTTCCTGTGATCTGAATCCTATGTCAGGAGATTTTAAGTATATTCTTTTTAAACATTTCCCCTCTACAAAAATGTGTTCTCAGCTATTATGGAAGATTAAACTGGTAATATTTAACCTATTTTCACCATCACTAAAAATTATAAATACAGGAGAATAATCTATAAAGCAAACTCATTGTGTTGCAGTATACAATTCAGTTCATATATGTCCAATAAATGCCAGCAAATTTTCTAAACCAGAGTGTAAGTATCTGTGCTTGATGTGGGAGGGCAACATACATACTTAATAAAAATTTAAAATCCAGGCCTCGGGGTCTCAGCAAAATTCAGTTCCTGCCTACTGAATTTCCTCATTGAAAATAGCACACTGTATTGAAAACGGAAAGCCCAAGGTATTGGAGTTTCTACCGAAATTTGTTAGAAAACTCTTACTCCATTTAATCATCAACTGATAGGAGATGCTCAGCTCCGGTTAACCCACTCAGGCTTGGCTTTTATTTGATTGTGTTACCTCCTACTGATGGGGGTGACCACAGGGAATGGCTGGGGACTGTGTTGAGACAGGCATCACGATACAGTGGGAAGAATATTGGATAGGGATTCTGGACACCTAGTTTCTACTTCTGTCATTTCCTCTAACTACTTCTGATATTGTGGGTGATGGTTAAGCCTCAGTCGCCTCTAGTGTAAAATAGGAGAACAGGGATGCTCTTCAATATCCAGCCTAGTTTAGAGGCCTGTGATTGTCTCACAGTTCATTCCACTGATTTAGGATTGTTCCCGACAAAAGTACAATGTAACAGTGTAGTAGACATTTAGTGCTTACCCATAGCTGGTTCTCCTCTGCTTTCTGGATCTATTGCTTTCTAATCAATGGATTGTAAGCTAAAATGTCACTTCTGAGCCAAAGAATAAAGAGCGTTGGGAGTTCTCCATGTCGCTATTGCGCTGACATGGCAACCTTGTAAACCAAACGTTGAGAAGGTAGAGCCACAAGATGGAAAAGACTGGATGGCTGACACATGGAAGAGTAGTGTTCTGGAGAGCTGTTGGATTCCCAAAGAACTTGGGAGTGAAAGACATAAACTTGAGTAACTGAGATTTTGAGGTTTTTAACTGCAGTATTGCCTGGTCTAGCCTGACTGACGTATACAAGAACATATCATTGTCCAGATTTAGGTGTGTCACCCAGAAGGACCCATTTACGCACATGCAGTAAATGGGTAATTGTTCACAGGCAAAGCTACACAATCTAAATCAAAGAGAGTAAATGCCCCTGTTTATACCACTGGAAGAAGGCACAGGGAAGAAATTTATAGAGTCAGCGATGCTTAGCAGAGTACACAGCAGTCATTCAACAAATGCTTGTGTAATGAAAGAATAATGTTGTTTCCTGTGCGTTTGGATGGGAACAGAGTTACGTGGGGGAGTGTGAACCCATCGAGAGCATCTCTGCATCCTGAACACTATAGCACATGGTAGTACTCAGGAAGTGTTTGTGGAATTCAGATAAATTAAGTGAACACTTGGTATGGTGAAGCATATGGTTGATTTTAAAACTGACAATATAGAAATGGATATTGGTCCCATTCCTTACTCATAGCCACCACGTTAAAAATAGAAATAACTAAAATCTATACATGTATATGACTGTTGTTATGGATTGAATTATATCCCGCCAAAATATGTATTGTAAATCCTAACTTCTATGCCTATAGTTGTAATCCCATTTGGGAATGGGTTGTCTTTGTTATGTTAATGACACAGGATTAATGTAGGGTGTATTTTGAGTCAATATAAAAGGGATTAACAAGGGAGCAGAGCAGAGATGGAGGAATAGAGATGCCAAGCCACATGAAAATCACCCAGGAGCAGAAGCTCAAAGAGACAAGGACATTCCTCCAGAACTGACAGAAGAGAGAAAGCCTTCCGCTACAGCTGACACTCAGAATTCGGACTTTTAGCCTCCTAAACTGTAAGAAAATAAATTTCTGTTTGTTAAAGCCATCCACTTGTGGTATTTCTGTTACAGCAGCACTAGATGACTAAGACAACTGTCATTCATGCATTCATTCATTCAGTAAATATCTATTGAGTATTTGCTTTGTTCAGGGCACTGTATTAAACACTGGTGATATTGAACTGGATAAGTCTTCATGGGGTTTACATTTTGGGGCATGGGGAGGGCAGAGGGCAGGGGCAGAGTTGATAAGCATTTAAATAATTCTTTAAATAAAGTTGTGCTAAGTGTCACCAAGGAGATTTATAGGGTGCTTAGAGATTATGTGGTGTCCCTGGGTGGTGAAAATGGTTAACATGTTGGCTGCTAACTGAAAGGTTGGTGATTGGAGTCCACCCAGTGGCACCTCAGAAGAAAGGTCTGGTGATCTACTTCCAGAAAAGAAAAAAAAAATCAGCCACTGAAAACCTTATACAGCACAGTTCTGCTCTGACACGTAGGGTCACCTTGAGGCAGAATCAACTCAATGACAGCTGGTTCTGAGAGTATGTGAAGGGGGACCCAAGATAGTATAGTGGTCAGGAAAAGTTTCCAGTTTTAAAACACGTCACAGTTCCTACTATGATAATTCGGTAATGAAAAGGCTTGGCTGAATTTTTCAGCCCACATGTGGATTCTTACCACTGTGGCATTGCATACAGTCACAGTGGTTGCCAAAGTGAAAACAAGGCAGATGTTTTTCAGCATTGCTTGAATTCCAATTCACCAGTGTTTGGCAAGCATATTAAATATTGTAGAACTCTAGCCTTGGGAAATGGAGGGAAGTGGGGAAGGGATTCCATCCTTCCTTTCCTATAGAAGGAGCCCTGGTGGTGCAGTGGTTAAGAGCTATGGCTGTTCAACCAAAAGGTCAGCAGTTCAAAGCTGCCTGCCGTTCCTTGGAAACCCTATGGGGCAATTCTACTCTGTCCTACACGATGGCAATGGTTTTTTTGGTTCCTATAGAAATATTTGCATATGAAAGCTCGACTATTATTTTACAAATGAGGAAGCTAGGACATGCACGAGTAGAAACCTGCCAAAAGCCACACAACTAGTAAATGAACAAGTGGGAATTTGTATTCATTGAATCTGGCCCCATGGCTCCAGAGGGAAGGAATTTAGCCTCTGCTCTACACAAAACTGCGTCTCTGGGTGTGAAGCAGAGTCACCTTACTCAGGGAGCACATGCTAAAACTGGAGCACAGCTGAAAACCATGGTTAGCCAAATTACCTTGGAAGATTCTTAAGAAGGTCTCTTAATAAATCCAATGCGGTCATTTTCCTGACAGTCTTGGAATAGATTGCTGTTTGGTTGAATATCTGATAAAGCAATCGATTCATGTTTTGGGGCCATGTTTCAGAAATACGCATATTTTTGGCACCACGATCACCAGCAGCTTGGACGCTGAAACTGACCAAGGGCACACAGCCTCGTCTGCAGAGGGCGGGCAAATCGCTTGCACTGTTTGTAGTTTCTCTCTCCGTTTGTGTTATTTACTTTGGCCAAGACTGCATAACTGAACTCTAGCGAAGCTCCAGGTACATCTAACACCACTGTATGTTGATTCATCACATTTCCTAAGTAATGCAATCATTTTAGAGACAACATCTATTCCACCACTGCTTCCAAAAAATGTCTGATGGAAGTTCTAGGGAACTTGGAAAGTGTGTAAGGAAGATTTTTGAGTCAAGTGGGACTCAAATGACACCGGTTAGATTAGTATTTGTGAAAGAGGGAGCTGAGGAAAGCCAGCATCAGAACTTCTGGGGATGAAGATCAGGATGCTGCAGTTTTGAGCAAACTTCCAAAGTGATTGCTACGTACGCATCCTAAGGTTTGAAGGCCATCTGCGTGTCTATACTATCCTAGTGGAGAGAGTAACAGTGGATTATTTTATACACTGAGTTATCAATGGAATCCACCTTGTATTTTAGAATTTCCTGTAGTGCTGTGTCCCTGGTGTCTGGGACTCCTGATTCTTGGACCTAATTCTGTGATACTCTGTTCAGTGGAGTAAAAGGCCACTCATCCAATGCTACCAAGAGCTCTCCCAAGCTGAGTTCACACCACACATAGAATAGGAAATTTGAGTAGCCAAATACCAGTAGAGGCAAGATTGACCTTTTGGCTAGTATCAGTCAAGGAGTCCCTAGGTGGTGCAAACAATTAAGGGCTCTGCTACTAGTCAAAAGGTTGGTGGTTCAAACTGTCAAAAACCTAAATGCTCAGAGAAAAACCAGAAATTAGTGCAACTGAATATATTTACTGTGAGTAGACAATACTCAAATCAGGCATCTTAAACCAGAACTTATCGGGAAGGCGCTCGGAAGAGGAGACAGTGAAAGCAGGTTATATAGGTCGTTGTTAACTTATCAGGAGTTAGGATCAAAGCACAGTGTAGGGTTTCAGAGTCTGTCAGTTACAGAGTCACCAAGCATATGCCATACATCCTAAAACACAGCCTCTAGTCAGATCCTGGAGTTCCAGCTTCTGGCAGCTGGCTGCACATAGATAATTTTCCGAAAGAACCCAATGCCAAAAGCAAAACGGTCTCCGGATAAACTGCTTACTAGGCTATTGTTTGACCTGAAGGTGACTTCAGGGAACCAGTTCCTTAAAGGCTTAAGGTTCAAAAGCACACCTAAGAGAGATTGGCCTGTGTGGGTCGCCCTAAATCCATTAAACAAAATCTGGATTCCAGGAGAATTAAAATGGTTTTGTCAAAACCCATCCAGAGGTGCCTTGAAAGACAGGCCTCGAGATCTGCTTTTGAAGGTCACAGTCTTGAAACCCTGTGGAGCACTTCTTCTGTGCACACATGGGGTCACCATGAGTCGGAATTGACTCAAGGGCAACTAACAACAGTATCAATCAAGGTTCATGGCTGCAAGCATCAAACACTCTCTTGAGCCCTAAGTGAATTTCCTGATTGCTTGGGAAGCTATTAGGTGCTCATCAGATTAGTGGGAATCTGGAGGATCAGGCCAGAAAAGTGAGCAAGAACTGAAGAACTCTGGAGGGATGCAAACCTGGATCTGAGGCAAGATTCTGCAGCAGGAATAGACTAGTCTGCATTGTTGTACCATGCCTTCAAATGCAGCTTCCAGATAAGCGTGTCTGCTCTGCTGAGCCTGGCAGAGACTGTACTGAAACTGGACCAACAGGTCCGCGCCCAGCGTGCAAGAAGCCAATCTCTCAAATGCTGTTTCTGAAACGAAGAAAGAGTTTATTTCGCAGGCTTGCAAGTGGGAACTCAGAGGTATCGACCTCAGATTGAGTTCCTCTATTTGGGTGAGAAATCACATTTTATACTCATACGTATTCATATGGGGTGGAGGAAGGCAGTGGGCAGGATTAGAAAGTTTTAACTATTCACAGTTTCAATTGATTATTTATTACCAGGCGGGGCTCAGACTTGGCCCGGAAGTGGCCCATGAACTCTTTGCTTTTGAAACGGGCTCGACTACTGCTGATGACGTATATTTGGTGCTTCTGGTTCCTTGATGTGAGTTCGCTTGTGCTACTGAGCATGCGTGGCGATCCGGGTCGTCTCTCGGTCATCTTTGTCGGTTCTGCGCATGTCTGACCACTCTGAGCCGGTTAGATCTGGACCCGTTGGCTGCTCTCCAGACCGTCTGCAAACAGCTTAGAGGAAGTGAGTGACGTGGTGGGGGAGGTGACTAGACCTGGCTTGATGACCCATGGACTACTAATTAATTAGGTGTCTTCAGCCTCTAGGGTCCCCTAACAGTATGATCTGGATCCCTAATCTATAATAGGTGTCTCCTAAGACTGCACACAGGGCAGGGTGCTCTCCCAAAGGGAGGCGCAAGCAGGCTTGGATGCTGGGCAGCCATAGGTGCATATACTTCCACGCCTGCCTCGGAGGCAATCTCCTCTCTCCCAGTGACCCAGCACCTTACTCTAATCGTGGTGCATCTGTGTTCTTCACATCTCCCTTTAAGAAGTACGAGCTTGTAGGAAATACGGTTATCACAAATACATAACTCATTTAAAGCAAAGCAAAGTACAGCCACAAAGGTCTTTTTCTGCGTATAATCCAGGTGATTTTATCTGTGATGGAAAATTATTTTAAAAAAAAATACAATTGAGGAATTTGAAATTGTCAGGAGTGTGGTGTGGCTTAAAGAAAGTGCATTGTTTTTCTCTACTGTTCAACTTTTAATTGCTGGAGATCACTTAAATTTTTTTTTAATGGCGCGTCTGAGGATACAGCTGTTGTTGAAGATGTACTGTTGACGTTCAGCAGCAGCTCTTAAGCATGGTCTCTTATTTATCACTCCTTCACAAGCTTGCTGTACTTGAGCTATAGGTTTACTTGAGCTTGATTAACCTACCTCTAATGACTGTAGGGGCCCTGGTGGTGTAGTGGTTAAGGTCAGCGGTTGGAATCCACCAGGTGCCCCTTGGAAACTCTATGAGGCAGTTCTACTCTGTCCTGTAGGGTCGCTATGAGTCGGAATCGACTCAATGGCACAGGTTTTTATGGTTTTGTTTTTTTTTTTTTTTTACTAATTTGTAACAGTCTCACTTAATTGTTCACTTGTAACTTTGGAAAAGTGACGGAACCATCCCTCTGGGTTTTATTCAGCCAGATGGTGTCCTTTTGTACAGCAGGGCGTTTCATCACTGTTGTTCATTTCCTCTTATCCTCTTAAATGTGGGAATCAGCTAGACATGGCCCAGGGGCTGGAGGTCAGGGGAGAAGAAAGAAATATCCCCAGAGATGGGAAAAGATGTTGGGAGACAAAGCAATCAGAGTATGTGTAAATACTTCTAGTATATGTACTAAAATGCTAGTGTAATTCCAACCAAGATCCATTCTGGAAATAGGTGGGATATGCATTATAAATAAAACGCCAATTACTATTTGGAGATAAAAACTGATAATCGACTTAATGTGAAAGAAAAAAAATGACTGTAATACAAGGGAAACTGAGGCAGAAGGATTTTTTTTTTTTTTTTTTTTTTTTGGCAGCAGATGACCTACTGGGTGGTGGCCGTGCTAAGCCAGAGACAGAGTAGGTGAAAGAATATAGGATTCTCGTGGTAGACCGGGAAGTACACACTGGCAACCATATCTGAATGTGAGGTACAGCATGCCACTTTTTTGAACTTCATCCTCACTTCACAAAATTGAAAGGGTACTTGAAACGCTAAGCAATTTACCCTCTATATCAAGGCTTACTGTCTAGCTCAAACTATATGTGCCAAAAATATTGACACATGATTCAGTCAATGCAAACAACCTATTACTCACTTTCTGACTGGCATGTAACTCTTTTGCTTCGTTAACAATTTCCCTCCAAATCATTCTAACGATTATCCTCCTGACTCTTCAGGTAGAAGAGGAAGAGTGCATACAGTCCCATTTTTGCTCTTCCAAGTCAGATTCTCAGCAAATTTATTCTAGATTCAAAAAATAATTGCTATTTTCTTTCTATCTTTTCTCCGGGGGAAAAGAAAAAAAAAACACAGATGCTTCAAGGGCTGCCGAGCCTTCTCATGGTGTAGCTAGGAAATGTACAACTCAGGGCTGCTAATGCAGGGAAGAAGTGGACAATGTTGCTAACTCCTATTATCATCATTGTGTCTAGAGTCTGTGTCAGCTGGAAACTCAAATGTTCTCCTTTGCATCCACGATACTTTAAATATCCCAACAGTATCTGCATTTATATAATGCCCATCTGCATGGCATCAAATCATCTTGACAAATATTCCACATATCTTTTTTTTTTTTTTGTCTGTGTGACGGAGAAAACTCAGAGGTTACACAATTAGAACTTTTTTGGGTTATATACGCTTCCAAAAACTTGTAGTCCTTACTGATAGTAAGGGTCACGTAACTGGGAGAAAACATGGGCAGAAATGGATCCAGGTAGATTGGAAATGACTAGCCAGCTGCATTTTCTTTTCTACAGTGTTATTTTACATCATTAATTTTAAATGCAAGGGACTGGAAAGAATTGACTTCTATTTAATGAGGTTTGATTTATTCAACCTTTTTGTTATTAGTGAAAATAGAATACCTTGTTAGTTGGAAAATACATTTAAAATGATGCACTGTTGAGACTAAATTATCAGGTTGATGAGTATATAGTGCTAATATTGATATTACTTTACATTTGCACAGAATGTGGCAGTTTACAAAGCACATTCATATGCATCATTTTGCTCAATCCTCATAATTTTCTGGGTATTACTGTTCATATTTTATAAATACGGTACTAAAACTTGGACAGGTTAAGTGACAGCTAATAAGTGGAATAACTAAGGTTTGGTCTGATTTTCTGCCTCCAAGAACTTTTCTGTAGACCTTTTACCAAAAAAATGTTGTTCTTGTTAGTTGCCATCAAGTCAGTTCTGACTCACGTGACCCCGTGTACGTCAGAGTGGAACTCTGCTCCGTAGGGTTTTCAAGGCTGTGACCTTTTGGGAGCAGATCGGTAGGCCTGTCTTCTGAGGCACCTCTGGGCGGGTTCAAACCACCAACCTTTGGGCTAGGTTTGTGCCTTCTAGGGACTCCTAACCAAACAAAAGGATGGACCTTATTGTCTTTTGCCTGTACGTTTATCTGCTAGTCTTCCACACCACACTCGCCTACTGCCCACTCTTGATCTTCCCAGAAGCAATTTAAATCAGCGTTCTTTCCTGACAGAGTCTCCTTGGAGCTCCTTTGTTTATATTGTATACTCTTACTTTGTCATCCAGCGTCCTTTACAATCAGATTTAAATCTGGCCTCAACCTAGTTCTTCAGTTGTTTGTCCCTTCCGTGTTGCCTATGTTCCAATCCCACCCACGTTGTGGTTTCACAGCTTATGTCTTTGTACCTGTTGTTTATTTTCCCTAGGATGCTGTCCTCTTGTCGTTTTGCTGGTAAATTCCTGCTTGTGACCTGAGAGCCAGCTCAGAGGTCACCTCCCCTGTGAAGCTTTTCTTTTCCTACCTTCTTAGGACTCACATGTATTTTATGATTGTTTCTATGACATAAAGTCTAAATCATGCAAGTGAGCTTCCTAGGGGTGGGGATCATGTCTTTGCATCCCATACCTAGCGCGATGTCTGTCATTCAGTAAATAGTGCTGGAATTAATAAATGCATTATCAATCATTTCTGCAGTGAAAGTATCTCGATGTATTAGAAGTCAAAGCTCTTCTGGTGACATTTCCTTCTTTTTTTTTTTAAAGGGAACAGTAATATGTTTATTTACATTATTAAGTTGAATTTTTTTTCATTGTACTTTAGATGAAGGTTTACAAAACAAATAGTTTCTCATTACGCAGTACATATGTTGTTTTATGACATTGGTTAACAACCCCATGACATGTCAACACTCGCCCTTCTTGACCTTGGAGGCCTTTTTTTTTTTTTTTTTGGTGAAAATACACATAGCCAAAGTTACACCACTTCAAAAAGTTTGTACAATTCAGTGACATCGATTACATTCTTCCAGCTGTGCTGTTATACTCACTATCCTTTTCAAAATTATTCCATCAACATTATCTTCAACTCACTGCCCCCTAGGCTTCCCATCAAACCTTTTGAGTTGCTGTTGTCAATTTGATCTCACATAGATCATTTTTTTTTTTTTTTTGTATCTTAGATGAAGATTTACAGAACAAATAGTTTCTCATTGAACAGCTAGTATACATATTGCCCTATGACAATGGTTAACAACCCCACAACATGTCAACACTGTCCTTTCTCAACCTTGGGTTCCCTGTCATCAGCTTTCCTGTCCCCTCCTGCCTTCTAGTCTTTGTCCCTGGACTGCTGTGCCTCATTAATCCCATTTTGTTTTATGAGGCTGTCCAATCCCTGGCTGAATGGTGAACCTCGGGAGTGACTTCACCACTGAGCTAAAAAGGTATCTGGGGGCCATACTCTCAGGGTTTCTCCAGTCTGTCAGGCCGGTAAATCTGGTCTTTTTTTGTGAGTTAGAATTTTGTTCTACATCCTTCTCCAGCTCTGTCCAGGACCCTCTGTTGTGATCCCGTTCAGAACAGTCAGTGGTGGTAGCCGGGCACCATCTAGTTGTACCGGACTCAGTCTGGTGGAGGCTGTGGTAGCTGTTGTCCATTAGTCCTTTGGACTAATCTTTTCTTGTATCTTGCTCTCTTCATTCTCCCTTGCTCCCAAAGGGGTAAGACCAGTGGAGTATCTTAGATGGCTGCTCACAGGCTTTTAAGACCCCAGACACTACTCACCAAGGTGGAATGTAGAACATTGTCTTTATAAACTGTGTTATACCAATTGAGCTAGATGTTTCCTGAGACCATGGTCCCCACAGCCCTCTGCCCAGCAGCTCAGTCCCTCAGGGAGTTTGGATGTGTCTATGGAGCTTCCATGACCTTTCCTTGTACAAGCTGTGCTGGCTTCCCCAGTATTGTGTACTGTCTTACCCTTCCCCAAAGTTAACCACTTATCTATTATCTATTTAGTTCTGCCCTCACCCCTCCCATCCCTTGTAACCAACAAAGATTGTTTCTTTTTGTGTGTAAACTTTTTCATGAGTTTTTACAGTAGAGGTCTCATACAATATTTGTCCTTTAGTGATTGACTTATTTCACTCAGCATAATGTCCTCCAGTTTGACCCATGTTATGAGATGCTTCACAGATTCATCATTGTTCTTTACTGTTGCATAATACTCCATTGTGTGAGTATACCGTAGTTTGTTTATCCATTCGTCTGTTGATGGGCACCTAGGTGTTTCCATCTTTTTGCTGTTGTGAACAGTGCTGCAGTGAACATGGGTGTGCATATATCTATTCGTGTGATGGCTCTTATTTCTCTAGGATATATTCCTAGGAGTGGGATTGCTGGATCATATGGTATTTCTATTTCTAGCTTTCTAAGGAAGCGCCATAACATTTTCCAAAATGGTTGTATCATTTTGCATTCCCACCAACAGTGCATAAGAGTTCCGATCTCCCTGC
The DNA here is from genome assembly GCA_030035585.1 of Dugong dugon. Lineage (NCBI taxonomy): Eukaryota > Metazoa > Chordata > Mammalia > Sirenia > Dugongidae > Dugong > Dugong dugon. The sequence goes on from CM057472.1 coordinate 3,884,257, forward strand.
AGCCTCTCCAACATTTTTTATTTCCAGTGTTTTTGATTCATGCCAGTATTGCCGAGGTGAGATGGTTTTAATTTGCATTTCTCTAATGGCTACAGATTGTGAGCATTTCCTCATGTGTCTGTTGGCCACTTGAACGTCTTCTTTGGTGAAGTCTGTTCATTTCCTTTGCCAATTTTTTAATTGGATTATTTGTCTTTTTGTTGTAAAGGTGTTGGATTTTCTTGTAGATTTTAGAGATTAAACCTTTGTCTGACTTGTAATGTCCATCCCAGTTTGTAGGTTCTCTTTTTACTCTTTTGGTGAAGTCTTTTGATGAGCATAAGTGTTTAATTTTTAGAAGATCCCAGTTATCTAGCTTATCTTCTGGGATTTGTGTGTTGTTGTTTATGGTTTGTATTGTGTTAATGCCATGCATTAGGGTCTGTAGCATTGATCCTATTTTTTCTTCTATGAACTTTATAGTTTTTGGCTTTATATCTAGGTCTTTGATCCATTTTGAATTAGTTTTTGTGTATGGTGTGAATTATGGGTCCTGTTTCATTTTTTTTGCAGGTGGACATCCAGTTTTGCCAGCATCATTTGTTGAAAAGACTGTCTTTTGGCCATTTATGGACTTTGGGCCTTTGTCGAAGATCAGGTGACCATAGGTGGATGGCTTTACACCTGGGTTCTTAGTTCTGTTCTGTTGGTCAGTGTGTCTGTCGTTGTACCAGTACCAGGCTGTTTTGATTACCATAGCTGCGTAGTAGGTTCTAGGGTCAGGTAGTGCCAGTCCTCCTACTTTATTCTGCTTCTTCAACAGAGTTTTACTTACCCAGGGCTTCTTCCCTTTCCATATAAAGTTAATGATTAGTTTTTCCATCTCTTTAAAGAATGTTATGGGTATTTCGATCAGGATTGCATTGTATTTGTAAATTGCTTTGGGTAGAATTGTCATTTTCACTATCTTGAGTCTACCTATCCATGAGCATGGTATGTTTTTCCATTTATGTAGATCCGTTTGGGTGTCTTGCAGTAGTGTTTTGTAGTTTTCTTTGTATAGGTCTTTTACATCCCTGGTTAGATTTATTCCTAACTAGTTTATTTTTTTTAGGGGCTATTGTAAGTGGTGTTGCTTTCCTGACTTCCTTTTCATCATTCTCTTTATTGGTGTGTAGGAATCCAACTGATTTTTGTATGTTTATCTTGTGTCCTGTTACTCTGCTGAATCTTTCTATTAGTTTCCATAGTTTTCTCATGAAGCCTTTAGGGTTTTCTATGTATGGTATCTTATCATCTACAAACAGGAACAGTTTAACTTCTTCATTATCAATTTGGATGCCCTTTTTTTATTTATTTTTCTTGCCTTATTGCTCTAGCTAGGACTTCCAGCACAATGTTAAATAAGAGTGGAAATAAAGGGCATCCTTGTCTTGTTCCTGTTCTCAAGGGGAATGTTCTCCATTAATAATGATGTTGGCCATTGGTTTTGTATAGATGCCCTTTATTATGTTGAAAAATTTTCCTTCTATATCTATTTTATTGAGAGTTTTTATCCGGAGTGGGTGTTGGACTTTGCCGAATGCCTTTTCTGTGTCAATCGAGATGATCATGTGATTCTTTTCTTTCCTTTTATTTATGTGGTGGATTATGTTGATTGATTTTCTAATGTTGAACCATCCTTGCATACCAGGTATGAATTCTACTTGGTTGTGGTGTATTATTTTTTTGATATGATATTGAATTCTATTGGCTAGAATTTTGTTGAGAATTTTTGCATGTGCATTCATGAGAGATGTTGGTCTGTAATTTTCTTTTTTTTGTGGCGTATTTGCCTGGTTTTGGTATCAGGGTTATACTGGCTTCATAAAATGAATTTGGAAGTATCCCTTCCTTTTCTATGCTCTGAAATAGTTTGTGTAATACTGGTAGAAGCTCTTCTCTGAATGTGTGGTAGAATTCTCCAGTGAAGCCATCTGGGTCAAGGCTTTTTTTTTGTTGGGAGTTTTTTTTTTTTTTTTTTTTAAATCACCTTTTCAATGTCTTCTCTTGTTATGGATCTATTCAGATTTTCAACATCACTTTGTGATAGTTTGGGTAGGTAGTGTGTTTTTAGAAATTTATCCATTTCCTCTAGGTTTTCAAATTTATTGGAGTATAGTTTTTTATAATACTCTGGTATAATCCTTTTTATTTCAGTTGAGTCTCTTGTCATGTCCTGTATTTCATTTCTTATTTGGGTTATTTATGTCCTCTACTGTTTTTCTTTTGTCAGTCTGGCTGGTGGTTTATCAATTTTGTTGATCCTTTCAAAGAACCAACTTCTGGTTTTGTTGATTCTTTCTATTGTTTTTCTATTCTCTATTTCATTTATTTCTCCTCTGATATTTATTATTTCCTTTCTTCTAGTGAGTGTAGGCTTTTTTTGCTTTTCTCTTTCTATTTGTTGGAGTTCTGTAGTTAATGTTTTGATTTTGTCCCTTTCTTCTTTTTTGATGCGTGCATCTATTGCTATAAATTGTCCTCTGAGGACTGCGTTTGCTGTGTCCCAAAGGTTTTGGTATGATGTATTTTCATTCTCGTTTGATTCCATCTCTGATTTCTTCCATTACCCAGTGATTTGTAAGCAGGGTGTTATTCAGTTTCCGTGTAATTGATTTTTTTTCCTTGCTTTTCCTGTTGTCAATTTCTACCTTATGGCGTTGTGGTCGGAGATACTTTGTATTTTCTCAGCATTTTAGATATTGTTAAGGATTGCTCTGTGGCCTAAGATGTGGTCTATTCTGGAGAATGTTCCATGTGAATTGGAAAAGAATGTGTACTTTGCAGCTGTTGAGTGGAGTGTTCTATATATGTCTATGAGGTTAAGTTTGCTGATTGTGCCCTTTAGGTCTTCTGTATGTTTGTTGAGTTTCTTTCTAGATGTTCTGTCCTTACTGAGAGTGGTGTGTTGAAGTCTCCTGTTATTATTGTGGAACTGTCAATTTCTCTTTTCAGTGCTGTTAGAGTTTGTTTTATGTATTTTGGAGCCCTGTCATTGGGTGCGTAGATGTTTACTATGGTTATATGTTCATGATGGATTGTCCCTTTAATGATTATGTAGTGTCCTTCTTTGTACTTTATGGTGGAGAGTTTGTTTTATGTATTTTGGAGCCCTGTCATTGGGTGCGTAGATGTTTACTATGGTTATATGTTCATGATGGATTGTCCCTTTAATGATTATGTAGTGTCCTTCTTTGTACTTTATGGTGGATTTTGTTTTAAAGTCTATTTTATCTGAGATTAGTATTGCTACTCCTGCTCTATTTGGTAGCTGTTTGCTTGATATGTTTTTTCCATCTTTTGATTTTTAATAAATTTATGTCTTTGTTTCTAAGATGTGTCTCTTGTAGACAGCATATTGATGAATCCTGTTTTTTTAATCCATTCTTTTACTCTCCATCTTTTTATGGGTGCATTTAGCAGTTTACATTCAGTGTAATTATTGCTAGGTGTGAGTTTATTGCTGTCATTTCGTAGTGCTTTTTTTTGTGGTGCTGACGTTTTCTATATTCCTCTTACTCTCCTGTGCTGAATTCCTGTTGTTTGTGGATTTTTTTTTCCATTTCTTTTGTTTCTATATGTTTTGTTTTTACTGAGACTTTATGTTTTTCTTCATTTTGATGAGTAGGTTTGTTAGCTTTCTTTGTGGTTACCTTGAAATTTACCCTTATCTTCGTAGGTTTTAATCACTTTATTATTACTTGGTATCACCTTGCCTTCCTCTCTATTAGTAGGTTCTATACCTACACTGTTTATTCCCTCTTTTATTATTCCGATGGTGTTGTCATTTACAGATTAACCTTTCTGGTTCTCTGTTACAATTCTTTTGGTTTTGCATAGTCCTTAAGAGTTAATTTCCTAGGTTGGTATCTGGCTAGTACAATCCTGTGTCCTAGATTCAGCCCGTGGTCTGATATTGTTTGTTCTCAGATTGAAGGACTCCCTTTAATAAGTCTTGCAAGTTTGGTTTGGTTTTTACATAGTCCCTTAATTTCTGTTTATCTGGAAATGACGTAATTTCACTGTCATATTCAAATGAGAGTTTTGCAGGATATATTATTCTTGGCTGGCAATTTTTTTCTTCCAAGGTTTTATATATGTCATTCCATTGTCCTCTTGCCTGCGTGGTTTCTGCTGAATAATCCAAGCTTAGTCTTATTGTTTCTCCTCTGTATGTAACTTTTTGTTTTTCTCAAGCTGCTCTCAGAATTCTTTGTTTGCCTTTGGTTTTAGTGAGTGTGATTATGATATGCCTTGGTGATTTTCTTTTGGGGTCTATCCTATATGGTGTTTTTTGAGCTTCTTGGATGGTTAGCTTTTCATCTTTCATGATATTGGGGAGGTTGTCAGCAATTATTCAATGATCCTTTTTGTGTTTTCTGTTTTCTTCCTCTGTTCTGGAACTCCCATCACTCGCAAATTTTTGCTTTTGATTGTATCCCACATAATTCTCAGGGTTTCTTCTTTTCTGATTTTTCCTCAGAGATTTGTCCAAGTGTTTGTCTTCAGTTTTGCTGATCCTGTCTTCCATCATTTCAAACCTGCTCCCAGCCCTGCTATGACGCTGTCCATTTCTGAGATCTTGTTTATCTTTTTGATTTCTAATTGTTGTTTTTGTATGATTTCTAGTTGTGAATTTATTTTAGCATTTTGTTCCTGTATTATATTCTTGAATTCTTCCATTTTTTGGTCTGTATTTTCAATGCATTTGTCTGCCTTTTCCATAAATTTGTCTATTTTTCCTCATTTTTATCTGCTTTTTGCTTCAGCTCTTGGATAATTCTGAATAGTAGAGATTTGAATTCCCTATCAGGTAATTCTAGTGCCTTTTCTTCTACTGGAAAGTCATCTGGTGTTTTCTTTTGGAGGCCTAGCGAAACCATCCTGTCCTGTTTTTGTATATGTTTTGATATTGTCTGCTGTGTTCAGGGCATTCACTGGTTATTTTCCTCATTTATTGATTGTAGATTTCTTTGTTTCATCCAGCTTTTTTGTTTCATTTGGTTATGTCTGAGCAGATGGGCTGTGCGTTCTTTGTTGTTTGCTCATCTGTGGGCATGATACTTTCCACCTCCTTCTCCAATGGGTAGGGTTAGTCACTCAGGTATGGTATAGAAAGGCAGGTCCAGCTGAACGGGAGTTGCTGAGATGGGCTGTTTGTGGCTTGTACTAGGGCCAACAGGGCAGACTTGGAATCAGTGCAGGGCAGGTTCTGGCAGGCCGTGCCTGTGCTGCTTGGGAGTGTGACGTACAGCACATGGTGCAGTTGGGCACGAAGGAGGGGGGAGATTGTGATGTGTGGAGCTAAAATGGGTATGGGAGAGAGGAGAGAGAGTGGAGAGAGGAACAGGAGCCAAAGGCATACACACAAACAAAAAAGAATGCTAAGGGAGCTTGCTATTATAGTGGAGATATGAGAGACTGAGAAATGGAGAAAAACAAAAATGAAAAAAAAAAGAAAAAGGGTAAAAGAAAAACATGAGTAAATCGAGAAACTGTAAATGAAGAAAGACAAAAAGGGAAAAAGAGAGAAGAAATCATAACAAAAAACACCAAAAACAAGAAAAGAGAAACTCCCCCAGGGATGTCACTGTGCGTCTGCGCAGAGTAAAGGAGTAGCTCCTGAGCCACATGGTACTGCCTTGCTAGAATGGGCTCCCAAGCTGAGAAAAGAAAAAGAAAACAAACCAAAGCAGAACAAGCAAACAAACAAAAGCCCCGGGGGTCCCACCAGCATGGCGGCACAGGCAGGGAAGCAGTTTTACAGTCATGTGGTGTTTTGCAGCCTTTCAGGGAGAAGCAAAGATGGCACATGGAGCCAGGTATTTGAGAGAAAAGAGGGGGAGGTGGTTAGAGGTAAGGAAGAATTCTAATGAAGCGGAAAAACTAACATCAGCAGCCAACAAATGGCATTCAGGGAGCCAGCCAGTGCAGGCAGGTGGAATCCAAGCAATACCAGGGTGAAGCCGGTGCTTCCCGACCAAGAACTGTGGCCGCAGGAAGCAGAGGAGGCCAAGTGGGGGTGAAGAAGGGTGGGGGTGTGAAAGTGTATATCGTTGGTTACTGGTTGTTCTATCTCCTGCTGGAAGCTCCGTGAAGCTGCTTTCTGGTACCCCTTGTTTGCTGATCTCCAATAGGGGTCCAAGATGCTGGATCTGTGCTGCGGTAGCTGATAGGGGACCTCTGCATGTATGTCTCCTTGCACTCTGTTCTCAGTCAGTTTCTTATTCCATTTGGTGTTTGTCTGAGTTCTTTATCTCTTCATTTGATGCTTAGTGTTTCAGGATTGATGTGTGACTCTGTTTGACTTAGTTTTTCGGATATTTGCTGTGGAGGGGCAGCATGGTGCTTCTTTCTATAGTGCCATGTTGCCTGGAAGTCTGACATTTCCTTCTTAACTAAATAAATGAATGAGCTAAAGAAATTATTTTGAGCAATGCAGCGTGTGTGTGTGTGAGTGTGCATGTATGTCTGTACGTGGTGTAGATAAGGGGACCGGAGTAGAGCAAGAAACAAAAGAGAAATATAAAATATTTCTGCTCTCAAGAACTTGCTTTCTAATTGGATAACTAGAAACCAGATGTATAAAGTGAGGATGTGATTTCAAGAAAATAAATTCCTGTAAAATAGTTTGACCACCACCACAGATGGATTACCCAATAAGCAAGGTAAGCATGTGCTTAGGGCATCCACAAAACAGGGGTACCAATTGTCCAGAGCAAAGACCCTTAGATGCTAAGCAGACAGGACACAAGGAAGAGTGAGCACCGTGGTAGAAGGGAACTGGCAGGGCACTAAATGAAACTGATACCAGCTCCAGGGTGTGAGAATGTTTCCACCGGAAATAAAGTTCACACAGGGTCACGAGGGCAACCACCGGCAAGGTTGGTTAAGCTATGTGGCCCCTACCACTTCAACACCTTTGTTGACATCTGTCTCCTACAGTCCCCTCCCATGTAATTGAAACTCCTTATCTTGGTGGCTCTCCTGGGAGTATACTGTTACTTTCTGATAAACAAGAGATGGAGATGGGCTGTCGAGTCTAACTCTTGCTACAGTCACCCAATATGTAACTGGATCCAACATGAGTGGTTACTGGGCAAGGATGAATTATGCTGATAACAGGTCTCAGATCCATTTTGAGAGAACTGCCTTATCCAGCAACTCTAGCCAGGAGGACTAGCAATGCTCTTTGCCATGATTCAGACACAAGGGCACATTCTCATGCACGTCGTGGTAAACAACCAATGGGAATTCCAGTCCCAGATAATGTGCAAAAGTCGACCAGTGCAGTGAATTTAATCAAGTTACTTTTAAACTGTGTAGCGTTTAGGTACAGAGTTATGCACTAAGTTTTCTAAACAATAATATTTATTACTTCAACTTTAAAATATGTTTGGCATACATGTGGGCACAATCTAGGATACAGTTAATATACTACTAATATGGGTAATAATTTAATATAATACAAACATAGCAAATGTCCAAAACCCCCTGGAAATATTAATATTCATCTAACACAAAATATTTTAATTTATGTCTCAAGTGAGTTTTGTTTTTTATTGTCTAATAAATATATGCTAATAAATAAGGTATTAGGTACATTCAGAGGACACAAAATTTGATATTTATCATGCAAAACATATTTCTGTTTTGCAACAATGATTGTGTGTCTACATTTGTCTTCCAAGAAAGCAACAAAGGACGTTTATCAGAATATTACACTTATATTTTATCAGAATATTTACTTATCTCCATGTAAAGAAATTAAACAATTCCGTGAGGAAATAAACTAAGTGAATATTTAGATAATAAAAATTATATAAATGTATTTTATTTTCCATTTCTCTTCAGACTGACTTTCTTTAAGACATTGATTAATATTGTTATGACTCACAAAACAGACTTGCTTGTCTTGAAGTGGTGCTGTTGTTACATCAATATGTACATATCTCCAAATATGAGAGTTGAACAAGTCTACAAAGAAATGCAATGTATGTTTTATAAATTTTGTATGTAATAGCAGTTATATTTTCCTTTTCATTTTGTACTGACTGAGTATAACCTCACATTCGATTCTCTCGCATCGACCACACTAGAATGCCCCAGCGGCACTGTAATCATGTGACTCGTGACATATCTGGTCCTGTGCTGTGCAAAATGAACCAAAACGCATCTTCAGATTGAGCATAGCCTTGTATTCGTATTATGCTGTTTGCGATCACTCTTTTGCCCCCATCAGGTATCAGCGGTAGTCCAGTGAACTGTGAAGACAAAGCATAAAGGGCCAGAAGGTGAGTGTGCAAATTTTTAAGTATTATTTCAAGACGAAAACACTTGAGATCTGCAAAGGGCCTACCAACAAACATCGTGCAGCAAACGAATGAAATTATTTTCAGCTACTTTGTAAGTACTATTGTAAGTACTTTTGACTATCTCAGAACTGAAGAACAAAATTACATGTTCCAAATCAATGTTTTTAACTTACTAGTTTTCAAATTAAATTTTTGTGCTAATGTCCAAATTCAAATGTAAATTTTATTTGTTTTAGAAATTTTTATTGATTTTCAATTTTTCAAATTTATTACTACAGTAGAAGCAAATTTAAAAAGGATATAATTGTATATTCAAGTAAAATGAAACAGCAATAACTAAGTGGAGTGCAAAAACAAAAGCTCGCAGAAACTAAAAAAGAAAAGGATTTGTGAATCCCTAAAGGCAATTCCAAAATTAATTTCCTTTTTAAAGCATAATGAATCAGAAGAGCTTTCTTCCATTGAACGCTCAAATTTCGTGGGTGCAAATTGTTGTACTAGTACCACTAGTGCTAAAATTACTAATAGTATTACGAATTTCACAGAATTTCTTCCAAATTCTGCATCCATTCCTTGCTGTGGTAAAAAAATTAATAATGGTGTATAAAAATGAAACTACTTTAGAATCAGAAATCATTTCATCTGTAGACCCCATAAATAACAGAAATACAGATCCTGCTTTGTGGAATAATTTTTCCTCTAATGATGTAAATTATTGGATCAAAAGAGAGCCAAGTGATTGTCAGCATCACAGTGGACCATTTGAAAATTCATGTCGAAAATTTCTGGATGGTAAACAAACAAGGTTCTGTAGCCAGAATATATTCCAAGGGTGCAAAGCTAATGGTGAAATTTATAAGATGGAACAGCTTCTGTATCCTCCATCAGTTGGCTCTGTATATTGTTTTGTTTGCAAATTATTTAGTCCTAAATCATTTAATTCTCGATTTGCTACGAATGGGTTTAGCAATTGGCGCAACTCGGATATGATTGAGAACATGAAAACAGTTCAAGTCACAGAAATTGTATGTTGTCATATTTAAACTGAAGACATGGTTTTGGCTTAACTCATGAACTAGAAACACAAATCAATGAAGAACGTAAGTATTGGAAATCCGTTTAGCAACACGTTGTTGCTGTCATTATTAACAGTCATGGAATGGAATGTCAACTATCTTTTCGAGGAAGAAATGAAGTGTTTGGGACCCCACAAAATGGAAATTTTGGGGGTTTACTTGAACTTGTTGCTTACTCAGTTTGATCCACTTTTAGCAGCTCATATCTCATAATGTCGTAGCGTCAAAAAACAAACAAACAAAAAGCCTCATTGCCGTCGAGTGGATTGCAATGCACAGTGACCCTATAGGACAGAGTAGAACTGCCCCATAGGGTTTCCAAGGAGCACCTGGTGGATTCAAACTGCCAACCTTTTGGTTAGCAGCCATAGCTCTTAACCACTATGCCACCAGTCGCTAAAGCAATTGACTGCTAACCAAAAGGTCAGAGGTTCCAAACTACTGTCGGCTCCCCTGGGAGAAAGATGTGGCAGTCTGTTCCTAGAGATTTACAGCCTCCGAAACCCTACGGGGTCGCTATGAGTCGAAATTGACTCAATGGCAGTGGGTTGAATGGTAACACAAGAAAGGGCAATCTATCGTATATGTCTATAACAACGTGTGAAGAACTAAACTTAATAGGTGATAAAGTTTGATCAACTATTAAAAATGAAATAAGTATAGCTCCATATTTCAGTTTGTCTACAGATTTCACTCCTGATCTTTCTTATACAGATCAGCTAAGTATTGTTTTAAGGTATAGGTTTCTAACAGATGGAAAACCTGTTGAGCGATTTATCACATTTACTAGCTTAAAAAGTCATTCTAGTGAAGAAATTGTGAATGAAGTACTTCACTATTTATGTGAAGTTTGCAAAATCAATTTTTCTAAGTGCAGAGGCCAGGCCTATGACAATCCTGCCAGTATGTCAGGGCATTATAAAGGCACGCAACAGGAAGTTTTAGAATGGAATGAGTCTGCCATTTTCATGCCACGTGCTGCGCGTTCACTTCATCTTGTAGGATGTAGCCCAGTAGATTGTTGTCCAGAAGCAGTTGATTTTTTTCTGTTGTTCAGTTTCTCTACACAGTTTTTGCCACTTCTGTTCACTGATGGGCAGTTCTTAAAACATATTTAGGCAATGATCGAGTATTAAAATGTCTAATATACGATGCCATGCACGTGCAATAGTAACGAGTGCAGTCCTGGAATTGAACACTCAGATCCTAGCTGCCTTAGAAAACATCGCTGAAGACCAGACACAAAAAGAAGATACCAAAAGAGAAGCTGAAAACATTGCCAGCAAACGTCAACATTGGAATATGTATGGATGTTGGTTATATGGAAAAATAAAGAAGCCCGGGAGCGCAGTGGTTAAGCACTCAGATGCGAACCAAAAGGTAGGTGGTTAGAACCCACCAGCGGCTCCACGGGAGACAGATATGGCAGTCTGCTTCCGAAAACATTTACAGCCTTGGAAACTCTATGGGGAAGTTCTCCTGTGTCCTACAGAGTCGCTGTGAGTTGGAGTCAACGCAAGGGCATTTGGTTTGGTCTTTGGTTTTTGGATGGGTGGAATAACGTCTTGCAGCATTTCCATTAGACAAGTCAAGTTCTCCAAGATTCAGAAGTAAGTTTAAAGACGTGCACAGATCTCCACCAGTCATTAACAAGGTATTTACGTAATTTAAGACAAGGTTTTGAACATTTTAAAAACACAATGAAACAAATACTGCCAAATACTGATTATGAAGCAGTTCACGGTTACAGGAACGTTAGATAGAAACAAGTAAATGACAGAAGTGATCCAAAAGTATTGAGTGTTAGGGATTAATTTTCAGTAACCATGTACTACATCACTGACACGCTTGAATTTTGTGTGAAAAGTAAGGAGAAAGTGTATGAAGTTCTTTCAAATAGATTTTCCTTCTTAAATAGTGTGGATATACCTGATGAAGAATGCATGAAGGCATTCAAGAATTTAGTGCAGGCTTATCCCAATGACTTAAATATAAACCTTTATGGAGAAGTGTGACAATTTCATTCTTACATGAGAACTGAATTTACAGATTCAGGAAAGAGAAATTTTACGGATGTAGGTATGTATGATTCCATAATAGAAGATAAATTCAGTGCGTACTTCCCAATGTTGAAATTGCTTTACACATATTCCTAACTTTAATGATCACAAAATGCACAACAGAACGCTCATTTTTGTCCCAAAAGAGAATCAGAAACCCTCAGAGTACAACAATGATTCAAGACAGACTTGATTCATTATCCTTAGTATGTATGGAATAGGTATTGTTCAGCAGCTTAATTATGACAGAATCACTGAACAGTTTGTAAGACCGAAGAATATAAAGAAATGTTTTTAATTATAACATGTTAGAGATGAAAGATCCATCTAAAGATAGAATATAGTAATTTGTTGTAATATTTCTTTTCTGATCATTAAATTTTCTTTTATGATATCTTTTCCTTTGTTCATTTATAATTATAACATTTATTATGAAATAAGCATCAAAACTGAAGTATGAGTCATTTAAAGCAAAATAGTTGAAAGTCAATTTTTTGTTGTGGGAGATCAATAGAATTTTACTTTGATTGTTGAAACAACTAAGTTCACTGACTTATTCTCTTTGTTGTAGAATATATGGAATATTCTTTTTGTAGAACATGTGGAATATAGTAAGAATCTTAGTACCCCACATCCACTAAAAATTTTATAATCTATCTGTCTCATTCTGCTAAAATGGCACACACCACTTTTGCATTCGATTACTAATATTATAGTTGCATTTGAAAAGAAGTTACATCACGGATAGCTAAGAAACACACACATCTATACATGCATAAACCTGTTGCCGTTGAGTTGGTTCCGACTCATAGCGACCCTATAGGACAGAGTAGAACTGCCCTATAGAGTTTACAAGGAGCACCTGGTAGATTTGAACTGCCAACCTTTTGGTTAGTGGCCGTAGCTCTTAACCACTATGCCACCCACGTTTCCATTCGTGCATATGTGTGTATATATATATATACATATATATATATAACTCATATCCCGTTGGAACATGTGAGTAAACAGAGGAGGGGCACCACAGATTATCAGTGCCTAAAGACCTCACATGCCTTAATCCGGCCCTGATCACCACTCTAGGCTGAGGTGAGATTGAGGAAAAGAGATGGGAGTTAAATTGGGTTGATCTTGGAACCCTTTTAGGAGATATGTTACTAGACTAGTTTTTAAGTTTTACTTGGGAATGTATTGACAAGCAATTGACAAAGAAATATTGACAAAAGTGGACTCTGGAAAGATAAAGAGATAGAACTGAATGAGCTATTTCTGGAGGGGAGTACACTTGCTTTACACATAACGATTTAATTCTTACAACAGCCATGTAAAAGAAGTACTATCTGTAACATGTTTTATTTATGAGTAAACTGCAGCACAGAAGGAGCCCTGGTGGTGCAATAGTTAAATGCCTGGCTGCTAACTGAAAGGTCTGCAGTTCTAACCCACCAGCGGCTCCTGCAGGAGAAAGATGTGGCAGTCTGATTCTGTAAAGATTACAGCCTTGGAAACCCTATGGGGCAGTTCTGCTCTGTCCTGTAGGGTCACTATGAGTCACAATTGACTTGAAGGCAGTGGTTTTGGGTTTTTGGTTGCAGCACAGAATGTTTAGGTAACTTACCCAAAAATAATGGCAGAAAAAGGCTTCAAACTCAGACTGCCTGACTCCAACATCCATGAATTTACCCAATGAGCTGTGTTCTGCTTGCCTGTTGATTCCATTATAAAACAGTTCTCAATGCCCTGTTTCTACACAGCCTTCCTAAGCTTCTATGGTTTATCGATAGTCTTCAAAAACACAACACATAGCCATCAGAGAGCTTGATATCCAGCTGACTGAATGCTCACAGATATAACTTGATAAGATAAAACAGGTTTATGCAACAATGTGAGGAACTCATGGGTTCCATCGTTTGATGTGAAGATTGAGCTTAGGGAACCTGTACCACTGGAGAACAGTCACCATCATCGTACTTCAGCACTGGGCCCTTGTAGCTGCAGAGCCAGCCCTCGCGGACAGACCTCCTGTGGGTTATCATTGCGTGAAATCCCCTTTGCATGTCGCACAGTATTTTCGAGTGTGTCAGGCTGCTGACTGTCAGCGACATGTCTGCCTCTCATCCTTTTTGCCAGGATTGCAACAGATGTGTCAAATGATTTTCAAAACAGTCAGAAGTGAGGGATAAGGATTCTGTATTTGTGACTGCAAGAAACCCTGGTGGTGCAGTGGTTAAGTGCTCGTCCGCTAACCAAAAGACCCGTGGTCTGAACTCACCAGCAGCTCTGCGGAAGAAAGATGGGGCAGTCTGCTTCCGTAAAGATTCCAGCCTTGAAACCCCACGCGGCAGTTCTCCTCTGTCCTGCAGTGTTGCTGTGAGTCGGATCGACTACACGGCAGTGGGCTTGGGTTTGAGGGTGTATATAGGACTGCGATGGGACGAGTGTCTCAAAGAAAAAACTTTTTGATATTAAATCATGCATATTAATATTTAATATTGGAAAAGACATATCAAGGATCGGTTGCTGCTTCCAGAAAAAGACTGTGTTAATCTACATTAAATTATCTAAACTAGGTCAATATAGAAGAACAAGGTAGTGATTATTTCATCTTTATTCTCAAACAAGCTGCTTTACCATATTCAGAATTTTCTGTCTTAACATCAAAAGAAAGCCCTATATTTCAGTAAGATTCTTTTAAGTATTTGAAAACTGTATTCAAGAGATCAGATCCTAAATACTTTGATAAAAAGTAAGAAACAAGGGCATACATTTTACCAGGTTTCAAACTGAAGGGAATCTCCTACTCTTTGAGCATCAAATTAAACTTAAACACTAGTTGGAAAATAGGTCTTTTGGATTCAGATCAATGAAGGCATGGAAGACAAAGAAAAAAGAAACTATTCTGTTTATGAATCTCAAAAGCATGTTTGGACAGCCCACCACTGAAAAAAATATTTCACCTCATTAAGTATAATGAATTAGAGACACGTGGGTTGCATTTTGCCTCAGAATGGATAGAAGCATAAAATGTAAGGAAAAATCACTTCTGGCAAATCCTATTTGGCATTTTGTATTACCTAAACCATTTTTTGCCAAACGTTTACTTTTGTGGCTGAGTGTGGAATAGAATACCGAAGTACGAAAAGAACTCATTGACTTACATAATTGTATGGGTTTTTAAACTGAAAGTGTCTTAAAGTCAGTGACAGTTTAAGATACTTCTAGGAACAGATTGATTCATGCCAAAAGTAATGAATAGCTTCATTGTCTCTTGCTCCGTTGTTTGAGTATGTCACAAAATTTCAAATTTTGCCTCATAAGATATAAATACTTAATATAAACCTGAGAGGCAAATATGCCTCAAGAAACACATCTCTTTAAGAAAATCTGAATTTTAGGGCTCTGTCTTCAACTCTGCTCTGCTTACCAATTGTGGTACCTGTGTGTTTCCTGCATAGAAACTGCCAGTGGCAGATCAGCTGGTGGACCATGTATGTGCCATTGCAGGCTCAGCACTGTTGTGTTCAGGTGACTGCATCTGCCTTAACTCAGATTCCTCTGTAGTATGGGTTTATGTAAGGACAACATTGTTATTTTAACAATTACTTTTCATTTGGTTTGATGTGTTCCTTTGAATAGCAGTAGCATTTATCTTTTTTTTTTTTGCCTGCATTTGGACTGTGAAATATGATGTAATGAGGCTTAAACTCTACATCACGGTGGTAGACCAATGGGAAGCTTCTGATTAGCTATGTCTGCCAATGCCGAGGCAACTGGTTAAGTTGGGGTATAGCGAGTAGATTGGGAGGAAAAGATGTACTAGTCGTTTGGTATCAGGTATGGAGTCCCTGCATGGCATAAAGAGTTAAGTGCTTGACTAATTGAAAGATTGGCAATTCAAATCCACCCAGAGGCACCTCAGAAGAAAGTCCTGGCGATCTGCTTCCAAAAGGTCATAGACATAAACACCCTATGGAACATGGTTCTCCTCGTAACACATGGGGTTGCCATGAGTCTGAACCGACTCAATGGCAAGTGGTATGGCTTCTTAATCAGCAGACCCTTCTCTCAGGTATTATTTGCCCCATTGCCCTCAGTGTAAAACATATGCAGACACACACATATGCATATATCGGTGTGACATGCAGACACACACGTATGCATATATTGGTGTAACATGCAGACACACACGTATGCATATATCGGTGTAACATGCAGGTGGCACACGTATACATATATCGGTGTAACATGCAGACACGTATGCATATATCGGTGTAACATGCAGGTGGCACACACGTATGCATATATCGGTGTAACATGCAGGTGGCACACACGTATGCATATATCAGTGTAACATGCAGACACACACATATGCATCTATCGGTGTAACATGCAGGTGGCACACACATATGCATATATCGGTGTAACATGCAGACACACACGTATGCATATATAGGTGTGACCTGCAGACACACGTATGCATATATCGGTGTGACATGCATACACACACATATGCATATATTGGTGTGACATGCAGGTGGCACACACGTATGCATGTATCGGTGTGATATGCAGACACACACGTATGCATATATTGGTGTGACATGCAGACACGTATGCATGTATTGGTGTGACATGCAGACACACATGCATATATTGGTGTGACATGCAGGTGGCACACGTATGCATGTATCGGTGTGACATGCAGACACACGTATGCACATATCGGTGTGACATGCAGGTGGCACACGTATGCATGTATCGGTGTGACATGCAGACACACGTATGCACATATCGGTGTGACGCAGACACACGTATGCATGTATCGGTGTGACACGCAGACACGTATGCACGTATCGGTGTGACACGCAGACACACACGTATGCACGTATCGGTGTGACACGCAGACACACGTATGCACGTGTCGGTGTGACACGCAGACACGTATGCACGTGTCGGTGTGACACGCAGACATGTATGCACGTGTCGGTGTGACACGCAGACACGTATGCATATATCGGTGTGACACGCAGACACGTATGCATATGTCGGTGTGACACGCAGACACACGTATGCGTATGTCGGTGTGACATGCAGACACGTATGCGTATGTCGGTGTGACACGCAGACACACGTATGCGTATGTCGGTGTGACACGCAGACACGTATGCGTATGTCGGTGTGACACGCAGACACACGTATGCGTATGTCGGTGTGACACGCAGACACGTATGCATATGTCGGTGTGACACGCAGACACACGTATGCGTATGTCGGTGTGACATGCAGACACACGTATGCGTATGTCAGTGTGACACGCAGACACGTATGCGTATGTCGGTGTAACATGCAGGTGGTAGCATAGCAACAGTAGTGTCCTCAGAACCTGTCTAACTTCAGGAGGGACAATGACCAGGATCAGCCCAAAGTGGATCCCTAGAGGTGGAGGTCAGACATGACTCCACTCTCCAAACTTTTCAATTCTGACACCAGCCATCCCTCCCACGGTACTTCTTCTCCTCCGGGTTTGATAATCCATTGCAATGGCCACACATAGACCATATTTACTATTAAGTGATTTATTGTGGAACAGGGTACAACTCAGGATCAGGGTCAGGAAGCATGCAGGCACAGTCTCCCTTCTTAGCGCGGGACAGCTCTCTCAGCTCCTCTCGACTCCCTCAGGACAGGCTTCTGTTGGCCGTGCTGTCTGTCACCACTGGCTCCACCAATGGGCCCCTCCCGGGCCTCTTGCTTCCTTCAGTGTTACAGCCCTTGATCATGTAATAGCTCTCTTAGGAGGTTTCTTGCGTCTTCTCACTCTCTCTCTGCTTCCTCTCTTCTTTCTTCTGCTTCTTCCTGCTTCTGCTTTCTGTCTGCTAAAATCTCTGTGGGGCTAGCTGCTTATTTCTACAAATCCTTGTCAATTTTAGGGCATGGTCCTCTCACCAAGGACACAAACTGACTAATCCCCTCTTGGTAGGCCACAGACACTTCATTTGCATAGCAGGCATGGCTGGGCTACAACTCACCTCATTTGCATAGTCTATTGACTAATCCCTGCAAGATGCATACTAACCACAGGGCAGGCTGCAACCCAGGGCCAGACAGAAAGAATCAAACCAAGTTGTTTACAATTTATCCAAGAAATGTCAGTCAACCTGGACAGAAGAACTCTCTGGGGTAGAAAACTAGGGCAAAGGTAACTCCTCAGGGCTCGGGGAAAATTTCTCAAGATGTTTTCCAAAGAACCAAGGCAAAAGGCCACATAAAGGAACATTTCACCACAATCGGTAAAATAAAAATAAATGTTTAACAAAATTTTCATGTTTAGATAGTATTTTCATCTTGAAGCTACCAGTTGGGGATAAGATATCTTCAGAGAGTAAGTTTAATATCTCTTGGCATTTACAGTATTGTCATTACATGATTCTGTTCCTGGTCACTAGATCAGTGTTATTACTATTACCCAGGAATAGTAAAGCAATGTTCCAGTATTTCCTTGGAATTCAAGGTAAAAAGCTCTAGAGACTTGTTTTTTAATTCTGCCTTTGAAATTTAAGACAACAATAATTAATGATAACAAAACCAAAGGGCTAAAGCCAAAGGTTAAAGCCTCAACAAAAACTCGTGTGATTTGCAGTTATATCACAGAATAGATGCAGCTTCTGCAAGACAGTGTCTAACCTATGCATAAGGAGGCTAGAATATTCATGCTAGAAAGTCCAGAAATATGTAGAAAGGTTCTAGAAGTCCCTTTCTCTTCATCTTTATTTTCATTTTCATAGTTGCTTTAAGAACTAACAAACTTCCACCATTTTGGTTGAGTTATAAATAAGAACTATTAGGTCTGAGTCTTGAGATTCTAACCTTTTAGTCTGATCCATTTTCACTCTATTTCAATTGAATTCTTTATGTTCAAACAACCTTCATCCCTATGTCCCAAGTGCGATAGGCTGTAGCCATCCGTACTTTTATAGATCATATGTTTATCTGGTTCTAGCCTAGATCAAGCTACTGTATAGATGTATACAGGTTCAAAGCCTGTCATATGCATAGATGGATCCTTAACAACCCATATGATGGCATTTTCAGGATGCTTCAAGCACAATATCCAGAAAACAAGGAGATAAGAATTATGGCCATTTGCTACTACCATGATGAAACATTAACATGAGCACTATTCTTTGTAATACATGTGTTGACTGAAAGTTCTAGATGCTGAGAGAGAAATGGTAGCTATGGATGTGTAGGACATTGAAGAAGTTTTGCATAATGAGCTAACTGGATGACTGAGGCAGGAGAAAGATTAAAAAAGGAAGAATTACTAAGTGTATAGGTTAGTGTTAGCCTTGCATTTCCTTTTCATAACGATATGTCCTGGGGGACACTGTTGGAAGCATAGTATTCATACTTCTGTATTAAAATAGGGAACTAGGACGGAAGAACGTGCAGATGAGGATTCTAAGGGAGCATCAACCATGAGCTACCAGTTTCCTTACATTTTCTCATTTAAGTCCTCTGATAACCTAATGCAGAAGGTATTCTTATCTCCATTGTTCCAATGAGAAAGTAGACTTAGAGAGATTAAATAACTGTCCAAAGTCACATAGCTAGTTAGTAGAAGTATACAAATCTGAACTCAGGTCTATGAGCACAAAATAGTTTTATGCTACTTCCCAAGTCTTGTGCTATATAATTTATGTTCTGTATGTAGGTAAAAAGGTCACATTGACACTGGTGAAATATCACCAACAGTGTGTAAGCAACTATTCATTTTAATGTATGGCATGCATCTTCAAAATATTCTGCATTAGAAATACCTGTAAGAAGAGATTTTTAATGTAATTATACTGGGCCCTACTGTGTTCTCTTCCCAGATTACTGGCCAAAATTGACATTTAAAAATACAGGGAGGTAATATGAAAGTCTTTGAACTCTACCATTCATTACATTTTTATCCCAGGTAAACACAAGCTTTTTCCTTCCAAAGAAAATAATGTATTTTAGATGGCAAATTTTTATTTCTTTCCTTCTTGTTTCCCTTAAGTGGCATCCTTTTGGGCTGGGGAGGCTTTTAACTTGGATATCGAACTATAATGGTACAAATTGAGAGGTGCAAGACGTTGCTAAAATTGCTGCATTTTGGAGCATTTTTCCTATGGAAAATTCAGAACACATCTTAAATACCATTACTCTCTTTGTCATTTTTAAAGTTAAGGGATTGGTTTTGTAAAGAAACCTCATCTCAAGCTCTTGCCTCTGTGGTTCTTCGATTTAGCTGTCTCCTAATGCTCATTCCAAAAGCTCCAAAATATGACATCTTTCCAAACGTGGGGGGCGGGGGGAAGGGTAATCATCCCTTTAAAGATTTAATTATTTCTCAACCAGTGAAACTGAGTTTTTCTTTGTCTAAGGGGCTTCAAACACCATGGTACATGATATATAGTTACTTCCTAATTTCATGAAAACCACAGCTTGGAGTAGTTTGACTAGACCAGTTCAGACAGTGGTTTTACCTCTAATCATCTATGACCAGGGCTAATAGTATCTGATGATTTTATCTTCCTGGAGAAAGAACAGCAGGCATAAGAGAATGCTGCCCCACTACTTCCAAGTGCTTTGCTATAGATTTTGAAAACACCACAGATTGTAAAAGCATTGAGTGCCAAAAAGACTGGTCACGTACATCTCTTGGCATCTTTCAGAGATAAGCATTATGTACAGAATTGACTGCAGGGACATCCTTAAGTGAAATATCACCTTTACCTGATACAAGTTTGTTGTTGAACTGCTGAAAATTACTTTTTCTACTTCTTTTCCAAACATGTTGATTACTCTCCTACCTAGGGAAGATTGAAGGCTGGGAGCATCTAGTTGTCAACTGCAGTAGGGTTCCTCAAGGGGATTAAGAATAAAATATGTGGTCCTTCCACAACTCCGTACGTCATGGCTTGCCTTTAGGTATTAGAACATTCAGAAACCTACATGTGCTAAGTGAAGGGCTACAAAGATTAAAGGTGATATAGCAATATTGTGGATTGCGTATTGGGATGTGGGGATTTTCTTTGATAATCTCTGTATTTCTCAATCAATGACACACTTAAGGCCCTGCGTAAATTCTCAGAGATTTAGATATAAGCAGCTTCTAGCTGTCCTGTTACATGATTTCCTTTCCTCTGTCACCCACCTTCATGTGCACTTTGTTGTGGCTTTTCTTAGATGGATTATTCCACTTTGAAAGTCTTCTTTACTATTTGTATGTGAAAGTTGCTTCAAAGCCCCATCATATACAATTAATAAACTACATTAGAAATTCAGTATTATATGGCTTATATATAAATTCTGATATCTTCTTGGTCTGTCATAGCTATTCGTAGTCCAAATGAAGCAACTAATTTATCAGATGCTTATATAATAGGGTGAGGCTGCAATTCAACCAGGTTGACCTGTTTGGGAAATACGTGAAATCAGGGCCATGCAGGTAAATTTTGGAATACAAGTGGGCTGATATGTTCTTCAGTGACTGGAAGGGTATGGTCATTGGGAGAAGTTCACATTGACTCTAGATTGCTGCAAACAATGCCTGCCATTTCCATAGTTTAGAATAAGAATCAATGAGAAACGTAAGTCAAGAAAACAATAACCACTGCACCTAGCAGGGATTTTAATAAAGGGGAGTGCTGAGAAGTCAAACAGGTGATACTGAGGCGCCCAGACATTAGCAACAGTAGAAAGCCACTATCATTGCTAGGCTGGAGGGCTACAGGGAGAAGACAGTGTTATTGGACCCCAGGTTCTGGGGCCACGTTCACAAGCTCAAAGCACTTTAGGTCTGACTGATAATAACTGGAGCTAGTAAGGAAGGAACATCTGGTGTGATGTGGAACCACGGAGGAGACTCAGTTGCTATCACAGATGCCACCCGAGGCAGAGGGAGAGCGAGAGGAATACACCAGTTTCTCTTTTGCCCATTCTCCGAACTTCTGCCATTGCCTTTTATCAGCTGAACCTAGCTGGAAGTAGTTGGTAAGGAAGACTGGGAAAAACACTTCCCTAGGATACAGCCAGACTGAGAGAGGGTGGAGAATGGATCTGAGGGTAAACGGACAGCTGACTATCTCAGGTAGGTAAATTGTGATGGTAACAGGAGACAAAACCCCAGGAAGCATCAGTTCAGACTAATAGCTCCATTCAGGTATAGAACAAGTTTTAAATGGTCATGTCTCTATGGGTCGAGTGTACCTGGACCTTTTAAACACCCTGCTGGATTCTAAGTGACTGATTTTGTCATTCAGTGTGTGTTTTCTTTCTGAAAGAGTGATAATTACCTCTGTGCAGTTTTTCCTCGTTGAATCTAGGTGGTTTCTCAAGATGGAACTATTAACTATCGAAACTCTTATCAGTAAAGTTCCTCAGGCATTGGATTGGAGATGACAGAAATCTGCTCAATGAAGGGCATTTTATTTTAGTCTTTTTAACCAAATCAACTTTTTAAATTTATTGACATGGTATTAGTTAATTTAGAATATGTAGTAGGATGATCTCACTAAAGAATTTAAACACTTAAAAATTCTGAGCTATTTCTGTGTTCCTCTATTAGCAAATGATATTTGTTTAAATTAAAGACCACTAAGCTATTTTCCAGGAACAGAGACCTGGAGATCTGCTTCTGAAAATATCAGCCAATGAAAACCCTGTGGATCACAATAGTCTGACCTTTCTGCATGGGGTCAGCAGGAGTCAGGGCCAACTTGATATCAGCTAACAACAAGTTGTTTTCATGTAACTTTGAATTTATGTTCTTCTGACACTGAAAGACAATTCTTAAATTGATGTTTCTTCAAGTGTAATTTTGCGGACTTTTCGTTTGATTCTGCTAAGTCAGAATCTTTGAAAAAGGAAATCCCACCAAAATCAAACTCATTGCCATGGAGTCGATTCGAACATATAACAACCCTATAGGACAGAGTAGAACTGCCCCATAGGGTTTCCAAGGAACGCCTGGTGGACTTGAACTGCCGACTTTTTGGTGAGCAGCCACAGCTCTTGGGCTAAATGGGTCTTTGTAACCTGAGAACCCCTGGCTCAAGTTAACCCTTCTTGCTACTGTATCTAGTAATAGATCAGTCACCCGTAATTATCACATCTCTAATAGAGAAGGAGCCATGGTAATGTTTCTCTGTATATGTTATGTCTCTGTGCAGAATGAGAGCAACCCAGAGACTTGATAGATATTACATGGAAAGACCAATGGAATCCACCTCACACCTTTTGTACATTTTTATCTATTGCGATATATATACATATATTAAAATATGCATCACACATCTGAGTTAGGATAAATAGCATACTTATTGCATCCTCTGTGTATAGTCTTTCTTTTTTTCTTGTTAGAAAGTCATGGATGTGTTTCTCATATTTGTTTAGATAGGGAATTTCAAAGATGTCATGGATTCTTATGATCAGGAAAGAGTAAGGCATCAGTTCACTTGATGTTCCCATCAGCAAATAACAAAAGCCCAACGAAAAATGGCTTATACAGTATGGAGTTTGTTATCGTTACTTTCTAAAAAGCCCTGTTATAATTTTTCCAGAGTTGGTTCATTTAAGGGCTTAAGAAAATCTTCCAGCACCCACCTTCTTTCCTTCTTTCTACTTTGCCATCCTAAGAATGTTGGTGTTCATCCTTAGGCTGGACCTTCACATTTCCAAGCAGCTCCAAGCTTCCATCTTCAAACAATGCCTGTAGGTGAGTAGAAAGAGCATCTCTTCCTTATGTCCATTTCTAAAAGCGAGAAAAGCTTTCCGAGAAATCTATTCCAGACTTCCCTCACATTCCATTGGACAGAATGACATCACATGCCTGTTCCTAAAATAACATGGGCAAGAGGAATGGAATTTCCAGGACTGATATCAGTCAAAGTTGATAGGCACCTTTGGACTGAGAAGAGGCATGGCCTCTTTTGAAGAAGACAGACACCCAATACTTGAACAAAGTCAGCGGTCTCTTAGTAGTGCTTGTGGTGGCAGTGACAGCTGTCATTGTTGTTGTTGTTGTGGTTTCGTCTTACTAACTCTTACAGAGCCCTGACCGTGTGCTCAAACACCGTTCCAAGAGTTATAGTATATTAGCTCCCTTAATAAACAAGAATAGGAGGTAGCTATCATTATTATTCCTGATTTAAAGAGAGAATAAACACCCTAAATAAGGTCATACCGTTAGCCAGTGATGACATCAGGATTGTAACCCAGGTGGTATGACTCCAGAGTTAGGGTTAGGGTTAGGGTTAGGCTTGCCTCTGTGGGAGGGTGCGTGTGTGAGGTGGAAGGGTGTGTGTGTGACGTGGGAGGGTGTGTGTGTGAGGTGGGAGGGTGTGTGTGTGACGTGGGAGGGTGTGTGTGTGAGGTGGGAGGGTGTGTGTGTGAGGTGGGAGGGTGTGTGTGTGACGTGGGAGGGTGTGTGTGTGGGGTGGGAGGGTGTGTGTGTGTGAGGTGGGAGGGTGTGTGTGAGGGGTGAGTTGTTTGGTTGCTAGAGAGACAACCAATGACCTCTGTCACAGCAGAGTAGGTACTCAAAAAAAAAGAGAGGAATGAATGAAAACACCCTCTGCTAGCCTTCAGTACAGTGCCTTGTATCCAGGGCTTCGAACCAGTTTATTCCAGTTTTAACCCCTGCTGAGAATTTGCATTTCCACCCCAGATAGACTGAATCAGAATCTACATTTAACAAGATCTTCAGGTGATTCTTACGTATAATACATTTTGAGAACCACTGCTTTACTAGTAGGAGCCCTAATGGTGCAGTGGTTAAAATGCTTGGCTGCTAATCAAAAGGTCGGCAGTTGGAAACCACCAGTCACTCTGGGGGAGAAAGAAATGGCAGTCTGCTTCCATATTTATAGCCTTGGAAACCTATGGGCAGAGTTCTACCCATAGACAGAACCCCAAGAAGTCCAGTAAGTGGTTGCTGTTTTTATTTAAAAAAAAAAAAAAAAAAAAAAGCCATTAGCCCATTTGTTTAAACTTGTCATATTCATAAAAACTAGCAAAGCTTATATCCTATGCTAAGCTACTCTACAGACTTCATCCAGAAGATGTCTTTTACATTTGCTTCCCACCCTTGCTTGGGTTGCTCAGTGGAGAGAGGACATCTCATTTACTATAGTGCCAGGTCTCCACAGCACCTGTGTGGAGCACAAGACACATATCTACGTGTTGCTCACATATTTCCTGTGAACTCCCTTTGATCCTCTTTCATACGCAATGAAATTCAGCTGTTACTCATACATTGTGACAGACATGCATTATCTCATTTAACATTAAGTAGGGATACACAGGTAGCTATCCTGAGTCGTAGACTTGGAGATATCTTTGTCTAACTTGAAGAAACTCAGTGAAAGAAATACAGATTTACAAACTAATTTTAACAGCTAATTATTGTCATTAGAAATAAATTCATCAACTTCCATATCTGCCAGCAGGCCAGAGATTACTTATCAGAGAGTTAATGTTTGTGAAGAAAGAGCAAAGAGAAAAACACCTAAGAAGATCATTAGGAAGTGTTTTTCCAGGGCTCGATAGCCAAAGGAAGGAGCCCTGGTGGTGAAGTGGTTAAGCCCTTGGCTGCTGACCAAAAGGTTGACGGTTCGAACCCAGCAGCCACTCCATAGATGTGGCAGTCTGCTTCCGTAAAAACTGTGGCCTTGGAAACCCTATGAGGCAGTTCTACTCTGTCCTGTAGGGTTGCTATGAGTCGGAATCGACTTGACAGCAGTGGGTTTGGTTTTTTGGGTATAGCCAAAGAACTAATACAACAATCAATGCCATCAATAGCTTTCCCTACAGTATTCAATGTCAGCTATTGATTCCCAGAAAAGATAACCCTGCTCAAAATGTGTTCTTTTAATTTATGAGCAATTCATTTAATATGTCATTCCCCCTGACCCATAGCGGGCGATTGAGCATGAAGTTCACATTCTCCTTACTTTTAAGATGGGCAGGTCTCTTGTAGGTGATCCAGCCCTGACCTCTTGTTTCGTAGATACGGAGCTCTAAGTTCCAGTTACTATTTCAAGGCTACATAGCTAGTTAAGAGTAGAGTCAGAAGGAAAATTGTAGTCCAGGGCTCTTTCCTGTCACTATAATTCCATAGTCAGTTTCTTTCCATGCCAGAGTCAATGCATTAGAGTTCATTGTCTACATTACTCTACACTGTCCCTAAAATAACTCTCCCCAAGACCTGAATTATCCACGTGTTTGTGTTCTATGTATCTGCCGTAATTCCTGACCACAGAGGTCCTTGCAGGATTTGGTAGATTATATCTTCCAAAGATGGTTACAGTAACATTTCCCATTTCACACATTCTTCTGCATTATGACCTTGCCACTTCCCCGTTAAGAGTTTATTTCTCTAACCCCTTTGAATTTGAATGGGCCCTGTGATTAATCCATTCAAAGTTGAAGTGATGCTCTGTCACTTCCGAGCAGTCTAGAACTTCTGCTTCCTGCCTTCTGCAATGTTCCCTGCTCTTGAGATGTTTTCTCTCTGAACCCTGTGACGGGATGGTGAGAAGTTGGAGCCACATGATGAGGCCGTGTGTAGGCGCTCCAGCCCAGCTATGTCTCCAGTTTACCACCAACATCATCTATCAGCCATATCAGTGCTCCATCTTGGACCTTCAGTCCAGTCCAGCTTTCAGATAACTCCAGCCCCAGCTGACAGCTAGCTGCCTGTAAGTCCACATGAAATCTCCCAATAAGCCCAGTCAACTCACAGGCCATAAGAAATATTAATTTTCTATTTTAATTCCACTAAGCTTGGGGCGATATTTTTTATTTATATACAGCAGGAGATAGAGTGGATGGCACAGAAATCAGCAGTGCTAGCCGTCCACAGATTCAGGACATCAAATTTCAGGTGCACTCTTACCTCTGCCAGGCAAGCCCGTCTTCGAGCCCCGGTGACTCCCGCGCACACAGCTCTCCTTGACAGATCCAGCTCTCCCAACTCTTCCTGTTACTGAAACCTGTCAGGTTTGAAACTGATGGCTGGGTATGTGGAATTTTCAATGCAAAAATCTAGGAGATTTGGACGTTTCTTAAAGAACATAGAAAAAGAATCCTGTATTTTTCCATATGGGCATCTCCCTTAGGTAACAAGGGTCGACAGAGGTCACAGAGCCCATGAGCAAGCTGGATACAATGTTGACCTTTCCAGAAAGCACAGAGCTAAATTTAATACTCAACCATAGTAACTCTTTTAGCCTGGAGGGACGATATATTTGCTGCTGCTTTCTAAAAGATTTTGATATTTCTATTTTTTGCTTTAACGGTCTTATTGTACACGTCTTAATTTGAAGTCATTTCCAAATCCTCCTGGAAGAAGGCAGCCTCCCAATAACACTCAAATAATATTATCCCTTACTCCAGACCCTGCTGGTCAGGTCCTCTTCAAAACCTGTGCGATACATTTTGCTCTTCTCATTTCCAACACTGTTCCCCAAAGCACAGGACTCATACCACTGACAGAACATGAGAAGGTTTAAGGTAGACAAGGAATTACTACATTTTTTATTTCAATGTTGTCGTTAGTTGCTGTCGGATCGATTCTGACTCATGACAACCCCATGTGTCAGAGTAGAACTGCTCTACAGGGTTTCCAAGGCTGGGACCTTTCAGAAGCAGATCACCAGCCCTGTCTTTCAAGGCGCCTCTGGATAGGTTTGAACTGCCAGCCCTTTGGCTAGCAGGTGAACACTTAACCATTTGTGCCCCCAGGGACTCCCTTTTATTTTAATAGTTATGTATTTTAATATATATTAGAAAAGATAAAGCTAGCGTATCACATATGTTATTAAACAGGGTAGGAGTAAATTTTTAAAAAGTGAGTTGATTTAAATAAAAATATTAAATTAATACTACTTTGTGGCTATGACCAAACCATGAACACGGTAGATAAATGATTTGGAATTACTGAAAAGTCTTTAGAGTTCTAGGTGCCCCTTCTCTTTCCAATTATTTGTTGCTGGGTAGTTGCACTTTTCTTGATAATTAATTGCCTGCCTCCTTTTAAGTCAGAAAACTATCACCTACCATGGCTGGAACTCATATAAATAACTTTTTTCTATATTTTATTTCATCAGCAGGCTTAATTCACTACTTTTTGTTGTTGTTATAATAGGAGCTTACTAAGGCCAGCTCAGCAACATTTCTATGAACGAAAGAGCTGCTTTCCAGAGACGCTCTTGCTTGTCCAAAGTTTCCCAGGGCTAGGCAGCATAGCACTGGATTTCCACATTGTTCTTAGCCCACCAGAGACCTCTGCAGAGACAGAAGCATTGCTCTCTTTGCTCTCCCCTTTGCTTCTCCAGATTCTTCATCCCTAGATGCCACACGTGTGCCAGCACTCGGCCTCTACTGCTGTTTGTCTCTACACCTTCCTCTGGCCCCTGCCACCTTCACCTTCCACATTTTATGTTACCGTTGGAGATAGCATGTTAACACTTCCTGCAAAGTTACAATTCATATGACTCATACAAATAAATCACAATTGAAACTGATTCTGGAGATATCTTTAAAAAGATAGCTTATTAGGTCCTTTCATCAGTGGGGAAGTGAACTGTTTCCATTTCTGACCTTCAAGTACTACTTAGGAATGTGTACCTCTTCAATCTTATCAGCAAATAAACTATCCCTTGTAAGCTAGATCAAGATCCACGGGCACATCCCCTGCTCTTGGATGCCTCACACACTTCCTCATTTAAGAGCTTGGAATTTACTGCCTGCTCTGAAGATACAATCCTCATCAATTCCTATTTATTAGTAGGTGTTTGAAAGGAGGCACTTTCTGACATGCAATAAAAAGCAAACCTAATGAGCAAATGGCAGTGAACTTGAGGGGCAATTTAAGAGAGGGTCTATCAGTATTCATAACTTTGACACACTATAAAAGACACTTTAGTGTAACAAAAGTGTGTCAGAAAGGATACTGAGTTAACCGAAGGGAGAATTCTCTGGTAAAATGCATAAGAACACCCATCTCAACTGATCTGAACTATTAATATTTTTTCACCTTTACTAACATCTCATTTACCACGTGTCAGATGAATGGTATTTGAGACAGCACTGATATTAACTCCCAAATGAGGTTCTATAACAATGAAAGGTGCATGAGTATTCCACTCTGGAATCTTCTCTATAATTAATACTCTTGGCCTTGCCTACATAGCTGATGCCACTCAAAAATTAGAAAAATTAACTTTGGAAATAATTCTTATCATGCTATAAATGGCACATTATAATTTCTTTATTTTTCATACAACTTATTTTTCACATGATACAGACAAAGGTTAAAGAGACATCGTCAGATTCTTAAAGGCAATTTAATATTTCAAAGCACCATATATAACATCAAACTAGGATGCTTTAGCCTATATTTTTTCCTTAAAAGATGTTTTTTTAAACCCAAGTAGACAAAAACAAAGCCCAAAACTCAAAGAACTAAATCAAAGACAAAACTTACTTGTATAGTGTCACGGAGAGGAAAATGGGTCATCATGCTTACCCTTAATTAATATAATACCAGTTGTGGTCAGTAACTGTAAGCTTTCCCGAAATCATGTCAGTCTGCTATCTATATAAAATAATGAAAAACCTTTCTCTTTTTTATCCTCTTTTTAAATAATGAAATTCCAATTAACTTTCCTTTTTGCCCTTGATTTATAGCATATCTATTTTTTGTATTATTCTTTAAAACCATCCATATATGAATGCTGTGTATTACGAAAGTTAATAATAACATTCCCAGAGAATGCAGTATAGTGCTTGGAAGCGACATGAATAACAAACCTAATAGGAACATACTGCGAGTTTTACTGCCCCAGTGTCAGACTCAGTTATTGATAGTCTTCTGTCAGATTTCCACAGGTGGCAATGCGGATGGATTATGAGGTAGCAGCATATTTCTAGAACTATTATCTCTTTCCATCTCTGTGTACCTTAAATGAAAGTACAGTTAATGAAGTTAATTTGACTAAATTCTGGGCTTTCTCAAGAGAAATATTGATAAAAAAGCAAGTGGGAAAATCAAATGACTCTATGACATTGCCCAGGATTCAAGACCACCGTAAACTCTCTTGTAATGGTTGAAACACGAAGGACTCCATCTTGGTCTGCGTTACATTTCTACATTCACTGTCAATTTGTTATGAAAGCCATGAGGCCACTTTATGCGGAAAATTGCAAAAATAAACAGAAGAATTTCACTGGATAACTTCAGGTCAAAATAAGTTACTACGTTCACTTTCCATTTGGTTTAGGCAGTGAAGACATGCTTTATGTGACCACATTCTTTGACTTTCAACTGTAAGCTGTATTCTTAAATGCTCCAATAACAATATGCAAAGCTCTGAGGGTATGTAAGAAAACATTAAACCATTGCTTTTAATATTCTTTGTGATCTTACCTCGTTCATTCATTCATTTACTCACTCACTCATTCATCACTCAACAATAATTTATTGAGCACCTGCCATGGTCCTAGTCCTCTCTTAGGACCATGGGACTCCAAAGATGGTTAACATGTGGTTCTTGCCCTTGATCAGCTTACAGTCTGGCGAAGGCAGAGGGGTAAGAAGATGCTCTTAATACAACATGGTCAGTACAATGTTAGAGTTTGCCCAGGGCATTAAGACAGTGTGTGTGGACATGTGGGAGTGGAGTAGCGAGGTAAGAGGGGGTTCAGCAGGGAGGGATTTCCTGAGAAGTCTGAACAGAGTCTTCAAGGATGAGTAGGAAATACTACCATTTAAAGAACGTTAAGAAGATGAAGAGCTAGCAGAAGGAGTACTTGGAGAAGTGGGAAGAAACCCGTTGGGGGGTGGGGAGTGGAGGCAGGGAGGAGCAAATGTTGAGTGTACTTTGACCTCTATTTTACAGGAAAAAGCTATTGAGGGTTCAGTGCAATCCCATAACTAATAATTGGTAGAGCTGGGGTTTGAGCTCAGGAGTGAAATAGTGAGATTAGTTGTGGATTTATGTAAACTACAGCAGTGGGCACATACTGGGATACCAAATATCTAGTTGAAATTATGTGTCAGAGAAATAGAGATATCATTTCTGTATTTGTTTATTCATTTATATACCAGGCGTATGATTTTTTTCTAGAGGTTATAGCAGTGAATATAGGACAAAGTTCAAAATCCTTGACCTCATGGAACTTATATTCTAGCGGGGATGGGGTGAAGTGGTGAGGCAGACAAGCAAATATGATAAAGTATATAGAATGCAAATAGTGGTCAGTGCCAATGAGAAAATAAAGCAGATAATAGGGATGGTGACATTGCGGTTTTGAATAAGTGGCCAGTAAAGGCCTCAATGAGATGGCATCTGTGTAAAGACGGTGGTAGAGTCAATCATGTGACTATCTAAGGGAGGAGTGAGGGATTAGCAAGTGCAAAGGCCTGGAGCTCGGAACATGCTTGGTGGGTTTGAGAGAAAGGAAGAAGAGCAGCAAGCTAAAGCAAAGTGAGCAAGGGTGAGATTAGTAGAAGGTGAGGTAAGAGGGGCCAGATTATATTGGATCTTTTAGACCATTGTGAATGCTTTGACTTTTAATCTGACTGTGATGGGAAACCATTACAGAGTTTTAAGCAGAAGGGTGATGTGATCAGATTCCATTTTAACAGGATCACTCTGGCTGTTGTATTGAGAATAGGCTGAATGTAACAAGGGTAGAAACAGAAAAATCAATGGGGAGGCCATTATAATTCTAGACAGAGATGGTTAGATGCTGGATGTAATCTGAAGAGGAACCAACAGTACTTACTGATGGCTTGACTGTAGAATGTGAGAGCAAGAGAAGAGATAACAATAACTGCAAGGTTTTTGGTAAATGAACAAATGAAAAGATGTATTTGCCATCAACTGAGATGATGTGGGGAGTGAAGAAGATAAGAAACTCTGTTTTTGAAGTGTTAAATCTTAGATGAATATTAGAATCTAAAATGGAGATGTTTACTATTTAGTAGATCATGTGAGTTGAGTTCAGATGAGAGATCCAGACTAGAGATATAGATTTGAAGTCATTAGTGTTTAGATGATGTTTAAAGCATTGTCCCCAAGGGTAGTATAGATACAAAAGAGACAAAGTCCATTGACTGAGTCTGGGACACTCAAAGTTGAGAGGTCTGAGAGGTGAGGAGGAACCTGGTGAGGAGACTGAGAAGAAACATCTATAAAGAGTCAGGAGGAAACTCAGGAGAGTATAATGCCCTGAAAGCAAAAAGAAGACAGTACTCCAAGAGAATGATAATTCTATCAAATGCTGCTGATGTGTCAAGTAAGATGAGGACTGATTATTGACCTTTGAATTTAGCAATGTGGGGTCCGTTGGGAGTCATTAATATATAACAAAACCAAATCCATTGCCATCAAGTCTGTTCCACCTCGTAGTGACCCTATAGGACAGAACAGAACTGCACCGTAGGGTTTCCAAAGATCAGCTGGTGGATTTGAACTGCTGAACTTTTGGTTAGCAGCTGAGCTCTTAATGATTTATTTGACAATAAATATGCCAAAAAATATATATTACATATGGGAAGTATTTTAAGGTGCCCTTAAAATAATTCGTGGAGATTGTATAAAGCAAGAAAGATGAGATATAAAAATAGGATGCTGAGAAATACCAATATTTGAGGGATGGACAGAAGAAGAGAGAGTGGTCAGACAGGAGTAAACAGACAAGGAACGGTGACCCAAAAACCAAGGAACAAAGTAATTGCAAGGAAGGAGAAGTTAATAGTATTCAACACAGTTGAAAGAACAAATAAAGAAACAAAATAAACATTTCCAGTTCGAAAATTAGATAGTTTCAAAAGATTGGTGAGATCAGAAGTCAGATTTCAGGCAGTGGGGCCAAGATGGCAGAATAAACAGACACTTCCTGCCATCCCTCTTACAACAAAGACCCCAAAAAACAAAAAAAAAACCAAGTGAACTGATTATATATGACAGTCTAGGAACCCTAATCAGCAAAGACAAAGCTGAAGAATTGGACTCAGTGGCAGGTGGAAGAAGAGACAATTCAACAGCAGTGGAAAAGTACAGATTGCGAGATCATCAGTGCTCTGCTGGCTGAGTCTGTGCAGTGTACACCAGCTGAGGCAAGCAGCATCATTCAAAGATGAGCTCACCATATCGGGTGCAGCAAAGCAGCAGTGAATCTCCACGCACCTCTAGAATCAAGTAGGAGTGACATCAGACTTGCGAAAGTTAAGTGCAAGCTTCTAACCTACTGCATGGGGCCAAAATGAGCACCCCCTTCCCAGAGTTTCACAGTGGAGAAGTGCTTCCTTCCCCTCACCCACCCTCCAACCCAGTCTGCTTTGACACCAATCCAGCGGTATTCGACAATTGCCATGCCCCTTAAGCCAGGAACTCAGGGCTGGACAAAGGCCCTGCACCTTAGCCCAGCCACTGGCATAAGGGGGTCCATGGACTTGCAGTGCCCTTCACCCCTGCCCAGAACTGTGTGGCCTTATTCAACACCGCACGTCCTCCCTCATTAGCATAAAACCGCAGGGCGTACACCTGAAGCCCATTTTCAACTGCAGCAGCCAAGGGGAGCTGCAGATTCGTGACATTTGACAATGCCCTGCTCCCTAAGAAGGGGTCTCTCCCACCCACACTGGGGGCCTGAGGGCTGGTGGTGCCACCCATTCCGTCTGGCCACCCATGACGGGTCTGAGAATTAATGGCACCTCCCAGCCCCTCCAGCCAACAGTACTGGGTGCCCAAGGACCAGCTGCAATACCTCCCCACTATGCACTCTAGGAGACAACGACATGCCCTCCACCCAGACACCCGAGGGCAGCTGTCTTGCTCTGCATGTATCTTCCCACTGCAGCCAGATACCTGTGCCTGCTCCGAACACCCCTGTGCAAACCTGCCCACCTAGGACTGTAGGTGAGAGTTGGCACTACACACTCGGTGAATGACAACTTGGACACCTGTGCTGCACCCCCACAAGAAAAGTGAACAGACTTCTGGCCTCGCACACCTAATAGCTGCTCTGACTACCTGGAGACAGGATGTGAGAGCTTCAAAAATGCCAACAACTGAAGTAGCACACATTCCCAGCATACTTGGGCATATCAAGACAAAATAAAACAAAAAGTCAAGACACAGTAAACAAACATACAATAAATAAATATAATAACTTATTGATGTCTCAGAGACAACAGTCAGTATCAAATCCCATAAAGAAGCAGGTCAGGATGGCTCCAGAAAGTGACCAAAATAAAAAACCAGGAAACCTTCCAGAGGAAGATGAGGTAATGGAACTACCTTAGTAAGAATTGAAAAGAATAGTATACAGAGCTCTCCAAGATACCAGGAAAGAAATCATACAAAACTCAGTCCAAGCCAAGGAACATACAGACAAAGCAAAAGAGGAATTTAGGAAAACAATACAAGAACAAAACGACAAATTTAACAGGCTGCTAGAAACCATAGAGAGACAGCAACTAGAAATCCAAAGGAGTAACAATAAAATTTCAGAATTAGACAACTCAATAGAAAGTCGTAGGAGCAGAATTGAGACAGTGGAAGTCAGAATTAGTGAGATTGAAGACAAATCCTTTGACACCAATTTATTTGAGGAAAAATCAGAAAAAAGAATTTAAAAAAAAATGAAGAAAGTCTAAGAATTATGTGGGACACTCTCAAGAGGAAAAACCTGCGAGTGATTAGAGTACCAGAACAGGGGGTATAACAGAAAACACAGAGAGAATTGTTGAAGATTTGCTGGCAGAAAACTTCCCTGATATCATGAAAGATGAGAACATATCTATTCAAGAAGCTCAACGAACCCTATACAGGGTAGACCCCAAAAGAAAGTCACCAACACATAGCATAATCAAACTTGCCAAAACCAAAGACAAAGATAGAATCTTGAGAGTGGCTAGAGATAAACAAAATGTCACTTACAAAGGAGAACCAATAAGACTAAGCTCTGACTACTCAGCAGAAACCATGCAGGCAAGAAGGCAATGGGATGACGTATATAAAGCCTTGAAGGAAAAAATTGCCAGCCAAGAATTATATGTCTAGCAAAACTGTCTCTTAAATATGATGGTGAAATTAGGTGATTTTCAGATAAATAGAAATTAAGGGAGTTTGTAAAAGCCAAATCAAAATTACAAGAAATATTAAAGAGAGTCCTCTGGTTAGAGAACAAACAATATCAGATGACAATCCAAGACTAGGACACAAGACAGATCATCCAGGTATCCACCCAGACAGGGAACTCACGAAAACAAATCAAAGCTAAAAGACTGAAAATAGGGAACCAGAGACATCAATATGTAAACAACAATGTCAAAACAAAAAAGATGGAATAAACAGTGTAGTCATAGAACTTTCATATGGAGAGGAAGTTAAGGTGATCTCAAAAAATAAAAGATTGGTTTAAACTTAGAAAAATAAAGATAAATTTCAAAGGAAGCTAACAAACCTACCCATCAAAATAAAAAGAAAAACATAAAGATTCAGCAAACACAAAATCAACAGTATTGAAAAAGATGAAAAGAAAACACATGAAGAAAAAGAACTCAGCACGGAAAATTAAGTGGAACAAAGAAACTGTCAACACCACAAAAAAAAAAAAAATCAACATGACAGCAGTAAACTCATAACTATCCATAATTACACTGAATGTAAAGGGCCTAAATGCACCAGTAAAGAGACAGAGAGTGGAAGAATGGCTAAAAAAAACCCACAATATATCTATATTCTGTCTACAAGAGACACACTTTAGACACAAAGGCATAAACAAATTAAAACTCAAAGGATGGAAAAAAAATATATCAAGCGAACAACAACCAAAAAAGAGCAGGAGTGGCAATATGAATCTATGACAAAATAGACTTTAAAGCAAAGTCCACCACAAAGGATTAGGAAAGACACAATATAACGATTAAAGGGTCAATACACCAGGAGGACATAACCATAATAAATATAAACCAACCCAACGACAGGGCTCCAAAATACATAAAAAAAACTCTTAACAGCACTAAAAAGAGGAATAGATGGCACCACAATAATAGTAGGAGACTTCAAAAATACCACTTTTGGTGAAGGACAGAGCATCTAAAAAGAAACTCAATAAAGACACAGAAGTTCTAAATGCCACAATCAATGAAGTTGACCTCACAGACATTTACAGAACACTCCACCCAGCAGCAGCCAAGTATACATTCTTTTCAAACACACATGCAACATTCTCCAGAATAGACCACATTTTAGGCCACAAAACAAGCCTTAACAGAATCCCAAACACTGAAATATTACAAAGCCTCTTTTCTGGTCATAATGCCATAAAAGTAGAAATCAATAACAGGAACAGCAAGGAAAAAAAAATTGAATACATGGAAAGTGAACACCTTGCTTAAAAACTACTGAGTAATAGAAGAAATCAAAAACGGAACAAAGAAATTCATAGAATCAAATGAGAATAAAAACATATCTTACCAAAACTCTGGTACACAGCAAAAGCAGTGCTTAGAGGTCAATTTATAGCAATAAATGCACACATCCAAAAAGAGGAAGGGGCCAGAATCAAAACATTAACCCTACAACTCTAACGAATAGAAAGAGGGCAGCAAAAGAAGCCCTCAGGCAGCAGAAGAAAGAATAAAGATTAGAGCAGAAATAAATGAAATAGCAGAAAAACAAGAGTCAAGAAGACCAAAAGCTCGTTATTTGAAAAAGATAAAAAAAATTGATACACCATTGGCCAAACTGACAAAAGAAAACCAGAAGAGAAAGAAAATAACCCAAATAAGAAGCAAGATGGGTGATATCACAATAGACCCAACTGAAATGAAAAGGATCATAACAGAATACTATGAAAAACTGTACTCCAACAAATTTGAAAATCTAGAGGACATGGACACATTTCTAGAAACACACTACTTACCTAAACTAACACAAACTGAGGTAGAAAAACTAAGTAAGCCCATAACAAAAGAAGAGATTGAAGAGGTAAAAAAAACCCAACAACAACAACAAAAAAACCCTAGTCTGGATGCCTTCACTGGACAATTCTACCAAACTTTCAGAGAATAGTTAACACCACTCCTACTAAAAGTATTTCAGAGAATAGAAAAGAATGGAATACTCCCAAACTCATTCTATGAAGCCAGCATAACCTTATACCAAAGCCAGGCAAAGACACCACAAAAAAAGAAAATTACAGACCGATATTCCTCATGAACATAGATGCAAAAATTCTCAACAAAATACTAGCCAATAGAATTCAACAGCATATCAAATAAATAATACATTGTGACCAAGCGGGATTCATACCAGAGATGCAGGGATGGTTCAACATTAGAAAATCAATCAATGTAATCCATCACATTAATCAAACAAAAGAACCACATGATCCTGTCAATCAGTGCAGAAAAGGCATTTGACAGAGTCCAACACCCATTCATGATAAAAACTCTCAATAAAATAGAATAGAAGGGAAATTCCTCAACATAATTAAGGGCATTTATACAAAACCAATAGCCAGCATCATCCTAAATGGAGAGAGTCTGAAAGCATTCCTCTTGAGAACAGGAACCAGACAAGGATGGCTTTTATCACCACTCTTATTCAACATTGTGCTGGAGGTCCTAGCCAGAGCAATAAAGTAAGAAAAAGAAATAATGAGCATCCAAATTGGTAAGGAAGAGGTAAAATTATCCCTATTTTCAGATGATATGATCTTATACACAGAAAACCCCAAAGAATCCACAAGAGAACTGCTGGAACTAATAGAAGATTTCAGCAAAGTATCAGGATACAAGATAAACATAAAAAAATCATTTGGATTCCTTTACACCAACAAAGAGAACTTTGAAGAGGAAATCACCAAATCAATACCATTTACAATAGCCCCCAAGAAGGTAAAATACTTAGGAATAAATCTAACCAGAGACGTAAAAGACCTATACAGTGAAAACTACAAGACACTACTGCAAGAAACCAAAAGAGACCTGCATAAGTGGAAAAACATACCTTGCTCATGGAGAGGAAGACTTAATTTTGTGAAAATGTCAATTCTACCCAAAGTGATCTACAGATACAATGCAATACCAATCCCAGTTCCAAGGCATTTTTTAATAAGATGGAGAAACAAATCACCAACTTCATATGGAGAGGGAAGAGGCCCCGGATAAGTAAAGCATTACTCAAGAAGAAGAACAAAGTAGTCAAACAGCCTGGTACTGGTACAACAACAGATACACCGATGGAACAGAATTAAGAACCCAGATGTGAATCCATCCACCTATGAACCGCTGATATTTGACAAAGTCCCAAAGTCCATTAAATAGGGAAAAGATAGTCTCTTTAAGAAATGGTGCTGGCATAACTGGATATCCATCTTTAAAAAAATGAAACAGGACCCATACCTCACACCATACACAAAAACTAACTCAAAATGGATCAAAGACCTAAATATAAAATCTAAAATGATAAGAATCATGGAAGAAAAATATGAACAATGCATAAATTTGCATAAATTGTATACAACCATGATTAACAATGCACAGACACCAGAAGAGAAACTAGATAACTGGGAACTCCTAAAAACCAAATACTTATGTTCATCAAAAGAGTAAAAAGAGAACCTGCAGACTGGGAAAAAAAATTTGGCTACAACATATCCGATAAGGGTCTAATTTCTAAAATCTACAAGATACTGCAAAACCTCAACAACAAAAGGACAAATAATCCAATTAAAAAATTGGCAAAAGATATGAACAGGCACTTCAGGAAAGAAGACATTCAGGCGGCTAACAGACACATGAAGAAATGTTCACGATCATTAGCCATTAGAGAAATGTAAATCAAAACTACAGTGAGATACCGTCTCACCCCAACAAGGCTGGCACTACTCAAAAAAACACAAAATAAGAAATGTTGGAGAGACTGTGGGGAGACTGGAATTCTTATGCACTGCTGGTGGAAATGTAAAACAGTAAACCACTTTGGAAAATGACATGATGCTTCCTTAAAAAGATAGAAATAGAAATGCTATACAGTACAATCCAGCAATCCCATTCCTAGGAATGTATCCCAGAGAAATAAGAGCCGTCACAGGAATATATGCACACCCATGTTCACTTCACCACTATTCACAATAGCAAAGAGATGGAAACAATGTAAATGCCCGTCAACAGATGAATGGATAAACAAATTATGGTACATACACACAATGAAATACTATGCAATGATAAAGAACAATGATGAATCTGGGAAATATCTCACAACATGGATGAATCTGGAGGGCATTATGCTAAGTGAAGTAAGTCAGTCACAAAAGGACAAATATTGCATGAGACTACTATTATAGGAATTCAAGAAAAGGTTTCAACACAAAAAAACATTCTTTGATGGTTATGAGGGTGGGGAGGGAGGGAGAGTGGAAGTCACTAACTAGGTAGTAGACAAGGGTCGACTTTGGTGAAGGGAAGGACAACACACAATATAGGCAAAGTCAGCACAACTGGACCAAAGCAAAAGTTAAGAAGTTTCCTAGACATATCCAAACACTTTGAGGGACAGAGTAGCTGGGACTGGGGCCTGGAGTCCATAGTTCCAGGGGACATCTAGGTCAATTGGCATGACATAGTTTATAAAAAAAATGTTCTACATCCCACTTTGGTGAGTAGCATCTGGGGTCTTAAAAGCTTGCTAGCAGCCATCTAAGCTATGTCTATTGGTCCCATGCCACTTGGAGGAAAGGAGAATGGAGAAAACCAAAGACACAAGGAAAATACTAGCTCAAAGGACTAAAGGACCAAATGAACCAGAGACTCCACCAGCCTGAGATCAGAAGAACTAGATGGTGCCCGGCTACCACCAGTGACTGCCCTGACAGGAATACAACAGTGAGTCCTAGACAGAGCAGGAGAAAAATGTAGAACAGAATTCAAATTCATGTAAAAAGACCAGATTTAATGGTCTAACAGAGACTGGAGGAACCCCTGAAACTATGGCCCCCGGATGCTCTGTTAACCCAGAACTGAAACCATTCCTGAAGCCCACTTTTCAGACAGAGTAGACAGGACTGTAAAATAAAAAATAATACACGCAAGGAACATGCTTCTTAGTTCAGTCAGATACAGAAGGCCAAATGGGCAGCTCCTGTCCAAAAGCAGGATGAGAAGGCAGGAAGGGACAGGAATTGGTCAAATGGACCCAGGGAACCCGGAGTGGAAATGGAGAGTGTGCTGTCACATTGTGGGGATTGCAGCCAATGTCACAAAAGAATATATGTGTATGTTTTTGAATGAGAAATTAACTTGAGCTGTAAACCTTCACCTAGAGTACAAAAAAAAAAAAGTCAGATTTCAGAGAGTAAAGGGTGAACAGGAGGTGAGAAATTAGACACAGTAAATGTAACTATTCTTTCCAGAAACTTGATTGTGGAGAAAAAAGAAAAAAATGCAGAAATTCTTATGATTAATGGGAAACCAATGTGTCAAAAAGAAAATAGAGGCAGTCCAGACTTGGGCTTTTCCCTGGGCTGACAAGACAGAAGAGCTAGGGCACAAGGACAGAGGAGAGAGAGGGTGTTACGGACAAAAGTTCCTGAGTAATTTCAGAGCTCCTTTAGCTCCTCGCTTCCATATCCCCGTTTGCCAGTGAACTATCTCGTAGTGAATCCATCCGTAGTACCACAGTCCCTGATATCATCCATAAATGTGTATGAATATATGTGCACATATGAATACATATATATGCCAAATACATGTGTATGTGTGTATACAAATATATATTATAAATAGGGTGTCATTTTATGTAAAATAAAAATACATATTACTTTCTTTTCCTTTTGAGACTAGTACTGTTTATTGAGTGAAGAGTATAAGAAAATTCCCACTAAATGTTTTCACTTGGAAAAGGGATCTATTAAACACATCCGTAAAATAATACTTGGCTGAGCCTGGAACCCACTAAAATTCCATGGTTCTCAAATGAAAGTTAAATTGAAATGTTTATAATTCCAGTTTATATATCCAGTCAAGTAGAATACCAACAAGGAGAACGCTAGCGCTTCTGTGATGGAAGTCTTCAGAAATGGCAAATATACTTCTGATAATATTGCAATACAGTCGGCGTTTTATGATAAGAAATAGATTACATTTCCTTGATCATATAGAATAAACAGTGAGATATACCAGTTTTCCTTTATTCAACTAAAACAATGGAAATATACAATTCAGTGTGTCTCATCTTTTTCCATATATATAGAAAGTCATTCACCAGGAGCTGGTGTGGAGGGTAATGGAGGTAATTTGAGTCCCATTTCTGTGTTTCTGGATATTTTATCTGCCTCAAACACAGCAAACGCAATGCTTACCAAATCAAAAAAGAACAATAAAAGCACGAAAACAAAAAAAAAGTTTTACATGTTAGGTGAAAGCTTATCTTTCTTTCAATCATACTTCCCATCACCCCAAAGCGTTGACATAAATTGAAAATAAAGCAAACAACAGCGTTGTCAGAAATAATCGCAGGCTAGGCCAGCCCCTCCCACTCTGCTCAACTCCTGCACAAAGAAGCTACAGCGCCTCACGGAA
This sequence comes from Dugong dugon, assembly GCA_030035585.1. Classification (NCBI taxonomy): domain Eukaryota; kingdom Metazoa; phylum Chordata; class Mammalia; order Sirenia; family Dugongidae; genus Dugong; species Dugong dugon. The sequence goes on from CM057472.1 coordinate 3,925,364, forward strand.
CAGCCCCTTAAATCTTTATTGTATTTTGCCTCTGGGGCTTGCTCATCACTGTGGGTCTAGAAGTGTCTGTTACGGTCAGAAATAACTTTAAAAAAATATTGCATCACTGAGCCCATGAGTAGTTCAAATGGCTCCAAAATGGTAAACTTGTAAAATGTAAGGGAGAGGAAGCACTTCAGTATTTGGAATAAACTGACTACTTCACTGTGTCATTCTCAGTTCTCTTGTTTTATGAAGACTGGAAATACTACGCTGAAGCAAGAGTACCTATAAAGCCCCTGAAGGTACTTGAGAATTTCCTTTCCTTCCAGGTCACAAAGATGAATAGCAAGGTCTGGAATCCAGAGCTGAGAGCTGTTCTTGAAACATGGGGCTGTTCCCCTCCCTGAGAGCTTTCTGCATGCCTGGGTTGAGAAGAGATTGGTGAAAAATACTTTGAACTGAGAATCAGAAGCTTCTGCTAGAAACTGCATGCACGGAGCAGTTGTGACAAGATTATTCATAATTTTATATTGCCATATTGTTGATGTTATTAGGCCATTTGGTTGGTGTTCTGTCTTTAGGTTACTATCTAAATGATGTAACTTTTGCTTTCAGAATAAGGAGGAGATGGTTTTGTCTGCGGGCAACACTTGTATGAGAGGAATTTGTAAGCATTCCAGAAGCAGTACATCTCTTCAAGCTGATTGGTCGTAATATTTGGAGGTTTTGATCAATCCAAATAAGGAAAGTGGATATTACACAGAACTTAGCATCATAAAACAAAGGTGACCTTTCTTAAGATGTTTTTACTCCTTGTGAGGGAAGTTTCAACATGCACATTAATGATGGTGTTCTCTTCTGTTGTGGCCTTTGCTTGTCTATCAGCAGCTGCTTATGATTTGGACATGATTGAGCACTATTATACAGATATAATATCTATATAAATGTTACATATATAAAGTACATAAATTGCGTATATCTTGATATAGATGTAGATATAGATTTAGATGTATAGAGAAAGTGCAGATGCCATCTTGGGCAACATTTCTTTGAACATTTGGCCTTTAGCCCACAAGAGTCAAAATTTATTAGGTAGTATATATTATTTGGAAACACTGGTGGTGGCGCAGTGGTTAAGCGCTACAGCTGCTAACCAAAAGGTCAGCAGTTCGAATCCATCAGGTGCTCCTTGGAAACTCTATGGGGCAGTTCTACTCTGTCCTATAGGGTCACTATTAGTCAGAATTGACTCGATGGCAACGGGTTTGGTTTTTTTTTTTTTTTGGTTTTAGATATTATTTGTCACCTTTGGTTTTAGATATTATTTGTCACCAGGGAAAATCTCTGGTAAGTCTAGAAGGACATCTCACTTCCAAATTTACATGATTAAAATTAAGCTGCCATATATTGTAGGCATGTGAGTAAAAAGATATGATTGCATGGCAATGGGAAATGGTATATAGGAGTTGGCAGACAACTGTGTTATTATCCAGTTAGAAACCATGACATCTCTAGGTCTCCAGAATTTAATGACAAGGATATAACACTCTGTTTACATTACCAGATCTCAGAATAAAGCTCATACATTAGGCCAGTTCAGTCTGGCTCTGGGACTGATCCCATTCCTCTCTCTATTTTAGGCCCCATGCTGTGGCGTAGGTCCCCCAGAAGCTTTCAATTGCATCTTTTGGGCAGGTGGGCGGGGTGGGGGGGTGGACGACTCATACTTTTGATTCTTCGAAATCACGTATGATTTCAAGGACTTGGAGGAACAATGTAAGGGCATCCAAAACCTAACAGTTATCAAAAAATAGTAACAGTTCTCTTCTGATTCCTCCAATGTCAATAATGCTTCATTAATCCTGGTGACACAGTGGTTAAGCATTTGGCTGCTAACCAAAAGGCTGGCAGTTCGAATCCACCAGCCACTCCTTGGAAACTATGTGGCAGTTCTACTCTGCCCTAAAGGGTCACTATGAGTCAGAATTGACTCAATGGGAATGGGTTTTATGGGTAACTCTGATTTAGTCAATGAGTCAGGCACTGTTTGGAGGTGTTATGGATTGAATTGTGTCCCCTAAAAATATGTTTTGTAAATTCTAACCTCTGTGCCTCTGATTATAATCTCATTTGGGAATAGGTTGTCTTTGTTATGTTAATGAGACAGGATTAGTGTAGGGTATGTCTTGAGTCAATCTCTTTTGAGATATAAAAGAGATTAAACAAGTGAGCAGAGAAGAGATGGGGTGAGATAGATGCCAAGACACATGGAGATTCCCAAGGAACCAAGAAGCAGAAGCTAAAGAGACAAAGACCTTCCTCCAGAGCCATCAGAGAGAGAAAGCCTTCCCTGAGAGCCAGGCTCTGAATTCAGACTTCTAGTCTCCGAAACTGTGAGAAAATAAACTTCTGTTGATTAAAGCCACCTACCTGTGGTATTTCTGTGATAGCAGAACCACATAACTAAAACAGCAGGTTTAGAAGACATTATCTAATTGCTGTAATACTGAAAATCAGTGCATCTATCATGTCTATTTGGTAGATGAGAAAAGTGAAAAATCAAGATTTAAATATTTTGTCCATCATCACCTGGTTTGAAAAAAAGCAGAACTCAGATGCAGCTTTGACTATTCACAAAGCACATATTCTTTTCTTAAAAATTGAAACAATTTTTTAAACTTTTCTTGAAGATATTTTTAGTCTTAATGAAAAATTGCAAAAAAGGCGTAGAAAGTTTTGTATATCCTTCCTTCAGATTTCCATAAAGTTAATATCCCACATAGGACAATTAATGAAATCAGAGAACTGGTATTCATAGAATACTATTTTTGAGGAATTTGAGGTTTGTTTACATTTTTCTCCCATTCTATCTGGGACCATCTACTGTGTCCCTCGTCAGAATTTGTTGTTAGTGGTAGCTGGGCACCATCTAGTTCTTCTGATCTCAAGATAGATGAGGCCATGGTTCATGTGAACTATTAGTCCTGTAGACTAGTTTCTTCTTTGAGTCTTTGGTTTCCTTCTTTCTCTTTTGCTCCAGACGATTTCAGACCAATAGTTGTGTCTCAGATGGCTGCTAGTAAGCTTTTTAGACCCCAGTTGCTATTCACCAAACTAGGATGTAGAACAATGTTTTTATGAACTATGTTACGCCAGTTGACAGAGTTGTCCCCCAAGACTATGGCCTAAGCCTTCAAACCCCGTAAACCAAACCCATGAGGTTTTTGGTTATGTCTAGGAAGTATCTGCAACTGTGCCTCCTATGTGCTTTATTTTATATATTTATATGAATATATATGCAGCACACACAAACATGTATACACATATGCCCACAGATACACCTATACATGCACACCCATATACTCACACGTGCCTTCCTGTACACATCTATACATTCATATCTACCTATGTAACCACACGCATATTTTTTGGTTGTTAATTACTGTTGTTGCCAAATGTTATAGCATTTACCAAAATTGTTCCTTATTCTTGTATACTTCTTAGTGCCATAATTTACCTTGGTCAAGTTGTTATATCACAATTTAAGTTTTTATTTGCTATTCTGTAAGGAGAAACACACACTCCTACGTAGGAGGATCACTTTCAGGTAGTTGATTTACTGATCATATATGCAGTATATATATATATATATATATATGTATATATGTACATTTTAAATGGCTGGCAATAGTAATATTTCAGATTTCTTCCTACACATATCCCAATGTACATATAAGTCAATTCCCCATAAAATTATTTTTTCAAATCTATCGTTATCTCAATCTTTATTTAAAATTTATAATATTTTATGCAGACTGTGGTACACAGAGTGCCCACCCACAAAAATGTCCATGTCCTAGTCCCCAAAATCTGTGGATATGGCATGTTGCATGGCAAAAAGAGCTTTGCAGATGTGATTAAGAATCTTGAGATAGGGAGGTTATCCTGGATTATCAGGTGGGCCCAATGTCATCACAAGGGTCAGAGAAGGAGTTTTGATGAGGGAAGCAGAAGTCAGAGTGATATGCCCATGAGCCAAGGAAAGTAGGTGGCCTATAGAAGTGGGGTAAGCCAAGGAACAGATTCTTCCCTAGAACCACAAGAGGAATACAGCTTTGCCAACACCTTGATTTTAGTCACCTGAAAACTATTTTAGACTCCTGATCTCCAGAACTGTAAGATAATTTATGTTGTTTTAAGCCACTGAGTTTGGGGCAATTCGTTACAACAGGAATAAAATAAACCAAACCTGTTGTTGTCGAGTCAACTCTGACTCATAGCGACCCTATAGGACAGGGTAGAATTGCCCCATAGGGTTTCCAAGGAGCAGCTGGTGGATTCAAACTGCCGACCTTTTGGTTAGCAGCCGTAGCTCTTAATCATTGTGCCACCAGGGCCCTGACAGCAGCAGTAGGAAACTAAAATACACACAAACCCACTCTTATCGAGGTCAGCTTCATTCCCCTATTTTATTTCAGTCTCCTTCCTCACTCAACATTTATCTAAGACTATTCAGAAAAAATGTGCTCATGGTCTTGCTATTGAAAGTAGAACTGATTACTGTATATATCTAAAACAATATTTTGTCTTCAAACATATTAAGTGTATTTTCAAAACATTTACAACTCTTATTTTAATAAGAGAGAACCACTTAGAAAAATTAAAGTACTGTCACATAATGAAAATTCTATTCCAAAATGTGCACACATTTGAAATGTTCATGCTCTGGAAAAAAAAGAAAACTCAAAAACAACTTATTACTCTGTGGTTTATTTGTATTGACACAGCCAAAGGGTAATGCCATGTGGGAAAAGAGAGTTTCTGTGTGCTGTATCAGTCGGAAATGCCTTAGCTGACACTGTCTCCATGAAACAGTGAAAAGTAATGGAAAAATCATAAGTCTCAAATACTGGAAGCTTTCGAAGCTCTGTTTGGATCAAAGTTTACATTCTCTCATGTTGTTGAATGAATTTTTCCGTGTTTGAAGTCTTGGAAAATTGGAAATTAGAAAATTAAGTTAATCATATTCCTCCTTTCTCTCAAATCAAGTATGTCAGAATAAATTTTTAAAAAAACAAAACAAAACTTTTTTTTTTTCCCTATTTTAAGGATTGGTGCTTAGTTTTTACTTTAGGTAGTACCTACTGGCTCTAATATTTAGGCATGCTCTAGGAATCAGAAGACCTAAGTTCTAGCTCCAGAGTAGTAGATGACCTTGGAAAACTATTGAATATTCCTGTTTTATTTCATTTTTAACACTACATGCCCTAGCTACCTGGCTGGAAACAAGTGAGAGAAAATAAATTAAAAAGAAAAAAATTTAAACTTAAATTCAACTCTCGATTGAAATAAAAGGTATTATTTAAGAAGAATTCTTAATACCTGGAAGTAAGATGTAAGATGTCCCCAACCTTCTTTCATTTTCTCCTTTGGAATTACATGTGTGTGTATAGATGCCTGGGTGGTGAAATTTGACTTGACCTGGAAAGCTTGCACTTGATCACTAACCTAAAAGTTAGTGGTTTGAACCGACCCAGCAACACTTCAGAGGAAAGGCCTGGTGATCTGCTTCCGTAAAGATTATAGCCATGAAAACCCTATGGAGCAGTTCTACTCTTATAGCACATGGGGTCACTGTGAATCAGAATTAACTTGATGACAAAGGGTTTTTTTTGTTTTTTTTTTTTTGTTTGTTTGTTTGGGGTGTGTGTGTGTGTGTGTGTGTGTGTGTGTGTGTGTGTGTGTGTGTTTATATCACAGGCTGATCCTCACTTGTTAACAAATCTCAGAAGATATATACAGATTTCCACAATAATTGTAGACAAATTATTTAGGTCTATTTTTTTTAAGTTAAAAAGTAATAGAGATTCACTTATTTCATTGTTGACATCTATAAATAAGAAAAGCAAAATTGTAAACTCTAACAAGTTTATTACGCTCATAGTTAAGGTTCAGGTTGATCTTTTTAATATTGCAACAAGCTCACACATCATCAATCACTTAGAAATAACCCTGGCTCATATTGAATGGACTAATAAATCAAGGAGATGTTTGCTGTTTCCAAATTATTGTCAATAAGTTGAATGAGGAGGTGACTATTCAATAACTAATGCTTTTAAACCAAACTCTTCATTTTTTATATTAATAAAGAAAATAAAAAATAGGTGAATCAAAAGTATAAAGCATATCATTATAAACGCAAGAAGACAGTAACAATCATGGTAAAATATATATTCATTATAAACAACTTACAACCATTGTTATGTATGATTTCTTAGTTTTGTAGTTGAGGATATGGTTTCTGATAGTCTTAACTGTGTATGGAACTAAAAAATGAGACTCAAAGCCTCTTTTATGTTGAAGGGGTGAGAAAATAGTGGGGGTGGCGGAGTATGGCAACCATGAAGAGGATGGATGGGAATCAATCAAAATGAACTGCAGTTGTGACAATGCTCATGCAGAACCTGTACATAGACCAAGAGGCAGAACAGAAAAACTGGATACTGCATGGTTTAAAATCATGAAAGGTGTGCATCAGGGTTATATCCTTTCACCATACTTATTCAATCTGTATGCTGAGCTAATAATCCGGAAGCTGGACTATATGAAGAAGAAAGGGGCATCAGGATTGGAGGAAGACTCATTAACAACCTGCCATATGCAGATGACACAGCCTTCCTTGCTGAAAGTGAAGAGGACTTGAAGCACTTACTGACGAAGATCAAAGACCACAGCCTTCAGTGTGGATTACCTCAACATAAAGAAAACAGAAATCCTCACAACTGGACCAATAAGCAACCTCATGATAAATAGAGAAAAGATTAAAGTTCTTAAGGTTTTCATTTCACTTGAATCCACAATCAATGCCCATGGAAGCAGCAGCCAAGAACTGAAACGACATATTGCATTGGCCAAATCTGCTACAAAAGACCTCTTTAAAATGTTGAAAAGCATAGATGTCACTTTGAGGACTAAGATGCACCTGACCCAAGCCATGATATTTTCAGTCACCTCATGCATGTGAAAGCTGGACAATGAATAAGGATGACAGAAAAAGAATTGATGCCTTTGAGTCATGGTATTGGTGAAGAATATTGAATATACCATGGACCAGCAGAAGAAAGAACAAGTCTGTTTGGAAGAAGTACAGCCAGAATTCTCCTTAGAAGCGAGGATGGCAAGACTTAGTCTCACGTACTTTGGAAATGTTATTAGGAGGACCAGTCCCTGGAGAAGGACATCATGATTTGTAAGGTAGAGGGTCAGAGAAAAAGAGGAAGACCCTTGATGAGATGAATTGACACAGTGGCTCCAACAGTGGGCTCAAACATAGTAACGGTGGTGAAGGTGGCACAAAATTGGGCAATGTTTCATTCTTTTGTACATAGGGTCAATGAATCAGAACTGAATCAACGACAGCTAACAACAACAACAATGGCAATGCACATGTGGAAATAGAGAAGAAAATGAAGTATAGGAAAAAAAATTGCTTGGGAAAGGGGAGAAAAATTCAAGAGCTTGAGAGGAAAGAAGAAGATCCAACATACGTTGGTAGTGAAAGAGAGTACCAGTGGCCAAGACCCTTAAGAAACGACCATACGTAGAGAATATCTAGAACTACTGTGCTTTAGCACTAACCAATATAACAAGATATTATAGAATGAACTGGAAGAAATAGTACAGTTCATCATGAAGCAGGTTTACATTCTTAGAAGCCTGGTCTACGGGTACTATAGATACTCTAAAAAAAGCTAGGCAAGGATGGGAGAACACACACACACAAAAAATGAAAATCAGACATTGACATTGGCCGCAGAACTGTCTGATACTCCAAGCAAAAGAAAGACTTCTCATGAAATAGAGTCCAGGAGTCCTGAGTGGGCTTAAACAGGCATAGAGTGAGGAAGAAAGAGGTGAAAGGAAATCACAAGACAGGGAAATGGAGACAGCACTAACCATTTTGACATTCTTGAAACTCTTTTAAGACAGTTAGGTGAAATGGAATTTGCACACTTATGAAAACAAAAACTGTGGATTCAAATTCCAATTTTGGTCTTGGAGAAATTGGTATGATTAGTTGAGAAAAGCAATGGAGTCAAACAACCTATGTTCAAATCCTAGCCCAACCAAGTACTAGCTAAGTAAGATCTTTACAGTACTGGTGTGTGATGGTATAGGTTTTGTGTCAACTTGGCTGGGCCGTGATTCTCAGGGGTTTGGCGGTTATGTAATGATGCAGTTTGGCACTTACGTTATGATGTTATTTAGCAGCTATGTAATGATGTAGTCATCCTCCATGATGTGATCTGATGTTATCAGCTAATTAGTTGTAAGGGGGAGTTTCTTTTGGGGGTGTGGCCTGCATCCAATCTATGTATGGATGTTCTGGCAAAGCTCGCTTGCTTACTCTGCATCCTACATCTGACTTGTCATCATCTGACCCCCAGTTCTTGGGACTTGACCCAGTGGCCCACTGTGTTGCCTGCCTGTCTTGGGATTCACCAGCCTCTGCTGCCTGTAAGCCAGCAAACTGCCATCTGACCTGCCAATCTTGGGTTCATCAGCCCCTGCAGCTTTGTGAATCAGGGGAAGCCTGATGCCTGATCCACAAAGTTGGGACTTGCCACCCTCTACAACCATGTGAGCCATTTCCTTGAACTAAATCTCTCTGGGTACACATACATGTTTCACTGAGTTTGCTTCTCTAAAGAACCTAGCCTACGGCACAGTGGTTGCAGTTCTAAGATTTTATTGATTTCTTCATCTTTAAATTGAGAATATTAATAGTCCTTCAGGATTGTTGTGAGAATTAAAAATCTATTTAAAACTCATAGTATTTACGCCAATATTAGCTGTATCATTACAATATTAATTACACACCCATGAGCAAATCCCTGAACCTCTGTCCATTTTAGTTGCCTAATCTGTAAAATGGAAGTAATGATAACACATTTATACAATGTGTCTGGCACATAATAAACTCACAGCAAATTGTAGTTATTATTATTTTAAAATTCACTGGTTTCAATATAACCCAAATTTGAATTTATACAGATGATGTATTTAGCATCTGATTTATTTTTTCAGTTTACGTATTTGATACATTTTATATCAAGAGGTAAAGTAGAGGGTTAGCAAAAAAGAGGAAGACCCCCAACGAGACAGACTGACATAGCTACGTGGCACCATGATAGCGCAGGACCAGGTAGTGTTTCCTTCTGTTGTACATAGGGTCACTATGAGTTGGAACCAACTCACTGACACCTAACAACAACACCATATCAAGAGGAAGGAATCCCACACAGATCGATACTGATACTTACACTCTTCTCAGGAAAAGCACAGAGGATAAAGCTTCAGAATGTCATTAGGCCACCAAAATTCAGATTGTCTATCAACTAACTTTAAACCTACTTCGAATTTTCCAAAGCCATGATCATGTCTTCCGGTAGTAAGAAGCTATAAGTAGTTGCCTCTGAGAAAGACAGAGTTCTGGATATACCAAGATCTGTTCTCTGAAAGAGTAGAAGGAAGAGACAAATTTATTTTAAAAGCACTGCCTGATTTCCATTAGCCCTTGTTTCCTTTATATTGCCATCATTCTTCCACATACTCTGCAGCTTCTAGTACCATGCTGGGTGCATAGAAGCTATAAGCAAATACTGACTCATTTGAGTACTTAGAAGCAAGAGACTGAGTGTTCCTCACAATATTTTCTATGCTGCTGTAATCAAAGACCCCAATCAACCATTTTTCCATAAACATAGATGTATAATAGGTGCTAACTGGGACCTATATTATTAATTGATTTCCAAGTTTAAAAAATACCATACAAGTTAAAAACGAATATAATTAGAACAAAATACAATCCAGTCTTCTTTATTGGGGATCCATATTGCTGTCATTATAAATGTCACTTTTCACCACCATGTTGCTTACCAATCAGAACTCATTCTGAAATGCCAGTTTTTGTGAAAAATTTTATCCGGTTGTCCAAATGGTATTTGGACAAGAGAAAAAGTTTTCTCTTTGGGTTCATTTTCAGGTTGTTAGCCTAACCTAAAATAGAGCTGCTTTAAAAGTCTGACCAAATGTTTACTTAAAACAGAGAAGGGACAGCTGAGTGTTGAGTGATAGTGTTACATTGAGTGAAGACAGGACTGTAAATAACTCTGCAGTTTGGAAGTGAATGATGCTTTTGACAGAGACAATTATGTCGTATTGACAACATTGATGTCAAACACTTGAGTGAAAATATGAGATTGACTATCAGCAGTTTCCACCAGTGATCACTTGAAATAGTTCTTTGAGATATAGCAACAGTAACAAATGCATTCCTCCCAATTCCACTACTTTGCACTCTTTTCTTCCCTTACAGCTAGTTTAATCCACTTACGCTTTGGAGGAAAGGGCCTAGTTGTTCACACTTCATCAAAGGAGGATCGAATACTCTTAGCTGTTTCTTTTTAAGTTAATAGTTTCCAGGGCATCATTAGGTACTTTTGTCCCCCCTCCCAACAAGAGAATTCAAAATACCCAAGAAAAGAAGCCAAGCTCTGAACTTCCTAGAAGTAATTACAATTTCTAAGTTAGAATTGGCATAGTTGAATAAGGCCTTTGTCATGAAAACCTTACACAGGGCTCTTACCAGCTTTCAAAGTCATTGTTCAGTTAACTGCTAAATACTGGCTTACATTTCTAGGTGGGGCGTATTCTGCATGGTAAGTGTTGCGGTTTGGAAAAATGTCATATATTGGGAAGTCTTGATGGGTAAATTATTTCTACCATATTGATCTTCCTATTCCATTCAGTCATTGTAGTGTTGAAAAGTATTTGACAAGTATTTTTATTGTATAGAAATCATGATTTTTGTAATATGCTCTAAAGGTTTTGTATTCTTTAGTATTCAAATTTTTTAAGACAAAAAATAAGTTTAATATTTGTTAACCCAGGTTTTGTTGTAAAAATTATCAGATTGTATTCACGTTTTGGAGTTAGACCAATCATATTCTGTGTATAACGTCTGTGAGTAACTGAATTTGGACTTGGTCACAAGAATTGGGGCAGGAATTTCTGAGGGCAGAGAAGATCTGAGTGGGAAACGTTTGGCCTCTTGTTCTCAGGAGCTACAAAAGGGTATTTATCTTGGTGAAGTGCAGTGTCACGTAGGCCATGCTGTTCATGCTGCCATAGTAGCCTTTCATGGTGCCATGTGGCGGTGACAGGAATCCTGAATGGAAGACACTCTTCTTATGATATGGCCTTTCTACTTGGGGTGGTGAGATGGACAGGCAATTTTTTATTTTATTTTATTATTTTATTTATTTTTTTTTGTACTTTAGGTGCAGGTTTACAGAACAAAAAGTTTCTCATTAAACAGCCAGTACACATACTGTTTTACGACATTGGTTAACAACTCCATGACATGTGAACACTCTCCCTTCTAAACCTTGGAGGACCTTTTTTTTTTTCTTTTGGTAAAAATATACAGAGCCAAAGTTACACCACTGGACAGGCCATTTTTTTGTTTGTTTGTTTGTTTTTAACAACAAATGGTATGGGCCTTTTGTAAAAGGATATGTGATTTCCACATGGAAAGAAGGCATCCAGCATAGGGATGTTAGAACCAAACCCTTTAAAGCAAGTACCACTCTGTGAATTATGTGTCAGTTTTTGAAGGCTTAAAATTTAGCCAGGAATTTGTGAGTGTACTTATACAGAGATATTCTCTCCAAGAAGGGAAAAATAAAATCCATCAAGGGAGAGAAACCTAAACTAAGAATGCATTGTAATTAAAGCAAATACATTCATTCATTCACTATATGACAATAACTGACATTTTGTTTCATTAAAAAAGAATGTCTTGAAATATAATTTAATAAATTACCTTTGCAACTGGGTTCTACAAATCCAACTACTTACTGTTTTAAAACAATATCTAAATCTTTTCCTTATAGTAGACTGATGGGGTATAGAAAGCACTTCTTAGTGTGAAAGATTATCTAAAGGGTAACGTCTTACAGACCTAGTATACTTAATTTTGTTTCTAAAGCAGCACATGTTAACTAGGGTTTTTTTTTTTTTTTTTTTAGTCACTAGTGAAATAACAGATGTTTTTGCCATAGACCCATCTTGCGATACAGAAACACGGGAGATCATTCATTAATGCAGACTTTATAATTATACTTCACCTCCCTGGGTCTCAGGCTCCTTCTCTGCAAGGTGATATGACTGAACTACGTCATGTCCCAGACGCTTCTGGTTCTAAAATTTCATCAGTCTGTGATCCTTAATCAGAGAGCTGCTTTGATATATTCTCATGTGAATGCTGTTTTGTTCTAAGCTGGATTTTTTGTGAAGTATTTTATTTTATTTATTTTACTATTTTAGAGAGTTAATAAAGCTTTTTTCTATAATGAGACATTTTAAAATACTGCCTCTGTAAAATTTGTTCTTCTATTGAGTTTAGATGGTTTTGCTCATTATCATCAAATACTAGAAAACTTTGTGTGCGTATCCTGTGTTGGCGATTTATTGCAACGTCTTCATCACACTCTTATAGACTGGAGTTACGAGAGGTTTTTACTAAATCAGATCTAGAAAATGGTGGTATTAAAATGTGTTAGAATGCCTTGGCTGGTATTTCTCTCTCTCCCATTCTCCATTTTTTCAACAATATCGGAGAATACCCACAGTGTTGTCCAGCACAGTGCTAGGAGCCGAATGTACATTACTAAATGGAGGTACTTTTTTTGCCCTCGTGGAGCTTATTATATAGTGGGGAAGGCATGTATTAACAAGTGTATGTCCAAATGAATTTATAATTGGATTATGAACAAACAGGAGAGAATACAGAAACTGGAAACGTCCTAGGGGGAAATGATTATATTATGGAACTGACAAATGCCTATTTTATAAGGTGGCCTCAAGTGGAGACTTGAAGAAAGTGTAGGAGTTGACCAAGTAGAGGTTTCAGATGAGGTGCATTCCACTTAGCGGGAACAGCATGACAAGGACCCTACAGGAGAAAACAGTTGGTACTTTCAAGTCATCTAGTGTGTAATGACATGGGATGAGTTTGGAGTAGGTCATACAGGGATTTTGTAATTTATCTTGAGGATAGGTTGATCATATAAGCTATTGACCAAAATGGGAAACTTTGGAGATAGAAAGTGGGCACTATTAATGATTAAGCTGGAGCAACAGGCATAAATCAGGTCTGTCCCAAGAAAAGCAGTACAGAGGGTTACCAACTTAAAGATAATATGAAGACAAATCTTTTAGGCAGAGGAATAGTAAAATTTGATTTATATATTTGAAAGATCACTGTGGCTACTATGTGCAGAGTGAATTGGAGGAGAGGAAAAATGAAAGCAGAGTCTTGCAATAGTTCAGGTGGGGAATGAAATAGGAAAAAAAGGACACATTTGAGATATATTTTGGAAGTAGAATTGATAGAACTTGGAGACAGATTGGACATAGGTAGGGAGAAGAAGAAGGTTGTCAAAATGACTCCCAGGTTTCCCTTTGTATAACTGGGTAAATAGAAGTGCCATTTATTAAGAAGTGGAAAATTTAGAAAATTAAGAAGCAGATTTGGGGTGGGATCAGGGAAGGATCAAGAGATTAGTTTGGGAATCCTTAATAGAAGATGCTGAGAAACCTCCCAATGGAAATAACATGTAGAAGGTTATACTTTAGAACAGCAATCTATGTAGTGGATAAAAATTTACGGGCTATAAACATATAGATGTCATTTAAAGCATGAGATTGTTGGAAATTACTAGGTAGGGATATTCAGATGATGAAAGAAGTTGGCCCAGAATTGAGTCCTGAGGACTACAAAATTTAGTGGCAAGTAGGGAAGAGACAGCCGTGTCTTTTGGGCAGTTATGGGAAGCAGCCTGCATACCTCTCAGGAGGTCTCAGAGGAATCAGTCTCTTTACCCCGCTAGCCTGCAGTCAACATCTCCAGAACACTCTTGTGTTGTTTTTCCTCCTCGCCTATTTCCCTCTTGCAGGTCCTGTCTCTTTGGATCACCTCTCGAATCAACTACTTGCAGACAAATCCTCGTATCAGGCTCTCCTTTGGGCCTGAGAAGAAAGAACCAACGGAAGAGAAATATGACCAGGATAGAGTGTTACTGAAGAAAACAAGGGGCTATGTCAAGAAGAAGGGAGTGGGAAATAGTTCTTACTGCTGCTGAGACGTTGACCAAGAAAAATACTGACTTGGTGACCTAAGCAAGAGCTAGAATGGTGGACATATAAGCAAGATTGTCTTGTGAAGTGATGCAGCTGAGCTTGGATTTGAAGGGGAGCTGAGAAAAAAGAGACTGGTCAGAAGGGGATGTGGAGTCCAAGTGCTTTTTTCCCCCTCTATTATTTTTTAAAGGTGAATGTACGAGATATCAGAGCATGTTTGGATGCTGATGGGAATGATACGTTAGAGAGAGATTTAAGAAATATATATATAAAAAAAGAGTTAACTGAAATACTAAGAAAGAATTCTGAGAGAAGACTTACTCCTTTGTAATAAGAGGGAAGAAGGAGATAAGTGCAAATGAATATTTAGCAATGAGGGGATATGTGGTTTCTATATTCTCAGTCAACAGTGAACTCAGGTCATCTGCTGAGAAGAAAAGGGGCTGAACAGTCTGAAGAGCATGGGGATCAACTTAGTCTCGCAATCACGAGTGACCGTCTGAGGCTGGTGACCGCTAATTACCCACGATCCCAATCTGCCCTGCTGTAGGGTTTTTCTCTGGCAATTTCTGTGTATGCTGACCCAGAGAAGACACATTGTTGGATTCATCTGAGTTTGGGGTTTTGCAAGGTGGACGCCATGGAAGGAGCAAGAGCCCAGGGATTGAAGGTGTTTGCAAAAGTGTGATGATCAAGAGGGACAGTGGAGTATCAGCCACTGAAGGAGGGAGGTGGACTCCAGAGGGGGATGGTAAATAAAAATTGAATGATAAGGATAAAGGGTAAAGGGTTGCACTTGTCTGTGAGATCACAGAATTGTCACGTTCGGTGTGCTCTAGCAAGTGAACTAGAAGAATAGAAGGTGGGACGAGTAAGGAGGATTTTTGAACGAGTGATTTCTCTTGTGGCATAGTCTGCTGGTGAACTCTGTTGTGTATTACAGCTCTCTAAATTCCTACATATTCCACTCGATGTGGCGATAGGGCTATACAGTGATAACGTGCATTTTATTTTGTCTTAAAACAATTGCATTTACCATTTTCCCATTTGTCAGAGTCACTCCTTCGAGCTGGGCTTGAATTGTCACATTACCTGTTTTTGGATGGTATCATGAATCCAAAGTAATTTCCTGTGATTCTGGGAGCCATCTCTGACTTCTTCTGCATTACTGTGGGGTTTCAGGCAAACTAAATTGAGGAAATCCTGATGCTGAAAACAGAGGTCATTATTTCCTCACAGAAATTTATAGTGTCCATTTTCAGTGATATGCCAGTTGACATCTTATGCTCTATATATACTAAACTATTTATAGGTATGTAACTATGTCTTTTTTTTTTTTTAATTTTTATTTCTGGGCCTTTGTGTGTGCCTTTGCCTGAAATGACTTCCTTCTATTATCTCATATTCTTCCTTCAAATGCTGTACAAACATTATCGTCTATGTGATATCCAGCATGACCATTCTTGACCTTGCTCTCAGGCTGGTTAGTTCATTCATCCCCTTTGCTCACATGGAATTTTCTATTTTCTATTTTGCCATACTCTATTATAATAATTTATTTACATGACTGTCTCTTTCCTCGGTTGTGAGTTTTTGAAGACAGAGAATATGTTTATTTATCTTTGTATTCTTAATGCCTAGCCCAGTTCCTGGCATATTTTTGGCGTTAAGCAAATATTTGTTGGCAAAAATTAAGAAATGAACTCTGATGAATTCCATTTATCTTTTCATAAAGGACACGGCCATCACCAGGAATCATCACAATATTAAATGCATAAAAATTGTAAGCTTGTTTACTGAAACTTATATTGTTGACTATCAGAAGGAAAGTGTCACCAGACACATTTTCATAATGAAGCAGATGTATAATCTGCATTTCTGACTCCTGAGCTGTGATGGACTAGGTGTGGGCTAGGAGGTTAGAGAGGAAGGGGAGATGAGGCAGTCCTTCTCGATTTATGAGCAGGACCTAGGAGCAGAGATTACAGTGCAGAATGGCAATCAGATTAGAAGGGTTGATGAGATCCTAAATACACCCTCAGCCCCAGGAGAGCCTGGGGGAGCTATCTTGGAAGGTCTAGAGGCCGTTGGGGGAGGGAAAAACGAGGCCTCCCACCACTAAAATAATGAGAGATAAAATGAAACCCACTTATCTGATTTTAGAATTTTATCTGGACATAGAAAGCTTCAAATTATTTATTTATACACAGCGATGTCAAGCTCTATCTACTTCTACTCCAAAGGGAACTCTTAAATAATCAAATAAAATGTTGAGGTTTCCTGCCCGAGTTATTCAAAGAAGAGGAAAAAAATAAAAGATAAGACATGAAGGGTTTTGTGATACTCTTGACTCTTTCTAATAACGTATTTTTAAGTGGAACATCCAGAATTATTACTCGTTTTATTTTATTTAATACAGAAAAGGCTCACTTTTTACTGAGCACATTTATATGCATCAAGTCTACATAATTGTAGTTTTTTTTATCTTCATGTTATAGAAAATAAAACATTTGCTGAGTGAGGCAATACTTCAAACCGGTCAGTTTCACCCAGAGGTAGGGTTTAAATGTTTACATATTCTTATTCATAATTTATAATAAAAACTCATTTTACATGATTTTAACCGTTTATGCTTAGCGCACATCTTAGACACTTGCATAAGATACTTTTAATAATGTCAATATTACAATGGCACAAGTTTTATTTTAACTTTAAAAATATATTTCCTTTTTAACATAGTAACTTAAACAGATAAATCTGTTAATAGTTTCAGGAGAACAGTAGGTTAAATGACTGATCATTTTTCCAGAGAGAGAAGCTGAGGGAGACAATTTGATTTATTAGAGGCTATTCCCAAAATTTGGAAAGCAAATAAATGAATTTTATTTTAGAAGACACGAAGGCAAATTAATGGTACGAACAGATCTAGGGGCCCTGGTACCCAAATAAGTAGATTTTTATTTACCTGTTTTTGTTTCTCCTAACTTTAAAAGATTCTAGGTTTGAGATGCTGGGGAGGGAACATCTGTGTGGCTTCAGAATATTGAAGAACGACGTTAGATTTAGGCAGGGAACAAGGGACATAATAAGAGAGAGACAAAAGGAAGTGGGAAATTAGGACAATAAACCAGAAAAAAATAAACAAACAGTTCCTGGTGAGTCGACGCCAACTCATGGTGACCCCATGTGTGTCAGAGTAGAGCTGTGCTCCACAGGGTTTTCAATGGCTGGTTTTTCAGAAGTAGATCACCAGTCCTTTCTTCCAAGGTGTCTCTGGGTTGGACTTGAACCATCAAGTCAAGCACTTAACTGTTTGTACCACCCAGGGACTCAATTAGGACAATAAACGGGGAAAAAAAGAAAAGAAAAAGAAGGAAGAATGCAAGAGAAGGAGCTATACACGATCATTAGGAGCGCTAGGGTTCCACCAATCACCTGGGGAACCCAGCGGGGCTTCTGTTCCCATGGCCCCATTTTAGATGGACGGCAAATAGAAAGCTTCCTGATGATAATCAAATAAACAGGTCCACAATCTGCTTTATTTTCGGTGTGGCACAATATCTACCTATAAAGGCAGAACTCAGGAGTCAAGTCACATAAAACAGGAGCTGACTCAAAACAGTAGTCCAATATCCCAGGCACAGAGGTAGACAGTAAACTTCCTATTTGGGTCTATGCAGTTGGGGAGACATGGAGCCCTGGTGGCTTAGTGGTTAAGAGCTTAGGCTGCTAACCAAAAGGCTGGTGGTTGGAATCCACCAGCCGCTCCTTGGAAATCCTATGGGGCAGTTCTACTCTGTCCTGTAGGGTCACTATGAGTCAGAATTGACTCAACGGCAATGGGTTTGTTTGGGGTTTTTTTTTGGTTTTTAATGGGGGAGAAGGAAAAAAAAAAAGGAAGCCAAATATCTTGACTAGTCTCTCATGATTCTTATGTTTTAAAGCATAATGGAGATCATCAACTTCCTAATTCTAGTTTGTCACTTCTAGATCATTGATTTCTACATTTATTTGGAAATTCCTTTCTTCTCGAGTGTCATGCCGTTAGATTATACTGTTTCTTCTCTTTCTCATTGCTGTCTTCCGCCAATCACCAGGGTACTGACCTGCATTCATTGAATAACTAAGCACTTCCCTAGCTTCTTTTCCATATCAGTTCTATTGATTATCCTGGATGATTTCCACCTTCATGTGGATGACACATCCAACATCCTTCTTAACCTCTTCTACCCTGATGATCTTCATCTTTCCTCTTGGTCACCCAGCTCCACTAGAACTGGTGTTCAACCAGTACACACTAGCCGTTAAAATACTAAAATACTTACATGTTGTTGTTGTTAGGTGCCGTCGAGTCGGTTCTGACTCATAGTGACCCTGCATACAACAGAACGAAACACTGCCCAGTCCTGTGCCATCCTCAGAATCGTTGCTACGCTTGAGCCCATTGTTGCTGCCACTGTGTCACTTATATACTAGTTGCTAAACAGGATCACTTTGAGTCGGAACCAGCTTGATGGCACCTAACAACAACAACAAAAGGATCCCTGGTGGCACAATGTTTACGTGCTCGGCAGCTAACAGAAAGGTTGGCGGTTGGAACCACTCATCCGCTCCATGGGAAAAAAGACCTGGTGATCTTCTTCAGTAAAGATTACAGCCTAGAAAAGTCTATGGGGCAGTTTGACTTTGTCACATGAGGTGGCTGTGAGTTGACGATTGACTTGATGGCACCCAACAACAGTTGCTAAACACTGTCCAGAGGCTCCCACCCTCCATCCATGTCCCTCATCATCCTTTCACTCCCATGAGACCCCTCCAGAATCCTCGAGAGTCCGGCATCTAAAGGTTGATTCCTGGTCCTATGTAGAAGGACACTGGGACTCTGCTTTAGCACTAGGGACAGCAATGTCTGAGCTATACCCAAAACCAAATCAAACCCCCTGCCGTCGAGTCGTTCCCGACTTGTAGCGACCCTATACCACAGAGTAGAACTGCCCCACAGAGTTTCCAAGGCTGTAATCTTTACAGAAGCAGACTGCCACATCTTTCAGTTAGCAGTCGAGTTAACCACTGTGCCACCAGGGTCTGAGCTATACCAGTCATTAAACATTTTTAATGTTAGCTCTGTCCATGACCACACTCACAATTATATCAATATGTGAAACTGCTTGATGTCTGAAATTATATGCCCCAATTTATATTTGAATCCCTCAGTTTTGTCTTCCCATTTTTCGTATTCCTTCTCTCCTGTTCCTTCTGTTGTTCCACCTCCTTGAGCCCTCTGCTTTCTCGCAGACTGTCAGCTTCTCTCTGCCTTTACTTTCCTCTCTAGTAAATGTTGAAGTTCTGTTTTCTAACCTCCGTTCCCCCAATAGCATCTCTTCTTTTATCACCTCGTTCTTCTACCACATCTGCTCTGTAAAATTTAAATTAAATTAAACTGATGATCCATCTTCTTTGATCTGACAACCTCCCAAGCTTCTGAGATAGCCAGAGAAAACCAAATAAGCATACAGATTGTTATGTGTCTTATTGCGGGCTGTTGGCTTTTTACAAATCCTTGCTCAATTCCCTTGACCTTTGTTACTTATTCCAAATTCTTAGCCCTCTCCTCTAACACCTAACCCGTCTGCTGGTACAGCCCCTTCACTTTTCACCAGAGATTTTTTTCCGAGTTTAGAGAGAAACTTGAAACCCTCTGGCAGGAATACGCTCACCTTCATATTTGGCTACCTCAGGCATCTGGGATTTTGACTGCTTCTTTATGTCATTCCCTTCAAAGCCAAAGGAAGAAGTTTCCCTCCATCGTCCGAGGATGGTGCCCACTTATGTTTGGATTTTGTTTGTTTGTTGTAATTTCCTTCCTTTCTATCTTCTCTCAGACTCTCCTCCATCAGTGATTCTGCCTCTCTTCCTCTCCACTGGGGCATCTCCCTAAGCTTGAAAATGTGTTCATGCCGATCTCACATTGAAACAAAAAAGTCTAAATCCTTCTCCACCTGACGATCCTTTCTGGCTACCACATGGTTTCTCACTTCACACGTTCATTTTGGTTACTTCTTCAGCTGCTGTTCACTCCTCAGCCTTCTGAGACGTGTATGTTGGCACCTCAAAGTCATTGAAACTATTACGGCTCAGGTCGCCAGTGTCTTCCCATTTATCAAACACAATGGATATGTTTTGACCTTTATTTTAGCTAACATTTCAAAGCATGTGACACTGTCGACATCCTCCTCCTTCTTGAGCCTCTCTATACCTTTGGCCAACAGTATCTTCTGCTTCTTTTCTTCCTGATCACTCCTTGGCTTCCTTGATTTCATCTATCAGTTAAAGAGTTTGTATCCCCCTGGGTTCTATCATTAGTTCTTATTTCTTCACACGTTTCTCTCTCTAGATGATCTTATCCATAAAAGAGTTTTAACAACCATCCTCACGAAATCTTCATCTGTCTATGGAATACCTACAGTTAGCTAATAACGATGACATTAAAATGCATAATAATTATTAATATTATTAGCATCTATTAAGCACTTTCTTTGTTTCAGGCATTGTGGTTCTTTTTTTGTTTTTATTTTTTTATTCTTTATGTTTATTTACTCCTCAAAACTCCTGAAAATTTTTCCCTGTTTTTACATATGAGAGGTGAAGCAATTGCCCGTGGCACATAATTAAGTGGCAGAGTTAGGCTTTAAATCCAGTTTATCTGACTCCAAAGTCCATGCTTTTAACAACTTTACTAGACATGACATATTCTAAATTTAACTCATATCCCCAAGCTTATCCATCTTCCTACATAATCTGTTTCAATAAACAGATAATCATCTAAGTAGAATCCAAAATAGAAAACTTGAAGGCATCTCAGATTACCCCCTTCTCCAAGCAGTAAGCCACCAGGTCTTACTAAATTTTTGCACCCCTTCCTTATATTCTTATCCCATGGCTACCACCTTAGTTCTTCAGGGCTCTCTTAATGCCCCTCCTGTCCTGTTGAAATGTTTCCAGATGTTTTCCGCTGCTCATTCTAGTTTTGCGGCCCTCGTATTTATCCTCTTGGAACTATTTCTCTTCTTATACCATCTATTTGATTACATCATTCCTGGGATAAATCCCTAATGACTCCCCATATCCTGCGGCAGTATTTCTCCAGGTAAGTTGTGTGTATCACCTTCCATCAACATCACCTGGAGAGCTTATTAGGCAGCAGATTCTCAGGAGCCATATCAGGAGCTCTGAATTAGAATTTATGGTGGTAGGGCCTAGAATCTGTATTTTTAACAAGCTCCCCAGGGGATTCTTTTTCACACTGAAGTTTGTGGGCTCAGGGATCAGGTCCAAACACTTCAGCATCGCTTCTAACCACCATCTGACTCTGGCTTATTTCCTTCTTTCCTCAATTCTTTTCCATTTCTAGTCTATAGTCTGCATTCCAGGAGCACCAAACTTTTGGCAGGTGCCCCAAATACCAAGCTTTTTTAAGTCTTGGGAACTTCGCATACTCTGTCTTCTGCATGAATGTTCTCTTCCCTATATATCTGGCAAGTTGCTGTGTGTATGACTATAGAGATGTGTGTGTTGCATACCTTTAGTCCTCATTAGATGGAAAGTTTCTCCCAGGACAGGGCTAACTACAGGGTTATAGGAACAGTGCGTCCTGGAATCCCCATTTCAAAAATATTATTCCAAGTTCAAGATTTCCAAAACCAAGTTAGGGTTAAGAAAATTTAATTAATTCATGTGAACTTGGTATGTACCAACTTCAGCAACTTCTCTATGGTCCAGTGACTAATTATTTGATTAGTGATTTAGTAAGCTTTTTTTGTTTTTTTGGGAGGGGAGCAATTTCAAATTTTGTTAGCCTCTCCACCAATGAGCACACAGAGGTAAGTGGAATTCAGAAAAGCTATTTTGCCCATCTACTGAAAGCTTTGATCAGAGACACCTTCAGCGAAATGTTAGAGGTAGTGTACGGCTTGTTTATCTCAACTTTCCGCACCCTCCATAACATGCAGAATCCAGAGGAGGGGAGAGGTAGTCATGTTTATGCGCTAGGTGTTGATCTGGGCATTGCTCTTCACAGCAATTCTGTGTGTAGATACGTAACCCCCTGTTTACAGGTGAGAAAACTGTGATCAGAGATGCCAAACTACTTGGAAAAGTCACCCAGCTAGTTGGCGACCAATCTGAAATTTGAATTCAGTTCTGTTTTTCTCCTTTCTTCCATTATACCCACGTTGTCTTGTTTTGGAACATGTGTATGGAGATTTTGCCTTAATAAGTGAAAGCTGCTTTAGACATTTTTTTTTTTTCTGTAAAGACAGGAAAGACTCTATTGGGCTTTTCCAAAAAAAGACAATTTTACTCATAATATAAATTAATTTGTTTCTCTTACCATCCAAGCTTTAGAAAATGGTAATAAGTGTAATATTTTCAAAATACGCATATTTCCATAATGGTTCTTTCAGGCCTTCAACAAGCAGAGAGAAGGCATTGCCTATTATGTAATGTGTGAGCCACTTAATGCTCATATCTGTTTGCCAGGTTGGCCACCTGACCTGTGGTGCACAGGGAGGAAACGAAACTTTGGGGTTAAAAGTAAGGATTTCCCTGCACCCATCTCGTGCCCTCCTTTCAAGCAGCTGCTCCCTTCCTCTGCTCCGGCCCCAGGAAACCGGCACAGCTGGTTGTCTGTCTCGTTTTCCTAACAGTTGCGTGCTGACTCTGTCACCGACCTGTGTGTTTGCTAGAACGCTTCATTTTCTCCATATGACCGATCAGTATGTCACTAAGGAAGTGCGGGGCCTATGGACCCCATCGGGTGACACTGTCTGTCTGAGGGGATGGCACCAAAATGACTGTCGATGAATTTTTTGTGCAGGGATTCCACAGAAATTTATTATTTTTTGGTAGAAATACCCCTGTAGTTAGTTAGAACAACAAAAACATTTTTTGTAAGCCCAGCTTACATGTATCAATATACCTACAAGTCTGAAACTCTATGCTAAGTTAGTTTTTGAACCTTCTGATGGTCTCTGGGGAGACCCTAGTGGTGCGGTGGTTAAGAGCTCAGCTGCTCACGGAAACGTGGGCAGTTGGAATCCACCAGGCGCTCCTTGGAAACCCCATGGGGCAGTCCTGCTCTGTCCTCCAGGGTCCCTATGCGTTGGAAGCGACTCCGTGGTCACAGGTTTGGTTTGGTCTCGACGGGCTCCGGTCAGGGCTGTCATCATCAGTCGGAGCTACAAGCACACTCCGTTGTTCTCTTTGCTGCGGCGTTTTTACAGTCGTTGGTTTTGTCAAACTGTTTGGTGTTTTAGCTACAATGTTGTGGTAAAATGCATGGGGGGGACACCAAGAGGTACCGCGCCGGGTGACACCGGCCCTAGTGACACCAGTGGGACTGATGATGGGAAGAGAGAACGGAAGTGTTGTTCTCATCGTGCTGCATGCGCGTGCGCGTGCGTGTGTCTGTGTGCGCGTGCGTGTGCGTGTGTCTTTGTGTGTGCGCGTGCGTGTGTGCGTGTGTGTGTGTCTGTGTGTGTGTGTGCGCGTGCCTGTGCGTGTCTGTGTGTGTGTGCACGTGTCTGTGTGTGTGTGTCTGGGGTGTGTCTGTACATATGTGTGTGTGTGTGCGTGTGTCTGGGGTGTGTCTCTGTGTGTGTGGGGTGTGTCTGTACATGTGTGTGTGTGTGTGTGTGCGTGTGTCTGGGGTGTGTCTGTACATGTGTGTGTCGGGTGTGTCTGTACATGTGTGTGTCTGTGTGTGTGTGCGTGTGTGTGTCTGTGTGTGCGTGTGTCTGGGGTGTGTCTGGGGTGTGTCTGTACATGGGTGTGTCTGTGTGTGTGTGTATGGGGTGTGTCTGTGTGTGTGGGGGGGTGTGTCTGTACATGTGTGTGTCTGTGTGTGTGTGCGTGTGTCTGGGGTGTGTCTGGGGTGTGTGTGTACGTGTGTGTGTGCACGCATGTGTATGGGGTGTGTCGGGTGTGTCTGTACATGTGTGTGTCTGTGTGTGTGCGTGTGTATGGGGTGTGTCTGTGTGTGTTTGTGTGTCTGTACATGTGTGTGTGTGCATGTGTGTGCATGTGTCTGTGTGTGTGTCTCTGCAGGTGTGTGTGTCTCTGTGTATGTCTGTGTGTCTGTGCGTGTGTCTGAGTGTGTGTGTGTGTGTGTGTGTGTATGTCTGTGTCCATGTGTGTCTCTGTGGTGTGTGTGTCTGTGTGTATGTGTGTCTCTGTGTGTGTCTGTGTGTGTGTGTGTCTCTGTGTGTGTCTCTGTGTGTGTGTCTCCCCCCAGTTCAAGGGAAACGATTAGGAGAGGGCCAAATCTCTGTGACGAGCCTGGAGGTAAATGCAAAATTCATGTGCTTTCACCTGCAGCTGGGTGAAGCCTGGTGCACAAACAGAAAGCGGGGAGGTGGGAAGGGTTGGTTATTTATGATTTTGCTGAAGCAGGTACCCTGGCTGCTACTGGGCATCCTGACCCACTTGTTCATTTTTTTTTGGGGGGGGGAGAAGTGGATACTTTCAATGGGAGAAGTTCAAGCATCAGATTTGCTCCTTGGAGCATTAATAAAAGGGCTCAGTTAGCTTCATCTCATTATTTTACTATGAGTATTGACTTTGGCCTAGAGTCATGTATAGATAAAATGGTGCCAGGGCTTGTCCTAAGTGATTACTCAGAATTACAAATCATTTCACGTGTAACTGAATACTGCAGTCTAGCTGGCACCCTGCCCCTTGCCTCTTCCCCCCTCCCCTTTCTCTAATAGGAACGCAAATCCAGCTTTGTCTGAAGAGGCAATTAATCTTATTCACTGAAAGCTGAATTTTAATTCACCAGCATGTGGAGGACATATTTGCCTATCACACGAAATTAGTTTAACAGAGAATTTAGAAAAAGAAATATTGGAGGTCTAGGCATTCTTTGGCAGGCAAAATATTTTTTAGATACATTCCTTTATTAGCTTTCTACATACTTGTGTATAAGCTTGTTTTTGTAAAGAATAACTCTATTAGACTAAACTGGTGGGCTTTTTTTTTTTTTTGGTATTTGTTATGGGATGATTACATTTTATTTTTATATAAAGACACCCACAGGATATGTGTGTTTTTGAGGAGAATAACCATAAAGCAATAAAGATATATTTGAGTTTTTTAGAGATTCTAAAAAGCTCTTTTTTTAAGGGCATAGTTTAGAGATGATCAGTAAAATAAAGGGACACAAAAATCTAGACAGCCTGCGTACATCCAAATCAGATCATCCAGAAGGGTAAATGTTGAGGTACAAAGTAGGCAGTACTACCATGCCCGCATTGGAGATGATCATAAGAAATCTGTCAGGCACACGCTGAGTCTTCTGCTGCTTCTTCTGTGCTACATTATTACAATTGTCCCTCGGAGCAAGACCCCAGCATTTTGTCTGAGGTTTGTCTCACATGCAGACAAAGTGTAAAAGAAAAGAAAACAAAACAAAACAACTTCCCAAAGCAATTTCCTAGTTCAAGAGATTTGGACAAGAATGTGACTTAATACATGTCCATGCTTAGTTAGATATCAAATTCTCCTAAGGTCAGGAAACACATTTCCTCTTGTTTCGTACTTCTATTAACACAACATTCCTCAAAGGCTACCTTACGGTACAGACAGATATCAAAACATGTCACTGCCTCCTCCCCAGTGAAAGACAGAAATTAACAGAAAACACAAGTACAGGTGATCTTGTACCCCAAATAATAATTAGTCTGGCATAAATCTTAAGGGTTGACTCGGAGAGAGTGACGCAGATGCTATTGGTCTTTCTGTGGCTCTTTCTCGAGTTACACTTGTCTCGTACACCCGGAATTAACTCTCAGACATGATTGCTTCCATTGCCTCTTGAAGGAATGCACTGTTGAATACTTAATAATGAGGTGAGGACTCAGGGAATGGACAAACAAACTCTTTTCAAAATTTGTCTTAATACTGTTGGTGGGTATGGAGGGGGAGCGGGCAGAGTGCAGGGAATCTATCAGATTAAGCGTGCATAATGGTCACCAAATGTCATGGCGTAGCTATTTAAACTATGCACAGGGCTGTAAAATCACAAAGCTTTATTGCCTTGTCAAACCGTTTGCGGTGCTAAACCTGGCGATTATTCTTAAAGGAAACAATTTAAAAATTCAAGGTTTTCACATTGTGACCAGACAATATTGCTTTATGTAGTGCCAGTGCCATCAAGATAGATTTTCTGAGTCTGTGTGTAAACTCTGCATTATCTATATCGTGTTTAACATTTGCATGGCACAGAAACGGGATTTGGATATGTGAAAGCCCAGAAACACATTGGGCAAATAAGCACTTGTAAACATTCAAGACATGAACGATGCAATGAACAAGCAACAGCGCGCAACCTTTGCTTACTTTTTGGTAAACTAATACCACAAGGTGAGGTGCCAAAGTGTATTCTGGGAGAAGCTAGCCTCTTTTGCAATTCCTTTCACTGTTTAACCGTCAGCTCTTCAATGCTGCAACTATTTGACCCGGAAAAAAAAAAAAAATCTAAGGCAAGGCAAAATGAATGAAAGGGCAGAACTTTCAATATGTTGCTTCTCAAAGTACATGAAATGCTCCATCTGGTTCTTCACAAACTTCGCATGTAGGGTGAAGTACACACACTTTAGAGGAGGTCCTGGGTAGATACTCAACTTGCTGCTTTCATTTCAGCTGTTCAGGGTTCATCCATGTCTGTTATGAATTGAATTGTGTCCCCCCAAAATATGTGTTGTAAATCCTAACCCCTGTACCTGTGGTTAAAATCCCATTTGGAAATGGGCTTTCTTTGTTATGTTAATGAGGCAGTATTAGTGTAGGAAGGAACCCTGGTGGCACAGACTGCTAACCAAAAGGTTGGCGGTTCAAACCCACCAGCCACTCCACGGGAGAAAGACGTGGCAGCCTGCTTCCATAAAGATTACAGCCTTGGAAACCCTATGGGGTAGTTCTACTCTGTTCTATAGGGTTGCTATGAGTTTTGGTTTGGTTTTGGTTAGTGTAGGGTATGTCTTGAGTCAATCTCTTTTGAGATGTAAGAGGAACAGATTAGGAAGCACAGAGATAGGGGAAAAGAGACGCCACATCACAGGAAGATCATCAAGGAACCAAGGAACAGAAACCTTTCCCCAGAGCCAACAAAGACAGAAAGCCTTCCCTTAGAGCCAGCACCCTGAAGTCAGACTTCTAACCTCCTAAACTGTGAGAAGATAAATTTGTGTTTGTTAAAGCCACCCACTTGTGGTATTTCTGTTATGGCAGCACTAGATAACTCAGGAGCCCTGGTGGCACAGTGCTTAAAGTGCTCTACTGCTAACCGAAAGGTTGGTGTTTCAAATCCAACAGCTGTTCTGTGGGAGAAAGATGTGGCAGTCTGCTCCCATAAAGATATGCCCGGGAAACCCTATGGAGCAGTTCTACTCTGTCCTATAGGGTCATTAAAAAAAAAACTGTTGTCATTGAGTCAATTCCAATTCATAGCGATCCTACAGGACAGAGTAGAACTACCCAGTAGGATTTCCAAGGAGAGGCTGGTAGATTCAAATTGCAGGCCTTTTGGTTAGCAGCCGAGCTCTTAACTGCTGCATCACCAGGCTCAATAGGGTCACTATGAGTTGGAATTGACTCGACAGCAGTGGGTTTAGTTTTTTGGGTTAAATAACAAAGATAGTGTCCTTTCCAGTACAAAGGTGAAGATGCCTTCTGTCAGCACCCCTTTTGGATAAAAGGCTTATTTCTCCTATGGTATGTGAATCCAGTTTGTGAAAAGATGTAAGATCTTGCTCAGAATTCTTAACAAGACCACAAATAAAATAAGTAATTTTATTTCCGTGCAGAATTATGCTTTCCTAGCCTTGAACCCTCTATTGGGATTATCCTGGCCATTTCCAAAGTCTGTCTATTGGTGGTTCTGTTTGTCAAGGGAAAATTAATTGGGTTTAATAAATGTAAAATTAGTTCACTGCAGTCATAACTTACTGTGTTCCAGGTACAACTTTATGAGGCAGGGTCTATCATATCTATTTACAGATGGGAAACTAAGGCCCTGTTAGTTATATGTGCTTAATTTGCTCAAATAGAGGAGATAAGATTCAAACCAAGGTATTTTGACTCCAGAGCCCATGCTTTAAACCGCTTCTCTATTTTTCCTCTTTATAAGCAACAGATGAATAAGTTCCAAAACCAAACAACCAAACCCGTTGCTGTCAAGTCGATTCCAACTCATAGCGACCCTATATGACCAAGTAGAACTGTCCCATAGGGTTTCCAAGGAGTGGCTGGTGGATTTGTAGCTCTTAACCACTGCGCCACCAGGACTCCTGAATAAGTTCAGTGCTTAAAAAATTGAAGTGGCCAAAATGGAAAGTAGAGAGAGAACTAAGGTTAGGAAAATAGTTTCTTTCCATGTCTTGACATCTCTAGATCCCATCTCTGTAATTGCAGTAAGTGAAGATTTTCAGATGATTCCTTAAACCTAGAAGTGCATGATAAAGGCCTAAGACGAGGGTCAGCCTTCTGCAGTAGAAAAAGGTTTCCTTGGTTCACAGATCCAGAGCACAGAATGTTCACTGAATTTATTTTGAGGAATGTTAGGATCTTTTAAGTTGCATTTTTTCCAGAAAACTCAGATACTCCAAATAATATGAGGATTTAAAAAAAAAAAAATCATATAACAAGAAGTCTGAAGATAGGGTATGCCAGGGGTGGGTGATCCAGCAGCTGAATTTATCACCTAGGATCCAAATTCTATCTTCTTCCCATTCTGCCATCCTCAGTGTGGCAAATGTCATTCCTGTTGGTCTCAGGATGGTCATCCCATCTCCAGGCATTGAGTCTTCATACACCAACACCAGAGGTAGAAAATGCCAGTATCTCTGTCTTGTGTACTTTTGTTAAAGTACCTCCATGGTACTTCTTATATATCATAGATCACCAACTAGAACTTGGTCACATGTCTACCCTGAAATCAACCACTGGTAAGGGAGATGGCACCCATTCCTCTGATGAAATTAGACACATTAAAAATGATTTGGCAGGATCTGTTGGGTAGGTGGGCCCCAGAACAAAATCAAATCTATGCTATTGTGGAACTCACAGGGGAGTGAGCTGCACTGGGTGTCTCCAACGCCAACCCAGAATTGTAAAGGTAGGAAGATGCAAAGCACATGGGTATCAGAAGGGTATCATCAGCCCTTCCTCTTCCAGTGTCCTCCAGCCCTCTCTATTTACAAAGATTAACCTCCTGCCAGCTGGCAAGGGAGAAATGTTCTAGTATCACAAGCAGGCCAGATGAAAGGTGGCTTTGGAGCTGAGAGGCAATCAATTGCTAACTGACACAGTTGGCTTGGCGGTCAAATCACAGCTCTTTAATAAGGGCCTTCTGAGTTGTTGACAACATGAGCACCTAAGAAAGTTTTGTTTAAAAAAAAAAGCTGAAGATACAAAATATTTCCTTGGAGAATTTACTTTAGAAGTTCTGTTGAGAGTATTTTGAGCAATAGTTTGTTTTTCTTTTTAAAAACTTATAGAACTAAAATACAATACTTTTTTAACTTATTTTAACTTATATATATTGCAAGCCACTATGTGATTTAGATATATACATTTCTTTTTAAAGAATATAAGATGAGAAAATGAGGAGGAAGTGGAAGAATTATTTTCTCTAGAAGAATAGGTAGTTTAATGCCAAAATCCAAATCATAGTGGATTCCTAAGATCTTAGTGGTTGAAAAATAGGCTAAGATTTATTATGTATTTCTTCATTCATCCACTTAGCAAATATTTATCAGATGAATGTCCTTCCATGTGCTGTGTCAGGTGCTGGAGTTGGAGGGAGGAAAGAAAACCAGTAACCAGGTCAGGAAGGTGAGTAAGACTACATAAAAACCTTGGTCTTTGTCCTGGATAAATCAGGCAGGCAGGCTCTGCCAAGATCAGTCAACAGTTGTATGTATAACTTTTTCTATACAGCCAACTGGAAATAGATGGAAGGGGGTTCATGTTACTGTTATAGTTCCAGGGCCCACAACTGAGTGCTCCTAGGGAGGGCAGCCCAGTGGAAAAGGTCCCTATCATCTTTGTCCTCTGACCTTTTTTAGAAGATCTTTTGTAGAAGATCTTCAAGATCTGCAAAAGGATTACAGAGACAACTCCCTTTTTTAGTGACTGTGATTTTCATCAATCATTCAGTTCTTTAAGACATAGGGGAACCCCAGCTTCCACCAAAGGAAGGCAAGTCCTGCCAGATTATCTAAGCAGAACCATACTTCTATTTGAAAGGAACATTAACTTTAAAAATATTTCTATATAAAAAAATTCTGGCGAGACCTAACAAAACTAATGTTAATCCAATCCATCCTATGAACCATTTTTAAATAAAAAGTATCCCAGCTTACCCAAGCGAATATTCAATAAAATGTGTCACAGAACTTGAAGACAACTTCAGGGGAGAAGTTCCATTTTTTTTTTTTTTTTTTTTTTAGTAATATCTGTATTGCTGGAAAAAGTAAATAGCCTCCTAAGGTGACTGTTTTGAATATTTATGTGTATAGTTATTCAAAATCGGTTGACTTAATTCACACTTTCTAGTGGCACAAACTTTCTTGCTGAAAACTAAGAGAACTTGAAGTACTTACTGATGAAGATCAAAGACTACAGCCTTCAGTATGGATTACAGCTCAACATAAAGAAAACAAAAGTCATCACAACTGGACCAATAAACAACATCATGATAAATGGAGAAAATATTGATGCTTTCAAGGATTTCATTTTACTTGGATCCACAATTAATGCCCATGGAAGCAGTAGTCAAGAGATGAAATGACGTATTGCATTGGGCAAATCTGCTGCAAAAGATCTCTTTAAAGTGTTGAAAAACAAAGATGTCACTTTGAGAACTAAGGAGCACCTGACCTAAGCCATGGTATTTGCAATCGCCTCATGCACATATGAAAGCTGGACAATGAGTAAGGAAGATCAAAGAATTGTTGCCCCTAAATATGGTGTTGGAGAAGAATATTGAATATACCATGGACTGCCAGAAGAAACAAACAAGTCTGTCTTGGAAGAAGCACAGCCAGAATGCTCCTTAGAAGTGAGGATAGCAAGACTTCATCTCATGGACTTTGGACATGTTATCAGGAGGGACCCATCACTGGAGAAGAAAATCATGCTCGGTAAAGTAGAGGGTCAGCAAAAGAAAGGAAGACCCTCAATGAGATAGATTGACACAGTGGCTGCAATGATGGGCCCAAGCATAGCAATGATTGTGAGGATGGCACAGGACCACGCAGTATTTTGTTCTGTTGTACACAGGGTCACTATGAGTCAGAACCAACTTGATGGCCCCTAACAACAACAACAACAGTGATACCTCAAATAAAACAAAATCTATTTCCCTCTATATCGGCACTTGATTAATGATCCAGCTGCTCGTAGTTGGAATAAAACTTGTTGGATGCCCAGCAAGTTGAGGAAATAAAATATAAAGAAATAATGAATCTACCCTGATATTATTTGCAATCGATAAATATCAAAAGGAGAGCATGGAGAGGGAGTGGGAGAAGAATGAAGAGTAGAGCAGGAGATTAAAATGCAGAGGTCGAGAAAAGGAGAGGAAAATGCATTACTTCTGAGACCCCATGGGTGGTTATAAAAATTACAAGAATAACCACAGGAGAAGACAAGTCTGGATAGGTGTATGAAGAGAGAACACACTAGGTACCTTTGAGAATTAGAACTGCTGACAAAAGGATTAAAAAGATGTACTTATTGTGAAATTGCATTGCTTCTAGTGATTTCATGAAATCTGTGCCTTTGGGGATTCTAGTTAGCATAGTCTGGTTGATAATTATGTTATCTTAATATCGTGTGGTAAAAGTAATCTGGTAAATTAGCCACATTACAGGACACACCCTAAGGAAATTTACCAAAACAAGAAAGCAGTCTGCTTCCAACTCCATTTGTGCTTGGTGGCCCCATTGAGAACATGGTTGGAAAAACTGCCAGAGCTTATGCTGTGCTGCTACTCTCAGCTGAAATACACTGAACATTCAACTATATGATGCTCAAAATGTATTACTGTCAATCTGCAAATATTATTTATGGAGCTCTGGCTTCCATGTTAGACATACTAGATGCAAAGATAAAGAATATAAATCCTACTTTTATGCAGCTTATACTCTAGC
This sequence comes from Dugong dugon, assembly GCA_030035585.1. Lineage (NCBI taxonomy): Eukaryota > Metazoa > Chordata > Mammalia > Sirenia > Dugongidae > Dugong > Dugong dugon. Next base: position 3,957,763 of record CM057472.1, read on the forward strand.
ATGGAGCCCTAGTGATGCAGTGGTTAAGCATTTGGCTGCTAACCAAAAGGTCAGCAGTTCAAATCTACCAGCTACTCCTTGGAAGCCATATGGGGCAGTTCTGCTCTGTCCGGTAGGGTCGTTGTGAGTTGGAATCCACTTGATGGCAACATGTTCTTTGGTTTTGGTATAGTCTAGCAGGCCAAGTAAACTTCTAGGCTTCCATAAGAGGGAACAAAATCAAAATCTGTGCTTCTATGATCGTTAGGGAGCCACTGGCTTTTAGATATACTTTTCCTGTTAGCCTAACAATAGGACTGTGGCATGTGACTTACTAATATGTGACTTAATAATATGACTTACTAATTCAACCCTGTCGAATTTCTTGAGTTTTTTTGGCCATGGTTTTGAAATAACCTGACCTGAAGTTGGAGTGACAATTAGTTGGGGGTGAATATGGGACAGAAGACTGGAAAAGAGGTTCTGTCTTTAGTAAATCAATTTGACAAGTTTTAAGGAAGAAATTATTTTACCCATTATTAGCTTACCTATTCCGTTTTAGGAGTCCCTGGGTGGAGCAAATGCTTAAGTGCTAGACTACTAAATGAAAGGTTGGCAGTTCAAACCCACCCAGAGACACCTCAGAAGTAAGGCCTAGTGATCTGCTTCCAAAATGTCATAGTCTTGAAAACCCTACGGAGCAGTTCTACTCTGCGCACATGAAGTTGTCATGAGTTGGAATCTACTCAACAGCAACGAACACCACCACCAATTATGTTCTACTGCATAGGGTTGCTATGAGTGGGAATCGACTCAACAGCAGCAGGTTTGGGTTTTGGGTTTTTGTGGGTCAGGTGGTAGTCATCTTAGCTTGGTGAATCATAAAGATTCAAGTCCATCCAGAGGCATCTGAGAAGAAAAGACATTGGCGACAGATATCCTGAGGCTGAGCCATTATTATAATCAAATGTTGTTTTACTCAAATCTATGGCATTCAAGCAGAGCACATCCCCACTGATGATAAACCAAAGCAGTTGCTGTTGAGTGTATCTCTCTTCACATGGCATCTTCCCCATGGGTGTCTGCTCTTTTTCTAACTCTGAAGTGATTAGGTTAGGGATACACCGTATACTGGTATGGCCTAAAATAATTCCTGTTTTTGGTTTTTTTGTTTGTTTGTTTCCATTACGTTTTTCTTTCTCCATCTCCTTAGAACAAGGTCCAGTGTGACTTCAGCCCTGGTTACATTTCCTCTTGTTTTTGTGGGGCTACAAACACAACATAAGTTAATCCAATAAACACACCTTTAGAAAATTTGGCTAATTTAGGTGATTTTTATAGTTCTCTTTTTGTAGGAGGAGTTCCTGGGTGGTGTAAGTGGTTAAGCTCTGGACTACTAACCAAAAGGTTGGCAGTTTGAACCCACTCAGAAGTGCCTTGGTAAAAAGGCCTGGCAGCCTGCTTCTGAAAGGTCACAGTAATGAAAATACTATGGAGCTCAGTTCTACTCTACAATGCATATTGTCTTCATTAGTCAGAATAGCCTCAACCACAACTGGTATATTTTTTGAGAAGTAAGAATGTATTTTGCTGACAATCTCTGGTCTTTAAGAATATTTAGTGAGGATGAGCCATTATTATAATCAAATGTTCTTTTATTCATATCTGTGGAATTCAAGCATAGCACATCCCCACTGATGATAAACCAAACCAGTTGCTGTTGAGTTGATTCTGGCTCATGGCGACCCCATACATATGAGAATAGAACTGTGCTCGATAGAGTTTTCAGTGGCTGATTTTTAGAGATAGATCTCCAGGCCTTTCTTCTGAAGTGCCTCTGGGTAGACTCGAACTGCCAACCTTTCAGTTAGCAGCCAAGAGCGTGAACTGTGCCACCTAGGGACGCCCATAAACACATATTGAATCAACTAAGCTATAATAATAATTTTTTTAAAAGCTCAATTCAAATAAAGAATCATTTACTTGATAAAAGAAGCACAAACTTTCATGTAAGTGGTTGCTTCTCAGTTCTGTCGATGAGCCCAAATTTGTCCCGTGACACAGGCACTAGACAATTTAAGAACATGTTGCTTTTCTTCTTTATTTTACCCGAGTCAGTCAGCCCCCTCTGAGTTATAGCTCAGTGAAAGTGAATTGTGAAGATGTTCCCTTTGTTAGTTTCATGTTTGAAGTAAACACCCTGAACCTTTTTAAAATGTAACGATTTTCTCTTAAAAACTCACTAATATCATAACTACACTAATAAAAGCATAATGTATATTATTAGGTCTGAACTTGTGGCCATGGGTGTATGTGCCTTTTAGAGATGGGGTTAGCACAAGTATCATAAATGGCCACTTTATAGATAGATAATGTTCTTAATCTATAATTCTTTATTGCTGATGGTTATTGCATTAGATGATGACCCTTAGCTATTAAGAGTCAGTTTTTAATATCACAACCATTTAGAAAGGTTAATGGACTCAGTTTTGCAACTTAACCTTTGGACGCTGCAGGTTGAGAGGTTATATTTGTGCGCTCAACTGCCAGAAAATATCTACTTATTTTTTGTCTCTCTGTACTTTTAGCAGTGTGGTTATGTACAGTAACTGTTATTTACCAAACAAACTGAAAGAAACAGTGCGTGACACAGGAGATAACAAGTTCCTGGAGCAGCGAGATTCTTTTAAAATATACATTTCATATTCGGCTTCTATTATTTTTCATTTAGACATAAGAATTGAAATGTGAACAAATGTAACCTAAATTAGTTGAGGAATGTTTATTATGGCTGTTCACACAAAAAAATAGAACAAGATTATAGTTCATACTTTCTTGGCTAGTCTGGAAAGTTCAAATACATTAGAATGGGGAACTGGTCATTTAGGGACACTCCAGAATTCCTTATGGCTGATACCTGTCCACAGTCCAGCATTTTCAGAGGAATAAAATAGGATCTATCTGGCTTCAGTTCTTTTCCATTTCGGAAATCTAAGTAGGGTTCCATGGTGGCCATTTCTCATTTATTTGGCTGCCCATTATCCATTATTCTTCCTAATATCACCCTTGTTCCCTTTTATTTCGGTAGTTACCCATCATTCATTGTGAACAGGCTTTATGGGAGGAAAATTCTAGGCAGCTCCCTTTCATTATGGAAGCCAGAAGCTGGGTGATTAACTAGTTTCATTAATGGCCTCTAGTGAATTACAGCTTCTGTGTTCATACCACTGTGCCTGTCTCCTCTGCATTGACTCTGTGCTTGACCATGTGACTTGTTTTGGCTAATGGAACATAAGCAAATATGATGCAAGCAGAAGCTTGAAAGTACTTTGCACATTGGCTTTGTCTTCTCTTGCTGTTTTCAGAACCCAGTTGTCATGTGATAGAGCCCAGGCTAGCCCGAGGTAGAGGATGAGGGACTCATGGTCCATTGGCCTCTATTGCCCAAACCAAAAACCAGACATGAGAGACAGGCCATCCAGGACTAGTTGCACCTTAGTTGGTCTCTTTGTCCCCAAGCCCTGTTTACCTAACCTCTCCATTGAATCTCTGAGCTTCTTGACAGCCTTCCAAAAAATTGCCTTATAAGTTATCTAGAATCGGCGTCTGGTGCAAGCAAACCAAAAAACCAAGCCCATTGCTGTTGAGTCAAATTCCAACTCATTGTGACCCTATATGAAACCAAGAACCCCAAATAATATAGGCTATTAAACTGAGACTTTGAAAAAATGCAAAGAGATTATTCGAGAATAAAACAAAACCACTGTGAACATCCTTATGCACATTCACTTTTAGAAGTTATGAGTAAATTATATCCATATTAATTTAGTTTTGGTTATCAAATATTTCTTATCAAGAAGTGGTTTATAAAAACTGTTATGAGCCAGGCAGTGATAATCAACTTAGCCACGTCTGGATAGGAATTGAGTCTCCATCTCGCATCTTCTTATTTATTATACGTGTTGGATGGAGCTCAGTGTGGAAGTTACTCAAGGACCAATGTTACAGCATTTATGGGATTTGTGTTCTGTGGACATTGTCTTCCTCTTTCCTGCATTCTCTCGTACTTTTCTCTGTGTTTGTTTTTTCCCTTTACCCCATGTTTCTACCTTCTTTGACCCACACTATCATGGGATTCGGCTCCTGCAACTTGCACCCTCACCAGGAGCTCCCAGTGTTGTCTCTAATGTTCCTGCCTGCTGCTCTGTCCTTCACAGCTGCCCTGATCTCATCATCTGCTTTGTGGTATTGGAAATATATTGTAAAGGCCGTACCCTCTGCTTTGTGGTATTGGAAATGGTACTGTGAAGGTCGTACCCTCTACTTTGTTCCTGACAGAGTGAGACTTTGCCCTGGTGGAGGTTCTGTTTATTCTCCTACTGGTCACAGGTGTGGTGCAGTGGTTAAGAGCTTGGCTGCTAACCAAAAGTCGGCAGTTCAAATCCACCTGCTGCTCCTTGGAAACCCTACGGGGCAGTTCTACTCTGTCCCGTAGGGTCACTATGAGTCGGAATCAGCTTAACGGTGGTGGGTTTGGTGTGTGGTTTGGTCACAAGGACTAGTTTTCAGGCAAAAGACTGACGAGACACCTCTCCAGGATTCAAAATAGTTCTGGATTTCCTAGTTTTAAAGAACCCCCCTAATCTAACAAAGAGTCGGATTTTGAAGTTATCAAAATATCCAATCCCCAGAGCCACAGTGCTTTTCTATTAACAAATCACTGTGTATAATACACACATTTTCCTAAGAGATACAGCACATGTTTTTCAATTACAGTACTTCTCAAAGGTTGAACTGCACAATAATTATTAATAAATGCTTCTGCATTCACCACTTTCAGGACATAGGGCATGCCTCAGGTGGCGTTTTATTACATCATTGCTTCAGTTCTAACCTTGGGTCTTTGGGTGGCTAAAGTGTGGTCTATGTAAGTATATGCATTTCATAGTGAGAAGATGTTGTTTCTCAAAGCTATCATCACAAAGAGGTTAGGAATCATGGTGCTGTTGTGCAACTCTGTTTTACAGGTAGATGACGCTCAATTTGTTCACTGATTTGAAGTTACATGAAGTAAGTCTCTAAAATTGGGGAATTGCTCTTCTTTCTAAAACAAAGGAAACCTGGGGATTCTGACAGCATATAACCACTTCTACAATTAAAAAAAAAAAAGAACGTTACTCCCTTTTGATAAATGGAAAAGCATTCAGTCACAAAAGATAAGGGCAGTGAGGAGACCTAGGAGAGGGATATGAAATCTAAAATCCAATAGAGAAAGGAGCCTTGGTGTTTAAGTAACATTTCCCTTTCTTTCCCCAGCACCTCTCCACCAAAGCTATTACAATCTACTCAAAGACTCTCAATTTTGGTATTTTGTACATTAGAAGGTATATTCAACTGACAATACTAGGAAATCCATTTTTACAACTTAACAATTTCTGTCAACATAGAAAAAATATTTTCTGCATCCATTTCTTGGGAGACTCATAAAGCTAGCTTTCCCAGGTGTTCTTGGATTCTGCTGTTGTTTGTTCATTCTTTACCATTTTTTCCTTTCATTTCAAGGAAAACCATTGGCCATTTTCTCGCCTTCTTTGGCTTTGGTTGTGATGCTAGGTGATTCCAATATAATTAGGTGAGATTTTTATAGGCCCTCAAAGGCTAACAAAATAATAAATGTGGCAGCTCAAATAATGGCTATCATAGCAGGTCAAGCAAAAAAAAAAAAAAAAAAAAAAAGAAGGAATCCCTTTAGACTGGGATTGACAAAACCTAACATTGCCAGGTTTGAAAGTGCATCATGCTTTCTTCTTGTTTTTATCTTTCTTGTTTGCTTTTTACCTCCTCGATTGTGTAAGGATATTTTCATTCTTACTCATCTGTTACTGATTTTTTAAATTTTAATTTTCAATGCAAATAGATTCTGCTTACTAAGAGAAGAAATAGAGACTCACATAGTACTGTGAAATAAGTCCCTAGTCCTTGAGATTATATTTATTCTACATTCTTTCAAATCAATCCCTACTTCTCTATTTACTCTTTTATAAACCAAGGACTTACCTTTTCATTTTTTGTAATGCATTGTTTCTTTCTGATTTTAACAGTAACATGTATTTATTGTAGAAAATCAGGAAACTACAAAAAAAAAATAGAGAAATGCAGTCACCCGTTATCTCTTTTCCTAGAGATAATTACTGTTACTGTTTTGTTTTATGTCCTTGTATTTTTTCTATGACTTGATGCACCCAGGTATATAGCATCTATACAAGTAGAATCATGTCTTTTTGACTAAAGGCTATGAAATATAAATTTCTTGACGATACAATTAAGGTTCTACAAAACTTCAAGTGATACTATTTCAGTGGAGTCGTTTTATATAATTCTGTCAAATTGTAGTAGTGTGGATGGGGGGACAACCATGCTTTAGATATGAATAGCTCTCACCGCTTTGATCGGACCGAGTAGGAAATTTAACTACAGCATATAAAGCATGAGATTTCAGATGATTCTCTGAATCCTACAGTGCATTTTAATATTTAGTTATTTTTCAGTTGACTTCAAGGCTGTTCAGCTCTCAATCCTCACCTAGCATTTTCTTTCTCATGAAACTCAGCGGTTACATATAACTGGTTTAAAAAGCAAAATAAAAGCTCACTACATTTTTTTCTATTTTAAAGAATAGCTTTCTTCATTTTTTTTTTTCATCAACACTTAGAAATGTGGCTTCCAATAGATATCAAGGCACAGTCTCTTAGCACCCCATAGCATTTCTTTTTCTCCCCTGCTCACTGCTAACTCTTTTGTTTGTACAATATTCTTTTATTCTGAGCAATATAACATTTTAGTTCTTGTAATAAATGCCTTCATGTGAAGCAGTTCAGCTAAGAGAATGTTATTAGACTGTGCTCCCAGGCAGTGCACCTCCACACGATCAATACAACGCGGGGCCTCAGCTCATTCCCTCTTTGCTTAAATTCCCTGCAAATGTGCAAGAGAAGCAGCAGAGGGTGTCATCAATCACAGGCCACTGTGACATATGCTGAAACCTGACCAGGGCTGAGATGTTTTAATAAGGCATCCATTAAAACCCTCAAATAAATTGTAATTTGAAAACAGAACATAATACCAGCCAAGTTTTCCTCATCCATCTTGTGGCGTGTCATGTAATGTAATTGCGTTGTTAATTTATCCAAGAACTTTCTCAGTACACTGTTTCATTGGCATCGCTTAATTTCCCTGTAGACTATTTGTGTGTGTGTGTGTGTGAAAGAGAGAGACAGAGAGAGAAAGCAAGAGCAAGGAAGAGAGAGAGAGCAACTGGAGGAGAAAAAAGACTGAGACTGTGTGTCTATTTCTGTGCGTTTGTATGTTTGTGTGTCCGTTGGTTCCTTGAAGGAAATAGCCATATTTCTACTTAGTATAGCATTAGCCAAAGAACTGGTCAGAGATTGGAAATGTTTGACATGTTGTCAATGGCCTCTGAGCATCCCAGTGCTGCCTCACCAGCTCTGGCCTACAGCAGAAGCACCTCCTTTCCCAGCTCAACTTGCCATTGGTGTATGCCTCTCCAGAGTGGGATCACTCAGAGTGCCTGTGGATCCCATCGATAAATATTGACAGACATGTTTAGGGACCACTTAAGATCACCACACATTGGCACTCAGAACGGGACAATACTGATTTTGGTTCCCTAGCTCTTGGGTCGTATATGAGAAGTTTTGACAAGGGTAAGAAAAGGAGAAGTTACAAATCAATAGAAGATGAAAAAGTGTTTCTCCGGAATTATGTCAAAGTGATTGTGTTGAGTATATATATATAATTTTTTAAGAGCTTGGAGGAATGATACAGGCAGAGGCTCATATGGATTTCTTTGTCTTCTAAGCATAAATCTAAAAATAAGAAATGCAATTCTTCGAGTAGGGCTGCATCAGCAGATTCTTCACCTTTATTTATTCTTCTGGGTTTTCTTAATCAATCTGTTCTCTCTTTTTGCTATGAAAGAAACCAGTGGAAGGCATAGGGTAAATCCACCCCATACATTCCATCTATATTTAGGATGTCACAGTAACCACGATGCCAATCAAATATCGGTTTAAACCTGTCAAATGTCTTTTCTCGGCCTAGTGTTTCAAAGTGATAAGTTGCTGAACTAATGACAGAGGAGAGAAGACAGTGTAACCAAAGGGGAAAAAAATCTGCCATAAATCTACCTCTGTAGCTGCTGTTTTATTATTATTCATTAAGAGCAAAAGAGTTGCTTGAATCCAGCAAAAAAAAAAAAAAAAAATTGACTGTCAAGCATACCGGTCAATAAATTAACATCCATCCTCTCTCATGGCTAAAGAGTTGTGTTCGAAGTTGGTCCTAAGAACGTGGTGACATTCTAATGTGCAACCTGTATCCAAACGCTTCTCTAAAGCTCTCGCTGATCGCTACCCACACCATTAGCCGATGGCTGAGTAGGAAAGGTGCCGGGGAAAGTCACATTAGTTTCTGCTTTCTGCTAATGGATGACCTTTGTGGCGAGGATCAGGTGCTGAAATTCACTTATGCAGAAAGGCAAGAGAGTGGGGAAAACACCTAAAATAATTTTCTCTCCCTGCAGAGACGGATGCCTGGCTACCACCTGCCCAATAAATGTCAACTGGGTTATTTGTTAAAAAATAAGGAGCCTGATTCACAAGCATTGGAAGATGGGTTGAGAGGGGCAGGGGAGTAGAAGTAAAATTGTTTCAAAGATATAAAACCCAAACTCAGAAAGCTGAAACAAAACAGTTGAAAATTAGACATGGCAAGGGCTGGTTCTTCCCAGGGGCTTTGGGAGTGTCTTAGTATTCTAGGTAGATTCTGGAAGCTTTACCGAGACTTGAGCTGCTTTCTTATGCTTAGTAGAAAGCATGTTTGGTTTCTTATAGTTGAAAATGTTTTTAGGTTTAGCTGAAATTTGTTTGAAATTGTGAGTGTAATAACCCCAAGCAACATTCAAGGGATCAGCACCAACAGGAAGTGAAATATACAAAAACACTGTTCCTTTAACTCCACGTGAGCCTGGGTTGCCAACTTCCACACGCTTCTAATGTTAGCTCGAGCTTGCTGGCAGTCCCCACTGTGGGCTCCATTTTGCAGCATCCTCTGCTATTTTGGCATTTTAACGTTGGCCTTGCTTCTTTTCATTTCCTTGTCCAGAAATACAGTCGTTTTAAAAACAGCATAATTATTATTGGATGTGCATTTTTTATGTTCCTGCTTGAGATGAATTCTTTCTTATACTGATCTTCAGCTACTATCCTTGAAATGCATGGAAAGAGTAAAACGTTACAGATACAAAAAGACACGGACCTTTAATTCCTCTCATGTATTGCAAGGGCAGGAACAAAATGTCAGTTCCCAAGGTGATTATATAGTGAGTGTTGGCAAGAATGGAATAATGTGTCCTACCCAGGGTGTGAGAAACGTATACATGGAGAGATAAAATTGTAAGGGGATGGACGATATAGGGTAAGCACATGTACAGCACAAAAGAATTCAATTGGGTGGATGACACAGGTCTCTGGCCTTTGTGGAAATCAATGAACTGCCGTTGAGGTGTCTTTTCAAAGCGCAGGGACACAGAAAGGATAAAGGGCTCGACTGATCCACCGAGAATGCTCACGTTAACCCCAGGATATTTTTAAGAAAGTTGATTTGTTCTCCTTTTTGATTTCTTTCTTCTCTCAGCTTCCTTGAACTGATTTACAATTCCTGCATCTATTGCTGCCTTTAGCTATGTGCCATTATTCCGCCACCCTTTTTGTAATCAAATTCTGCTTGAATTGCTTATAGGCCTAGCCTCTCTGCTTAACTTCAGTCTGTGACCTCCTGTTTCTAAGTTAGTTAGTGAAATTGTACTGGGCACCTTCCATAACCTTTCCCAACTGCCAAAATACCTGGGTCTGAATTCAATTTGAGGCTTCGTCTTTGTGCAAAATTCCCTGTAAACTTGCGTGTGAATACAAAGCCCGATCCACAAAAATCTTCTAGCAATAGCATTCTGATTTCAGAAGCTTAGTGAGATGAAGCCATGTGTTATGTTATAAACACCCCAACAAAAGAACTGTGATCTTAACATGTTTTTTTTCTTTTCCCCCTAAACGTTATTTTGTAAATGTTGTTGATTCTGCCTCACCGTTTGGAGACTCTTGCCTGTGTTACCCTTCCAAATTCCCTGATTTAAAATTCCCTAGAGCCCCATTAAGTCCTGGGTTTCTTAAAGAAATAGGTTACCCTCACCCCCACCCCCCACATTCCCCACTCCTCCAAAAACAATCCCCCCCGCACAAAAGTGCCAATAAACTAACTCAGCCGCATGCGATGATATTGTCAAGAAAACCTCAGGAGAAAACCATTTAAATTTCATGGCATAAATCGGAGCTCTTGGCCAACCTTCCGTTAGCAAGTCGTGAGCACAAGTCTGATGCTAATTCTCCACCAAACCCAGAGTTTTATGAAAGCTACATTTTATCTGTTTGGTTATTTGCAGTCGCTCCAGAGTTGGAAAAGGAATATTAGCACCGCTCACATTTTATTGTGGGAGTCACAGTGCTTGGATGACCCCCTTTTCAAGTCCTATGGAATTTCCTTTACAAAGGAAATGAAAATGTTTTATATTTGATACAGCAGCTAACAAGAGGCTTAGTTATTACACAGAGAGCTGCAATTTTCTGCTTTTGTTTCAGCTATTACTGTGGAGCTGAAATTTCCAAACACATTTTTTATGATTTGTTCATTGCCAGTTTTCACAGATAACAGTGAAAGGGACTACCGCCTTCAAGCTACCTACTCTACCAAAGGGGCTTTCTGTTTGTACTTATTTCTCCTAAAGAAGAGTGGTCCAAGTTTTTAGCAATGTCCCAGTTTATTGCAGACAGGTATATTGAAAAGCCGCCCCCCAAAAATTAAAAAGGCACCTGGCGGAAATCATAGATGAAACAGAGAGAGCATGTTTCCGATCCTGCTCCCATGTTTTCGGAGATTAAAATGGTGGGTGAACCCTATGGGGCTCCTACCACTTCATGGCAGGCCTTGGTGCTAAGTGCTTCCTCTTTGTTATCTTGTTCAATCATTACAACACGGCTAGTTGAATCACAAGAAAGTACTATTGTTATTATTTACCTGTTTCTCTAGATAAGGAAACCAAGGCTTAGAGAGATTTTCTAATTTGCCTAATGTTGCCCAGTTAACAAATGGGTAGTCCAGTCAGGATGGGAACTTAGTTTTGTCTGACTCCAGACCTTGCTCCTTCCCCTTTTTTTGATAGCAAGAGCCATTTGTTCTAAATATTTTTTTTTTTAATTTACTTTCCTTGCTACTTTATTTAAAATTTTTGACTTACTTTCTTTTCAAAAAGTAGTATAATGCCCTCAGCTAGGATTCACCAATTTTGCCACATTTATTTGCTTTGCCTTATCTTCTGTTTCCACATGTACAGACACAGGCACATACCTGTGAATATATAGATATAATAGATATGTGCATGTATTTATGGAGCCCTGGTGGCACAGTGGTTAAGAGCTCAGCTGCTAACCAAAAGGTTGGCAGTTCGAATCCACCAGCCGCTCCTTGGAAACCTTATGGGGCAGTTCTACTCTGTCCAGTAGGGTCGCTATGAGTCGGAATCAACTGGATGGCAGTAGGTTTCCCCATTTTATGGATGAATTATTGAGTCTTAAAATGGTTAAGGATCTTGTTCAAGGTCACTCAGATAATAAGTTGCAGCTGTGCTTCAACTCAAGCTGAAGAAGGAGGGAAGGAAAGGAGAGTGCTAAGGAATGATGACGTTGGAAGGGGTCCAGGACGCATCCTCTGCTCCTACTGCGCCCCTTCTTCCCACAGGTTCTTACTGTCGGTGGTGGGGAATATTGTTTTTCTCTCTATTTCCAGTACTGCTGCTTTAGTTCAAGCCAGTTGCCATCTCTGAACCATATGGCTGCGATGACTTTTAGTAGATCTCCCTGCTGCCCCCTTCTCCTCCCTGGTCCGGTCTTTACTCCACACAGCGGTCAGAATAATCTTCCCGGTAATCTGTCTCAATGTATTGTTTCCCTGTTTGAAATACTTTGATGACCATCCATCACTCAGACCACAGTCAAAACCCGTTGCCGGCCAGTCAGCTCTGACTCATAGCAACCCCACAGGACAGAGTAGAACTGCCCCATAGAGTTTCCAAGGAGCAGCTGGTGGATTTGAACTGCCAGCCTTTTGGTTAGCAGCCATAGCTCTCAACCACTGCACCACCAGTGATTCTTAACCCTGTTTCCCCATGAAAATTACGTGGAGAGTTTTGAGGAACACCCACCTCAGAGATTTCAGTTCAATTAGTCTGAGTGGGTAAGGTTACTTGAAAAAATATGGAAATGCAATTAAATTTGAATTTGGGGTAAACAATGAATAAACTGTATTTTAAGTATATCCCAAATATTTCATGGGACATACTAATATTTAAAAAATCATATGACATTCAGAATTAACTGGGTGTCCTGTATTTTGATTTGTGACATCTGACAACCCTATGTGTGTGTGCTTGGGATGAGGGGCAGGGTGGGAGGAGAAGAGGCCCTGAACCTGAATGTTTCATTTGTAAGGGCTCTCCGGGTAAATCAGGTGTGAATTCAGTATTGAAACCATCAGCTTAAAGAAAAAATTATAAATAAACTATAAACTCTTTATTATGGCATAAAATAAAATCTAAACTCCTTATCATGGCATCAAAAAGAGTTTAACTTCTTCCCCCTTTTCAAGTGTTACCTCCTCTCTCTCCACACCCTACACCTAAACTCCCTAAATGCTGTGTGCTTTCTTACTTCCATGTCTTTGTACATGCATCTCCCAAACTGGGATTTCTTTTCTGGTCTGTTTGTTGAACTCCCAGTCATCCATTAAGACTGGAATGTGACTCCCTTAGGCAAAGCGAATTGTATGGTCCTGTCCGTTCCTGCAGAGTTTTGCATGCACATCTACTGTTCTGATTACGCCTACTAAAAACAGTAAGTATTGGCTATCTGCTTTTTGCTAAGCGTTGTATTAGGCACTTCGCACTGAGCATTTCAAATTCTTATGTTTAAGGTGTGATCTTTTGTTAACTTGTCTACTTTGTTGGTTGTATGAAAGTAGAACCTCCCCAGCAAATGTCAAGCATCAATTTTTGAACAAATTGACATGCATTACAGACTTCAGTATATGCTAAAGTCATAATATATACTAAATACGATATATACTAAAATTGTACATTTTTTTTTTGCCAAAATTCCTTTCTCTTCCTCCTACCCACCAGTCAGCTGAACCAAGCAAAGCAAAACAAAACAGAGTAGAAAAACACTTGACTCCAAGGCTTCAACATTTAAAAAATGTTAAAAAATATGTTTTTATTTCTAATCTCCCTAGCTATAACATTTAAAAATATGTTTTTGTTTCTCATTTCCCCAGACACTGCAGTTTTCCTCAACAGCATTTTGAATGTGTCATATATTAATTTATGTGAACCTTTGTTAAATCTAATTAAAATATTGCCATACTTGATGTTGTATATTTTGCTATCGTTTTCTAAGCAATGTTAACATGTCTCATAGTAAAATTAATTTGGGTTCTATCCATGATAATAGATTATGGTCTGGATATGGATTGTATTGAGTTTCTCATACCAAATGCCCATTTTGCCAATTACCTCTTTTAGAGGTGGAAACAGAAGGAGAATGTTAGAAAAGTCTGCTGTTAGATGAGCCCCTAGCTTAAAATCCAAAATAGGGTTTCACCTGAGGCATGAGGAAAAAACCCACAGAGGGAGCGGGAAGCCAGGTGACCACAGTCACCGCAAACGTGTCTTTCATTGTTGCATTTCTCATTTAGAAGGCAGGGTGGAACCCACGAAGGAGGATGGCGCCTTTTCCTAGTTGAGCTCTGAGCTTTCAGGAAAGCTGCTGACAAAATTATTGATTTTGGCAAATGTTTTGTGAATGACCATGTGACCTTGTAACATTTGTCATCACGTTACAAAGTGATTCCAAGTTTGCAAAGTGACCCAAATGTTTGTCTTTGTAATGGTACGTTTTACTTCTTTGTAGCAGAGGGTGTAGCTTCCTGCTTTGTTAAGCTTTTCCCCTGTCCTAGGTTTCTTCTTTTTACCTGAAAGTGGATACTGGACACTTTCCTTTATATACTCTTAGACTGGTAGTGTCGAGCTCCCCTGCTTGATGTTCTTTTCCAACTGCGGTTGTAGTTTTCATGCCTGCCTCCTTACGAGGAGGTGATCTATTTAAAGACTGGGACTGCCATTTATTCTGTCCCACTGCCGAGTACAGTGCTTGCCATGGTCTGGGACTGCCATTTATTCTGTCCCACTGCCGAGTACAGTGCTTGCCATGGTCTGGGACTGCCATTTATTCTGTCCCACTGCCGAGTACAGTGCTTGCCATGGTCTGGGACTTCATTGTTTGGTTGGTGGGTGTCTTAGTCATCTAGTGCTGCTATAACAGAAATACCACAAGTGGATAACTTTAACAAAGAGAAATTTATTCTCTCACAGTCTAGTAGGCTACAAGTCCAAATTCAGGGCGTCTACTCAAGGGGAACGCTTTCTCTGTGGGCTCTGGAGGAAGGTCCAGGTCATCAATCTTCCCTTGGTCTAGGAGCTTCTCTGTGCAAGAACCTCAGGTCCAAAGGACATGCTCTGTTCCTGGCACTGCTTTCTTGGTGGTATGAGGTTCCCATGTGTCTCTGCTCGCTTCTCTCTTTTATATCTCAAAACAGATTGGCTTAAGACGCTATCTAATCTTGTAGACCTCATTGGTATTACTGCTGCTAATCCATCTTATTACATCATAGTGATAGAGTTTACAACACATAAGGAAATCACATCAGATGACAAAATGGTACACAAGCATACAATACTGGGAATCATGACCCAGCCAAGTTGATACACCCATTTTTGGGGGGACATAATTCAATCCATGACACTCAGTAAATGATTATTAAACACTGTTCTTTTTCTAGATCTAGAGACTTTATTGTCATATGACTCATCTGCCTACTAGCCTGACTTATTTAAAGGTAAATCTACTAAAATAAGGACGATAAATGGCATTTTACATTGGCATAGTGCTTTATACGTTTCAGAATAGTTTTCAAAGAAAAAACACCTATTTTGATCCTCACAACAGTTTGTGAAATAAGTAGAGAAGGTGTTACCATTAAAAAGAAAACAGAGAAGTTGAATTAAATTCCAATTCTATACAGCAAGCAAATGCAGTAATAACAAACCATTTCCTGCCTCAGGGTCCACTTTTATTTATCTAGTTAACATAGAACTAGAATACAAATGACATGGGGAATATTTGATTCTCTTAGTAGTTGGTCTGATAATTTCTTTCTTTTTTTTTTTTTTATTGTAGTAGTTAAATGAAGTTTACATTTCAAGTTAGTTTTCCATACAAAATTTTATACATAAATTGGTCTGATAATTTCTTAAAGGAGAAAGAAAACCCATGTTTTGGGGGAAACTTACATGATGAGCCCCTTGGGATGAGCCTAAGACCATCAAAGACGCAAGAAATAGTTTTCTAAGACTAATAAAAAACAAAACAAAACAAACCTGTTGGGTTGAGTCGATTCCGACTCATAGTGACTGTCATGGATTGAATTATGTCCCCCCAAAAATGTATCGATTTGGCTGGGCCATGAATCCCAGTATTCTGTGGTTGCCCTCCATTTTGTGATTGTAGTTTTACATTAAGAGGATTAGGGTGGGATTGTAACACCACTTTCACCCAGGTCACATCCCTGATCAATGTAAAGGCAGTTTCCCCAGGGTGTGGGCTGCACCACCTTTTATCTCTCAAGAGATGGAAAGGAAAGGGAAGCAAGCAGAGATATGGGAAACCACCAAGAAAGCAGTGCCAGGAGCAGAGCGTATCCTTCGGACCTGAGGTTCCTGCGCAGAGAAGCTCCCAGACCAAGGGAAGACTGATGACATGGACCTTCCTCCAGAGCAGACAGAGAAAGCCTTTCCCTGATGCCCTGAATTTGGACTTGTGGCCTGCTAGACTGTGAGAGAATAAATTTCTCTTTGTTAAAGCCGTCCACTTGTGGTGTTTCTGTTACAGCAGGACTAGATGACTAAGACCCTATAGGACAAAGTAGAACTGCCTTTTAGGGTTTCCAAGGAGCAGCTGGTAGATTCAGCTGCCGACCTTTCGGTTAGCAGCCAAACCCTTAACCACTGCGCCGCCAGGGCTCACTAAGACAAATAAAACCAAAAAATTCAAACCTGTTGCTGTCGAGTAGATTCCAACTCATAACAACCCTAAGGCTAATAACAACCAAAAAAAAAAAAAACTGTTGCCATCGAGTTGATTCTGACTCATAGCAACCCTATAGGACAGAGTAGAACTGCCCTATAAGGTTCCCAAGGAGCAGCTGGTGGACTCAGACTGCCAGTCTTTTGGGTAGCAGCTGATCTGTTAACCACTGAGCTACCAGGGCTCCAGCCTAAGACTAATAGGACCTGATAGTTTTAGAGTTTTGGTTTGGCATGTAGTTTCAGGATAGATTTTTGAGCTAGGCGAATTTCTCTGTATAATAGAGAAAAGAGGTATTTGAGGTTGGAGATGATGATGTTTGGGGAGAAAGAAACGAGCGCCAACAACACTGTATAGGAGGAAGAAATTGCTCCACCTCGTGTCAAAAAGAAAACTGAGAGCAAGAGCTATGTCTGAGGTTGGTGACTTTAGATGTGCAATAGGAATCCTCTTTTGCATCCCCCTAAGTCATCTTTACTTTTTTACATTGCTCACAAATACATGTATGTGAAAAAATACCTGGTATTTAGGTACTGAAACACAGTCCTTAGATTAAGACAATTTACATTCAGTAGAATGGCTAGGAATGTTTAAACCAGACAAGCATACTAGCTGTGTGACTGAGGAGACCTCTATTTCCTAAACTGCGATAATAATGCCTAACGTGGCATTATTTCAAGGATTAAAATATGAAGAATTGAGACTGAGATTGGGATGCTGTATGATGGAATAAATTATGGCTATTATTATTGATGCAATTTAATTCATCTACATTGAAGGGTCATCCAAACTCACACATTGATGTCAAGAGACCCTAGGAGCAGGAAGCCACAGTACACACTGGCCCTGTTCCTGTTGCTGGGTGCTGTCGAGTCTATTCTAACTCATAGCAACCCCATGTGACAGAGTAGAACTGCCCCATGGGGTTTTGTAGGCTATAATCTTTCTGGAAGCAGATCACCAGATCTTTCTCCCCTGGAGCAGCTGGGTTGATTTGAGCCCCCAACCTTTTGGTTAGCAGCCAAGCGCTTAACTGATGAACCCCCTAGACAGCTTTTTATATAATTTTTATGTCATTATCTCCCTCCACCTCCTTCAGGGTAACCTTTATCCTTGCTCTACTCTCATATTTTTAGGCGAAGATCAAAATCCCATTTACATGAAGGTCGTAAGGTGCAAATGGCTTAAAACATTCAATGATATCTTCCCCGGGAATTGAAAGAGCATTTCTATGGGTGATGAGAGTCAAGGAATGAATCTCTGATAGGGGAATTTCAGACATCAGAAAACCATTGGGACAGTGGGATTGAGAGGGAAGCTCCTCAAGCCCTTGAAATTATCCAAGTAGGTGGTCCCTTAACTCTCTCTGTGCACAAGATCTGTACTAGTTCCATTGCTAAGATCACATCTGAGGGTCTTAGAGTCCTATAGTCTAGCAGACTTTAATCTGGGTACATTTATTTGGGGTACCTATCTTTCCAAGATCTCTGTGACAGTGGTAATTTTAAGGGAATCAATTCCTGGTTCTCCACATCCACATGAACGTTCGTTTGTTAACAGCTCTGTAGCTGAGGTATCGTTCTAGCTCTTCTAATCTAATGCCTCTTTAATAACCTTCATCCTACTTTACCAAAGAAAAGCATACCCTTCACCAGTCAGGACCCACAGTTTAAAAGCCTCAGTGTGCCAGAAAAAGTCTCCTGTAATCAAAGCACCATAAACTTAAGGTTTCTTTTCGTTCTTAAACGTATCTCTGCTAAGAAGGAAAAAATGGCATTAGAAAGGGGCAGTTTGGCCTATGATTGCTATATTTTAATTCAGATATATTATAAAATTTTCTTTCAAGAATCTTATGTTTTATCTTTGCTAACAATTGTCAACAAATGAAAGGTTCCCATTGGAGGCCGTCTTGGGAGCCAAGCAAAGAGAGAGCCTATGAGAAATATGCAGGGCAAGGACGCTGATTTCCTCAAGGAGACAAATTTAGGACAAATCTCCATGCCTGATCTATCTTATGAATACCTTCCTACCTACTTCCTAATGTATCTTAAAACTATAATTCAGAAGTGAGATGTTGTCACAGGGATACTTAATAACATATTTTTGAACTGAAAATAAAATCTGACTTTTTCTAACAAAAAGCAAGTTTGATTTGATTGGTTAGACAATGAGAACGTGGCTTTGCCAAGTAAGTTAAATGGTGAACATTTTCCAAAAGCTGACTGAAGTAAATCTTGTGCTCCAAGTTTTAACTAAGATGTATTTAAAGTGTGAGGCAAAATGAAAGCATTTTATTTAGAAATATATTGACAAAGGTGTATTGAAACTAACAATATTTTTATATTCCTAATTTTTTTTTTAGTGTATCAGGGTTGAATAAAATGTCTCCAAGTGTGAGAATAACAGGAATAATTAATAGTAATCC
Source organism: Dugong dugon (assembly GCA_030035585.1). Classification (NCBI taxonomy): domain Eukaryota; kingdom Metazoa; phylum Chordata; class Mammalia; order Sirenia; family Dugongidae; genus Dugong; species Dugong dugon. The sequence goes on from CM057472.1 coordinate 3,976,492, forward strand.
GACAGGTCTCAGTAAAGCCTTTTTGTGTACTTCCCAGAAACCAAGGCAATGCATGATTCCAATGACTGGGGGACAAAGCCTTTTGCAAGGCAGCTTGGTCACGATGCTTTGCTTTGAATACAGTTGAAGGAGCACCAAGTCAAGTTGTTAGCTGATAGAGCATTAAACATAATTTTTGATGATAGATCACTGTATGATGTTTTTGGCACATAACTCAGAGGATCACCAAGAATTGAGTGACTGTTACAACAGGACAGCTTCCTGTTCTATCTACGTATTTCTGTGAGCAACGTTTTTCAGGGCTGACATCTGCCAATGAAAATAGGAATAGAATTGATGCTGAACTCTGTTTTACTTTGGCAATAAGTAATATTCATCCATAAATACGTGAATAAATTGGAAATGAAACCAAACCCATCCGGCTCATTAAGAAATGCATTTCCAAGGAAATTTATCATATCAAATTATTACGTACCCAAATTTGTAACTTATTTCTGCGGCTTCCATCATTTGTTTACTAACACTTGTAGTGATAGCTAAATCCAAAATAATTTTTACATGTGAAGCCTCATAACAGAGGAAAAATAAGATATTTACAAACATTTTTATTTGAAAAAAGTAACAGGACAATCAGTAAGAGTTTCAAGCGTAAAACTGTGTGTATCAGGATAAAATTTAGTGGGAAAATTAAAATAAACATCCAATTTGAGGAGGAAAGGAAAGTTGTGAAATTTCCAACTGTTAAAGATCTCATTTACGTATTTTAAAGCAGATTACTGTATTTTACACAAATGACGTGTGCCTTCTGCGTTTGTTTGCCAGCTGTGCCCTCCTGCTGCGAGGTTTTCTGCAAGTGTGCTATGCTGATTTTTTTACAGCAACCTGTGGAAGTGAACCGGCCTGGCGGCATGGCGTCACTTGTGAAGGTGCCTTGTGCCGGTGGGGGAGGGTACGGCCGTCAAACAAACACGTTATTTGTGTAAAAATACAGTATGATAGATTTAAAATCCCAATGGTATTTAGTGATGTTGTTTTCCAAATGTCAATGTTTATAACATGCCAGAAATCATATACTTTGAAACCATTTAACTTGTCATAAAAAGGTTCAGATATCAACTTAAAAATAGTTTTTCACAATTATTTCCGTGGGTGGGAGAGAAAAAAAATTCAAAATTTAAATAGCATAAAAGGAAAGAGAAAGTTGTGAACCTTTGAGTCATCTTCTCCTGCTGTCCATCAAGTGACGTTCTCTATCTAAAGTCAGGCCTGGACCAAGGGTGCTCATAGAAGCATGGGCCACACCTCCTGCTTTGAGAAGGTGCAATCAGATGTGCCTGGATAGCTATATACCACCACATTTTTAGAGATACTGGAGCTGGACCAAAACCAAAATGCTTTCCGATGCAATTATTTTACACTGAAGTACAAATATTACTAACATAGAAACTCAGTTCCCAAATGGTCACGGCACAGAAATAGCACACCTTGAGGACTTACAGAGATGCTGCCCTCCGCAGTTCTTTTTTCAATTCTTTTCCAGTGGGATCCAGTGAACACAAATAATACAAAATTTAATGGGGATTTGGCTATAGTCCAAATATACACTAGCCACGGGGAACCTGGGACATGACTGTGCTGACTTCACAGAAAATCCCCTTGCTCCTATTAAGGATAGTTGAATCAGGAGTTAAGGATGAGCAGCTAGATTTTATCGAGATGTACTAGGACATTGCACTTTCGTGAATACATACGTGCAACTGAAATTGGTCACCTACAAAGATTTTAAAGACATTAGATCAAGGTGCAGCCTTGCGTAAAGGCAGGCTAACAAACCCAAAGACTGTACCTGGCAGCGTTCTTAAGAAATCAACAACAAAAATTAGCCAGCAGTTTTAGACGTCTTAGACTGCACTGCCCTAAGTGGTTACCAGGAAACCCTGGTGGTGTAGTGGTCCAGTGCTACGGCTGCTTACCAAAAGGTCGGCAGTTCAAATCTACCAGGCGCTCGTTGGAAACTCTGTGGGGCAGTTCTACTGTGTCCTGTAGAGTCAGAATCAACTCAATGGCAATGGGAAAGTGGTTACCAAGCACTGTTGTGAATACACCACCCACATTCACTCGGGTAATCCTCACAGCAAATCTAAGAGTTAGACTATTAGCTAGCACCCCAGTTTTTCAGCTGTAGGATCTGAGGCACAGAGAGGTTAAGTAACCTTCCAAAGGTCACCCAGCAAATAAGTGGCAGTGCTGGGGTTTGAATTAGAACCCTATACTTCACCGCTATATTACATATTACTTTATGGAAGCTCTGCTGCCACAAACAAAGAAATTTATACTTCTTGAAGGTGGGTTTTAAAAAATATGGCAAGGGCAGATGGAGGAGGGGGTTTGGGATAGTTTGGCCTTCTGCCTAGAATTAAACATTCACTAATTTTTTTTTTTTTCTTTGCTCGCTTCTGTTTCTAAGTAAGTTTTATACACACTTATTTTATTATCATTATTTCTATCTGACGTGCTGTGCAAGAACATCATGATTTAAAATAATAACAACCCAAAGAAAAGGACTTAAAAGTAATATTCAGAGAAAACACAGATGGCCACCAAGTACAAGTTTTGAATTCTTATATTTTTGTATGGAAAGTAGATGTGGTTGGTAAAAAGTTATGCTAATAAGCAAAATGTTCTTGTATTGTTATGAGAGTATTATTTAAAATAATTTCTGAGATCTGGTACGTGTTAAAATAGTAACCAAAGTGGATTCTGAAAAAATAAACTCTAAGTCTTCCTGAGGAAGATTATCTGATTTAAGCAGACCCTTGAAACTAAAAACTAGAGGTTAAAATGTTGGCAGTATAAGATGCAACTATCTCCAGTCATTTAAGGCATGCACTCTTAGCTCACATCTGAAGATACCAAGGTGTTTGTATAAACCTGGACTCCATGCTGAAGCTATTTTTAAATCCCTGTAAACTTCCTGGGGAAAAGTTCAGTAAGTAGGGCCAGGAAACTTGAATCCAGGATCCAAACTCTTGAGACCTCTCTTGGATGCCTTTGAACCCTCTCTTGCAGCATCTCCATTGCAACCACCCCCTCTCCAACTCTTTTGGCTTCTGACAGGAGTCTCAGCTTCATGAAAGTTCATGCTCTAGTTCAAGAACCCCGCTGTCCTCTTCCTCACCCTTTTCTGGATGACAAACTGTTTCCTTCCGTTTTGGCTGGGCAAATAGTGATTTGAGGTTTTAAAAAAAAAAAAAGATAAGCCATCTCCAAAATCCTCTACACAATTCTACAAAAAGGATTTATCCGTATCCCTAAATTGGCCTTGTTGGTGTTATCCTCCTAATCCAGCTGCAGTGATGTATCGTACTGGCTGCCTGCCACACGCAGAAGTCTACCTCAGGACATCCTGCTGGGGGCAAAAGGCCAATCTGGCCTGTTTCTCAGCCACTGGATTGACAAGCCAATACACGGAGGACAATGATAATAGTGTATGTGTGTATATTCAGAAACATACACATATGCTATGTGTGTGCTTATGTGTGCACGTGTATGCACACACATTCACACACATGTAGTATCTCTGCCATGTATTGTGCAACCTCAGTGTGTACGTACATACATTTACATGTACTCAGTTTCCACATATGCTGCAAACTTCCTATTTCTAGTGCACTGTGAAATACATATAGCTCCAACTTTATTTTCTGTCCTTTCCAGTCTAAAAAGATGTTGCCCACTCTTCCATGGACCCTCAGAGAACTAGTCTACCCTTCTTTATTACATTGACATGTTTTCACTTTGAGAATCTATAAAGTACTAACGCACCTTCTGATGTACCGGTGGTAAGTACAATGTTAAACAGTGTGCTTCATGCTTCTGGCTTACTCATTCACACATCATTTTATTTTTATAAGCAAGGAAAGGAAATACCAGTCCAAAGAGATAGCAACACAAGCCTCAAACTTCCAGACCTTACAGTTTAACATGGATTTGCCTCTACTCTATAAATCACTGTCCTAGATGCTACTAAATCTAGCTAAGCAAGTGTAGCAATATTTTGTCTGACAACACAGGCTCAGTTTGGAAATAAGTGAAGGGAAAAAAAAAAAAAAGGTTACAAGTCCTGGAGATTCTTGGACGTTTCTCTAAATCATCTATGCAATTAGGGAAAGCAAATTTGGGTGGATTTTAACAGATTAGAAGGAGAATTGTAATGAAGCCAGGATTTCCCCTTGAAGAATTTTTACTCAGAAAGTGTCTGGGGTAATAAAGCAGTGATATAAAACTTTAAGGGAAAAAATGGTAGGAAGCAAAGGCTAGGGTCAGAAAGATTAGGAACTTCTAAAATATATTTTTCTTGATAGTAAGGTTATTTCAAGGGGTTAATTTTTATATTTAATAAGTCAGTTAAGTAAACTTGGAACATATTATCTGGTCCAAACAAAGCGTAGAACTCAACATGTAGGCTTTTCTTTTTTTTTTTTAATTTTTATTTATTTATTTATATTTTTTTATTGTACTTCAGGTGAAGGCTTACAGAACAAAGAGTTTCTCATGAAACAGTAGTACACATGTTGTTTTATGACATTGGTTAACAACCCCACAACATATCAACCTTCTAACTTCTCAACCTTTTTTTTTTTTTTTTGGTTAAATACACATAGCCAAAGATACACCATTTCAAAAATTTCTACATGCACAGTTCAGTGACTTTGACTACGCTTTTCCAATTGTGCTGTTATTCTCACTTAAGATGAAGGCTTACAGAACAAAATAGTTTCTCATTTAACAGTTACTACAAATGTTGCCCTATGACAATGGTTAACAATCTCACAACACATCAACAGTATCCATACTCAGCCTTGGGTTCCCTATCACCAGCTTCCTTGTCCCCTTCTGCTTTCTGGCCCTTGTCACTGGACTCCTGTACCTCGTTAGTCTCATTTGGTTTTACGGGGCTGTCCACTCCCAGGCTGAACAGTGAACCTCGGAGGTAACTTCACCACTGAGCTAAAACGGTGTTTGGGGGCCCTACTCTTGAAGTTTCTCCAGTCTCCTTTAGGCCAGTAAATCTGGTCTTTTTTTTTTTTTGTGAGTTAGAATTATACTGAACATCCTTTTCCAGCTCTGTCCAGAACCATCTGTTGTGATCCTGGTCAGAGCAGTGAGTGGTGGTAGCCGGGCACCATCTAGTTGTACTGGACTCAGTCCGGTGGAGGCCTTGGTAGCTGTGGACAATTAGTCCTTCGGACTAATCTTTTCCTTGTATCCTGTTCTCTTCATTCTCCCTTGCTCCCGAAGGGATGAGACCAGTGGAGTATCTTAGATGGCCGCTCACAGGCTTTTAAGACCCCAGACACTACTCACCAAGGCAGAATGTAGAGCATTGTCTTCATAAGCTGTGTCATGCCAATTGAGCTAGATGTTCCCTGAGGCGATGGTCCCCACAGCCCTCCGCCCAACAATTCAGTCACTCAGAGAGTTTGGATGTGCCTGTGGGGCTTCCATGACCTTTCCTTGTCCAAGCTGTAGGCTTTTCTTTTAATTACCTTGCTTAATTGCTTTAAATCTCACAGCTCTTTCTGTTTGAGACTCTAACCTCATGATGAGTCATGCTATTCTGGATTTTTCTCATCTAGATTTACCACAGAATTTTGGCTTTGGCTGAAGCACCGTGTTTGAATCTTATCCACAGGTCCTATTTTTCACTTCAGTGACAAAATGAAACACATATATTCAAAAAGCATTTCAGGTCTCTGTGCACAAAATGGTCCTCAGTTCTGGACAGAATCAGAGTAGGCAATTCTTTTTTAGGGGGAAAATCATGGAGAACTTTGAGGATAATTACAAATGAACATAGAACAGAAGAAACACAAAACAGATGATCGAGAGAGTGAGTGAAGGGTACTTGGAAGATGTCAGATTTTGATGTGGACATTGTAGCCTAGGGGTCTCCATCCTCCATTCCAGCAATTGTCTGTCAGATGGGAAAGTGTCTCATTTAATTATAGAGATGAACTAAAATTCATACGTCCATTGCCGACTCCGATGTTATCTCGTCTGAAAAGCGTCTCTGACTCCCAACAGGAAATCATTCTCTCCATGTTGCTATATCTGTGCTTATTGCATGAACACTGGGTCACCCTTATGACAATAGGTTGTAATTTTGTTGTTTACATGTTGTTTTCCTATACTTGACTGTGAACACCTTGGGAGTAGAAATGATCTATAAATCCAGACCCTAGCCTTATGTCTACTCAAAATAAATGTTTTGTCAATGGATGGATGAATGATAGATGATTGATGGATAGGTAACGATATTAAGCTAAATGCCCAGTACTGGAAGTGAAAATACTGCACTGAGATATTTCAGATCATCTCTTTTGCTGTTCTTCTCCTAATCCCCCATTTTTTTTCAAGTGGGGTAAAGAAGTAAAGATTCAGGATAACCCTCTCCTTTCCCCCCAGAACTTTCCCTTTTCCCTTTAACGTGTTCAAGAGTAAAGACTCTGATATCCAGTGTAGTCAAAAGTCTTCTAATGAATTTTTAACCGAAACTGAACAAAATAGCTTTCTTTTTAAATATTGCTGTGTAAGGCATTATGATGAAATTTCAAGGATTTTATCCTCTTTTTCAAAATAAATCCCTGCAATGAGATGAGGACAAACCAGGGACTCTTAATGGCCTCACAACAGCACTTCGTAATCTGCTGAGTAGATACTGAAAAGTTGTATAGGTGCTATGAAATCCAAACTATATGGATAATATTTATAATATAATCAAAACTATGTTTTTTCCTTCTCCCAAATTAATAATTTATTATACCCACTATAGCAAAAATTATTCTAATTTCTAACCAAAACTGAAAAAAATTTTTCTCATTAATCTTTGAGGCTTCTGAGCTCTGAACTCATATTCATTTCATAGTTAGCCTACTTCATATCGCCATGGGAAGTTTCCACAGGCACTTTAGCTTAGTGAGGCTTCGATAAATGTAGGCAGAGAATAAAGCATCAATGATTTATGGCTGAAGGAATCAGTGAACTTTCACTGAATGTTCCCAGGAATTCTAGAAAAAGGAGGTTTTTTTTGAAGACTCAGAATCTCCAGAGAACCAATACCTCTGAGCTAGAGAAGGTCAAAGCATATCAGTAAATGTTTAGCAGTGGTTAAACCCGCGCTCAGATGAACCCTTACAGTTCATATGCACAGCCTGGTATTTAAATACGATGTCAATTCTCAGTTTCTCTTCTTACCAGTTGGGTGATCATAGACAAATTCCTTTACTTATTCATTCAACAGTATTTGCTAATGTGTATTATGTGCCAGAGATTGTTTAGGTGCTGGGAGACATTTTACTGAACAAAACAGACAAGATTTCTACCATCATGTTAAGCTTCAGTTTGCTTATCTGTAAAAAAACAGTTAATAATTCCTATCTCATAGAATTTTCTGAGTATAAAAATGAAAACTAGGATGTGAGGTCCAACTAACGCAGTCCTGGGAATCAGGCAGGTTCTCTGTATTTATGATTATTGTGAGATTTCACATATGGAATTTTAACAAATTGAGCTTTAAATAACCAAATGAAGTCAGACTACTCCATGACTTTTGGAACTTTAGTGGGGTATACATTATCAGGCCTTTTGGGGAAGCTGGTTGATTGGACAAACTAGGGTGAAGTGGACAAATAAATATCATTGGGTTTTGCTGGTTATTTGAGAAACTCAAACCTTCTACTTACCTTCTTGTCTCTACTTCTGGCCTAGAATTTTAAAAAAATAATAGCAATAATAGTATTACTAATAATATAGTTCACTAATTTTTACACATCCAATGTGTCTTAACTTTTGTCTGTAATAAATGAGAGAGACAAGCAAGGCAAGAAAGTAGTAGTCATACCTATCATTGCTATTTATAAAACAGAAAAAGAAGGTTCAAAGAGCTGGATCAATGAATTAATGCCACGTTTACATGCCAAGGTCAGATTTTAATCTGGCCATGCTGACTCAGAGCCTGTGCTTTTCCCGCTATATGTCACCTCCCATTGCTTCTGTGACTATTATGCTTCTCTCACCCCTCCTTAGTTGATTTAGTGGTTTAGTGATACGCACTGGTTTGGGCTGTGGATCCTAGCCATGCTCTAGTTTAATCTGTTTCTCAACCCTCCTGACCACCCCTACTGCCTTGCTTCATTTGCTTTCACTTTAGGTATTTGGGTGTAGCCTTCTGAATCGTATGCCAGAGTGGTTCTGAGTCACTAGTCCATGGAAGTTCAAGGAAAGAGGCCCTACGTATTTTCTCTTATTGCTAGTTCCAGCCTTTTCAAGGATGGAAAACATCATCCTAGAGGATTATCACGTTAGTTTCTGTACTGGGCAAGTACTGACGCAGTAAACCACCCTCTAGCTTCAAGCAGGAAGTTTGGATGCTGCTTTCCTTGAAATTCTCCAAGGCATGTGTCTCCATGTCCCCAGCTTTCTGAACCCTTGGTTTCCCCTATCTTTGACTCCACTAGACCTTGACCTGGCTGAGCATTGGCCTCCTGCACTTAACTTCCTAACCATACTTCACCAGCACACACACAGCTTAACCCTTTCACTCTTAATCCATCACTCATTGAACATGCAGATCACAAATTTGACAGTTGAGACATGTCATTCAGAGTCCCAGTTATTTCTTGATTAAGAGGATTTTGTTAAGCTGTAATTTCCTGGCTATTTTGGCAAATGTTTTGTGAAAATTAGAATTAAAATAAAAATTTATGAAACTGTATATGGCGATCCAAAATGTATTTGGGTATGTATTCATGTATTAAAAACAGACCAACCAAATTAACACATTTATTTTTATAAGGGAAGCTATAAACATTTAATATTCATTTTCAACATTTATGATAACTCGAGTATGATAACTGCTTACATTTTTCTCAGTGACTCTCATAAACATTTTCTATGTTAAGCACACGAGTGTTTATTTATAGAGCGCTTCATTCGTGGTTACTTTTTGTGTCAATTTAATCAATGAATTTGGAAAGTCAATAAAACATTGTACAAACATATATTTTATAACACCCAACAATATGAAGTCTTTCAACTTAGCTTTTTAAAAGTATTTTAGATATCAAGACTGCAAGAAGAGAGAAGCTGACTTCTAAGAGCTATGGATGTGTAGTTAAGCTATCTCCTGAGAAACTTTTGTGGGTTATAGAAATTTGATGAGAAGTGGTTGAAGATATGTTTTTTAAAAAATCATAGCTAACAACTACTTGTGTTCAAGATTTTCCATCTTTTTTTTTTTTTGTGTGTGTGTGTGTATGTTTGTTTTTTATTTTGTGATAGTAAAACATAGAAAATAATATAAATGTCTAACACTTGGGACACTTTATATTTTCAAAGGAAATTGAAGTCAATGATTTTTATTTTCTCTTTTATGTTTTTTCGCATTTTCCAAATTGTCTGCAAAGAGCACACAAAATATTGTGGGTAGATGTTAAACACAGTGAACATTTCTTTGCTTTATCATTTGGGGGATTTTTCAGTTTGGGGGAACAAGGGGACAAAAAAGGCCTATAGCTACAATGTTATGTAGGAAGTGGAAAATAAAACAAGATCTCCTTAGATCAAACAAAGACTAGGTGTTGGCTTAAAAGCATCTCCATTTGCTCAGCAGATGTTCACATAAAATTTCTCTAAACACATATTTCAACCATAGCCAGTTATCTGGAATTTACCTAAAGTCAGCCAACACTTAGAGGAGAGGTCTGAGTGATAAAATTGGCAAATTCTGATGAGACTTGAAAGAAGCAGAAGGGCAAGAAAAGTACGGAAGGAGAGAACAGGAGAAGTGATGGAAAAGCAAAGAAAAAATAACCTGATGTTGTGGAAGTTGGCAGAATACATTTGTTTTCAGTACAGTGTATAACCTGAACTTTCAGTGGCTTTGGTGAACTCCATGTTGACAGTGCAAGGCTTATTTGTATTTATAAAAATCCAAATTTTCTATTGCCTCCTGCAACGAGTATGGTATTAAATACCACTAATATTGTAAGCATCAGAGTACAAGAAAAATATACATTTTATAAGTAACAGTGTTCACCAAAAGAATGTATATCATGTAGAAGTCTTAATTTTAAAATAATAAAATAAAAAATAACTGGAAAGAAATAATAAAACAGAACATTTGTTAAAATCATTTATGTGTATTTTTATATTTGCTTCCTTTCAGGTTTTAAATAATTTCTAACCTCTTTTACTTTGAAGCAGATATGATACTATGCAACATTTTCTACAGTATCCTGGTTGAATAAAGCTTATAGGACTCAAATATTAGCAACTATATGTCTTAAATGCAAGGTATGAATAGCATAATGTGCATGCATCTGTTTTATACACATGCAATGTATTAGCACATTTTGAGCACATTTTATCTGGAAATTTGATAGCTTCAAGAGGAATCTGGGTGGATAGGACAAAGACAGATTGGGGCAGAGGAAGGATGAAAAGGAGAGAGAGTTAAGAGCTAAGAATAAACATATTTTTTCTGGGAATTTTCACATGGAAGGTATAATATTATTTCCCCGCTGAGGTTTTGTCATCTTTTCCTTTTACTTCATAAACCCTTCAGTCTATTCTAGTTGAATTTTCATTTGAAGGCCACCCAGAAGCTCTGACCCGGCTGGTAATGGAGAGAACAGCTGATTTAAAGACTGTCTCAGAGAACTCTAAAACAACATGGCTTAGGCTGCAGCGTTGGGGATTTAGGTCGTTTAAATGGTAGAGATTACCACACACAGGTCTGCAGTGTAAATAAGCTTTCAGACCTTCATTTGCCTTTCAGCTCACCTTCTCTCTTTAGGTTAGTATTAATGAGATGCCGTTCCTAACACAGAGAAATGTATTTAATGGCTTTTGATAAGGTGCTATGTTCTTTGACTATTTTTGTGAACATGACAAGGGAGTCGTTATTGAGTAGTGCTTCAAAGTTCATGCTCAGGAACCAGACAGCCTAAGTTCATATCTTGGCTTGGCCGTTTTTCAGTTGTGCTAGGACAAGAAAAATTTTAGCCTCTCTATGTCTCAGTTTACTCATGGAAATGGGAAGTACAATGATCGTATGTATTTCATAGGGATGTTATGAAAATGAGTATAAAGTGCCTAGAACAATATCTGATATATAGAGAGTGTCCTGGCTATTATAATCATGCTATTGAGTTTTCCATTCTGTCTCCTGCTTACTTTCATCTACAAATCATTCACAAGAGTTAGAAATACAATGTGTGGCCACAAAGATTTTACCTCGATAGAGAGCATATTTCAATGAGCACTTTCTCTTCATAGTAGACCTGAGCACTAGAAAACCTGAGAATGAGTAGGTCTTTCACATTGTCATGCTGGTTTGTTTTCTCCAAAGACAACTGGATAGGAATCTTTGAAAACAGAAAGAAACCAATTGATATTACATCGGAATGTCTCAAAAAGGGAGAACATTTTCCTTGCAGATGGCTTTGAAGGAAGTTGGCAGCTATTTTGAGCCCAGTGCTAATTTTTCAAGAGGCATTCAGGTCCCTGAGAATTTAATGCTGCCACCAGTGCATGCTGGCCCCATTGGGGAGCCTCTGTGCTGGCTCATGCCCGTAAGGCCGTAACCGTTAAGATTGGCAATCCACTGATTTGCATCGATAAATGTGGTTTCTAAAATTTATCTGCTTTGCAATATCCAGTACATTTTAGTTCTTTATGTTATAGAATTATTGTTTTGATTATCTGACTCAGAATTTATTTTGTAGCATCTTGTCTACATATCATTGATGGGTAATAGGTGTAAGATACGATGATCTCTGTCATAATCTCAGAGACTAGCATACAATTTTATAGTATGTTGAGTACAAAGAAGGAAGAGTGAAATGACGGAAGTTAGTATTTGCTGAGGGCTGACTATGTGCCATCTATCTCAATCTTCAGAATAACTCCATGGGCAAATGAAGGGTCAGAGAGATTAACTGACTCCCCTAAGGTTCCCTAGTTTGTAACTGGTTGAGTAAGTTGGGACACCCAATTCTGTTTTCATCTCAATTTCCCTACCACCATCCAACCCATCTCAATTTCCCTACTACCATCCAACCCAAATCCTGAGACATGGACCTTGTTGTTGTTAGGTGCCATTGAGTTGATTCCAATTCATAGCAACCCTATGTACAACAGAATGAAACACTGCCTGGTCATGCACCATCCTCACAATGGTTGTTATGCTTAAGCCCATTGTTGGAGCCACTGTGTCCGTCCATCTGGTTAAGGGTCTTCCTCTTTTTCGCTACCCTCTGCTTGACCAAGCATGATGTCCTCTACTTGACCCAGCATGGACCTTAGAAAGTCACAAAGTCAACCACTTCTTACCACCCACCCTCACCAGTCCTGCTCTGGTCCAAGACCCTATCATCTCTTGCTTGGATTATCACAAGAGGCTCTTGGTTGGCCTCTATGTTTCAACCAATGTCCCTTACAGTCTGTTCACTCCCCAAGTGCCAGAAGGATCCTATCTCAACCAGACCAAATCCAAACCCTTTATGATGACCTGAAAGTTCCTACATGATCCAGCTCCACTAGATCCCTGACCTCATCTCCTACAATGCTCCTCTACCTCACAAGTGGCCCTCTTCTTTGTGTTAATTCCGACATGTCCATTTTTATGAATAATATTTGGATTTTTAGTCTATGGCAATAGAAAGCTAAATCTACAACATGTAATAAAGGCTCAATTTCTGATATTAGAAGAAGACATTTTTGAGAATGGTAAGTGAGAACAATGTAGGTTGGGAGAGAAGAGAGAAACAGTTTTCTTACGCCTTAAAATATGAAGCTATGGAGAGAGGTGGGAAAAAATTCTGCTAGCCTCAAGACAGAGAAAAGCATAGAAACATATAACTTTTTAAAAATCCCCATATTCAGTAATCACCGAAGATATAGAAGCATGACTTCTTTGTCACTTAATTCAGGTCTCTAATCCAATGGCATCTTCAGATGGACCATTCTATGTAAAATAGCATGCTCCCACTATCACTCTCAAAACTCTTACCTACTTTATTTTCCACGGCACTTTTGCTGGATATTTCATTACCTTTTTTTACTCATTCACTTTGTCTCATCCATTAAAATGTCAGCTCCAGGAGGACAGGGACTTCTCAGTCTCATTTACAATAAATCCCCAGGGCCTAGAAGAGTTCCTGGCACGTCAAAGGTGATTAACAAATATTTGTTAAATGAATGAATGGTCCGAAAGCAATTGGGAGTGGGAAGTGAGAGATGCAGCTGAGAAAACCAATGCTTCGTCTCACCGAGAAAGGAGGAGGCTGCTCAAGCTCCAACGCTTGCGCAATGGTAGGACTGAGACTCAAAACCAAAAAATCCAAACCTGCTGCCATCGAGTCGATTCTGACTCATCGCGACCCCATAGGACAGAGAACTGCCCCATTGGGGTTCCAGGGAGCGGCTGATGGATTCCACCTGACAACCTTTTAGTTAGCAGCTGAGCTCTTAACCACTGTGCCACGAGGGCTCCAGAATACAAAAAACATACCTCCTAAATGTGTAGTTCACTGATATACCATAACAAGCTGCCTCTTTTTAAAAGAATTCAATCTATTAACTTATTATCAGAGGTGCCCTGGTGGTGCACTTTTGTACATTTGCATCACTACGGGGGTGCGGGGGGTGCTACTGTCAAAATGACCCCTGGGTCCACCGCAGTGGCGACAGTCTCAGGCCAGGGCTGCCCAGGGAGGGCCCACCAAGGCAGTGACGTCACTGGGGTTGGTATCGGCTGTGCCTCATCACTCAGTGTGGTAACTCATCACCAACCCCCCGCCTGCAAGTTACTAGTATTGGTGTCAGCCAGTGAGTAACTCGTCTCCACCGCAACCCCCATCACCCACCACTGGGCAGAGAGGAGGGCCTTCGCCTAGACCAATGGCGAGTGGAGGAGCTGTGGGGAGCCATGGTCGGGGCAGGGACTGGAGGGGCTGGGCTGTGCGATGCTTGGCGCTGCGTAGGGGTGGGACAGGACAGTACTGGGCTGCTCCTCTAGTCGGGGGTTTTCTGGCAGGCTCCATCCGCCCTGGGCCTGGGGGGTGGATGACACCATGAGTTACCACACTGGGTGACACCAACTCTAGTCATACCACCGCAGATGTAGACGATTTGTTTCCTGTGTACTCCATCTGGTGAGGTCCGTGTACGTACTAACCGTTCATGTTGAAAAAAGGTATTTCCGGTGACTAGGTCATTGGTCTTGCAAAATTCTGTCATGCCAACTCCGGCATCTTTCCTCTTGCCAAAGCCGTATTTTCCTACTACTGATGCATCTTCTTTGTTTCCGACTTTCACATCCCAATCTGTAGTAATTATCAATGGCTCTTGATTGCATCTTTGATCAATTTCTGCAGGTGTTGGTAGATATCTTCAGTTTCTTCATCTTTGGTATTGGTGGTTTATGCGTAATTTTGAATAATTGTATTAACTAGTCTTCCTTGTAGGCATACCCCTTTTAATAATATTTAAATCTGGAGGCTCATACTTCCATATTGCACAACTACTTACTGTCTTCCTGGAATGTGTCACAGAAGATGGAAGCAGAAAATCCACAGCTCTCCTCAAAAGCATTTTCGTAAGAAAACATTGATGTGAATGATATATTACGCTATGCTTTCTCTATAATGACCAAGAACATAATGGAGAAAGATACAGGTGTGAATGAATGAATTTTTCATTGTTCTGGACTTTCTAAGATTGGAAGCTAGTTTGACTATCCTCGTCACCATCACCATCACCATCCCTACTATCTCTTGTGCACTTGCTCAGCACCAGGCATTGCACTCGATACGTAAAAAGCGTTCTAACCGTTAACCCTCACAGTAATCCTACAATCTCATTGTACAGGTATAGAAAGTAAAGCTCAGAGAGGACACACCACACAGCTAGGAGGCAGCAGACCTGTGTTCAAATTTAATTATCTGACTGCAAAGCCTTGATGCATCCCACTACTTCATAAGCTAAGAACCATTTCTTCCTATATGTCCTCCAAAACATCCCAGTGCTGCCTACGTTGTTAAAAAAAAGTTGCTATCCAGGCAATTCTGACTTATGGCGACCCCATCTGTATCCCAGTGTAGCACTATGCTCCATAGGGTTTTCAATGGCTGATTTTTCAGAAGCAGATTGCCAGGTCTTTCTTCTGAGGTGTCTCTGGGTGGATTCCAACCTCCAACCTTCCACTTAGCAGCTGAGCGCATTAACAATTTGTACCACGCAGGGACTCCAGCTATATTGTAGATGCTTAAAAACACACAGTAAAACTGAGAGCCGGAGGGGACTTTAGAGATCATCTTTTACAATTTCCCTGGGAGGAATCTAGGACTGACCCTTTGGAATACAACTTTAAGAAATATCTCATTTTGTTAGAAGCAAAGCTGGACTCAGTACCCAGGCCCCTTCATTGTCAATTGTTCTTTCCTACATCACAACCCTTTTGTGATGCTTATAAACACGTTAGATTGTAAGTACAATGTGTATGTAGGATTGTATCTGGAATCTGCAAGTCATTTTCATTTAGTATAAATCTAATTCTCAATCTTTTGTCTTCCACATAGACTAATCAAGAAAATTGAAGTTTGGGCTGAATTAGGGGAAAAAAAATTATTGTGAAACTTTACCTTCATCTAATAAACTTACCCTTGGTATAATGGATCAAATGCTTCTGACAAATCTACTTATGTGTTGTATACATATTTGCATGTATATTATGCATAAGCACATGCATATAATCTGGCAATACTTCCTATGTGATTTCAGGATCATGTAAATCGGAATGGTGAATATACCCACTTAGATCCTTAGGCAAAGTTAACCTTACAGGAGAATTGTGGCCACGTTCATAAGTTCATGTTTGCTTTCCAAAAATAATCATCCTGTAGAATGTAAAAAACACTGGCCTCAACCAAAAGATTATGTACCCAGTAAGGATACCAAACGCAGTTCACACAAACCAATTGCGGCAAAAGCTGAGTGTTACTACTGCTTGGGGAATACTTTACACACTGACTTTTCCTCTGTGAAAGAACCTTCTACAAAGAGACCACTGCCTTCTCTATGCAAATGGAAAATATGGGCTACCTGAGAAAAGAGTAAAAATTCAGGTTAATTTCTACATAAGCCTGGTCAAATTATTTAAAAAGTCAAAACGATGTGGGGAAAAAGTCAAAACCCCTGTCGTTCCTGAACGGTCTCTCCTTGGCGTTTTCTTCCTAGACTATAATCTGATTCAGAGCAGGAACATACAGTACAGTTAGCGTTCCACTTTAATTGCAATGAGGTGACAACATACTGGGTAATGAGTTGTTTATGAGTTGTAGATGTGTTTACAATGAGTTGACAATGTGTTGGATAAAGTGTTCTCCTAAAGTTGTAGATCTATTTACAGTGAGCAGTGGGGGATGTTCATTAGTTGTCGATTTGTTTGTTTACATTGTTTTCGATTTGCAATTGCCGTGAAAAAAATTGCACACTGATGAAGGATGATTGTTTGTGTGCCTTAATGATTTACCGTAGTAGCTTGTCTGAAAAAGTACTTAACTCTGCCTCATCTGTCAGTTTCCACTGCAAAAACTCCCAGTCACAATAGTTTTATTAGCATAGCATGGACCATTTGTAAGAACATTATGCATCCAAGAAATCTCAGGACTTTGCTATTCAGTCCATTGTACTTGGGCCAGCAGACCTGAACTGAATTCTTTCTGCTTGGTACGCATTTATATCTTTTTAAGTTGTAACATGATTAATGGTAGGTTCTCAAACTCCCAGCTACAGAAAGGATTCTACAAATCTACAAATCCTTAAGGACCTGCAGATTTTGAACCTTATCTTGGACCTGCTAACTTCTGTAAAAAGGCTTTTAAAATGTTTTTTTAAAGACTAATTTCAGGCTATAATTACACTTTTCATAAAATATGTGTTGAATTATACTGGAGGACCTAAGAATCGCATGGGCCCTACATTTAAAAACTTACAATAAACAAATGTAATCTGTATGAATATGTACTACTTCCATATCTTGCATGATTAATACCTTCTCTCTACTTGACAGAAGGGCAGAAATGGGAAAAGGTATCAAACTTTGACCATATCCCCACCATATCAAAAATCATTCTGTGTCCCCTTTTACATGTCCTAGACCCATATGTATTCATATAAGGGAACTTATATACTTGTACACTGTGTCTCATTTATATTCCATTCATAAAAAAACCCCACTGCTGTCCAGTCGATTCTGACTCATAGCAACTCTATACCTTCCGATAAATAAAGTCGTCTTACAGTAATTTCACTGGAAAAAATTGTGAGTCAGAATTCATGGTCCAAACCTGAGGAACCTGTAGTCTTCGGTGCATCAAGGATGAATTATTATGGCTAATTCCTAGAATCACAAGAAGAAGAAAAAAAAGAAAAAGAAAAAAACCTAAGAGAATTGGAAGGGACAAAATTGGAAGCCACTAAAAGCAATAATAATATTAGTTTAATAAATGGTAACAAAGAGTACTGATTTTGAGTTTTCAAAACATATCATATATATATCTTATTTGATCTAGATGAGGACACAAAGTAGTAGCTTATTTTAGTCTCCACTTTACATATAAACCAACTGAGACCCGTAGAAGCCGAATGACTTTCTTAAGGTCATACTTCTAATAAGGACACAATTGGGACATAAACCCAGATGTTCTGACTTGAATCTGGTGCGGTTTTTGTCAGTTTCTGCTCTATTTCGTTTTTATGACATCATAAGTAAAATCCCCAAACATGTGCCAACACCGTTTCTTTTCATCTGTTTGTGTAAGTCATAGATACGGATTCAGTGATTTTTTTTCCCCACACTAGTAGGGGTTAAGAAGTCCCTGCGTGGCGCAAATGGTTAAGCGCTCAACTATTAGCCGAAAGGTTGGAGGTTGGAAGCCTCCCAGAGATGCCTCAGAGGACAGGCCGGGCCATCTGCTTCGGAAAGGTCACAGCCTTGATCGCCCGTGGAGTAGCTCTGCTCTGCACACATGGTGTCGCGGTGGGTTGGAATCGACTCGCGGGCAACAACAGTACGTTGTTATTTGATATAATACATTTCCTTCCATTGGAGATTTTTAACTAAAGGGGAAAAAAGGAAACTTGATGAAGTTCCACAAAATAAGTGTTCTCCTAAACTCTTTTAACATTCACCTTTTAGAAGCAGCCTGAACAGAAAGACTTGGGTTAAGTGATCTCCATGCTTGCACCTGAGCACCCTGTTTGCTTCCATAATTGAGGTCAACTTCCCTCCCAATTTGTTGCCATAGTTTTTCCACACTGATTGATGGAAAAGAAGACATTTTACTTGTCTAAAAAATGTAAGTAACACGTATACTGAACAATTACTTCTAAAGATATCATCCCAAAAGCCCTAAATGCTGAATTGGACTTTTGAAGACCATGTAAGGACTTTCGTTTCCTAGCACTGATGGTGCCAAAGAAAACACAAGATTGTTTTTCCTCTCCCGATATACCATTTACCACTGTGAGCTTGAAGAATAAATTCTTCGTGCTTTCCAACAGGCTGACCCTAAAACAAATCTGGCACTGGAATCCAAAGGAAAGGCACTGGCTGAAGTGTTGCGGTGTTGCTTCCAGAGAGCCATGTTAGCATATTCATATTGGAAGGGATTCCATCTTGGAGGCTTCTGTTCATCTAACCAAATACTTTGCAAGTGAAAATGCATGCAATTTAAACCATCTTTTCACAGGGCCATTTTTTATGGCAGACCATTTCAGCAGTGTAACAGAGGTAGACACCTATAAATGTATAATGTGATGGATTCAATTGTAATGCAGCCTGGATACATATGGAGGTAGTGTTTGCCCTTCAGTGCAAATCCATTTTTATGTCAAAAGGAATCCATTGAAATTAATAGGGCATTATCCAAGCAATAAGTAACACTGTATATACAAGGCAAAAATTTCTAGCAAGAAGATAAATTTTCTCTAAATGATGTGAAAAATAACCATGCTAGGAAATAGTCTGGTAAATTAATGTATTTGTAAGTGATGAAATTTGATTATTTTTAAAAGAAAATAGTAGATATATAAGATCTTTAACCTTTACTGGAATAATATCTATTAGCAAAAGGAAATGCATTATTTTCTAGAGCTACAGTTATTTTTTGACATGAGTACACAGATTATGTCTAAAAACATCAGTGAATGCACTGATGCCATCTACATAGTTCTAATATATAATGTGGTTTACTTTGCTGATGGAGAAAGTGTTTCATTAATTTATGCATTCATTTAAGAAATATTTTGGGGTTCCTATTATGTGCCAAAAAAAATGTTAATCAGAGAATAGAATAATGAACACAATAGACATGGCTGTTATGTTCACTGTATTAAGGGGTAAACTTACCAATCTCTGAATCTGTGTTTTCTAAACTTTTCTCTGCGGTGTCATTTTTTAATATTGCAGTAATGCTTCTGAGCCACTTGATTATTTTCATATTTCACTTTTTTATGCCCAGTATTTCTTAAAAATAATATGCGTCCATACTTTTTACTTAGAATAATTTTTGCTGATTCTAGTTTTTACTGCTGTTTATCCTCAATTTTCCTTTTCCCATCTCCAAGAAGGATTTTGGCCATAAGGAAGATGATGTGTTCAGCTCTCAGCAGGTACTCAATACACATTAATTACTTTACCCCACCTCCAATATGAAATACTGAAGACTCTTAATTCCTTACCTGCTTTACCAAATTCAGTGAAAAACTATTACAAGGGGTTGGGAAATAGGGTTAAATTTACACACAATTATTAGTTCCTTACCTCTCTGTCAGTACCAAGTTAGCATAGCCACTGACCAGATAGATCTGAAATGACAGACCTAGGAAGTCACTTGGTTAGGGGAACCAGGAAAATGGTATCTATCTAGCAGGCAAGTGCTCAAAAACATGGCAGCTACAGCAAACACCCGAGAGGAGGAAACGCCAGTAGCTGCAGTGTAAGTGCTGAGTCTAACATTCCGTGGCACCAGAAAAGGGGGAAGCAAGAAGCACCGTTCTCATCAAGAGATCCAAAGCAAATGAGGGAAAGCACAAACATATACCAGAACAAGCCAGTAAGACCAAGACCCAGAGCCTGCAGGAGCAGTCAATGAAAAGATAAATTTTCCCAGTGCAGGCTGATGTGACATCCAGTGTCTCAGAGCTGGTGGAACATGGAGAAGGAGGGACAGCAGGAGCCAGGGCCCCAAAGAATGGATTCTAAACAGTAGGACAATAAGTTAAAGCTGGAGCTCAATAAACATTTCTCTCTTTTTTTTTTTTTTATGAATTATTCCAAAGATGGAAGGATATCCCCCATGGCCTTTCTCAAAGCTAAGTGAGGACTCTCTCATTAGACATGCAGTGTGCCACCACCTGGGCTTCACATATACAAGAGCCCTACTGGCTGTTTGAGCCTTGACCTGTTCATCAACTTCCAGGGCAAGTGCATGGGAATGAGGAAAGGTGATGTGAACATATTCCAGCACGCTTCACCTCCTGCAATCTGCTTGACCTACAGTGTATTTTCTGCTGCTTTGTTGTGGGAGATTGCTTTTTGGAACATTCAAACAAAATTCGCTGAACCCAATATCAGATGTTTATTTAGAATCAATAAAACAGATTATGTACTAGGTAAAGTATGAAATAGGTGCACCCTTACTTCTTTGGAGAGCAGTTGTGCCACCTGCACTCTTGCAATTACGCCCCAGTGACTGAAAAATAGGACGGCTGGCTGATTCCATCAGTTAGTACTCAGCAATGCCCTGATCATGCTCTGGTCACACACAGAACCATGTATTTACTCCAGCTCTCATACCTTTATAACTAGGCTGTAAATGATGTTTATATGGCTCTTTGTAAGCTACATAGGACAATTGAAAAGAAAAATTATCCATTCATAATAAAATGATGATATTATTTATACCTGTCCCCAAAATGTCCATGAGCAGGATATAATGTGTAGAGGGTAGAGCATTTACATCAGGTTGGACAAAAAGTCAAGGACGGGTGGTTTGGGCAGAAGGCAACTTGTTTTATGTGTGTTTTGTTTTAAAACTGTGTTAGGAATAGAAGTCAATTTGCTGATGAATGAGGATGCTGGAAGTTGAATATATGAGGAGGAAGACAGGCAAGATCTACCTCAAACTCCTCCAGGTGGTCATTCAAAAACAAACAAAAAAACAAATCCTTTGCAGTGGAGTCCATTCTGTTCATAGCAACCCTATAGGACAGAGTAGAACTGCCCCATAGGGTTTCCAAGTAGTGGCTGGTGGATTCAAACTACCAACCATTTGGTTAGCAGCTGAGCTCTTAACCACTGCGCTACCAGGACTCCCCAGGTTGTCATTGCACCTGTTAATAGCACTAAGCTGTGATTTTCAAAGGTATGTATGAGAATTATCTGGATATCTTGTAAAAATGAGGAGTTCTCCACCCCTACCCCCCACCCTCAGCTATTCTGATTTCAGTGATCTGGGTTTTAGCTCAAGTGTCTACATTTTTAAAGAAGCATTATGTTTTATACATGGGTGGTTAGTGGATCATCCTATAAGAAATATTGGTCTAGAGACTTGGTGTGGTTCACCCTTTGAGCAATATGATGCACGCTCCTCAGAGTGGTTAGAAGAAGCTTCCTAAAATTGTCACTAGTGGGCATTGGTATAAATATATCTCTAGGTCTCTCTCTCTCTGCCACTATTTATCTGTCAGTTTGTCACACTGTGGTGGCTTGCATGTTGCTGCGATGCTGGAAGCTATGCCACCAGTATTTCAAATACTAGCAGAGTCACCCATGGTGGACAAGTTTCAGTAGAGCTTCCAGACCAAGACAGATTAGGAAGGAGGACCTGGAGATCTACTTTTAAAACATTAGCCAGTGAGAGCCCTATGAATAGCAGTGGAACATTGTCTGATACAGTGCAGGAAGATGAGCCCCTCAGGTTGAAAAGCACTCAAAATATGACTGGAATGACACAGAATGACTAAAGCTTTGGGGACCTTCATTTGCTGATATGGCACAATTCAAAATGAAAAGAAACAGCTACAAACATCCATTAATAATTGGAACATAGAATGTACGCAGTATAAATCTAGGGAAATTGGAAGTTGTCAAAAATGAAATGGAACCCATAAAGATCGATATTCTAGGCATTACTGAGCTGAAATAGACTGGTATTGGCCATTTTGAATCAGACAACATATGGTATGCTATACTGGGAATGACAAAATGAAAAGGAATGACGTTGCATTCATCATCAAAAAGAACATTTCAAGATCTATCCAGAAGTATAATACTGTCAGTGATAGGATAATATTCATATGCCTACAAGGAAGACCAGTTACTATGACTACTATTCAAATTTACGCACCAACCACTAATGACAAAGATGAAGCAACTGAAGATTTTTACCAATTTCTGCATTCTGAAATTGATCAAACATGCAATCAAGATGCATTGATAATTACTGGTGATTGGAACAGGAAAGTTGGAAACAAAGAAGGAGGATTGGTAGTTGGAAAATATGGCCTTGATGATAGAAATGATGCCCGAGATCACATGATAGATTTTTGCTAGACCAACGATTTATTCATGGCAAATACCTTTTCTCAACAACATAAACAGCAACTATACATGTGGGCCTCTCTGGATAGATTACACAGGAATCAAATTGACTACATCTGTGTAAAGAGACGATGGAGAAGTACAATATCATCCTTCAGAACAAGGACAGGGGCCAACTGTGGAACAGACCATCAATTGCTCATATGCAACTTCAAGTTGAAGCTGAAGAAAATTAGAACAAGTCCAGGAGACCCAAAGTACAACCTTGAGTATATTGCACCTGAATTTAGAGACCATCTCAAGAATAGATTTGACACGTTGAACATTAATGACTGAAGACCAGACAAGTTGTGGGATGACATCAAGGACATCATATGTGAAGAAAGGGAAAGGACATAAAAAGACAGGAAAGAAAGAAAAGACCAAAATGAATGTCAGAAGAGACTCTGAAACTTATGCTTGAATGTAGAGTAGCTAAAGTGAAATGAAGAATGATGAAGTTAAAGAGCTGAACGGAAGATCTCAAAGAGCAGCTCAAGAAGACCACGTAAAGTATTATAACGAAATGTGCAAGATCCTGGTGTTAGAAAACCAAAAGAGAAGAATAAACTGAGCATTTCTCAAGCTAAAAGAACTGAAGAAAAAATTTAAGCCTGGAGTTGCAATATTGAAGGATTCTATGGGCAAAACATTAAATGACACAAGAAGCAACAAAAGAAAATAGAAGGAATACAGTCACTGTGCTTAAAAGATATAGTCGATGCTCAGCCATTTCAGGAGGTAGCATATGAACAAGAATCGATGGTACTGAAGGAAGTAGTCCAAGCTAAACTGAAGGCATTGACAAAAAACAATGCCCCAGCTATTGACGGAATACCTATTGAGATGTTTCAACAAACGATGCAACGCTGGAAGTGCTCACTATGCCAAGAAATTTGCAAGACAGTTACCTGGCCAACTGACTGGAAGAGATCCATATTTATGTCCATTCCAAAGAAAGTGAATTCAATAGAATGCTGAAATTAGCGAACAATATCGTTAATATCACACACAAGTAAAACTTCGCTGAAGATAATTCGAAAAAGGTGGCAGCAGTACATCGACAGGGAACTGCCAGAAATTCAAGCCGGATTCAGAAGAGGACACGGAAAGAGGATTATTATTGCTAACGTCAGATGGACCTTGGTTGAAAAAAGAGAATACAAGAAAGATGTTTACCTGCATTTAATTGACTATGCAAAGGCATTCGACTGTGTGCATCATAACAAATTATGGACAACATTGAAAGAATGGGAATTCCAGAACACTTAATTGTGCTCATGAGAAATTTGTACATAGACTAAGAGGCAGTTGTTTGAACAGAACAAGGGGATACTGCACAGTTCAAATTCAGGAAAGGTGTGTGTCAGTGTTGTATTCTTTCACCATAGTTATTCAGTCTGTATGCTGAACAAATAGTACGAGAAGCTGACCTATATGAAGACGAATGCAACATTCTGGAGGAAGACTCCTTAACAACCTGCTCTATGCAGATGACACAGCCTTGCTTGCTGAAAGCTAAGAAGACTTGAAACACTTACTGATGAAGATCAAAGACTACAGTCTTCAGTATGGATTACATCTCAACAAAAAGAAAACAGAATTTCTCACGACTGGACCAATAAGCAACATCATGACAAATTGAGAAAGGATTGAAGTTGTCAAGGATTTCATTTTTCTTGAATCCACAGTCAACACCCATGGAAGCAGCAGTCAAGAAATAAAATGATATATTGCACTGGGCAAATCTGCTGCCAAAGACCTCTTTGAAATGTTAAAAAGCAAAGATGTCACTTTGAGGACTAAGGTGCATTTGAGCCAAGCCATGGTATTTTCTATCGCCTCACATGCATGCGAAAGCTGGACAATGAGTAAGGAAGATCAAAGAAAAATTGATGCCTTTGAATTATGGTGTTGGCAAAGACTATTGAATATACCATGGACTGCCAGAAGAACGGACAAATCTGTCTTGGAAGAAGTACAGCCAGAATGCTGCGTAGAAGCAAGGATGCAAGACTCCATCTCACATGCCTTGGACGTGTTATCTGGAGGGACCAGTGCCTAGAGAAGGACATCATGCTTGGTAAAGTGGAGGGTCAGCGAAAAAGAGGAAGACCCTCAACAAGATGGACTGACACAGTGGCTGCAACAATGGGCTCAAGCATACCAATCATTGTGAGGATGGTGCAGGACTGGGAAATATTTCGTTCTGTTTTAGATAGGGTCACTATGAGATGAAACCTACTCGATGCCACCTAACAACAAATCAGGTCCGTCTTCAGAAGGAAATCACTTGTTCCCCGATCTTCCCATGTGAATCAACTGTTAAATTCCTTATTGAAAATACACAAGTGAAAATATTCCAGCTTTGGAAGCTAGCAAATCTTTGATTAGAGAGAAAAAGGTACGTCTTGTTCCCTCTATAATGATGGGAAACTTAAACAGTAGAATGAAAAAGCCAAGTAAACTATAAGGGATTTTATTGTGAGAAAGAAGAGGTACCTAGAAGTGGAACAGGCTATTTATTTGAATTTTCCTATACCCTTTAAATATCAGCTTTCTCAGTGTTACTTTTCAGAGACTGTGACCTTTTAAGAAGTGAAAAGGCACCAAAATGCTATATACTATATTGAAGCAGTTTATCAAAATGTCACCCAACAGTTGATGCCAATTGCTAACAAGATATTGTGTTTCCTTATTTAATTGGTCGGCTTACCTAATTATGGCTGTCTTTGGATATCTATTGATGGGGTCTTTTAGCAGACAAAGCACCATTTGAGGAAATTTCATACAAATATATCAAAAAGGGAGACAAAGTAAGAGAACACTTCTCCAATGAGAATTATTCCTAGATTATGAAAATTACTTTTTTGCATGGGTCCCTAATTTATGGAAACATCTCCATAATATGTCCAACACAAACCTGGATAATTGCCAATTACCCAAGCTGCTCTACCTTCCAAAAGTTATCTTGGCACACAGCTCAGCAGAAAAATAGGAAGTGCCCTGGAAATTACTCACAAAACGTGAATACCACATGTCAGAGTCAGTGAGCTTTGGATGAACTATAAAGGATTTTCATTATTTAGGTCTATGAAAGCAAAGGAAACAGAAATATATCCAATAATATAAGGCAACGGAACCAGGAAATTTATAAGAAGGCTTAATTTGTGTATTTAATTTAAAATATTGGGCCATGTTCAAACTGTGACATTAAAAACATCATCCCCAGCTATGGTAGTGATCACTCAGAGGTCAGAAAGAATAGGATGTCAAACTTCCCAAGGTTTTTAGACAAAGAACTTTTAATGAGCCCTTTCCCTTAAGCTTTCCTCTTTCTTCTCTTATGTGGACATGAAAGACAAACCTTAACACATTCCACAATCAATGGAGAGGCTGCCTGGTGACAGTTATCTTAAATATGATATTAATCTTATTTATTGCCCCTAGGCTGAGACCACAAATAATTAAGTGGGCCTAGGCCAATCCATGCTATATAAGAATACTAATAAAAAAATTTCAAATCACAGAGACATAAATGATACCAAAACTCACTGTCCCAGATGCTATCATCAAAGCATCACTCAGCTTTAGGAGAGACAGTGAATTCCAGAGGAAATAAAATGATCTTAAGTTCTGTACACAGAGTTCATTAGCTTTGGGAAACTGGAAGAACTGTCTCAATCCAGAGTTCCTGGGGAAAGAGTCTCAGAGTGCCTAGTCTGGATGGTCCCAGTGAATCAGGAGGTTTATGCCCATGACCTATGAGTATAGTTATGCAGGCTGTGCACAGCTCAACTTCACAGGCTATGATACACATGGGCCACCATGTGAATGGTGCCCTGTAGAAATGTACAACCACAGAGACCCAGTTTATTTCACTTCTGAAACATTTGTGGTGCTGAACCCAAAGAACAAATTAACTGAGGTAAACAAAACCAGTTAAAATTGCTTAGGGTGCTAAATTAACTACATTGTAGCAAAAATAGCAAGTGCCTGGACCACATCCTGACAGAGGATAGAGGCATAAAGTTTCGACTGGGTTCACCATGCAGCCTATCACAGCTTTCCTCATCTGGAATGCAAGGCAGTCTCTAAGAACTCACACTGTGACATTCATCTAAAACAACCTGAGAATGTCAGCAACCACTTTGGGGATCAGCATTTCACTTGAACTTACAATTTTGTTCTTTCCATGTCCCCCCATGAGAATAGACACATTACGGTTGCATTGTAAAGAAGAGGAGATTTTTATTTATTATTTATAAAACCATTTATAAAATCTGAAGAGGTTTATAAATACTATTAAAATAAAATGACTATTTTGGTCCTAAAAACTGTGAATCCATTCAAGATAGTTCTTTGAACTTAGCCTGGGTGCAAAATGACAAGTCTGTATAGCTAAAATATGTAGTAAAATTCTGTGTGGGCGAGGCCAAGAAGGCGGAGTAGTCAGACTCTTCCTGTGGTCCCTCTTATAACAAAGACCCGAAAAAACAAGTGAATCGATTATCTATGACAATCTAGGAGCCCTGAACATCAAAGACAAAGTTGAGGAGTTGGACTGAGCGGCCGGGGATTGGGAGAGACAGTTCAGAAGCAGCGAGGATTTGCCAGACCTGACCTGGCCAGCACCGGCACCCTGCAGGCTGGATCAGCTGGCACATGTGGGCTGAGGCAAGCAGTGGCACTCGGGACATGTTTTCCACATCAGGAGAAGCTGAGTGGTGGAGAGGCTGCTCAAGCCTCCAAAACCAGGGAGAAGGGGCACTGAATCTGTGAAGGTGCAAGTGTCTAACCTACTGGGCAGATCAAAAAAACCCTCCCCCCATTTGGGAAGTACCTCTCTCCCATTTATCTGCCCTCTTCCTGCTCTGCTCCAGTCCTGGTCTGGCTTCAGCAATTGCTGAACCCCCTGGGTCAGAAGTAGGACATGTCACATTCTCTGAGCCATCCTCCCAGCTTTGGAGAGGGAACAAATTAACAAAAAGGAAAAAACAATCAGCCAGTTCCCCTAGTCGGGAACTCAGGGAAGGCACAGCACCTTTGCCTTGGCACAGGCATAAGGGATCCACGGACTTTGAATGCCTTTCACCCTTGCATAGACCTGTGTGGGCCCATTTCAACACCATAGGCCCTCATTAGTACAGTACGATAGGGTACGTACCTGAAGCCTATTTTCAACTGCATCAGCTATAAGGGGGAGTAGCAGACTTGTGACACTTGACACCACTCTGCCCATTAAGCAGGGTCCTCCTCACCTACACACATCAGGGGCCTGAGGACTGGTGGGTCCGTACATGCCACCTAGCTATAAGTGGTGCCTCCCAGTCCTTACAGCCAACAGCACTGAGTGCCCATAGTCCGGCTGCAAAACCCACCCACCTACACAGTCTAGGGAACAGGGACATGCCTTCTACCCAGACAATCAGGGGCAGCCATCAGCCCCCTGCCTTGCTCAGCATGTGATCCCCTACTGCAGCTAGATACCTGTGCCTACTCCAATCACTCCTGCCTGTCTAGGACTGCACGTGAAAGCCTGCACCACACACTCAGTGACCAACGACCTGGACACCTGAGCTGAATCCACATAAGAAAAGTAAATGGACTCCTGGGCTCACATACCCAGTAACAGCTCTAACCACCTGGTGACAGGATGTCAGAGCTTCAAAGACACCAATATTCAAATTAGCTCACGTGACTAGTCTATTTGGGCATATCAAAACAAAACAAGAGGCGAGGACACAGTAAATGAACAAAATAAATAAATATAATAACTTATTGATGGCTTGGAGACAGCAGTCAGTATCAAATCACATAAAGAGGCAGACCATGATGGCTTCAGCAAGCAACCAAAACAAAGAATCAAGAAACCTTAAGGATGAAGAGAACTTCTTGGAATTATCATAGGTGGAATCCAAAGATTAATATACGGAGCTCTTCAAAAGATCAGGAAGAGATCATTAAAAATGCAGACCAAGCCAAGGAACACAGAGACAAAGCAACAGAGGAATCTAAAAAGGTTATACAAGAGCATAATGACAAATTTAACAGGCTGCAGGAATCCTTAGAGAGACAGCAAGAGAAATCCAAAAGATTAACAATAAAATGCCAGAATTAGACAACTCAGTAGAAAGTCATAGGAGCAGAATTGAGTCAATGGAAGTCAGAATTAGTGAAATTGAAGATAAAGCACTTGACACCAACTCATCTGAGGAAAAATCAGATAAAAGAATTTTAAAAAATGAAGAAACCCTAAGAATTATGTGT
Organism: Dugong dugon; assembly: GCA_030035585.1. NCBI lineage: Eukaryota > Metazoa > Chordata > Mammalia > Sirenia > Dugongidae > Dugong > Dugong dugon. Next base: position 4,005,473 of record CM057472.1, read on the forward strand.
GACTCCATCAAGAGGAATAACCTATGAGCAATTGGAGTACCAGAACAGGGGAGATAACAGAAAATACAGAGAGAATTGCTGAAGATTTGTTGGCAGAAAACTTCCCTGATATCGTGACAGATGACAAGATATCTGTCCAAGAAACTCATCGAGCCCCACACAGAGTCTATCCCAAATATGTCACTAAGACATATTATAATCAACTTTCCAAAACCAAAGAGAATTTTAAGAGCGGCTAGGGATGAACGAAAAGTCTTCTACAAAGAAGAGCCAATAAGAATAAGCTCAGACTACTCAGCAGAAACCATGCAGGAAAGAAGGCAACGGGATGACATATATAAAGCCTTGAGGAAAAAAATTGCCAGCCAAGAATTACATATCCAGCAAAACTGTCTCTCAAGTATGATGGCAAAATTAGGGCATTTCCAGATCAACAGAATTTTAGGGAATTTGTAAAAACCAAACAAAAATTACAAGAAACACTAAAGGGAGTCCTCTGGTTAGAAAATTAATAGCATCAGTAACAACTCAAGACTAGAACACAGGACAGAACAACCAGATATCAACCCAGCAAGGGAAGTCACAAAAATAAATCAAAGCTAAAACACTGAAAATAGGGAAACAGATGTCAGTATGTAAAAGATGACAACATTAAAACAAAAAAGAGGGACTAAATAATGTAGTCATAGATTGTTCATATGGAGAGGAAGTCAAGGTGAGATATCAAGATATAAAAGATTAAACTTAGAAAAATAGAGGTAAATATTAAGGAAACCACAAAGAAAACTAACAATCCTACACATCAAAATAGAAATGAAGAAAAACAAAAAGACTCGGCAAATACAAAATCAACAACAATGAAAAAGATGAAAAGAAAATACATGAATAAAAATGACTCAGCACAGAAAATTAAGTGGAACAAAGAAACTGTCAACAACCCACAAAAAAAGACATCAAAATGACAGGACTAAACTCATACCTATCAATAATTATGCTGAATGTAAATGGACTGCACGCACCAGTAAAGAGACAGAGAGTGGCAGAATGTATTAAAAAAAAAAAACACACAATCCATCAGTATGCTGCCTACAAGAGACACACCTTAGACTCAAAGACACAAACAAACTAAAACTAAAAGGATGGAAAAAATATATATATCAAGCAAACAACAATCAAAAAAGAGCAGGAGTGGCAATATTAATCTCTGACAAAATAGACTCTAAAGTAAAACCCACCACAAAGGATAATGAAGGACACTATATAATGATTAAAGGGTCAATACACCAGGAAAATATAACCATCATTTACCCACAACGACAGGGCTCCAAAATACATAAAACAAACTAACAGTGCTGGAAAGAGAAAAAGACAACTCTGCAGTAATACTAGGAGACTTCAACACATCACTTTCAGTGAAGGACAGAACATCCAGAAAGAAGCTCAGCAGAGACACAGAAGATCTATATGCCACAATCAACCAACTTGATCTCATAGACATATACTGAACACTCCACCCAACAGCAGCCAAGTATACTTTCTTTTCCAACACACATAGAACATTTTCCAGAATAGACCACATATTAGGCCAGAAAGCAAGCCTTAACAGAATCCAAACCACCGAAACATTACAAAGCATCTTTTTTGACCATAAAACCATAAAAGTAGAAATCAATAACAGAAAAAGCAACGGAAAAAAATTCAAATACATGGAAATTGAACAACACCTTACTCAAAAACTACTAGTTTATACAGGATATTAAGGACATAATAAAGACATTGACAGAATCAAATGAGAATGAAAACACATTCTACCAGAACTTTTGGGACACAGCAAAAGCAGTACTCAGAGGTCAATTTATAGCAGTAAATGCACACATCCAAAAAGAAGCAAGGGCTAAATTCAAGACATTAACTCTACAACTCAAATAGAGAGCATCGAAAGAAGCCCTTGATCACCAGAAGAAAGGAAATAATAAAAATTAGAGCAGAATTAAATGAAATAGAGAATAGAAAAACAATTGAAAGAGTTAACAAGACCAAAAGCTGGTTCTTTGAAAAGATCAACAAAATCGATAAACCATTGACAAAAATGACAGCAGAAAAATAGGAGAGGAAACAAATAATACAAATAAGAAATGAGACGGGTGATATTACAACAGACCCGACAGAAATTAAAAGAATCATAGCAGAATACTATGCAAAATTGTACTGCAAAAAATTCGAAAACCTAGAAGAAACGGACAAATTTCTAGAAACACACTACCTACCTAAACTAACACAATCAGAGGTAGAACAACTAAATAAACCTATAACAAAGGAAGATATTGAAAAGGTATTTTAAAAACTCACAACAAAAAAAAGCCCTGGCCCTGATGGCTTCACTGGAGAATTCTACCAAACTTTCAGAGAAGAGTTAACACCGGTACTGCTAAAGGTATCCCATAGCATAGAAAAGGATGCAATACTCCCAAACTCATTCTATGAAGCCAGCATAACCCTGATACCACAACCAGGTAAAGACACCACCACAAAAAAAAAAAAAAAAAGAAAATTACAGACCAATATTCCTCATGAACATTGATGCAAAAATCCTCAACAAAATTCTAGCCAACAGAATTCAACAACATATCAAAAAAATAATTAACCATGACCCAGTCAGATTGATACAGTTCAACATCAGAAAAACAATCAGTGTAATCCATCATATAAATAAAACAAAAGACAAGCATCACACGATCTTATTAACTGATAAAGAATAGGCATTTGACAAAGTTCCATTCATGATAAAAACTCTCAGCAAAATAGGAATAGAAGGGAAACTCCTCATCATAATTAGGGCATTTATACAAAGCCAACAGCCAACATCATTCTAAATGGAGTTTGAAAGCATTCCCCTTGAGAATGGGAACCTGACAAGGATGCCCTTTATCAACACTCTTATTCAACATTATGCTGAAGGTCCTATCCAGAGCAATTAGGCTAGAAAAAGAAATAAAGACATCCAAATTGGTAACAAAGAAGTAAAATATCCCTATTTGCAAATGATATGATCTTATACACAGAAAACCCCAAAGGATTCACAAGAAAACTACTGGAACTAATACAAGATTTCAGCAAAGTATCAGGATACAAGATAAACATACAAAAATTAGTTGGATTCCTCTATACCAACAAAGAGAACTTCGAAGAGGAAATCACCAAGTCAGTACCATTTATAACAGCCCACAAGATAATAAAATACTTTGGAATAAATCTAACCAGAGATGAAAAAGACCTATACAAAGAAAATTACAAGATACTACTGCAAAAAAAACAAAAGAAACCTACATAAGTGGAAAACCATACCTTGCTCATGGATAGGAAGACTCAACATTGTGAAAATGTCAGTTCTACCCAAAGTGATCTACAGATACAGTGCAATCTGAATCCAAATTCCACTGGCATTTTTTAATGAGATGGAGAAACAAATCACCAACTTCATGTGGAAAAGGAAGTGGCCCCAGATAAGTAAAGCATTACTGAAAAAGAAGAACAAAGTGGGAAACCTCACACTACCTGATTTTAGAACCTATTATACTGCCATGGTAGTGTACTGATACAACAACAGACACATGGACCAGTGGAACAGAATTGAGAATCCAGGTGTAAATTCATCCACCTATGAGCAGCTGATATTTGACAAAGTCCCAAAGTCCATTAAATGAGAAAATAACAATCTCTTTAACAAATGGTGCTGGCATATGTGGATATCCATCTGCAAAAAAATTAAATAAAACCTATACCTCATACCATACATAAAAACTAACTCAAAATGGATCAAAGATCTAAGTATAAAACCTAAAATGATAAAGATCATGGGAGAAAAAATAGGGACAATGCTAGGGGCCCTAATACATGGCGTAAACAGAATACAAAACATAACTAACAATGTACAAACACCAGAAGAGAAACTAGATAACTGGGAGCTCCTAAAAATCAAATAACTTAATGCTCATCAAAAGACCTTACCAAAAGAGTATGAAGACAAGCTGCAGACCGAGAAAAAAAAATTTGGCTACAATATGTCTGATCAGGGTCTGTCGTAGACTGAATTGTGTCCCCCAAAAATATGTGTCAACCTGTTTAGGCCATTATTCCCAGTATTGTGTGGTTGTCCTCCATTTTGTGAGTGTAATTTTATGTTAAAGAGGATTAGGGCGGGATTGTAACACCCTTACTAAGGTCACATCCCTGATCCAATGTAAAGGGAGTTTCCATGAGGGTGTGGCCTGCACCACCTTTTATCTTACAAGAGATAAAAGGAAAGAGAAGCAAGCAGAGAGATGGGGACCTTATACCACCAAAAAAGCAGTGCCAGGAACAGAGCGTGTCCTTTGGACCTGGGGTTTCTGCTCAGAGAAGCTCCTAGTCTGTGGGAGGATTGATGAGAAGGACCTTCCTGCAGAGCTGACAGAGAGAGAAAGCCTTCATCAAGAGCTGATGCCCTGAATTTGGACTTCTAGCCTACTAGACTGTGAGAAAATAAATTTCTCTTTGTTAAAGCCATCCACTTGTGGTATTTTTGTTTATAGCAGCACTAGATGACTAAGACAGGGTCTAATCTCTAAAATCTACAAGGTACTACAAAACTTCAACAACAAGAAAACAAATAACCCAATTAAAAAATGGGCAAAGAATATTAACAGGCACTTCACCAAAGAAGACATTCAGGTGGCTAACAGATACATGAGAAAATGCTCACAATCATTAGCCATTAGAGAAATGCAAATCAAAACTACAATGAGATACCATCTCACCCCAACAAGGCTAGCATTAATCCAACAAACACAAAATAATAAATGTTGGAGAGATTGTGGAGAGACTGAAATACTTGTACACTGCTGATGGAAATGTAAAATGGTACAGCCACTTTGGAAATCGATTTGGCGCCTCCTTAAAAACCTAGAAATAGAAGTACTATACTATCCAGCACTCCCACTCCTTGGAATACATCCTGGAGAAATAAGAGCGGTCACACAAATAAATATATGCACACTCATGTTCATTGCAGCACTGTTCACAATAGCAAAAAGATGGAAACAACCTAGGTGCCCATCAAAGGACAAATAGATAAATTATGGTATATTCACACAATGGAATACTTTGCAACAAAAAAGAACAACAATGAATCTGAGAGAAACATCTCATAACATGGATGAATCTGGAAGGCATAATGCCATTAAAGGGTGGGGAGGGAGGGAGAGGGGAACTTACTAACTAGGTAGTAAACAAATATTAGGTGAAGGGAAGGACAATACATACTACAGGGGAAGTCAGCACAACTGGACTAAACCAAAAGCTAAGACGTTTCCTGAATACAGCCGAACACTTTGAGGGACACAGTAGCAGGGGCAGCGGTCTGGGGAACATGGTTTCGGGGGACATGTAGGTCAATTGGCATAACAAAGTTATTAAGAAAATGTTCTGCATCCCACTTTGGTGAGTGGCTTCTGGGGTCATAAAAGCTAGCGAGTGGTCATCTAAGATGCATCAATTTGTCCCAACCTACCTGGAGCAAAGGAGAATGAAGAACATCAAAGATACAAGGAAAATATTAGCCCAAGAGAAAAAAAGGGACACATAGACCAGAGACTCCCGTCAGCCTGAGACCAGAAGAACTAGGTGGTACTCGGCTACCACCAATGACCGCCCTGACAGGGAACACAACACAGAGTCCCTGACGGAGCAGGAGAAAAGTGAGGTGCAGAATTCAAATTCTAGTAAAAAGACCAGACTTAATGGTCTGACTGAAACTAAAAGAACCCCAGAAGACTTGGCCTCCAGAGACGCTGTTAACCCAGGACTAAAACCATTCCTGAAGCCAACTCATCAAAGATTAGACTGGACTATAAGACATAAAATGATACTTGTGAAGCATGTGCTTCTTAGTTCAAGTGTATACACAAGACTAAATGGGCAGCTCCTGTCCGGAAGTGAGATTAGAAGCAGAAAATGATAGGAGTTTGTTGAATGGACGTGGGAAATCTGGGGTGGAAAGGAGGAGTGTGCTGTCACATTATAGGGATAGCAACTAGGGTCACGTAACAATGTGTGTATAAATTTTTGTATGAGAGACTAAGTTGAGCTGTAAACTTTTGCCTAAAGCACAATAAATAAGTAAATAAAAATTAAAATTAAAAAAATTCTGTATGGTGTTGCTTCTTTTCTGAGAATGTTGAAAAGAGCTTGTGACTCCACTGGTAATTTCAAATATCCAGTTTAACCAGGAAAGCAGCTTGAGGAGCAGCTATTAGGGAGAAAGTATAATATGATAAGACAAAGAATACAATACAGTTAACCTGGCTTACCTACTCTGGTGGAATTACTAGAATTCCAACCTCCTTCAGACCCTACTGGAAACCCTGGTGACATAGTGGTTAAGAGTTCCGCTGCTAGCCAAGAGGTGAGCTGTTTGAATCTACCAGGCACTCCTTGGAAACACTATTGGGTGGTTCTACTCTGTCCTATAGGGTCACTATGAGACGGAATCAACTCGATGGCAATGGATTTGGTTTTTGGTTTTCAGACCCTATCAAGCCCTGGTGGCACAGTGGTTGAGAGCTCGGCTGCTAACCGAAAGGTCGGCAGTTCGAATCCACCGGCTGCTCCTTGGGAACACTATGGGACAGTTCTACTCTGTCCTATAGGGTCACTATGAGTCAGAATCGACTCGACGGCAATGGGTTTTTCAGGGTTTCAGACCCTATAGAGTCAGGAGTGGGTTTGATGGATTCCATGGAACGACTCTTTTGTGCTCCCAAATTATCATGTCTTCCTCCCTCATCCTGCACATGGTACCTCCTTGCCATGTCTTCCATTGCTCCCAAGGTATGCTTGGTGAGCATTTGTGTGGGCCTTTGATAGCAACTGCTACTCCTGTCTTATCTACTGTTGTGCCCACATTGACCGTCTGAATTCCAGACTCCTAAGTAGCTTCTGTGATGGTCTGTGTTATTTCCTTCAAAGTCATTCTGCTGGGGCAGAACTTCTAATTTCTAGGCTACACTTTGCCACCAGACTCAGAGTGAGTCTGCTTGATGCTTTCTGTTTGTTTAAAAGACTCTGAAGATAACGTTTTTTTATTTGCCTCATTCTTTATTATAGCCCACTTCTCCCCAAAACTATGCCTTCAAGCTTGAATAAAGCTTGACTTTTATGTTCCTAATGTAAGATCCATCTCAACATAGTGTCACAAAAAAAAGTCTTGAAAAATATTTCAAGTCTTTCTTGAAAGCTCCTGATAAAGAAAAGAAGACAAAACAGGGAATTACATCACAGAATATACATCCAAACTTCTTAACAATCTTTTGTACTCACCTATGTCTCAAAGTTCAATACCATGTGGCAAGCTCTTTATGCGTAAAAAAGTTAACATAGCAGTCCTGAGACTGCTATCGTTACTGCTTGCTTACTAGGTTGGACCTTGAATGACTTCTGGTTACTTGGTATTTTAGTAGACTTACCACCACTCCGATATGAGTGACTCACTGTGCTTAAACTGTAAAAACAATGTAGTTTATGCTGAATACTGGCTTTCCTTCTGGGAGTCTAGAATTTCAGTATGTGCCAGGCAGAGGATGTCTACATGACCAGCCCCAAGTACAAACCCTGGATCTCTAATGAGCTTCCCTGATAGACAACATTTCATAGATAACATTTCATATGTTGTCTATCATTTCTAGGGAAATTAAGCATGTCCTGTGTGACTACACTAGGAGAGCTCTTTTGGAAACTTGCTCCTGGTGTCCTCCAGACTTTGCCCCAAACACATTTTCTTTTTGCTGATTTTGCTTAGTGTTCTTCCAAAGTAAAAAACCATAGCCATGAGTACAATTATATGCAGAGTTCTTTGAATCCTTCTAGTGAATATTTGAATCTGGAGGTGGTCTTGGGGACTCCAGACACATACCCCAGTTTCTCTTTTCTCATTTCCATATTGAAATTTTAGCTGTGCTCATGAGTCCTTCAATTCTACAGGCCTATTAAAATATAAATCAATTTAGGAACTGACATCAGTAGAAGTGGTGGAGTAGAGAACTTCAAAACTCTTTCCGTTCACATAAGCAGCAAATAAGCTGGCAAAAACTTCTAGCATCAACTTTTTCTATTCTCTGGAATCTAAATAAAAACTTAAAACAGCCAGGGGAACGCTTACTGGGGGTGGGTGGGGGACTAAATTTTGGGAATAGCAGATGAAGATAGTGGAGCAGAGATATCAGTGGCCACATATAACATAGAATACAGAACTTATAAAATTAGTTCAGAAAAGTCACTAAATAAACAACAACAACCATGACAAGCAGCACCAACCAACCCTGGGGAGGAAGGAGAATCTGATTTCCAAGTTGCCACATTATAATATTCAAAATGTCCAATTTTAAATAAAAAATTACAAGGTATGCAAGGAAACAAAAAAGTATTGCACATTCACAGGAAAAAAAAAGAAATTATTAGAAAATGTTCCTGTGGAATCTCAGACATTGAACTTATTAGACAAAGACATTGAATCAACTGTTTTGAATATGCTCAAAGAGCTGAAGTAAACTATGGACAAAGAACAAACATAACTAAGGAGAACGGTGTCTTGCCAAATAAAAAATATAAATAAAAAGAGAGAAATTATAACAAGGAAATAAATAGAAATTTTGGAGTTGGAAAGTACAAAAACTGACATGAAAAAATCACTAGACTAGTGCAACAGAAGATTTGAGCAGACAGAAGAAAGAATCAGCAAACTTTAAGATAGGACAATTTAGATTATCCTGTCTTAGAAGCAGAAGGAAAGAAAAAAAATAATGAAAACAAACACAGTTTCAGAGGTCTGTGAGACATATCAACTATACCAACATACAAATAATGGGAGTACCAGAAGAGAAGGAGAGAATGGGCAGAAAAAATACTGAAAAAACAGTGGCTGAAGAATTCCCAAATTTATTGAAATACGTTAATCTACATGTCCAAGAAACTCAATAAACTTCAAGCAGAATAAACTGAAAAAAATCCACACTGAAGCACATTATAATCAAATTGTCAAAAGACAAAGACAAAAAGAATTTTGAAAGCAACAAGAGGAAGGCTACTCATCATGTACAAGTGATCCTAAATCAGATTAACAGCCAGTTTCTCATCAGAAACCACTTTAGGCCAGAAGGTCTTAGGATAACATATTTAAAAACTAAAACAAACAAACATAAAAAACCACTGTCAACCAAGAATTCTATAGCTAGCAAAACTATTCTTCAGAAATGAAGGTGGAAGTAAGACATTTCCAGATAAACAAAAACTAAGGGAGCTCATTGCTAGTAGATCTGTCCTACTATTCCAAATGCTAGAGAGTTCTTCAAGCTGAAATGAAAGATCTCTTGACAGTAAATTGAAGCCATCCAAAGAAATAGTGAACACCAGTAAAGCTAACTACATAGGTAAAAAGTATTATTGTAACTCCTCATCTTTTTCCCTATATAATTTAGAAGAAAATTACATGAAACAATAATTAAAAATCTATGTTAATTGAAATACATGTATAACGATGTGATTTGTGACAATAACAACATATGTAATGGGGGAAGGGAGCTAGATAGGAATAAAATTTTTGTATACTATTGAAAATAAGTTGATATTAATTTAAACTTAGTCATTATAATTTAATATTTTAATTGTATTTTCTAGAGAAAGCACTAAGAAAATAACTAAAAACTTTACAGTAAAAGAAATGAGAAGGGAATAAAAATGGTATACTAGAAAAGTCTATCAAGCAAAAGAAAGCAGTAATGAGGAATTGAGGAACAAAAAAGGTATAACATGTAGAACACAAATAGAAAAATGCCAGAAGTAAGCCTTTGCTGATCAGTAATAACATTAAATGTAAATGGATTAAACTCTTTAAAAGGCAGAGATTGGCAGAATGGTTTAAAAAAAAATGAACTTTATGCTGTTTACAAGAGACTCACTTTACAACCAAAGATACAAATAGGATGAAACTCTAAGGATGGAAAAAGCACAATAGCTAAATGTGGACACAACCCAAATATTCATCAATTAAATAATGGATCAACAAAATGCCATGTATCCATAAAATGGAATATTATTCAGCTTTAAAAAGGATTGGAGTACTGATACGTGTTACATGAATGAACCATGAAAACATTATGCTAAGTTAATATAGCCAGACAAAAAAGGCCATATATTGTATGATTCCATATAAATAAAATATCCATAATAGGAAAATCCATAGAGGCAGAATGCTAATTAGTGGTTGCCAGTGTCTAGGAGGACTAGGGAATGGGGAGTGACTACTTAATGGTTACAGAGGTTAGTTTTGAGGTGATGAAAACGTTCTGGAACTAGACAGTGGTGATGGTTGCACAACATTGTGAATGTACTAAAAGCCACAAAATCGTACATTTTAAAATGGTTAAAGTGGTGAATTTTATATGGCACAGTACTTAAGAGCTCGACTGCTAATCAAAAGCTCAGCTGTTTGAATCTAGCAGCTGCTCCTTGGAAACCCTATGGGGCAGTTCTGCTCTGTCCTGTCAGGTCACTGTGAGTTGGAATCGACTTGATGGCAACAGGTTTGGTTGTTTTTTTCTTTCCCCCTTTTTCCAATTCATTGATTTAATTATCACCATAAAGGTCTAGGAAGCAATAATAATAATAGTAATAATAGCTAACATTTCTGAGTTCTTGTTCTGTGCTAGTCACTCTTCTTAGTTTAATTAAATCCAAACAGCTCTAAGAGAAAGCTAATATTATCTTCCCAATGTTATATATTATAGAATTGAGGCAAAGTCAGACAGTAAACAAGCAGCAGAACTGGGATACAAGCTAAGGCAAAACTGAACTCTTAACCATTTTTTTTATTGCTCTTTTCCTGGGCAAGGGGATTAATGAAAAAATGGTAAATGAGTATATTGTAATAGTTTTTTACACTATTACACTACAAATCCCTAATGTTTGGATCAGAGAAAAATCTGAGAGATAAATGCAGATATTTGCTAGAAATCACCACTCCCTTTTGACACCAAACCATCTTTGGATGTATTTGTGTACTAAGAGTAAAATTAAAGTCAAAACTCCTTTAGAGTGAGCTCCTTTCCTCTGGTACACTTCCTTGAGGTGGGTGGCCTTTACACCAGTGGTTTTGGGGTCTCAGAGGTGTTAGTTTAAGGGACAATGGCAAGGAGGAAGCAGCCATCTGCAGTCAGGGATCTTATTGCTTTTCCCGTAAGGTTCTGAGAGTCACCAGGTGGGAATTCCAGAATTTGTATTAAGTACACAAAAACCTCCACTGCATGCAAAAACAGGCATGGACATCAGAAAGAAAGAATGAGAAAACAAGAATAAGAGCAAGAGTGAGAACGAGAACAAGTGATCGAGCCAGAAAGAGAGAGAGAATGGAGAAAGAGGTGGGACAGAAAGAGACAGTGAAGTGAGAGAGAAGTTGGGCTTCTGTATTTACAAGAAAACAGCAAATCCAGATACATTTTGAAAAAGGAGAGTATGCTATTTTGAAAACATACATGATCAATTAAGGAAAGTACATGAAGAGAACAGCAGGGTATAGTGGAAAGCAAGTAGGATATGGAGGTGGGTTGGGCTGGGATAGAGATCAGGTTCAGCCATTTATGAGCTACATGACCTTGAGTATCTTAACTAATTCTGTGTTTCCTGATTTATAAACATGGAAAACCATCCACCTCTTAGGGGTGTGAATATTAGAAATAATAGACTCCCAGATCCAAACACAGTGCCTGGCGTAATGAAATTGTCACCCCTAAGTTAAAAAGCAAGAGCCTTGAGTGGTTGAGTTTGGCTAGAACTGAAAAAAAAAAAATTGTGCATGGGAGAGAAAGAGGCAAAGAGGAAGTGCATTTCAGGGCAAAACTAAGGAGAAACTTGCCTCAGTAAATGTACTAGCTTTATCCAAAAATCAGGGTTGAAAGTTTGAGTCTCCGGTAATGGGGGTGTCAGGAGAGATGGTGGTGAAATGGTGTATAGCCAATGCAGGAACACCCTTCCATAAACTCTGTCCTGCACATCTGGCCCTGCTCCATCAGCTGCCATGAAGCAAATTCCTGCAGTGTCACAAGATTTTTTTTTTTAAATATCTGCAATGCTTGACTAAATGTATACTTAGATTAGAATTCAGCACATGAATTGGGTGCTGACTTAGAGCTGAACTGTCTGGACGTGGAAATAATCTCCTCCCTTCCTGAGATTTTTTTTTTTTTTCCCTATCAGGCAAATATTCATAATTGATCTTCCCTTATTTTTATTCATGAGCCACAATTGGCACCTGTCTGAAATTCTGGCAATGCCTCTGTCACTCTTAATGACGCAGCTGAAGTGAAACATTCACTTTGTGAAAATCTGTAGTTAACCTCCTCTTACTGCTTTCCTTCCTGAAGTGTATCCACAGGGGCAGAGTGTCGCCCCAGGAGACTGAAGGAAAATGCCTGGTGAAGGAACATTTAGAATTAAATGGCTTATGCTTGCCCCTGTTTCTGTTTATCTTCTGTCTGCATCTTTCCTCGTTTGTGCTAGCTGTCCTTATCATTACTCATTCCAGCTTTTCTGATCCTTCCAAGTGTCCTCTCTCACAGAACGTAAACCGGCACTCCTATTTCTATGCCAACACGGGGGAAAGCAGGAGTACAAATAATCCAAAGGTCATTTGCTTTTAGTTTTGGAATGCCACCATTGTTTTGTTAAAAGCAGATTTACTATTTAATTTTTATTTTGCCTAAGAGAATATAAATATTAATTAGCATTGCCTGATAAACATCAGCTGCATAGTGGGACAGTAGAACAAGTGGATTATGTACTCTGCTGTAAGGAAAGAAGGACTAATCATGGATTAATAATTGGAAACCCTGGTGGTGTAGTGGTTAAGTGCTACAGCTGCTAACCAAGGGTCAGCAGTTCAGATCCTCCAGGCGCTCCCTGGAAACTATAGGGTAGTTCTACTCTGTCCTATGAGTAGGAATCAATTAGACGACAACGGGTTTGGTTTTTATTAATAAGTCTATACGTAGATAAGCAGATATTTAAGAATTGATCAGAAATTTGAGTACTAAAAGAAAATGCTGTTATTAATTCATTTGGATTACTATTTTTTTATAGACAAATAAGTAGTTAAAATGCATTTGGCTTTGCTCTAAGTGGAATGTAATAGGGCTCCAGTAATCACATGTAGGGCAGGACTGAGCAATAGGCATCCACGTGCATCTTCCCAACTGCTTAATGAACATTTTCACCTGATCATTATCCTATCACCTCAAAATCACCTTGTCCTAAATTGAGCACAGTATTACCCCCCTAAAAGTTACTGGCAATCTCAAATTCCTGGTTCTCCAAACTTCAGGTCACCTTGTATTCTTTCCCTCGCTTTTTGAAGTCTGTACTGAGAGGTCTCCTTCACTCAGCTAAACTTTTTAGAATGAGAAAATGTCATGTTATGAAATGTGAATGGCTGAGTCATATAAATATCTGAGATTAGTCATCTGTGGAAATATGACCAATCACGCAAATGAAAAAATGTAAATGATCTTTTTTTTTTTTTTTTTACTGTAAACTAAATTCTAGACTTTATTCAGATTCCATTCCTTTTTTTTTTTTTCCTAACAAATTAAAAAATTTCTATGCCTTTGTTTTGGTCCAGTTGTGTGACCTCCTCTGTATTGTGTGTTGTCCTTACCCTCACAGAAGTTGACACTTGTCTACTATCTAGTTAGCGATTTCCCCTCTTGCTTCCTCCCCACCCTCGTAACCATTGAAGAATGCCATTTTCTGTGTGTAAACCTTTTCTTGAGTTTTTATAATAGTGGTCTCATACAATGTCGTTTTGTGACTGACTTATTTCACTCAGCATAATGCCCTCCAGATTTACCCAAGTTGTGAGGATGCCCTTTATCACCACTCTTATTCAACATTGTGCTGGAGGTCCTAGCCAGAGCAATAAGGCAAGGAAAAGAAATAAAGGGCATCCAAATGGGTAAGGAAGAGGTAAAATTATCCCTATTTGTAGATGATACGACCTTATACACAGAAAACCCCAAAGAGTCCACAAGAAAGCTACTGGAACTAATAGAAGATTTCAGCAAAGTAGCATGATACAAGGTAAACATACAAAAATCAGTAGAATTCCTCTACACCAACAAAGAGAACTTTGAAAAGGAAATCACCAAATCAATACCATTTACAATAGCCCACAAGAAGATAAAGCACTTAGGAATAAATCTAACCAGGGACATAAAAGACATATACAAAGAAAGTTAAAAACGCTACTGCAAGAGACCAAAAGAGACCTACATTAGTGGAAAAACATACCATGCTTGTGGATAGAAAGACTCAACATTGTGAACACGTCAATTCTATCCAAAGTGATCTATAGATACAATGCAATTCCAATCCAAATTCCAATAGCATTTTTCATGAGATAGAGAAACAAATCACCAATTTTATATGGAAAGAGAAGAGGCCCTGGATAAGTAAAGTATTACTGAAGAAGAACAAAGTAGGAGGCCTCACATTATCTGATTTTAGAACCCTTTATACAGACACAGTAGTCAAAACAGCCTGGCACTGGGTACAAAACAGATACATAGACCAATGGAACAGAATTGAGAACCCAGATGTAAATCCATCCACCTGCGAGCAGCTGACATTTGACAAAGGTCCAAAGTCTGTTAAATGGGGAAAAGATAGTCTCTTTAACAAATGATGCTGGCATAACTGGATACTATTCTATATGCAACTGATACAAAGAAATTTGTTATCTTAGAAACTATAAGGCAAATGTAAATAAGAGTGATGCTCCATCTACATGGAGCCCAGGAAATGCAAGTCAAAAAATACAAACTAGGTTTGTTTTAATGCTATATCCTCAGTTTCTAGAACAATACCTGATATGGAGTAGGGCTCATAGGACTCAAACATAGTTGAGTGAGTGAGTGAGTGAGTGAATGAATGAATGACTCTTTGTCTGGCAGTATTCCAGGCCTGATGGTCCAGCATTGTAGTTTGTTGGTAACATTTCTGAAAACAGGGATTGAGAACACAAAGTCCTATAGTAACATTCATAGGGAAAGATCATGGTGGGTTCTGTGGTAAACTGGAAAGCGTGTGGCCCATCTCAAGGAAGCAGCTGCTACCTGGCCCAGGATAATGGCTGCTTTAAATATTGAGGACACAGTGTTGCTAGATCTTCTGAATTTTCAGTAAAAGCTGAATTTGTGGATCTTTATGTCAACTATCCTAAATTTTTAAGTGTTGGCAACTAATTTAAAATATGTTTAAGTTTCCCAGAGTCTGGATCTTGCTGATTGTGTCCCATGGTATCATTTAGCATGCTTCTCTGCACCCCGTATTTCCTCAGTAATAGTAGTTAGAGTTAGAGGCTTGATTGGATTAAGATACGATATTTTTAAGTAAGAATATTTCATAGGTGGTAGGGTCACTATGAGTCGGGATTGACTCGATGGCAGTGGGGTTGTTTGGTTAACGTGCTTTTGTGTCAGAAGTCACATTTTGTGTGATCTTTTCCCCCTTTTTGTGACGTTAACATTAGGGATTACAAAATGATGATTTCCTGAAGATAGATATCATAAACATTTGAATTTTTGCTTATTTCACACTCGTATTTCCATGTTCTTGAAGTGGCTCACCATAGATTCTAGCCTACCGTTTTTATGATGCTATCTGTGACATTCTTAAAAGTTTCTTCTCACCAAGAAAAAACAAATGTGACATGGCATAATGTAGTCAACGATAGCACCGACTGAATAAAGAGGACGTGCAGAACTCAGTAAGCATTGCCCTATCTTTGGGAAAGAGAAATAGAAGAGTTAACAGCCCAGTTGGGAAGTTTAAGGTTACAGAATAACATAAAGCTGAATGCAGCTTAAAATAATGCAAACCAAGGGTGGGTTACTTAGAGAATAGCTTTGGATCTGGGAAGAGGAAGCGCATATTTGGTAAGAAAGAAAGTAACTGTACAAAGAAACAAACAATTGTATAAAGAAACACACAGATTGTGTGCATTGGATGCCAACATTTGCTTGAAAGACAGTGAAGCAACAATGTGGCAGGACCAGGTGGAGTAGATTAAAGTTGATGTTACAAGCACGAAGAAGTACTTGGAGAAAGGCAGTTCAAGGAAGCTTTTTCTAAAGCTAAAAGCTGTGTGATTATCCATGTCTGGAAATATGATGGGTAGGGCTAACTTATGGTGGGCAGTATGGAGATGAAAAGGTGGGGGCCTGTTCATTTTGTCTAGAGCACATTTGATAATAAGAACGGGATAACAGAAAATAACTGCATGGTTTCAGGGGAAACCAAAGACGATGGCAAATTGTGGAGTAGAAAAAAATGTCAACTTCAGTTTCTGACATGTCCACCTTTAGGTTTTGCTGGTAATTTTCAACAGAAAACTGAAGCTGCTGAGCTACGAGAGGATATCCTATCAAGCTGAGCGTAGACCAGATAGAGTTGGTAAAGAGCTTCTTCTGAGTAGATGAATTCTCTAAGTAAAAAAAGAAGAAATTCCATAAGTATTCTTAGGAGGCACCAGGCTTATACCACAAAGCGTAATCAGAGAAGAGAGAATAATAGCAGTCAGAGGATTAACAGCAGGACAGTAGGATCTCATGGAAACTATAGGAGTGCAATACGCTGTCAAACGCCCCAATGGAAAAAATCACAACAGACCATAAAACATCCCATTGTTTAGGACTCTGTTCTCTGTTTTCTGTACTAAATACAACAATAAGATTTATTAAATATGTTGCATACACATACAAAAATAAATCTACTCAATAATTACTTAGATGATAAATCTATCATCACAACGTTCAATACGGATTTTACATTGCAAAGTCTATAAAGTATTACACATAAGCAGTCACATTATTTTGGATCCAGAGAAATGAATACATTTGCTTTTTTTTTTCCTGAGTAAACGTAAGAAATTCATTGTGCTACAATTTTAGGATTTTTAATGAAATTAGTGATCCTAAGAAAAGGGAGCTGTAATAGTTTGTGTCATTTATTCTACTGCTGTGATTATATGGAATCCCTCACATATTTTAGTTTTTGTTAAGGCAATTTTGACTACAATTTATGTGGTGTGAATGTTTGATGTGTCTGTCTGTGTGTGTGTGTGTGTGTGTGTGTGTGTGTGTGTTGGACCACGATTGGGAATATGTTAGGATTTCTCTTACCGGTAAAAGGTCTTGATGATACAAAGTTCTGATTATTTTCCCAGTCCTTAGCCAAAGAATGTTTGTTTTGCATTTAATTTTCGATGTGCATGTTTCACTGTGTGTGTGTGTGTGTGCGTCTGTGTGTGTGTTGTGAGGGTGGCTCATAAGGTTTCCCAGAACTATGTTGCCGTAAATAGTAATACAGATGTAAGGGGGATCAAACTTCATTTGAGAACATCAAAGGGCATATCAGGAAGCCCAGTGATGTTATATTGTTTATTCAGCATACTAAATAAACACCCATTGTACCTTGACTAGAATTGCTGCTTCAATGAAAGCAGTATGGGGAAATTGATGAATATCACTGTCTCCAATATGGAAAATAGCCCAAACACAAGGCTGGAATAAAATTTGTTTCGAGTCAGGTTGAATTAAGGGTTGATGTATAGGCCCAAGTATGAGTTATACAATTATGGGAGTAAGCCCAGTTACATGCTTCTGAATTTATTAGCTGGTAAATGTCAATCGCCTAGTCTTCTTAAAAATAGATTTGGGGGAGTTAGACCATAAGCTAAGAAGGCGGAGCATTACTTGAAATATTATTAATGTCCCCCATTTTTTTAATTTAGAAGTATAGTCCCATATCTTAACCTAAAGTTATGTTTTCTATTTTACAGATATTTAAATTCTTTATTGCATACTATAATTGCTTTTTTCTTTTTCTTTTTTAAATTCAGAGATAAAACACATTAAATAGGAAACTTAAATTTGCTGTCTGAAACTACTAAGAAGATTTTTTTTTTTTGTCTGAAAATAATGTATGTTTAACATCTTCAGGAATGCAAGTTGGTTTTCTAATATCCCTGTGTTCAGATTTTACTGCTATTTTCCATTTTTATTTATTCTATCCATAATGAAAGAAGTACTTTTTATTTATAAAATTAAATTGACATCTTGCTGGTAGTAATGTACATTGATCTGGCTAATTTGTACAGCAATTTGGCAATATATCAAGGGCCTTAAAAATGTTCATTCTCCTTGACCCAGTAATTTTACTTCTGATAAACAATTCTAAGGAAATAATCCTAAACATGCAGATTGCTTTATGTGCAGATGTTTATCACAGCACCATGACTGTGAAAGACTACAGAAACAACAGAAATGGCTAACAACAGGAGAATGATGATAAAATTGCTATACGTACACTTGATAGAATTGTATTAGTCATTAATTACAATGGGTTTAAATATTAGGCAATAGCTCGGAAATACTTATTTTGTAATCTTAAATAATAAAGGCAATATAAACCAGCACCAAAAACAATGTCTTGATAAAAGTCTGTTGAGTGAATAAATGAATGAGTTAATGAATAGATTATAGTCATATCTGCTACACTATTATTTCTAGGTCCTTCATGTATCAGTAGAATTAGAATAAATAAGCACTGATTTGATGTATGAAAGTTGGAGACAACTATCCAGTTAAGATTTGCACAGAAAGAGAAAATAATGGTCAGGCACGTTACATTTCTTTCAGGGGCTAATAACATGTTGGGGCTAATTTTCAGTGCCAATATAGAATTTTTAAAACATCAATGAAGACATTATTATATCCATTCCATAATCAACATAAAGAAAGACCATCAATGGCTGTAATAATAGGATGATGGATTATTAATAAAGATACATTTTTAAAAATTGTATTTTCAGTATATTTCAAAATATGTCTCTCACACTTTTTGTCTATACAATAGGCAACTAGTAAAATAATTTTCTTTATCTATAGAATCTTGTGAAAAACTGAAATAATATTTGAATTGAAGGCATTCCAGCCTCACAACTAAACTATGAAGACTCTAGATGCTACGGTAGATAGTCCCATAGAGATCATTGGTTTAAGAAGCGTTCCCATACAAACAGTTCTCCATCACTTACTTCTGAGCTCTTTATGATATCTTGTCTTAAGTTGTCTACGTCTGTTAAAGCCGAGAGTTGCTAGATGATACTTGTATTGGCCTGTTGTGAATAATACCTTACCAACTGATTCTCACTCTTCTTTGAGAAACCTGAATACATTTGGAAAACTGACACGTCGTTAGTCTAGGGATTCAAACAATAGCTAAACGTTCTATATCCTATCTATCTTAGTTTGATAGGGTTGCCTTAACAAAATACCACAAAGTAGGTGGCTTTAAAGAACAAAAATTTATTTTCTTGCAGTTCAGGAGGCTAGAAGACCTAATCAGGGTGATAGCTCTAGGGGAAGGTCCTGCTTGGCCTCTTTCAGAGTCTAGTAGCTGTTGGCAGTCCTTGGTATTACTCACTTGTAGATTCGTCTGCCTCTGTCTTCACATGGTGTCTCTCCCTATGTGTCTATCTGTGTCTGTACTTCCTTTTATAAGACAGAATTCAGGAGGGATTAGGTTTAGGACTCGCCCTACTCCAATATGACCTCATATTGGAGTTGGGACTCCAATATATATTTTGGTGGGTATATAATTCAATCCGTAGCACTATCAAAACGATATCTGAATGGAAATTAAAGTGATGTAGTTTCTGTAGTCATTTTCACTTTTAGCATACTCACTGTTCTAATCTCAAAGCCGTCTCAAAAATATGATCATGTATCTGACCAACCTAGAGCTCTCTTTCTTTAGGAATTATAATTACAGTGGCCATACCCATGTTTTCAACCAAACCAGGACATTTGGTGAAGGAGGAAACTATTAATAATTATTCAGGAATAACAGACACAAACTGGAAATGTCCCCACCAAACAAGGACATGTGGTCCTCTTGATTGTAATGATTAATATGAATATCCTTACAGACATTTGTTAGCTTACTGATTTCAAGACTTTTTCTGTGTGTTGATTAATCAAAATGGAAATGGAACCTTAAAGACCAATCATTTTCCAAGCATATTTTTATTTAATTATTATTATTAGTTGTTGTTATTATTCTGTAGGATTCTTATGACAGTGTACAAAATTCCACTTATAATTTAATAAAATATTTCAAATCATGTGAATACATAGAAATCAAAGAAAATATCTTAGAGTTCCCCCAGTTTAGCCTTTTCCATTTACAGATAAGAAAACTACTATCCAGGAAGGCAAAGTAAATTGCTCGCTGTTAAATATAATTGCAGAGTTGGAGATATAACCCAAGTGTCCTAATTCCCAGTTAACATCTATTAAATTGACATGCTGCCTCAAGTACTCTGTCTTTCTTTCCTTTTAAGATGATATTTAGGACATCTACTTATGAGTAGAATAGAGTAGCTTGTAGCAGACCAACATTCCCATTGAGAACCACCGGAAAAGTCATACATAACACAAAAAAAATTTTTTTAGAGCTATCAGAGATCTGCTGAAGAAATAAGAACAGGAGCGAAAAGTTCCAGAGGGGGAAAACTAGGAAAAAGATGACTTACATTCTGTAGCCACTTTTCCTGTAGGGACATTTGTTGATTCTAGGCACAGGGTAAAAAGCTGATAACCCAGGCTTTGTCTGGACAGAAAACTGCTAATGGAACATAGAGAAATAAGCAGTCTTATGAGGCTAGAGGAAACCCTGGTGGCTTAGTGGTTAAGAGCTACGCTGCTAACCAAAAGGTCGGCAGTTCAAATCCACCAGGCGCCCCTTGGAAACCCTGTAGGGCAATTCTACTGTGTCCTATAGGGTTGCTATGAGTTGGAATCGACTCAATGGCAACGAGTTTGGGTTTGTTTTGGTGTATGAGGCTAGAATGCTCCTTAAAAGCAAGGATGGTGAGACTCACTATCACGAGGGATCAGTCCCTGGAAAAGTACATCATGCTTGGTAAAGTAGAGGGTCAGTGAAAAAGAGGAAGACCCTCAATGAGATGGATTGACACAGTGGCTGCAACAATGGGCTCAAGCATAACAATGACTGTGAGGATGGCTCAGGACCGGGCAGTGTTTTGTTCTGTTGTACATGGGGTCACTATGAGTTGGAACCAGCTTGATGGCATCTAACAACAACAGCATGAGGCTAGAGAGAAAAATATTGGAATCTTGAGGGTTCAAGATCATAGTGAGAAGAAAGGGATAGAGAATTGGGCCTGATACACAGCTGGTTTTTCACGCAAAATATTTGCTGAATTCCGAAGCTGAGGGTTGGAGGAGCATATGAAACACTTTTAAAAACCAGAGGTGATTTTTTTTGAAGTCTGGTCATGCTAAGGAGACAGAGTGTGGAGTAGAGGACCTCTTCCCACCCTCTGAAAAGGGGACTTGATGAACATACAAGGCCCTAAAATGAAAGTCATGTATATTTACATCCTAAGAACAAGGGAAATCTAGAGTAGCCTGAGCTTTACTAAAATTGCAGTCTTGCCTTAGCTCAACTCAGAACCTGATTGGATTAAAGTGATAGGCCTCTACTGTATCTGCCTAGCAGAGAAAAGAGCGACCCTGTCTGAAGGAAGATAATATCTACTGAAATTGATGTGATTTTTTTTTTTTTTTTGTATACAATGTTGACTATTCAATTAAAATTAATTAGTTATGCCAAGAAAAAAAAGTCAATACAAATAGACGAACAGGTGATCTAGATGTTTGGATTAGCAGATTTTAAGATAAATTATTATTTCTGTGTTTAAAAAATTGAGAAAAAGATGGCTAAAGATGGAAAACAGAGACTGTCACTAGTAAATTAGAAGCCATAAAGTCAAATTAAGTGGAAATTCTAGAATTGAAAAATACAACTGAAATTAAGTACCCAATAGATAGTTCAAATAGCAGATTAGACACAACAGAAGTCAGCTTAGTGATTTGGTTGATAGATGAATAGAAAATATCCAAACTAAAGCCCAAAGAGAAACAATACTGGAAAGAATTAGAGAACATCAGAGGCATGTAGAATACAGTGAAATACATATTACTAATTTAAGCTCTAGAAAGATGAGAGAGAATGGAAGATAAGTACTATTTGAAGAAATAATGCCTGAGGTATTTTATAAAGTTAATTATTTTGTTAATATTTTTAAATAACATTAGTCTGCATTCATGTGAGAACAAAGCAATAAAGCACACAGAAGAAAAGTAACTCTAAGATCCTGGAGGACTAAACAATGTGATTCTTTCTTCTTAGGCCAGAGCCTCCTTCCTGAAGTTCCTCACTTTTCATGTGAGAACTTTTTCATCAGGCTACCTCTGCCTGAGTGACAATCTATGGCACTAGACGTTCATCACTACCACAGAGAACTGTATAGATCCAGCCATATGTTTAAAAACTTATCCAGGGGTAATATTTTAGAAGTACAAACCATCTCTTTTCTCTGTCAGGATACTTTAAATTTTTCACAGTCAAAGTTAGTTCTGTGAGTTTAACTATTGTTTCTAAATGCCCTTGTTAAAAAGCAATAGGAATAACCATTTAGCCTCTTGGCATCCTAGAATGTCTTAAGTAGTTTGCTTGTTGTATTCTTAGTATGCCCCTATATTCACTATCCACCCTTCTTCACTCAGCCCTCTGTCCCAGAGTGTACATGAATTTCAGCAACAGGTTCCTGCAAAAAGGCCCTCCAAAATATGGTGCCAACCATAAACAGCTTTATCTCCCGTGTTTCTAACATATTCTGTGACGCCTTAGGTCCATGCCCTTACATGTTCTATTCTCTCTGTTTGTAATGTCCTACCAAGCCATATCTACCTGCCAAACCTCCATTATACTTCAAAAATTTATCTCAATTACCACCTTTTCCATGAAGTTTCACCTGAATATAGTTTTTCTCTTTCACCTCATCCTTGAAAAGAAGTATGACAGGCATAACAAGATGATCTCTGGAACCATATCAAACTTAGTTTGAACCATGGCTTTTCCATTACAAACTGTGTGACTATGATAAGTGCTGTGAGAGTTGAAGCACAGATTACCCAGCAGGCATACCCAACACATCCTTGGGAGGAAAGGAAGGTCAAGGAAGGCTTCCTGGAGGAAGTGACATTTCAACTGACAATTATATATCAGATAGGGCTTGTCAAGCAAAGAAGCGATAGATGAAGGGGATATTCATCTAAAAGTTGATTTCTCGAGTAAATGTTTAAGGTATAATTATAATGTACAAAGCAAGTCATCCCAGTGACCTAGTGAGACATATAGACATGTGCAAGAAACTGTTCCTATGTTTAAGAAGATCTAGTAAACAAGACAAACATGTATGTAATTTTCTGGAGTACTGAGTGCCATGTGATAAATACCATACAAATGGCTCAGACAGTGTCCTCTGAGAACTCAAAAAATGGGAGGTCTCATCTCTGCCTGGGGCAATTAGAAAAAGCATGGTAAGAGTGGTGGCATTTGACCTGGGTATTGAAATAAGATAGTAACTAAATTGTGTAGTGTTTTAATAAGACTAATTAGATTATAGAGTATAAAATGGAATAGAAAAAATAGATAAAGGAAAAACAATTAGGAGGTTATTATGGTAATTATGGATAAAGGATTTTGAAACTGAGCTTGTCTGAATTTCTGCAACCAGACTTTGGAATGACTTAGATTTAAGGTATTAGAAAGGAACATCCTAATCTAATTCTAGGAACAAGTTAGGATTATATTAGTGTGTTGATTTTTCTTCTTGTCACCCTACCCCCACTCTGATTCATCAATCTGTTCTCCACCCTCTTCTGCCCTGCTTGGTGCCCCAGTTGGCTGACCCCTACAGACTGCATCAGAAACTAGGCTTTTTTGCCCTGTGGCTTTGGCTAAGTTCAGCCAATGGGAACTACCAGCAGGAGGAGAAGGTATTTGGGATATTTCTTTCCAATTCCCTCTCTGTTTCACCGCCACATCTCTACAAGTAATCACCTCCCTCTATGGATCTCTCTGACTTCCAGTAATACTGTTTTTTTTCCCTTAGATCCTTCAGCCCTAGGAATTTTAATGACTTCTATTGCTGCTTGTCTCTAGGTTTCTTACCATTCTTAATTTATTCCCTTAATCCTGCCCATACCCCTGTAAGGGATCCTTTCATGAAAGTCTATTAATTTGAAAAATCTGGGGAAAATTCTGTTTCATGTTGAGAATGAGAATCAGACTTAATTAGGCCATGATAGATAAACTAAAGACTTATGGAAAATGTGGACATTATGGAATAATGTCTCCACCCCTGCACCCCCACCCCCACCCCAAAAAAAAGGATAGCTACATCCTAATCCCCAGAACCTGTGAACATTACCTTACATAAAATAAGATCCATTAAGTTAAGGATCTTGTGATGGGGATATTATCCTGGATTACTCATGTGGGCCCAATCTAATCACAAGGGTCCTTGTACATGAAAGAGGAAGTCGCAAGAGCCAGAGAGAGCCTATGTGAAAAGGATTCAACCTGCCTTTGCTGACTTTGAAGATGGAAGAAGGGGACCACAAGTCCAGAAATGTGGGCAACCTCTAGGAGCTGGAAAGACAGGGAAACAGATTCTTCCCTAGAGCTTCCAGAGAGAGCACAATCCTGCTGACATATTGATTTCCTCCCAGTGAAGCCCGTTTTAGACTTCTGATCTCCAGAATTATAAGATAATAAATTTGTATTCTTTCATGGCAGTAATTTGTGGTAATTTGTTATAGAAGCCATGGAAGACTAATACAGAAAAGCAACTGAATTATTATGGAATAGGTGCTTATTTATTTTTAAACATAGTAATAATAGTTTTTAAGCAAAAAAAAAAAAACCTTTGAAGTCATCTTGGCCAAATCTTGTTTTTAAACAGAAGAAAATCAGCCTTGGGACTAGAGGAGACAAGCTGTAAAGAAAAGCAGATACGGGCAAGGACGTAGAAGGGGCAGAGGGCAAGCGGAAGGAGCAGGCAGCAATGCAAACTTTTGCCTACTTCCCATTTTCCTCAGTGCTAGTCTTGGCCGTAAGCCAAGTTGCTGATGTTAGAAAAGATGTGACAGAAAAAAGGGAAAAAAAAAGTCTGTCATCAGCCTGAGTCATCTACAGCCAGAAAGATGGGTCAATGACCATCTAAAGTTCTGGGGACACATGCTAGGTAATGCACAAATCTTCAGATCATATCTATTTGAGAGAACAAAAAAAATTTTTTTTTTATTTCTGTGACCCATATTTTTTGTGCTGACATTTACTTACTTGGCATTAGTAGAAACTCGGTGGTTCCATAGACTGGATTTTCCAAAGAGACTATTTTAGCTTGTTATAAAACCTTGTCATGATTCTCCTAGTCATGGGAGCTTGAGGACCTGGTGGCAGTATTTTGCCTCTGTTTAATTTATCTGCATACTAAACACTGTCGGAGTCCCTGGTGGAGCAAAAGGTTAACGTGCTCAGCTGCTAACCGAAAGTTTGTTAGGTTCGAGTTCATGCAGAAGCGCCTTGGAAGAATGGCCTGGCTATCTACTTCCAAAAATTCAGCCACTGAAAACCTTAAGGGGCACATCATATTTCTACTCTGACACACGTGGGGTTGCTATGAGTCAGAATCAACTGGACAGCAACTGGTATTTGATTATGCACTGTCACAACTTCCCAAACTTGGGAAACCTGTTTCTTAATTCAGATTATGATTAGCAAAGGCCCAGGATCCTGATTTCCACCTTGCCACAGAGAGAGGACATATCAGACCAGAGACTATTATGGATTGAATTGTGTCCCCTCAAAATGTGTAGCAACTTGGCTAGGTCATGATTCCCAGTATTGTGTGGCTGTCCACCATTTTGTGATTCGGTGTGATTATCCTATGTGTTGTAAATCCTAATTTCTATTAGGTTAATTAAGCAGGATTAGAGGCAGTTATGTTAATGAGGCAGGACTCAAACCACAGGATTAAGTTGTATCTTGAGTCAATCTCTTTTGAGATATAAAAGAGAGAAGTGAGTAGAGAGGAGAGGGACCTCGTGCCACCAAGAAAGAAGTACTGGGAGTGGGGTGCATCCGTTGACCCGGGGTCCTTGTGCTGAGAAGCTCCTAGACCAGGGGAAGATCGATGACAAGGACCTTCCCCCAGCGCCGACAGAGAGAGAACGCCTTCCCCTGGAGCTGGCACCCTGAATTCAGACTTCAAGCCTCCTAAACCATGAGAGAATAAACTTCTGCTTGTTAAAGCCATCCACTTATGGTATTTCTGTCATAACAGCACTAGATAACTAAGACAGAGACCTTCTGGGGAATCATGGAGGAAGCAGTGTAGATCCCCAGGAAATTCTGGAATAGCACTACAGCCCCTGGAATCTTCTGGGTGAGGGGTAAATTCTTGCTTAAGGCCTCTCCAACATGAACCTGTAGCTCTGAGAAGATCTAATGCTCCCAGGAACCTCTGGAGCTGCCTCTGGGTTCAGAATGTAGCCTTGGGAGCAAAGATTGTTCATAAGTGGCTGAATGAAAAGCACTCATGTGTCCTCCATTATTCCTCCTCTGCTTCAAACCAGGGCTGGACAAGCCACTCATGCTGAAACTCTCCAGTGGCTTTATGTGTGTGTGTTTTTTTTCCATGCTCAGCATGGATTTGATAAAATCTGAAAACCCTACATAATGTATGCCAAGCACATTCTGATTCATTTGCATGTAAATCATCACAGATGACGCTTTATAAAGATTTCTAAGATACCTCTTAATAAGCGTTTTCAAGCCTCTTTTATTTTTCTGTAAACATTCTCTTTAATCTCCAGCACTGGAAGGTTTGAATTTGGTTTGAAATGGCAAGCCCAGGAATTTTGAGCAGATTCTGACAGGACGGAGCTCTCCCAGTCCTGCTTTTTATCCGTCAGTGATTGACTCAGAATCCCCCGGCCAGACGGATGAAGAGTCCCAGCTGTCAACTCATGTCTCCCACTGGTACTTTCTACTCATTGGCTTTAAAAACAAGAGTGTTTTTATGTTTTAAATGCTCATTTACAAACTGTTTCTCATCTCTTGAGTCTGCAATGTTCCCTCTGAGCCCTCCCTGCTCCCAGGGGAATTTTTCCCTGGTTTAGGGACAAATAGGAAGAAGGAGGTGGGAAGAACAACTCTCTTCTGATAAGCCGTCCCAGTTGACAAGCCCTTCCCCTCAGACCCATCCACTTAGATCAATGAACATTTCACAGGCTTAACCAGTTATCGTCATGAAAAGACAGGCCGTTATGAAGCCACACATACACAGAGGTACACGGCATTAAAAATGCTTCCCACTGATTTCAAGGAGGAAAAAATATGAGTTTCCTACCTTAGACAAACCCATACAAATACTGGTCTCCTCTCACTCAATTGTTCTTCAGTCCAGTTTAAAGAACTGCTTTTATTACTGGTTTGTTATTATTTCCTTATGATATTTTTCTAAGACACATTCTACTAAGCTTCTCTTAAGCAGTGTCTTCTTTTGTCCTGTATGCTTTTCTGTATGCACATATTCTATACACATAAATGCACATCACACATTAACAAATGTGCAATTTAGAAATATTTGCTTTTCAGTGACATATATATTTTAGTGCCTTGTGTGAATATCCATCTGAACTCAAGCGTATATGAGACTTGAGTCAACTTTTGTAGCGTCCCGTTATGGACCACCTTCAGTAACACATCAGGGTTATCTGGATGCAGTCTTCAAATATACATTGAATGAATTAATGCAACATTAAAATGTGCCATTGTGTGATTATTTAAGTATATTTAAAATACTAGCAGAAATATGTTCTTTTCAGATCTCTTAACAGGCTAAAACACAAATAATAATGATTATGTTAGTAAAATAATAATATAAGTAACACTTTAGGGTCCACAAAGTTCTTGCATATAAAATCTGTTTTCACATATGACCTAACTTTTCATCTTGAGCTATTGGTTCAACTTTTTGCAAGGTATATCAGTCCCAATGCTCCAGATGTCCAACCATCTTCTGTTAACATTTCAGTGACGTAATTATGAAATTATTTCCTGCCAAACATTTGTGACCAAATATTGATGAAAGCTAATTCATTAATTTACTACACTTTCTTGTATGTGATCAAATACATATTGAATGCCTCTTCTCAACCCTAGCATATTAGTTAGAGTACAGGTCAAAATATAACAACAAAATATTCAAAATAGAATGAAACAAACAAGTTAGAAGTCTATTTCTCTCTAACATAACATTTAGAGATGAGCAGTCCAGAGGATACGGACATCCTCCACAGGATATGTGGGGCCCAGGCTGCTGGGTCTGCTCTGCCAACCTCGATACGTGGTTTCCATCTCTGGGCCCAAGACAGCTACTTCAGCTGTTGCTATTTTTCAGTCAGGTAGAAGGAGCAAAGAAGAGAGGGGGTGGGAAATGTATGTGCAATAGTTTTTTAAGGTCAAAATCTTACAAGGTCACTTCTTGTCATACCACTGGCAGGAACTTAGTCACCTAGCGACACCCCACCAGAAGGGAAGCTGGGAAAGAGAGTGTCTAGCTGACTTCCATATGCCCTGCTAAAACTCAGGGGTGGGTTAGTGAACAGGTTTTATTACTGCAAAGAAGAAGCAAATGGACAGTGGGGGAAAATGAGTAGTCTCTGCCACAGCAAAACTCTTATCTGTCTAATGGGTGTATGTATACGTGTTAGAGAGTAGGGATGAGCAGAGGAGACATCTGGAAAAAAGAGAAAGTGGGAGAAAGCATAGTCCCATAGCACTTTGTCCACTATTGGAAGGAAAAACGGATGCTGAGGATAGCATGGAGTCTGTCATTGGTACTTCTTTATGGTCTCAGACCCAAAACATATGGATCTGACTCTTCAGGAATAAGAAAGCTAAAAGTTTTCCACAAGAAACAACTTTTTTTTTCTTTCCCCCAAATCTGTAAGACATGATGGGGAAAGAGCAGTGCAGAGTTAGTAGGGTACAACCTTTCAGAGTCTCCAGACAAGGAGGCACCCATGGGAGCAGTTCCAATGGTAACCCCCACCGGAGTGGTGCCAGGCAGGGTAGGTGACATCAGCACTGGTGTTTCTGAGCTGGAGCTGGAGGATGTAGTGGCTTCTTTCAAAACTGTTAGATGCGAGTTTTTCTGGGGCAAGATGGCGTTCTAGGCAGAAGCACCACGCCGTCCCTCCACAGCAAAGATTCGAAAAACTAAGCCTAACAGAGAATCAACAATCCTGAAACCCTAGAACACCAAATGAAGAGATAAAGAACTCAGCCAAACACCAAACGGAGTGAGAATACTAAAAGAGAACGGAGAGCAATGAGAGACTCATGCAGAGATTCCTTACCAGCTAACGCAGCGCGGATCCACCATCTTGGATTCCTATCGGAGACCAGCGAACGGAAGAGCAGCCTCGCAGAGCGTCCAGTGGGAGACAGAACGACTGGTAAACTGCGGTGCGCGCTTTCCCACCCCCACCCCTCTCTGCCTCGGCTGGGGCTCCCCTGCTTTCCGTGGCCAGGGTCCCTGGGCTGGGGGGCACCGGTGCTTGGATTCCGTGTGCCCCGGCTGGCGGCTTTCTGAGAGCCGTTTGCTGGCTGCTGGCGAAGCTTTTTCTGCCGCCTCCCCCTCCTTTTGCCTGGGTGCCTGGTTCCGAGTGCCGTCTTTGCTCTCTCCTGCGGGGCTGTGGGGCTGCGTTCAGGCGTGTGGCTGCTTCCAGGTCTGGGCTGCCACGCTGGTGAGATCCCGGGGCCTTTGTTCTTTCGCCCCTCTGCTTCCCGTGGCCACGGTCTCTTAACCCCGAGACTGCCGGCTGCTTGGAATTCGCGCCCCTGAGTGGGGTCGCTCTGGGTCCCATTTGTTGGCTGTTGGTGTGGCATTTTCTGCTTCTTCTGGTTTCTCGCTTGCCTCTCGCTGCCTCCACCTCCTTTTGCTCGGGTGCCTGTTTCCGAGCGCCGTCTTTGGTCTCTCTTGCGGGGCTGTGGGACTGTGTTCGGGCATGTGGCTGCTTCCAGGTCTGGGCTGCTGCGCTGGTGAGATCCCGGGGCCCTTGTTCGTTCGCCCCTCTGCTTCCCATGGCCACGGTCTCTTAACCCTGAGACTGCTAGCTGCTTGGAATTCGCGCCCCTGAGTGGGGGCTCTCTGGGTCCCATTTGTTGGCTGTTGGTGTGGCATTTTCTGCTTCTTCTGGTTTCTCGCTTGCCTCTCGCTGCCTCCCCCTCCTTTTGCTCGGGTGCCTGGTTCCGAGCACCGTCTTTGCTCTCTCCGGTGGGGATGTGGGGCTGTGTTCGGGCGTGTGGCGGATTCCAGGTCTGGGCTACAGCGCTGGTGAGATCCCGGGGCCTTTGTTCGTTGGCACCTCTGCTTCCCGTGGCCACGGTCTCTTAACCACGAGACTGCCGGCTGCTTGGAATTCGCGCCCCTGAGTGGGGGCTCTCTGGGTCCCATTTGTTGGCACTGACTGCTGGTGTTGCTTTTTTTTTTTTTTTTAATTTTATTTTTCTTCTTTTTTGATTAGTTTTGTCATCTTTTCCCTCTTTTTCCCTTTTGTCTTTCTTCATTGCTTAATTTCTCGTCTCTCTATCTCTTCCTTCTCTTTCTGATCCCTGAATACCAAGAGATGTATGCCTCTGTACCTTCTGGCCAGGCTGTGCTGTGAAAACTGAGACCGACTCCCCCAGACCTCATAGCTGCATCGGTGGGATCCCTGGGAACTGTGCAGTTCTTTAACTTTTCTGATTTTTATTTGTTCATTCTTTCCTTTTCCTTCTCTTCCCCCTTCTGGTTTCCTCCATCCCATAGTCTCTCATCTGTACATTCCAACGACAAGCTCCCATAGCATTCTTTTATGTTTGTATGCTTTTTGCTCCTCCTCCTCTCTCCTCTCTCCCATATCCAGCTTAGCTTCACACATAACCATCTTCCCGCTGCACCCTACCTACCTGCACCGTGCACTTGACGTCACACCACCGAGCTGTGCAGGCACGCCCTATTGGAACCAGCCCAGCACTGACTACCGACCGTCCTTGTGGCTGCAGTGAGTGCCACAAACAACCCGTCCCAGTGGCTCCTCTTCAGCTAGATCTGCTCAGCTGTACCACAAGGACGAAACAAAAAAAAAAAAAATCTACAATCAATAAACGAGAGAAATATCTACTGAATGCCCCGAAAACAGCAAACAATATCAAAACATTTACAAAAACAAGACAAGATGGCTCCAATAGGCGTCCAAATTAAAACACCAGATAACTCTCCTGTGGAAGAAAATGCACTAGAAGTACCTTATAGGGAACTCAAATCACTAATACTCGGAATTTTCCAAGAACTGAGGCAAAAAGCTGACAAACATGAGGAAAAAATAGACAAATTTATGGAAAATACAGACAAAAAATTGGAAGAGTTCAGGAAGATGATGCAGGAACAAAATGCCAAAATAAATTCACAACTCGAAATTATACAAAAACAACAATTAGAAATCCAGAAGATAAACAACAAGATTTCAGAAATGGACGGTGTCATAGAAGGGCTGAGAAGTAGATTTGAAACCATGGAAGACAGGATCAGTGGAACTGAAGACAAACACTTGGATACAACTCTGTTTCAGGAAAACTCAGAAAAAAGAACAAAGAAAAATGAAGAGACCCTGAGGGTTATGTGGGACACAATTAAAAGCAAAAACTTACGAGTGATCGGCATACCAGAACAGGGGGAGAAAACAGAAAACACAGAGAGGATCATTGGCGAACTGCTGACAGAAAACTTTTCCACTATCATGAAAAATGAAAAGCTGGCCATCCAAGAAGCTCAACGAACCCCATATAGAAGAGACCCTAAAAGAAAATCACCAAGACATATCATATTCACACTCGCTAAAACTAAAGACAAACAAAGAATCCTGAGAGCAGCTCGTGAAAAACAAGAAGTCACATACAGAGGAGAAACAATAAGACTAAGCTCAGATTATTTGGCAGAAACCATGCAGGCAAGAAGGCAATGGGATGACATACATAAAATCTTGAAAGAGAAAAATTGTCAGCCAAGAATAATATATCCTGCAAAACTCTCATTCAAATTAGATGGTAAAATGAGGTCATTTCCAGATAAACAGAAATTAAGGAAATATGTAAAAGTCAAACCAAACTTACAAGAATTATTAAAGGGAGTTCTTCAATCTGAGGACAAACAGCTTCAGCCCTCAGGGAGGACCTAGGACCTAGGACACAGGTTCATATGAACCAGATACCATTCTAGGAACTGAACTACAGAGGAATTTCCAAAAACAAAAGAAATACAACAGGGAATCATAGAAATCAATCAAAGGATGACAACAACATCAAAACAATGAAAGGGGACAAATGGCATAGGTATAGGACCTTCTAAAGGAGAGGAAGGCAAGGCGATACCAAGTAACGGTAGACTGCTTCAAAATTATAAAGATAAGGGTAAAATTCATGGTAACCACAAAGAAAGTTACCAAACCAACTCAAAAATAAAGACGAAAAACATAAAGTCTCAACAAAAACAAAACCTCCAAAATAAAAGAAATGAACACAAAATCCACAAACAAAAGTAACTCAGCACAAGAGAGTAAGAAGAACAAAGAAAACTTCAGCACCACAAAAAAAAGCACTACAAAATGACAGCAACAAACTTCCATCTATCAATAATTACACTGAACGTAAATGGACTCAATGCACCCATAAAGAGACGGAGAGTGGCAGAATGGATAAGAAAACAGGATCCATCAATTTGCTGTCTACAAGAGACACACCTTAGAAACAAAGACGTGAATTTATTAAAAATCAAAGGTTGGAAAAAAATATATCAGCTAACAACTATCAAAAAAGAGCAGGAGTGGCAATTCTAATCTCAGATAAAATAGACTTTAAAACAAAATCTACCATAAAAGACAAAGAAGGACACTATATAATGATTAAGGGGATGATCCATCATGAAGACATAACCATAATAAATATCTATGCACCCAATGACAGGGCTCCAAAATACATAAAAAAAAACTCTAACAGCACTGACATTTCCACAATAATAGTAGGAGACTTCAACACACCACTCTCAGTAAAGGACAGAACAACTAAAAAGAAACTCAGCAAAGATACAGAAGACCTAAAGGACACAATCAGCCAACTGGACCTCATAGACATATATAGAACAATCCATCCAACCGCTGCTAAGTACACATTCTTTTCCAATGCACATGGAACGTTCTCCAGAATAGACCACATCTTAGGCCACAGAGCAATCCTCAACAAGATCCAAAATGCTGAGATAATTCACAGTATCTTCTCTGACCACAATGCCATCAAGGTAGAAATTAACACTAGAAAGAGCAAGGAAAAAAAATCAAACACATGGAAACTGAATAATAATCTGCTTACACATCAATGGGTAATAGAAGAAATCAGAGATGGAATTAAAAAATTCCTAGAATCAAATGAAAATGAAAACACATCATACCAAAACCTTTGGGACACAGCAAAGGCAGTCCTCAGAGGACAATTTATAGCAATAGATGCCCATATCAAAAAAGAAGAAAGGGACAAAATCAAAACATTAACTACACAACTCAAACAAATAGAAAGAGAACAACAAAAAAAGCCTACAACCACAGGAAGAAAGGAAATAGTAAAGATCAGAAAAGAAATAAATGAAATAGAGAACAGAAAAACAATAGAAAGAATCAACAAAACCAAAAGTTGGTTCTTTGAAAGAATCAACAAAATCGACAAACCACTGGCCAGACTGACAAAAGAAAAACAGCAGAGGGCACAAATAACCCAAATAAGAAATGAAATGGGGGACATTACAACAGACCCAACCGAAATAAAAAGGATTATAACAGAATATTATGAAAAACTATATTCGAACAAATTTGAAAACCTAGAGGAAATGGATAAATTTCTAGAAACATACGGCCTACCCAAACTACAACAAAGTGATATTGAAAATCTGAACAGACCCGTAACAGGAGAAGAGATTGAAAAGGTAATAAAAAAAACTCCCAACCAAAAAAAGCCCTGGCCCAGATGGCTTCACTGGAGAATTCTACAAAACATTTACAGAAGAGCTTGTACCAGTTCTACTCAAGCTATTTCAGAGCATAGAAGAGGAAGCAACGCTTCCAAATTCATTCTATGAAGCCAGCATAACGCTGATACCAAAACCAGGCAAAGACATCACAAAAAAAGAAAATTACAGACCAATATCTCTCATGAATATAGATGCAAAAATTCTGAACAAAATTCTAGCCAATAGAATTCAGTATCATATCAAAAAAATAATACACCACGACCAAGTAGGATTCATACCAGGTATGCAAGGATGGTTTAACATTAGAAAATCCATCAACGTAATCCACCACATAAATAAAAGGAAAGAAAAAAATCACATGATCATCTCAACTGATGCAGAAAAGGCATTTGACAAAGTCCAACACTGATTCCTGATAAAAGCTCTCAATAAAATAGGTATAGAAGGGAAATTTCTCAACATAATAAAGGGCATCTATGCAAAACCAACAGCCAACATCATTCTTAATGGAGAGAGGCTGAAAACATTCCCCTTGAAAACAGGAACAAGACAAGGATGCCCTTTATCACCACTCCTATTTAACATTGTGCTGGAAGTTCTAGCTAGAGCAATAAGGCAAGAGAAAGAAATACAGGACATCCAAATTGGTAATGAAGAAGTTAAACTCTCCCTGTTTGCAGATGATATGATACTATACATAGAAAACCCTAAAGACTCTATGAGAAATCTACTGGAACTAATAGAAAGATTCAGCAGAGTAGCAGGATACAAGATAAACATTCAAAAATCAGTTGGATTCCTATACACCAGTAAAGAGGACGATGAAAAGGAGATCAGGAAATCAATACCATTCTCAATAGCCCCTAAAAAGATAAAATACTTAGGAATAAATCTGACCAGGGATGTAAAAGACCTATACAAAGAAAACTACAAAACACTGCTGCATGAAACCCAAAGGGATCTACATAAATGGAAAAACATACCATGCTCATGGAGAGGCAGACTCAACATTGTGAAAATGGCAATTCTACCTAAAGCAATGTACAAATGCAATGCAATCCCGATACAAATACCAACAACATTATTCAAAGAGATGGAAAAACTAATTATTAATTTTATATGGAAAGGGAAGAAACCCCGAATAAGTAAAGAACTACTGAAGAAGAAGAATAAAGTTGGAGGACTCACACTACCTGACTGGAAAACCTACTATACAGCTGAAGTACTCAAAACAGCCTGGTACTGGTATAACAACAGAGACATTGACCAATGGAACAGAATTGAGAACCCAGATGTAAATCCATCCACCTACGGTCACCTGATCTTCGACAAGGGCCCAAAATACATCGGATGGGGAAAAGACAGTCTTTTTAACAAATGGTGCTGGCAAAACTGGATATCCATTTGTAGAAAAATGAAACAGGACCCATACCTCACACCATATCCAAAAACTACTTCAAAATGGATCAAAGACCTGAATATAAAGCCTCAAACTATAAAATTCATAGAAGAAAAAATAGGACCAACACTTCAGGCCTTAATACATGGCATTAACAGGATACAAACCATAAACATCAACACAAAAAACCCAACAGATAAAGTAGGTAACTGGGATCTTCTAAAAATCAAACATCTATGCTCTTCAAAAGACTTCACCAGAAGAGTCAAAAGACAACCTACAGACTGGGAAAAAATTTTTGGACAGTATAAGTCAGAGAAAGGTCTAATCTCCATAATCTACAAGAAAATCCAACACCTCTACAACAAAAAGACAAACAATCCTATCAAAAAATGGGCAAAGGAAATGAGCAGACACTTCACCAAGGAAGACATTCAAATGGCCAACAGACACATGAGGAAATGCTCGCTATCATTAGCCATTAGAGAAATGCAAATTAAAACCACAATGAGATACCATCTCACCCCGGCATTACTGGCACGAATCAAAAACACTGGAAATAACAAATGTTGGAGGGGCTGCGGGGAGATGGGAACTCTTATACACTGCTGGTGGGAATGCAAAATGATACAACCATTTTGGAAAACGATATGGCGTTTCCTCAGAAAGCTAGAAATAGACATACCATTCGATCCAGCAATCCCACTCCTAGGACTATATCCTAGAGAAATAAGAGTCATCACTGGAATAGACATATGCACACCTATGTTCATGGCAGCATTGTTCACAATAGCAAAACGATGGAAACAACCTCGATGTCCATCAACAGATGAATGGATACACAAACTGTGGTACGTACACACATGCAACGAGTACTATGCAACGAGAAAGAACAACAATGAACCTGTGAACCATCTCATAACATGGATGAAACTGGAGGACATTATGCTGAGTGAAATAAGTCAATCACAAAAGGACAAATATTGTATGAGACCTCTATTGTAAAAACCCATGAAAAAATTCACATGCAAAATGTAACAATCCTTGTTGGTTACCAGGGATGGGAGGGGAGGGTGGGGAAATACTATATAGGCAATAGGTAAGTGGTACCTTGGGTGAGAGGTGAGATAGTACACAGTACAGGGGAAACTAACACAACCTGCACAAGGAAAGGTCATGGAGGCCCTATAGACACATCCAAACCCCCCGAGGGACTGAGGTGTTGGACGGAGGGCTCTGGGGACCATGGTCTCGGGGAACATCTAGCTCAATTGGCATGACACTACTTATAAAGACAATGCTCTACATTCTACCTTGGTGAGTAGTGTCTGGGGTCTTAAAAGCCTATGAGCGGCCATCTAAGATACTCCACTGGTCTCATCCCTTTGGGAGCAAGGGAGAATGAAGAGAACAGGATACAACGAAAAGATTAGTCCAAAGGACTAAGAGTCCACAGCTACCAAGGCCTCCACCGGACTGAGTCCAGTACAGCTAGATGGTGCCCGGCTACCACCACTGACTGCTCTGACCAGGATCACAACAGAGGGTTCTGGACAGAGCTGGAGAAGGATGTAGAGCATAATTTTAACTCCCCAAAAAAAAAAAAGAAAATGACCAGATTTACTAGCCTAAATAATACTGGAGAAACCTCAAGATTATGGCCCCCAGACACCCTTTCAGCTCAGAGGTGAAGTTACCTTCGAGGTTTGATGTTAAGCCTGGGAGTGGACAGCCCAGTAAAACTAAATGGGACTAACGAGGTACAGGAGTCCGGTGACAAAGGCCAGAAGGCAGAAGGGGAGTAGGAAACTGATGATAAGGAACACAAATTGAGTAAGGACACTGTCGATATGTTGTGAGATTGTTGACCACTGTTATAGGGCAACGTTTGTAGTAACTATTAAATGGGGGGCTGTTTTGTCCTGTAAGCCTTCATCTTGGGCGAGAATGGCAGCACAATTGGAAGAGCATAGTCAATATCACTTAAATGTGTAAGTAAAAACTTTTGAAATGGTGTTAAAATAAAAAAATAAAATAAAAAAACAAATGAGACTAATGAGGTACAATAGTCCAGTGACAAGGGCCAGAAGACAGAAGGGGACAAAGAAGTCCCCTGGTGATAGGGAACACAAGGTGGAGTAAGGATATTCTTGATGTGTTGTGAGATTGTTAACCATTGTCATAGGGCAACATGTGTAGTAACTGTTAAATGAAAAACTATTTTGTTCTGTAAGCCTTCATCTTAAGTGAGAATAACAGCACAGTTGGAAGAGCGTAGTCGATGTCACTGAACTGTGTATGTAGAAATTTTTGAAATGGTGTATCTTTGGGTATCTGTATTTTCATCAAAAAAAAAAAAAAAAAGGTTGAGAATTTAGAGGCTTAATATGTTGTGGGGTTGTTAACCAATGTCATAGAACAACATGTGTACTACTCTTTCATGAGAAACTATTTGTTCTGTAAGCCTTCACCTGAAGTACAATAAAATATTAAAAAAAAAAAAAAAAAACTGTTAGATGCTGAGTATCTGCTCACTTTTACATCCCAGTTCTGCCCCGATTTCACCAGATGGCACTGTTTTTGAACAGTGAATAAAATTGCACCAAACAAAAAACCGTTGCCTTCAAATGGATTCCAACTCATAGTGACCCTATAGGACAGAGCAGAACTTCCCTGTAGGGTTTCCAAGGAGCAGCTGGTGGATTTGAAATGCTGACCTTTCGGTTAGCAGCCGAGCTCTGAACAACTGCACCACGGATGTTGTTGCCTGTTCTGTTGCCGTCCAGCCGATTCTGACTCATAGCGACCCTACAGGACAGAGCAGAACTGCCCCACAGAGTTTCCAAGTAGCGGCTCCAGGGCTCCTAAAATTGCACAATGCTGTTTAAAAAACAAAAACAAAAACAGTCCTTTGTAGCATCAGCATCTTGAGCTCAGGGCTAAGACTAGCACTGAGGACAATGTGAATTAGGCAAGAGTTTGCTTTGATGCCTGCTCCTTCCTCTTCCCTCTGCCCCTTCCAGGTATGGTGGCCACAGACAGACTGGAGGCCCAGCTTCCGTAGAAGAGAATAGGGGCAAACAATAGACACCATTGGCAATTGCAAGGCCCTCTACGCCCAACCTCAATTCCAGCACTGTCATCTCAGATGTAGGATAGGGCCCTCAGGAGATAAAGTCAACTCCCAGCTCCAAGTGAGAGTACAAGGTTAGTGTACTAACCATTATTTTTTTTTACTGTAAAAACAGTAAAGTACATTACTCTCTCACTTTCCTGTCTCCAAAAATGTTGAGATGTGGCATAGCTTCACCTTACCTTATGCCTGGGGGTTAGTTTTGTAAATTCAACAGTCTATGGTGATTGAGTAAAGAAAACAACGTTTACTCAAATGATTATTTTCATCTTATTTAATGGATGAAGTATAAAATAATCCAAAGGGCACTCTCTAAAATACATCGACCCTCAGTTTTCTCTACATTACAAATATGGAACTCAGGATTGTTCTCTTCTAAGACTATTACAAAACCCAAACAAGTAGACAGCCATTTCTTTCTTCATATAAAGGGCCCATTGATTTTTGTCTCTCAATATACACAGTAGCCCTGTCTTCAAAGTGACAAAAGATGCATCTTTATGTAGATGCTTTGAATTGCATGTAGTGCAGATTTCCACTTAAGAGTCAAATTAAAATTCATTCCACGTGTCCTGAAAATATAGTATTCTACCAGATGAGTTGGGGTGAACGCAGATGGTTCAGCACATTTGATTTTCCACTGACTTGATGTTTATGTTGGGTGTTCAATTGTTTTAAAGCACGACTAAAGAGTGTAAAAAGGCTATAGGAATTCATGGGTCCAGAAGAATTCTCTGCTCCACTGAATCCCCTGACCTGCATCTATATGTATTTTCTAGACCTATTTTTTTTTTTTTCAAATCTTTTGAGTGTTTTGGGATTGCAGTGATTGAGGAAAGTGATCATCAGAAATGACAATTTTCTATTTAAAAACCTTTTAGCAAGAAGCTTTTTTTTTTCCCCCCTCTTCCATAAAAGTGCAGAATTCCTCAAAAATTTCAAGATAAAGTGAAGTCAAAAAGGTGATTTTTCCATAGGGCCATAAGATGTCTCAAGGATAGAATAGTTGGCTTTTATGTTTTTGTCTTTCTCTCTTAAAGCCAAGGAAGATTCTGAATCTTGACAGTACACAGACCAGTGAAAAGGACAAGGTTGGCGCTGTAGGATAGATAGATTTTTAGAAGTTATTGGCTTTAATTATGATTTAAATCTGAGGGAAAAAGCTGCAGGAGGCTCAAGTTTTTACTGCCATTGTTTGTTATTATTTGTATTTAGTAATGGCTTTATCCTGAAAATGTCTGTCTTCCTTCATTTGACTCGGTCTTCCAAAGAACAAGTGAACACTAATGATCACGTGGTCAGCCTTGGAAGAGAGTATTAGACTGGATTTTCACTTTCCTTTCCTCTCTACCTCCTCCTAAGACTTTGAGGCTCTTGCATAATAATATCAAGATTCCCCCCCACTTTCTTTAATGCTGGCAAAACCTACTTTTCACTTGTATTAAAACTGTCAAAACTGCCCAAAGGGAAAAAGTATATGTTTTCCCCTTGGTACTGAAAAGAGTGAAGAAGCATATTTTGGCAGTTTCAGCGTAGGTGTGAAATTTTTCACACAGCACTACTAGGAGGTACACCCGTCTGGCCCCGCTGAAGCATCTGATAGTTCATGGATGGCAATTTCTCTAAAAGGTATGGCCTAAGGCTAGATCAAAAGATGGGGATTTAGACTAGGAACGATAGCATTCCTTTGAAACAATTGTCAATTATGTGAAAGATGCTGTTGCATATTTAGAAAACAAATGGTGCCCTTTTAAGTGTTCCCCATGGCAATCTTTATTGTAAAATAAAGATTTGGAGTTGTACATCAAAAATGTATTTTAGCTTACAGAACCCACAACATAACAATGCAAAATATATTGGACTGCGAGGTATTGATTTTACATGAAAGCATATCAGATAGTGAAATGCAGAAACCAGTAAAGCATCACAATGGCTGGGCAGGAGATCTCTAGATGCAATTTAGTTTTACATTTAAACCAATTACTGGCTTTGTAGCTTTTAAAAATGCATGGCATATATTCTTAGAAGTTTTTTTTTTTAATTCAATCAAGTCAATTACATAGATTTCCATATTCCATATTAAACAACAGTCTTACTTTAGAATTGACACATTTTGATGACTACCAAATACCAAAACTGGGCTAAATTCTCTGGATTTTTTTTTTTTTTTTAAAAGATTTGGCTTCCCACACATGAAAATAAAAATTTATTTTTATTTTAACACACAATGTGTAGGCTGGTCCATTGCTGATTTTACCCCACAATTTATCTAATAACAATGGGAATTTATTGAAACAAAATGTTTACTGCCCATCCTCAACTCCATCACAGTTTTGGAATATTAGATTAAAAATTGACTGAAAAATTGAAAAGAGAATTGTCATTTTTTTAATTAAACAAGACTATTATAGCCAATTCTTTACACGTAGACATTCAAAGAAGTCTCAACATAATTATTTCATTTTAGCATAGTTAAGAGCTCAGCTGCTAACCGAAAGTTCTGAAGTTCGAAACCACCAGCTGCTCCTTGGAAACCCTATGGGGGCACTTCTGCTCTGTCCTATAGGGTCTCTATGAGTTGGAGTGGCAACGGATTTGGTTTGGTTTGGTTTAAAGGGACTGGTGGTGCAGTGATTGAGCGCTGGGCTGCTAACCGAAAGGTCAGAGGTTCGAACCCACCAGCCGCTCTGCGAAAGAAACATGGGCAGTGTGCTTCCGTAAAGATTTACAGCCTTGGAAACCCTATGGGGCAGTTCTACCCTGTCCTATAGGGTCGCTGTGAATTGGAATTGACTCAAGGGCAGTGGGTTTTTTTCTCTGATGTCTAAACAACCATGATGCATACAAGATGACGTATTTGAAGGTATCTGAGAAATGTTTTGGATTCACATCGTCTGTTCAGTCTTTGCATATCTGGTGATGTTGAATCTTCTCAGACTTTATGTGTCCATAACTTTAGTTCATTGTACAATCAATTACATAGAGCTGGGAAACCTATTCTAATGAAGAAGTCCTCCCTAACATATCATTCAGTCCTTGCATGAACTTTTTTTTTTTTTTTTTTTCAGGAAAGACAATTATATTTCTAAACTACTCAAATTTTAACAGGGGATTCTTACGGTGAAGTGAAATCCTTTGCCACCTGATTTTCACTTAAATTCTGTCTCTGGGCCATCCAGAGTAAATTCACTCCTTTCTCCATAGGAGTATGATTCAGATGTTTATAGATGTGTATCGTGCTTTCCCTTGTCCTTTCTTTCTTCAGATGTAATGTCCTCATTTCATTCGTCTGTTGTCCTCAAGTTTATAATCTCTGTTCTAGGGTATTCGTTAACTCTTCCATGGCCTTATGCGTTCCATCTCAGTCGCCACGTGTCCACCTTAATAATTTCTCTCCTTTATCGACTTCTCTGTTGTTATATGCTGTTTCCACAAGGAATTTAAAACATTTATTCTGATTGAGAAGCCAGACAAAATTGTGGCATGGAATTGTTACATTTGAATGAATCACGATTTGGGTTCTCAGATCACCAAGTGTCCAGAATACTGTGTCTGTAGATCCCTCTCGTCACTGTGTACCTCAGTATTCACCTCATGCAAACATCAAACCAACAGCCTAAGAACCAGGCAGGGAATTTCTCAAATGCTCCAAATAGCTGCACATCACCACAGATTATGACTCCTTGGATTTAGGGAACATTTTTTTGGCTGGGGAAACATTCCAGTGGGGTAGATTAATCTATGTAAACCACATAGCTCTGCTGAAGCTGCTGTTCGGTATTCTAAATTGCCAGCTCCGTCTTCTTTCTGCACAAAAATGCACATTTCTTCCTATAATAAAGATATTTTATAATAGCAATAAGGCAACTCCATGGTGTGTGGTTATCACGAGATAATCATACCCTAGAGGGATTACAGACACTTGGCTGTGCCTCGTAACACCCCATGTGTGTGTTTATCTCCTGATAGCCACACTCGCTTTTGTATCTTATTGCCTAATTATCCTCTTCTAATGCAAAATACTAATTTTTTGTCTGAAACAATATGTGCAAGGATACATTGCTAACAATAACAGGAGGACATTGACAAACAATGCTGCTATTACTCTAGATTCACTTCCCATAAGAAAATTGATAAGCGAGAAGAAACTTGTCAGAGTGATCTGTG
This sequence comes from Dugong dugon, assembly GCA_030035585.1. Classification (NCBI taxonomy): domain Eukaryota; kingdom Metazoa; phylum Chordata; class Mammalia; order Sirenia; family Dugongidae; genus Dugong; species Dugong dugon. The sequence continues at coordinate 4,048,316 of CM057472.1, forward strand.
AAAATTCTAGTTCATCTTTGAATGACCTGCTTTTTAAAAGGACTATATGGAAGCCTCTGTCTTACCCATTAGTTCTATAATATAAATTGTTCAGACATGTTTTTCTCTCTTTTAGACATAAGATTTTTCAACTATAACTAAAAACTAGAGAATGAGCAAGAATTTCAAACCTGGCAACTTCATTTACTAACTTCATTTACTTCCAAAAAGTTAATGGCAGAGATTGATTTTGATTTACTGAGTTATCTAATTTAATAAGAATATTGGTACGCTGCTTAGTACTTCCTCTACATATTTTTCAACTGTCAACCTTTCAAGTTGAAAAATATATATTAAAATTTATACCTTACAGTAATGCGATTCATACAAGTTCATCCACCTTGAATCATTTTACTTACTTTTATGAAGTGAAATTATTGCCCACCTAATTATCCCAATTCCACACAGTAGTATTTATTATTATTATATTACATTAATGTACAAAAAGTTAAAGCCAATAGTGGTTACAGATACAGAATGCCTATGATTCTGATCTCAGAAAATTCATTTTCAATTTATATTTTCTAAAGTTTTAGTTGTAGATCTTTGAATACACTTACGACCCTGAAATGACCATTGGGGAATGCCATTAAGAACTCTCTTGCATTTAATTGCTTCAATTAAATTATTCCTAGCAAAAGTCAGATAAAATCTAGTTTTTCAGGACTTTTAACAGAAGGTAATATTATGTTCTTGTAAGATAATAATATATACACATATACATATGCACATGTATGTATGTAGACACATATACACGTATGTATATATACACATACGTATGTGTATGTATTTGTATGTTTCTTAATTTTCCATGAATAATCTTGATGCTTCAAAAAAATACCCTTTTGTGAGTCCTAAATTATAGACCTTACAATGTTCCTGCAACTGGCATCCACATCCCACCTGTATTTTCCATAAATATTCCTCCAGTGCTTGTTTCCACAGGTCATGATCATTATTCTCGAGGCCACTCCTTATATTTTCTTAACCTTCCAAACTCAGTTTCCTCTTCCTGGTTTCTGACTTCATAAATATCACTGGGTCAGATTGGCTTCAGTTCAATAAACCTGTTCTTTCTGAACTGTCTGGTTGTGGGCTGCAAGACGAGCTGATGTTTTGTCCCTGGAGCCCTCTTCCAAGGGTACATTCCTGAACTCTGATTTTGGGGATGGATTATCCATCTGCATTTTCTAACAAAAAGCTGCAGTAAATCTCAATCCATGAATGACAGAGTAGGTACAGCAACAATTATTAGAGACTTGAGGGCAACATTAGATTGTTATAAGGACTGAAGGGGGAAAAAGGATACCTTAGGAATTGCTACTCCATTAACAGAGGGAAAATGTGATGTTTACATAACTCTCAATTGTCCACTAGCAGGTACTTCATGGGAAATACTCCTTTTTTCTTTTAGACACAGATACATTTTCTTAAAACTGAGAGGATTGTAGAACTCATCTATTCCAATCATTTCTTTATACAGCCAAGAAAACTTTGACAACACCATCTATTCTATTTACTTGTCTTTCACTAAGAGCTGGAAAGGAAGATCCTTTAAATCAATATACATAATTACCTACACGGAAATGGTGTGAGCTTGAAATTAAGCAAATTTAGCTAAAGTAAATCTGTTCAGACTAGTGCTATGCATTATTCTGCCCTTCCTTAGTAAGTAGTTGGGGAACAAGAAAGAGTTGAATAGCCTGTAAAGGGGAAAATACTGGATAGCATTTCAAACTTTTGAACACCCTCTAGGTTTTATTTGATTTTGTGAAAAATATGTTTCCAAAATGTACTTGGAGAGGATTGTTAGAGCTCATTATATACCAAGAAATAGTATGGAAAGCCCCACTATTAGAAGACAATGAGATTCTGGATGCACTAGCACAAGTAGACTTTAATACATTGCTGAACTCATGTGAAAGAAAGGGAAATCTTATGAGAACCAATAATTATATTTGCAAAAATCACAAGAAACTGTGAACTGAAACCAGAGAAAGAGTGACAGGATGTAAACAAATAGTAAAGAGAAGACTGCCCTTGGGGTAAATGCTAATACTAGACCCGGAATAAGGAAATGATGCCTTAGGCCCATGCTCTTGTTGAACTCCAATTTAGCAAGAAATTAATGACAAAAATATAAAATTTTAAAGCATACTTTTGGAATCTAAAAAATAATAAATAAATTTCAAAATAATTCAAAATATAAAAAGTTCAAAAATATAAAGTTCAAAATAACTTATGGTCTAAAGGAGAAAATAGAATGAACATTTGGAGGAAAAACATTTAGAACTGAATGATAATTAAACTACTGTATATTGAAATTTATAGGATGCAACATGAGTGATAATTTGGAGGATACTTTCAGCTTTAAATTATTGTATTAAAAAAGAATTGATTAAAAATAGTAACCTAGCATCTAGGAAATTAGAAAAAGAACAATAAACCTAATGAAGTAGATAAAGCTAAGCACAGAAGAAATCTAAAGCAATAAAAGAAAAGAAATACATACTACTGAATAAAAAATTGACCAAAAAAAATACGAAAGACAGAATCTACAAAAAGGTGATTCTTTGAAGAGAACCCTAAGTAAAACTGATTTAAAAAAGAAAGAAAAAAGGAAAAGTTGCATAAATAACAATAGAACAAAACCTGGGAAATATCTATGTATAGGCTAGCATTAAATGCAAATAAAGAGTATATTATGAATGTCTTAAAGATAATTTGAAAACTTGGAAAAATGGACAAATTTCTAGAAAAATAACTTATTATAAATGACTTGAAAAGACATTCAACAAATGTATATTTTATAATTATTAAATTTTTTGAAAATCAGGACCAGATGATTTTACCAGCAAATTCCACCAATGGTTCAAGGAACACAACATTTCAATCTTACACAAACTCTTCTAAAACATAACATAGTGAGCACTACAAGTCATACTATAAGGCTAGTATAATTCTGAAATGGAAACCAGAAAAGAGACGTACAAGTAGGCAAATTACAAGTTCATTTCATTTATAAATTTATGTGTAAAACTTCTAACAGACATAAAACCTAAAAACTGAACCAAATTGCTGTCAAGTCAGTTCTGACTCATGGCGACCCCATGTGTTTCAGAGTAGAACTGTGCTCCATAGTGTCTTCATGGCTGTGGCATTTCAGAGGCAGATCACTATGCTTTTCCTCTGAGACACCTCTGGGTGGGTTTTAAACCGCCAACCTTTTCTTAGTAGCCTAGCAAAAAGTGTCAAATGAAGAGCTAAAGAACTCAGCCAAGCACCAAATGGAATAAGAAACTGACACAGAGAACAGAGAATGAGGAGAGATATGTGTGGAGGTCTCCTATCAGCTAACGCAGCACAGATTTTGTGCCACCCAGGGCTCCTGAAAGACATATAGCAATACAAAAACAAAAACAAAAAAAAAAGGAACAAATACCGACCTGTATTTATCATAGGAATACAGAAGTTATTTAACATTAGTAAATATATTACTATAATTCATCATATAGCTAGATTAAAGGAGAAAACCCAAATGGCTTTCTAGACGGAAACAGAAAGAGCATTCGATAAAATTCAATATATATTAGTGTATTTTTTATGAAAGAAACAAACACAAAATCTTTTAACAATCTAGGACTTGAAGGAAACATTCTTTTATTGATAAAGACTATCTATTTAAGAACCTACAGCAAACAGCATTCTTAATGGTGAAACACTGAAATCGTAACTGTTAAAATTAGGAATAAAGCCCACTAACACTGGTTATTGCCAGCATTGTCCTATTTCTTAGTCCACACAATAAAGGGAGAAAAAAAATTATAAGGTTTGGAAAGGAAGAAACAAAACTGTTGTTATCTGATGATAAAATGTTTCTCAATATATGCCATGACAGAGAATATACAGAACATTTTTTGGAAAAATTAATAAACTAGAAAAGTGACTGGATACAAGATCAGTATACAAAAACCCATTCTATTTATACATAACAACAACAAAAAAGTAGAAAAAAAGAAGTTATGATGTACAATAACAACAAAAAATAGGTCATCTAGAAATAAATAAAAATATGCAAGACTTCTGAAAAATATATACTAAGAGTAAAAATTTCAAAATTACTAATAAGTTTCAAAACAATTTTTTTTTTAATTGTACTTCAGGTGAAGGCTTACAGAACAAATAGTTTCTCATGAAACAGTAGCAGACATATTGTTTTATGACATTGGTTAACAACCCCACAACATGGCAACCCTCTCCCTTCTTGACTTTTTTTTTTTTTTTTTGGTGAAAATATACATAGCCAAAGATACACCATTTCAAAAATTTCTACATGCACAGTTAAGTGACATTGACTACGCTCTTCCAATTGTGCTGTTATTCTCACTTAAGATGAAGGCTTACAGAACAAAATAGTTTCTCATTTAACAGTTACTACAAATGTTGCCCTATGACAATGGTTAACAATCTCACAACACATCAACAATATCCTTACTCAACCTTGGGTTCCCTATCACCAGGGGACTTCTTTGTCCCCTTCTGTCTTCTGGCCCTTGTCACTGGACTCCTGTACCTCGTTAGCCTCATTTGGTTTTATGGGGCTGTCCACTCCCAGGCTGAACAGTGAACCTCAGAGGTAACTTCACCACTGAGCTAAAAGGGTGTCTGGGGACCATATTCTCGAGCTTTCTCCAGTCTCCTATACGCCAGTAAATCTGGTCTTTTTTTTTTTTTTGTGAGTTAGAATTATGCTCTACATCCTTCTCCAGCTCTGTCCAGAACCCTCTGTTGTGATCCTGGTCAGAGCAGTCAGCGGTGGTAGCCGGGCACCATCTAGCTGTACTGGACTCAGTCCGGTGGAGGTCTTGGTAGCTGTGGTCAATTAGTCCTTTGGACTAATCTTTTCGTTGTATCCTGTTCTCTTCGTTCTCCCTTGCTCCCGAAGGGATGAGACCAGTGGAGATCTTAGATGGCCACTCACAGGCTTTTAAGACCCCAGACACTACTCACCAAGATAGAATGTAGAGCATTGTCTTTATAAGTAGTGTCATGCCAATAGAGCTAGATGTTCCTCGAGACCATGGTCCCCAGAGCCCTCCGCCCAGCAACTCAGTCCCTCGGGGAGTTTGGATGTGTCTATGTGGCTTCCATGACCTTTCCTTGTACAGGTTGTGCTAGTTTCCCCTGTATTGTGTACTGTCTCACCCTTCACCCAAGATACCACTTATCTATTGCCTATTTAGTATTTCCCCCCCACCCCTCCCATCCCTGGTAACCAACAAAGATTGTTACATTTTGCATGTGAACTTTTTCATGGGTTTTTACAATAGAGGTCTCATACAATATTTGTCCTTTTGTGATTGACTTATTTCACTCAGCATAATGTCCTCCAGTTTCATCCATGTTATGAGATGGTTCACAGATTCATTGTTGTTCTTTCTCGTTGCATAGTACTCCATTGTGTGTATGTACCATAGTTTGTTTATCCATTCATCTGTTGATGGGCATCTAGGTTGTTTCCATCGTTTTGCTATTGTGAACAATGCTGCCATGAACATAGGTGTGCATATGTCTATTCGAGTGACGACTCTTATTTCTCTAGGATATAGTCCTAGGAGTGGGATTGCTGGATTGAATGGTATGTCTATAGCTTTCCGAGGAAGCGCCATATCATTTTCCAAAATGGTTGTATCATTTTTCATACCCACCAGCAGTGCATAAGAGTTCCTATCTCCCCGCAGCCCCTCCAACATTTGTTATTTCCAGTGTTTTCAATTGGTGCCAGTAATGCTGGGGTGAGATGGTATCTCATTGTGGTTTTAATTTGCATTTCTCTAATGGCTACTGATCAGGAGCATTTCCTCATGTGTCTGTTGGCCATTTGAATGTCTTCTTTGGTGAAGTGTCTGTTCATTTCCTTTGCCCATTTTTTGATAGGATTATTTGTCTTTTTGTTGTAGAGGTGTTGGATGTTCTTGCAGATTATGGAGACTAGACCTTTATCTGACTTGTACTGTCTGAAAATTTTTTCCTAGTCTGTAGGTTCTCTTTTTACTCTTTTGGTGAAGTCTTTTGAAGAGCATAGGTGTTTGATTTTTAGAAGATCCCCGTTATCTAGCTTATCTTTTGGGGTTTGTGCATTGATGGTTATGGTTTGTATCCTGTTAATGCCATGTATTAAGGCCTGTAGTGTCGATCCTATTTTTTCTAATATGAACTTTATAGTTTTAGGCTTTATATTCAAGTCTTTGGTCCATTTTGAAGTAGTTTTTGTATATGGTGTGAGGTATGGGTCCTGTTTCATTTTTTTGCAGATGGATATCCAGTTTTGGCAGCACCATTTGGTAAAAAGACTGTCTTTTCCCCATCTGATGGACTTTGGACCCTTGTCGAAGATCAGGTGACCGTAGGTGGATGGATTTACATCTGGGTTCTCAATTCTGTTCCGTTGGTCAATGTATCTGTCGTTGTACCAGTACCAGGAAGTTTTGACTACTGTAGCTGTATAGTAGGTTCTGAAGTCAGGTAGTGTGAGTCCTCCAACTTTATTCTTCTTCTTCAGTAGTGCTTTACTTATTCATGGCTTATTCCTTTTCCATATAAAGTTAATGATTAGTTTTTCCATCTATTTGAAGAATGTTGTTGGTATTTGGATCGGGATTGCGTTGTATTTGTAAATTGCTTTGGGTAGAATTGTCATTTTCACAATGTTGAGTCTACATATCCATGAGCATGGTATGTTTTTCCATTTATGTAGATCCCTTTGGGTTTCATGCAGTAGTGTTTTGTAGTTTTCTTTGTATAGGTCTTTTACATCCCTGGTTAGATTTATTCCTAAGTATTTTATCTTTTTAGGGGCTATTATAAGTGGTATTGTTTTCCCGATTTCTTTTTCATCATTCTCCTTATTGGTGTATAGGAATCCAACTGATTTTTATATGTTTATCTTGTATCCTGCTACTCTGCTGAATCTTTCTATTAGTTCCAGTAGTTTTCTAGTGGAGTCTTTAGGGTTTTATATGTATAGTATCATATCATCTGCAAACAGGGAGAGTTTAACTTCTTCATTACCAATTTGGATGCCCTTTATTTATTTTTCTTGCCTTATTGCTCTAGCTAGAACTTCCAGCACAATGTTAAATAGGAGTGGTGATAAAGGGCATCCTTGTCTTGTTCCTGTTTTCAAGGGGAATGTTTTCAGCCTCTCTCCATTAAAAATGATGTTGGCCATTGGTTTTTTTATCAGGAATGGGTGGGTGTTGGACTTTGTAAAATGCCTTTTATGTGTCAATTGAGATGATCACACGATTCTTTTCTTTCCTTTTATTTATGTGGTGGATTACGTTGATTGATTTTCTAATGTTGAACCATCCTTGCATACCTGGTGTGACTCCTACTTGGTTGTGGGGTATTATTTTTTTGATATGATGCTGAATTCTATTGGCTAGAATTTTGTTCAGAATTTTTGCATCTATATTCATGAGAGATATTGGTCTATAATTTTCTTTTTTTGTGATGTCTTTGCCTGGTTTTGGTATCAGCGTTATGCTGGCTTCATAGAGTGAATTTGGAAGTGTTGCTTCCTCTTCTATGCTCTGAAATAGCTTGAGTAGTACTGGTACAATCTCTTCTGTAAATGTTTTGTAGAACTCTCCAGTGAAGCCATCTGGGCCACGGGCTTTTTTGATTGGGAGTTTTTTTATTACCTTTTCAATCTCTTCTCTTGTTATGGGCCTGTTCAGATTTTCAACATCACTTTGTTGTAGTTTGGGTAGGTAGTGTGTTTCTAGAAACTTGTCCATTTCCTCTAGGTTTTCAAATTTTTTGGAGTATAGTTTTTCATAATATTCTGTTATAATCCTTTTCATTTCAGTTGGGTCTGTTGTAATGTCCCCCATTTCACTACTTATTTGGATTATTTGCGTCCTCTCCTGTTTTTCTTTTGTCAGTCTGCCCAGTGGTTTGTTGATATTGTTGATTGTTTCAAAGAACAAACTATTGGTTTTGTTGATTCTTTCTATTGTTTTTCTGTTCTCTATGTCATTTATTTCTGCTCTGATCTTTACTATTTCCTTTCTTCCAGTGGCTGTGGGATTTTTTTGCTGTTCTCTTTCTATTTGAGTTCTGTAGTTAATGTTTTGATTTTGTCTCTTTCTACTTTTTTGATGTGTGCATCTATTGCTATAAATTGTCTTCTGAGGACTGCCATTGCTGTGTCCCAAATGTTTTGGTATGATGTGTTTGCATTCTCATTCGAGTCTAGGAATTTTTGGATTCCATCTCTGATTTCTTGTATTACCCAGAGATTTGTAAGCAGGGTATTATTCAGTTTCCATGTAATTGATTTTTTTTCCTTGCTCTTTCTGTTGTTAATGTTTTGGATCTTGTTGAGGATTGCTCTGTGGCCTAAGATGTGGTGTATTCTGGAGAACGTTCCATGTGCATTGGAAAAGAGTGTGTACTTTGCAGCGGTTGGATGGAGTGTTCTATATATGTCTATGAGGTCAAGTTGGCTGATTGTGCCCATTAGGTTTTCTGTATCTTTGTTGAGTTTCTTCTTAGTTGTTCTGTCCTTTACTGAGAGTGGTGTGTTGAAGTCTCCTACCATTACTGTGGAACCGTCAATTTCTCTTTTCAGTGTTGTTAGAGTTTGTTTTATGTATTTTGGAGCCCTGTCATTGGGTGCGTAGATGTTTATTATGGTTATGTCTTCATGATGGATCATCCCGTTAGTCATTATATAGTGTCCTTCTTTGTCTTTTATGGTGGATTTTGTTTTAAAGTCTATTTTATCTAGATTAGCATTGCCACTCCTGCTCTTTTTTGGTAGTTGTTAGCTTGATATATCTTTTTCCAACCTTTGACTTGTAATAAATTCACATCTTTGTTTCTCAAGTATGTCTCTTGTAGACAGCATATTGAAGGATCCTGTTTTCTTATCCATTCTGTCACTCTCCGTCTCTTTATGGGTGCACTGAGTCCATTTACATTCAGTGTAATTATTGATAGATGTGAGTTTGTTGCTGTCATTTTGTAGTCCTTTTTTTGGTGGTGCTGACTTTTTCTTTGTTCTTCTTACTCTCTTGTGCTGAGTTACTCTTGTTTGTGGATTTTTTTTTTTCATTTCTTTTGTTTTCGTGGGTTTTGTTTTTGCTGAGACTTTATGTTTTTCCTCTTTATTTTTATGAGTATGTTTGTTAACTTTCTTTGTGGTTACCATGAATTTTACCCTTATCTTTCTAAGTTTGAAGCAGTCTACCATTACTTGGTATTGCCTTGCCTTCCTGTCCATTAGAAGGTTCTATACCTATGCCATTAATTCCCTATTTTATTGTTTTGATGTTGTTGTCATTTACTGATTAACTGCTCTGATTCCCTGTTGTATTTCTTTTGGTTTTGGATAGTCTTTGAGAGTTCATTTCCTAGATTGGTATCTGGCTTATATGATCCTGCATCCTAGATTCTGCCTGTGAGCTGAAGTTGTTTGTTCTTAGATCGAAGAACTCCCTTTAATAATTCTTGTAAGTTTGGTTTGACTTTTACATATTCCTTTAATTTCTGTTTATCTGGAAATGACCTAATTTCACCATCAAATTTGAACGAGAGTTTTGCAGGATATATTATTCTTGGCTGGTAATTTTTTTCTTTCAAGATTTTATATATGTAAACCCGTGCCTTCTTGCCTGCATGGTTTCTGCTGAATAATCTGGGCTTAGTCTTATTGTTTCTCCTCTATATGTGACTTCTTGTTTTTCATGAGCTGCTCTCGGGATTCTTTGTTTGTCTTTGGTTTTGTCGAGTGTGATTATGATATTCCTTGGTGATTTTCTTTTGGGGTCTATCCTATATGGGGTTCGTTGAGCTTCTTGGATGGCCAGCTTTTCATCTTTCATGATATTGGGGACGTTTTCTATCAGCAGCTCTTAATGTTCCTCTCTGTGTTTTCTGTTTTGCTCCCCTTTTCTGGAACTCCAATCACTCAAAAATTTTTGTTTTTGATTGTATCCCAGATAACTCTCAGGGTCTCTTCATTTTTCTTTGTTCTTTTTTCTGAGTTTTCCTAAAGCAGAGTTATATCCAAGTGTTTGTCTTCAATTCCACTGATCCTTTCTTCCACCATTTCAAATCTGCTTCTCAGCCCTTCTATGACTCTGTCAATTTCTGAAATCTTGTTTATCTTTTGGATTTCTAATTGTTGTTTTTGTATAATTTCTAGTTGTGAATTTATTTTGGCAGTTTGATCCTGCATTATTTTCCTGAATTCTTCTAATTTTTTGTGTGTATTTTCCATGAATTTGTCTATTTTTTCCTCATTTTTGTCTGCTTTTTGCTTCAGCTCTTGGAGAATTCTGAGTGTTAGAGATTTGAATTCCCTATCAGTTAGTTGTAGTGCATTTTCTTCCACTGGAAAGTCATCTGGTGTTTCATTTTGGATGCCTACTGGAACCATCCTGTCCTTTTTTTGTAAATGTTTTGATATTGTCTGCTATCTTCGGAGCATTCAGTAGTTATTTTTCTCATTTATTGATTTTAGATTTGTTTGTTTCTTCCCTTTCTTTTTTTAGTTTTGCTATGTTTGATCAGGCGGACTGTGTGTTCTTTGTTGTTTGCTCCTCTGTTGGCACAATACTTTTCACCTCCTTCTCCAATTGGCAGGGTCAGTCACTCATAATGGTACGGCAGGGTAGGTCTAGTTGAAGAGGAGTTACTTGGAGGGGTTGTTTGTGGCACTTCTTACAGCCATGAGGGCTGGTCGGTAATCAGTGCAGGGCCAGTTCCAGTAGGCCGTGCCTGTGCTGCTTGGTGGTGTGATGTTAAGCGCACAGTGCAGGTAGGCAGGATGTAGTGGGGAGATTGTTATGTGTGGAGCTAAGATGGATATGGGAGAGAGGATAGAGGAACTGGAGCCAAAAACATACAAACAAACAGAATAATGCTAGGGGAGCTTGCCATTGGAGTGGAGGGATGAGAGATTATGAACTGGAGAAAAAGAAAAAGGGGAAGAAGAAGCAAAAAAAAAAACAAATGAAAAGAATGAATAAATAAAAATCAGAAAGGTAAAAGAACAGCAAAGTTCCCAGGGATCCCACTGGTGTGGCTATGAGGTCTGGGGAAGTTGCTCTCAGGTGTTGCAGTACAGCCTGGCTAGAAGGCATAGAGGTACACAACACCAGGTATTCAGGGAACAGAAAGAGAAGGAAGATATAGAGAGACAAGAAACTAAGTAATGAAGAAAGACAAAAAGGGAAAAAGAGGGAAAAGAAAAGAAAACAAATTAAAAAAAAAAAAAAGAACAAGAAAAGCCCCCCAAAAACAGAAAAGTAAAGAAAAAAAAACCCGCAAAGATAAAAGAAATGCCCGCAGGGATCCCTCTGCACATCTGTGCAAGCCGAGGGGCTAGTTTCCAAGCCATGCAGCACCACCTGGCTAGAATGGGCTCCTGACTCAAGAAAAGGAAAAGATAACAAACAATTCAAAACAAGCAAACAAACAAAAGCCCTGGGATCCCACCAGCATGGCAGCCCAGATCAGGAAGCAGCTCCACACTCGAACAGAGCTCTGCAGCCCCTCAGGAAGAAGCAAAGATGGCGCACAGAGCCGGGTATTTGAGCAAAAGGAAGGAGAGGTGGTGAGAGGTAACGAAGAAATCAAAAGAAGTGGGTAAAAGCAACACCAGCAGTCATCAAATGGCCTCAGAGAGCCGGCCCATTCAGGTGGGTGGAGTCCAAGCATCTGATGCTTCCCAGACAAGAGATTGTGGCTGCGGGAAGCAGAGGAGGCCAAGTGGGGATGAAGAAGGGTGGGAGGTGGGAAAGTGTATATTGCAAATTACTGGTTGTTTTGTCTCCCGCTGGAGGCTCCATGAAGCTGCTTTCTCATACCCCCTGCTTGCTGGTCTCCGATAGGAGTCCAAGATGGTGGATCCGTGCTGTGTTAGCTGGTAGGGGACCTCTGCATGAATCTCTCCTCACTCTCTGTTCTCTGTCAGTTTTCTCACTCCGTTTGGTGCTTGGTTGAGTTCTTTATCTCTTCATTTGATGTTTTAGGGTTTCAGGATTGTAGTTTTCTCTGTTCAGCTTAGTTTTTTGTATCTTTGCTGTGGAGGGACGGTGTGGTGCTTCTGCCTAGAGTGCCATTTTTCTCAAAACAATTCTTGTCAAAATCCCAACAAGAATTTTTAAAGGAACTTGACAAGCTGATTCTAAAATGTGCATGAAACACCTAAGGTCTAAGAAAAGTAGGGCTACTTCCAAAGAAGAAAATTAAAATGGGGAACTTGCATACCAGATATAAAAATTTATCATGAATGTATGGGATGACATATATAAAACCTTGAGAGAAAAAAACTGCCAACCAAGAATAATATATTCTACAATACATTCATTCAGTTGTGATGGTAAGATTAGGACATTTCCAGATAAACAGAACTATGTAAAAACCACACTAAACTTACAAGAACTATTAAAGGGAGTCCTTCGGTCTGAGAAGAAACAACATCAGACCACAGCCTGAATCTAGGACACAAGATTGTACCAGCCAGATACTAACTAACCTAGGAAATGAACTCTCAAAGACTATCCAAAACGAAAAGAATTACAACAGGGAACCAGAGAGGTTAACCTGTAAACGACAACAACGTCAGAACAATAAAAGAGACAATAAACCGTGGAAGTATAGAACTTTCTAACAGAGAGGAAGCAAGGTGATACCAAGTGGTTCAAACCTAGGAAGATAAGGGTAAATTTCAAGGTAACTACAAGAAAGTTAACAAATCTACTCATCAAAATAAAGTAGAAAAACATAAAGTCTCAGTACAAAAATCTACAAAAACAAAAGAAATGAAGAAAAGAATCCACAAACAAAAGGAATTCAGCACAGGAGAGGAAGAGGAACAAAGAAAATGTCAGCACCACAAAAAAAAAAAAAAAAAAACCTACAAAAGACTGTAATAAACTCACATCTATCAATAATTACACTGAATGTAAATGGCCTAAATGCACCCATAAAGAGAAAAAGAGTGACAGAATGGATTAAAAAAAAAAAAAAGACCCATCAACATGCTGTCTACAAGAGACATACCTTAGCAACAAAGATGTAAATTTATTAAAAATTAAAGGATGGAAAAAATAAATCAAGCACACCATTAACAAAAAAGAGCAGGAGTGGCAATACTAATCTCAGATAAAATAGACTTTAAAACAAAATCCACCATAAAAGACAAAGAAGGGCACTATATAATGATAAAAGGGACAATTCATCATGAAGACATAACCATAATAAACATCTATGCACCCAATGACAGGGCTCCAAAACACATAAACTCTAGCAGCACTGAAAAAAGAAATTCACAGTTCCACAATAATAATAGGAGACTTCAACACACCACTCTTGGTAAAGGACAGAACATCTAGAAAGAAACTCAGCAAAGATACAGAAGACCTAAAGGACACAATCAGTCAACTTGGACTCGTAGACATACATAGAACACACCACCCAACAGTTGCAAAGTACACATTCTTTTCCAACGCACATGGAACGTTTTCCAGAATAGATCACATCTTAGGCCACAGAGCAACCCTCAACAAAATCTAAAACTTTGAGATAATACAAAGTAACTTCTCTGACCACAATGCCATCAAGGTAGAAATTAACAACCGGAAGAGCAGGAAAAAAAATCAATTACATGGAAACTGAATAACACCCTGCTTAAAAACAGCTTGGTAATAGAAGAGATCAGAGATGGAATTAAAAATAATTCCTAGAATCAAATGAGAATGAAAACACATCTTATCAAAACCTTTGGGACTCAACAAAGGCAGTCCTCAGAGGACATTTTATAGCAATAGATGCACACATCAAAAAGAAGAACAGGACAAAATCAAAACATTAGCTGCACAAGTCGAACAAATAGGAAGAGAACAGCAAAAAAAAAAAAAAAAAAAAAAAAAGCCCACAGCCATAAGAAGAAAGGAAATAATAAAGATCAGAGCAGAAATAAATGAAACAGAGAATAGAAAAACAATAGAATCAACAAACCCAAAAGTTGGTTCTTTGAAAGAATCAACAAAATCAACAAACTACTGGCCAAAGTGACAGAAGAAAAACAAGAGAGGATGCAAATAACCCAACTGAGGAATGAAATGGGGGACACTGCAACAGACCCAACTGAAATAAAAGGGATCATAACAGAGTACTATGAAAAACTGTACTCCAACAAATTTGAAAACCTAGAGGAAATTACACAAATTTCTAGAAACACACTACCTACCCAAACTAACACAGAATGATGTTGAAAATCTGAATAGACCCATGACAAGAGAAAAGATTGAAAAGTTAATTTAAAAAAACTCCCAACAAAGAAAGCACCAGCCCAGATGCCTTTACTGGAGAATTCTACCAAACATTCAGAAAAGAGCTTACTCCTGTACTACTCAAACTATTTCAGAAAATCGAAAAGGAAGTAATACTTCTGAAATCATTCTGTGAAGCCAGCATAACCCTAATACCAAAACTAGGCAAAGACACCTTAAAAAAAGAAAATTACAGACCAATATCTCTCATGAATATAGATGCAAAAATTCTCAACAAAATTCTAGCCAATAGAACTCAGCATCATATCAAGAAAACAATACAACATGACCAAGTAGGATTCATACCAGGTATGCAAGGATGGTTCAACATTAGAAAATCAAACAATGTAATACACCACATAAATAAAAGGAAAGAAAAGAATCACTTGATCATCTCAATCAACTCAGAAAAGGCATTTGACAAAGTCCCACACGCATTCCTGAAAAAAATTCTCACTAAAATTGGTATAGAAGGGAAATTTCTCAACATAATAAACAGCATCTATGCAAAACCAATGGCCAACACCAGTCTTGATGGGGAGAGGCTGAAAACATTCCCCATGAGAACAGGGACAAGACAAGGATGCCCTTTATCACCACTCCTATTTAACATTGTGCTGGAAGTTCTAGCTAGAGCAATAAGGCAAGAAAAAGAAATAAAGGGCATCCAGATTGGTAATGAAGAAGTTAAACTATCCTTATTTGCGGATGATATGATACTATACATAGAAAACCCAAAAGACTCCGCTAGAAAACTACTGGAACTAACAGAAAGATTCAGCAGAGTAGCAGCATACAAGATAAACATACAAAATTCAGTTGGATTCCTATACACCAATAAAGAGAACAATGAAAGGAAATCAGGAAAACAATACCACTTATAATAGCCCCTAAAAATATAAAATACTTAGGAATAAGTCTAACCAGGGATGTAAAAGACCTACAAAGAAAACTACAAAGCACTACTGCAAGAAAGCAAAAGAGATCTACATAAATCGAAAAACATACCATGCTCATGGATAGGTAGACTCAACATTGTGAAAATGACAACTCTACCCAAAGCAATTTACAAATACAATGCAATTCCGATCCATATACCTACAACATTCTTCAAAGAGATGGAAAAACTAATCATTAACTTTATGTGGAAAGTGAAGAAGCTCTGGATAAGTAAAGCACTACCGAAGAAGAAGAATAAAGTAGGAGGACTCGCACTACCTGACCTCAGAACCTACTATACAGCTACAGTAGTCAAAACTTCCTGGTACTGGTACAATGACAGATACACTGACCAATGGAACAGAATTGAGAACCCAGATGTAAAGCCATCCACCTACAGTTACCTGATTTTTGACAAGGGCCCAAAGTCCATTAAATGGGGAAAAGACAGTCTTTTTAACAAATAGTGCTGGCAAAACTGGATATCCATCTACAAAAAGATGAAACAGGACCCATACCTCACACCATATACAAAAACTAATTCAAAACAGATTAAAGACCTAGATTTAAAGCCAAAAAGTATAAAGTTCATAGAAGAAAAAATAGGATCAATGTTAGAGGCCCTAATACACGGCATTAACAAGATATAAACCATAACCAACAACATACAAACTCCAGAAGATAAGCTACATAACTGAGATCTTCTAAAAATGAAACGCTTATGCTCATCAAAAGACTTCACCTAATGAGTAAAAAGAGAACATATAGACCGGGAAAAAATTTTTTTGGCTATGATAAATCTGACAAAGGTGTAATCTCTAAAATCTACAAGAAAATCTAGCATCTCTGTATCAAAAAGACAAATAATTCAATTAAATAACGGGCAAGTGATATGAACAGACACTTCACCAAAGACGACATTCAAGTGGCCAACAGACACATGAGGAAATGCGCCTGATCACTAGCTGTTAGAGAAATGCAAATCTAAACCACAAGAAGATACCATCTCACCCTGGCATTACTGGCAAAAATCAAAACAACCGGAAATAACAAACATTGGAGAGGCTTCAGGGAGACCAGAATTCTTATGCACTTCTGGTGGGAATGCAAAATGATACAACCATTTTGGAAAATGATATGCACTTCAAGAATGCTAGAAATAGAAATACCATATGATCCAGCAATCCCACTCCTAGGAATATATCCTAGAGAAATAAAAGCTGTCATGGATAGACATATGCATGCCAATGTTCATTACAGCATTGTTCACAACAGGAAAAAGATTAAACAACCTAGATGCCCATCAACAGATGAATGGTTTAACAGACTATGGTACATACTCACAATGGAGTATTATGCAATGATAAAGAACTATGATGAATCTATGAAGCATCTCATAACATGGATGAATCTGGAGGGCATTATGCTGAGTGAAGTAAGTCAGTCACAAAAGGACAAATATTGTATGAGACCACTATTATAAAAACTCATGAAAATGTTTACACACAAAAAGAAACAATCTTTGTTGGTTATGAGGGAGGGGAGGGGTGGGGATGGAAAAAAGCTAAACGGACAATAAATAAGCGGTAACTCTGGTGAAGGGTAAGACAGGACACAATACTGGGGAAGCCAGCACAACTTCTACAAGGCAAGGTCATGGAATCTCCATAGACACATTCAAACTCCCTGAGGGACCAAATTGCTGGGCTGAGGGCTGTGGGGACCATGGTCTCAGGGAACATCTAGCTCAATTAGCATAACATAGTTTATAAAGAAAATTTTCTACATTCTACTCTGGTGAGTAGCATCTGGGGTCTTAAAAGCCTGTGAGCAGCCATGTACAATATTCCACTGGTCTCACCCCTTCGGGAGCAAGGGAGAATGAAGAAAACTAAAGATGCAAGGGAAAGATTAGTCCAAAGGACTAATGGACCACAGCTACCAAGGCCTCCACCAGACTGAATTCAGTACAGCTAGATGATGCCCAGCTACCACTACTGACCGCTCTGACAGGGATCACAATAGAGGGTCCTGGACAGAGCTGGAGAAAAATGTAGAACAAAATTCTAACTCACAAAAAATGACCAGATTTACTGGCCTGACAGAGACTGGAGAAATCCGGAGAGTATAGCCCTCGGACACCCTTTTAGCTCAGTAATGAATTCACTCCCAAAGTTCACCCTTCAGCCAAAGATTAGACAGTCCTATAAAACAAAATGAGACTAAAGGGGCACACCAGTCCAGGGGCAAGGACTAGAAGGCAGGAGGGGACAGGAAAGCTGGTAATAGGGAACCAAGGTCGAGAAGGGAGAGTGTTGACATGTCATGAGGTTGGTAAGCCATGTCATAAAACAATATGTGTACTAACTGTTTAATGAGAAACTAGTTTGTTCTGTAAACTTTCATTTAATGTACAATAAAATACAAACAACCCCCCCCCCCCCCGCAAATAAACCTGTAACTCCAGTCTAACAAAAGAAAAGAAAACCAGACAAATACAATAGAGGGCAATCCTACGAAATATCTGACCCGTAACGAGCTCTGGTGGCACAGTGGTTAAACACTCAGCTATTAACCAAAAGGTTGGTGGTTTGAACTCACCAGTTACTCCGCTGGAGGAAGATGTGACGTCTGCTCCTGTCAAGATTACAATCTTGGAAACCCTATGGGGCAGTTCTTTCATGTCCTATAGGGTTGCTGGAAGTCAGAATCAACTCGACGGCAATGGTTTGGGGTTTTCTCCTCAAAACTGTCGAGGTCATCAAAAACAAGGAAAGGCTGAGAAAGAGTCACAGGAGCCTATGAAGACATGACAAGTAAATGTCATATGGTATCCTGGATGGGATCCCGGAACATGAAAATGACACTAGATAAAAACTAGGCAGCTAGTGATTTACCGGTAGAATTCTCACCTTCCATGTGGGAGAACTGGTTGGATTCCCAGCCAACGTACCTCAAGCACTGCAACCACCTGTCCACCAGAGAAGGCTAACGTGACGTTATGATGCTGAACACGTTTCAGTGGAGCTGTTAGACTGAGAAGAACTTGGAAGAAAAGCCAGGCCATCTACTCCCCAAAAAATCGACCGATGAAAACTCTGGATCACAATAGTCTGATCCTGTTGGGCATGGAGTCCCCCGAGTCAAGGGCAAACTTGACAGCAGCTAACAACAAAAACAACAAATTAAACACCAAAGAAATTTGAATAAACTATTAGAAAAAACCAAAAAACCATTGCCTTCGAGTTGATTTCGACTCATAGCAACCCTATAGGACAGAGTAGAACTGTCCCATAGGGTTTCTAAGGAGGGGCTGGTGGATTCGAACGGCTGACCTTTTGGTTAGCAGCCATTGCTCCTAACCACTACGCAACCAGGACTCTGAATAAACTATACCAAAAAAAAAAACAACAAACCCATTGCCATGGTGCCAATTCTGACTCATAGCAACCCTATAGGACAGAGAAGAACTGCCTCATAGGGTTTCCAAGGCTGTAATCTTTATGGAAGCAGATGCCACATCTTTAGTAAACTATAGACTTCAGTTAATAATAATGTATCAATATTGATTCATTAATTGTAACAAATGTACCATACTAAGGTAAGATGTAAATAGAGTAAAACGAGTATGGGATCTATGGAAACTCTCCATACTATTGTCTCAATTTTTCTGTAAATCAAAAGCAAAGGGGGCTTGAAGCACTTATTGATGAAGATCAAAAACTACAGCCTTCAGTATGGATTACATCGCAATACAAAGAAGACAAAAATCCTCACAACTGGACCAATAAGCAACATCATATAAACAGAGAAAAGATTGAAGTTGTCAAGGATTTCATTTTACTTGCATCCACAATCAACTCCCATGGAAGCAGCAGTCAAGAAATCAAACGATATCTTGCATTGGGCAAATCTGCTGCAAAAGACCTCTTTAAAGTGTTAAAAAGCAAAGATGTCACCTTGAAGACTAAGGTGCACCTGACCCAAAGCCATGGTATTTTCAATCGCCTCATATGCCTGCGAAACCTGGACAGCAAATAAGGAAGACGGAAGAAGAATTGATGCCTTTGAATTATGGTGTTGCTGAAGAACATTGAACGTACCATGGACTGCCAAAAGAAAGAATAAATCTGTTTTGGAAGTACAGCCAGAACTCTCCTTAGAAGCGAGGATGGTGAGACATGTTGTCAGGAGGGAGAAGGACATCATGCTTGCTAGAGTGTCAGGGAAAAAGAGGAAGACTCTCAAAGCGATGAATTGACACAGTGGCTGCAACAATGGGCTCAAGCATAACGATTGTGAGGATGGCACAGGACCAGGGAGTGTTTCGTTCTGTTGTACACGGGATCGCTATGTGTTGGAACTGACTAAATGGCACCTAAAAACAACAATAAAAATTGTTGTAAAAAATAAAGTGTGCATTGCATAGAATAGGGAACACAAATGGCCCCAAATGTGTGAAACTATCCTCAACTCTTTGAGTAATCAGGAAGATGCCTATTAAGAATACAAGGAGACAAAATTCTATAGCCATTATACGGGAAAAATTTCAGTTTTCTCATGACAAGGTGTGTTAATAAATCGCTGAATCAGTGGAAACTCTTATACCCTGCTGTTGGAAGTACATTTGATACAATCATTGTAGAAAGTAATTTGATACTATCTTGTAAATTTGAACATTCCACAGCCTATGTCCAGAAATTCTGTTCTTACTATTGAATCAAAAGAAGCTCTTGCACATATGTACCAAAAGATATGAATACAGTATCCACAGCTGTATAGTTTATACGTGCAAAATAAACAATGAACAAACTGGAAACATGTTTACCAACCAAAACATAGATAAATACATTGGGGTATATTTACAAATAGACTATCACAAAGCAAACTGAAGCCGCGTCAACAACTGGAATGAATCTTAGAAACATAATATTCACTTGAAAAAGCACATTATAAGTGACTACATGCAGTGTGTTAATATTGTTAAAACTCAAAAGTAAGTGAATATAAACAAATTTTTCTTTCAGGATACATACAGATGTGACAAAACATCTAGAAAAAGGCAAGGGAATGATAAACGCGAAACTCAGAATAGTGGTTTTCTCTGTGGAAAAGCGAAGGGGTAGAACAGGCAAGAATGCTTCAGTGAAGGCTGTCTAGGTCTTAAATTGCATGGTAGGTTTTAGGGTATCCATTTTACTATTATGTTTCAAAACATACATTTTTTTTTTTAACAAGTATCAAATATATTGAATACTAAAAGAATTTAAACCCGAAGAAAGTTTCCTGCCAGGCTAATTGGCAAAATGATGATGAAAGTCATCAAAACAGAGAAGTTCAGGGGGGAGACTAGTTTTAAGAGGGAAGTGAAATTTGGACTTGTTGAATTTTAGGTTGGCAGGAGTTGTGGATCAATCCAACCTACAGACACTTAGCAAACTGGGGTAGAGATGAAAGGTATGTGTGGGGAGAGAATATTTGCTTTGCCTGGTGACCTGGGGGAGGGATTCTGAGAGCTGAACAAATATTGAACCAGCCACTCTTGTTTCTGCCCCATCCTGCATCCTGGCCCAGTGTTCGCTGTTGCCCCTCATTCCTGAACCTTCTGGGTTCTGCAGCATCAACTGACCTGCCCTGGGGCAGATTATCTAATAGTCAAGGTAAGCACAGTGTTTACCTTGCTTACCAGATCATCTGTAGTGATCAATTTCACATCAAAGATGTGGTGAAGCCCATATGAAATTGTTCACTACAGATTAGTAAGTAAGCACAAGTAAGCCCGTGCTTACCTTGCTTACTGGGTCATCCACCCCTGTCAGAGATTGTAGATACAAAAAGAGGCTTTGATTCTGTAGGAAAGCGCAGGGGGGTTCGGGAGGAGACAGATGCCAGCTGTACCTGGAAGCAGGATCTTTAATGTGGTGAAAATCTGTGAAATTGTTCACTTCAGCCGATCTGGAAACAAGGTAAGCACCGGGCTTACCTTGCCTACTGGCTAATCCTTCCCTGGTGAATTGCCTCTTACTGGCCTGCCCTTCCCCCATCCCTTGCTAGTAACAAGAGTACAGCTTTTTTTTCTTTTTGGTTTGCTAAGTGAGGTGGTGTTAGCTTCTCATCTATTATCTCTGTCTCTCCCATTATCTTTGTCCTTGTGAGCTTGTAAATTTTTTTATTCTCTGGCTGATTTGGTGAGGTGTAAAATAAATTCATGTGTTCAATAGGACATGATTTTCTTGAAATCTTCTACATGAAAGTTATCTCTAAATTATCACTATTTTCTATCAGCTAAGGACCTCTGCATTCTAACTGTGTTATTATAGAAAACCATAGTCCTTGGGTGTGACTTCTGATTGCAGCCCTTTCTAGCTGCGTTAGGTATTTAATCTTTCTTCGCTGACATTTTCTTACCTATGAGGCTTTTTATGGTGCAGCCCACAGAATGATTTTAGGAATAAAATAATGTAAGTAAAATTCCTGGAGTACGTAAGAAGTGTGCATCATCTTTTCAATCTCCAGCTGGCAGAATATGGATCCTTTACTGTAATCCAGTAGGATGTTTTCCCAACTTTTCTGAGTCGCTTTCAACTACGGGACAAGCATTCTTCCCTAAGGGACTTTAGAGAAAAGATTTCTCTTTTGGTTGGTGCATTGAACTGGAGTGATCGTTGAGGTATTTTCCTCTTGAGACCCGGATCCCACCTTTCCATTTTGGTTTCTTCTTTACTTTGAGAGAGTTATAATCAGCAGGATTTAGCCTAAATGAGCAAAGCTCAGATCAAATGAAACCCATTACTGGTCTATCCTCCCCCGACCCCTCTTGAGGACTGACGGAGAATATCATACTGAATTTGGCATTGTTGCTTGGATGCCCAACAGCCCCGTGATCTGATTCCTGTCTTGTCTCTAATATGCTAAATGCTATATTCTTAACCCCAGCTCTAATTTCTTTAGGAAAAATAAGGGAATAGCTTGGCCATGAAGATTTGGTCCAGCCGTGAGTGAATATGAAACCTTAGAGAAGAGGCCTGTCTCCTAGTGAGAAAATAATGCTGGCATTAATCCACTTAGAACTGCACACTGCTCCCACCCCCTACCTACAATGTGGGTTGGTTTAACACCCTTTGTTGGTGTTATTTGGCCATTCCCTTTAAATGCTAATGACCAGTTAGTTTAGCGTCCTTTATCGGTCTTATTCGGACAGTCCCTTCAAATGTGAATGAATAGCTCGCTTTGTTTCCATAGGCTGAGAGCCAAATAACTTGGAGCCTAGAAGCAAATTATTTCTCTGGTATAGACCCACCCTGAATGATGAATTGGGCTCTATGGTGGCTGTTTCACTGAAGACTGGATTTCCCTCACCCATCACAAACCAGGCCATAAAGGAGCTAAACCATTTTCTCCTCATTATCACCTCATTAAGCTCCCCAAGCTGGTGCAGGGCTTGGGGTAGAGGCCTGCTACAGGTAGCTTAATGAATTCCTTATTTATAAGTCCCTGTACTGCTATGCAAAAGCTTGTTGTTCCCAGGCATGGAGCATGGCGTTTTCTAAATGGAGTTGAGGAATGCAACCCTCAAGCTTCTTTGTATGGGCCCCACGCTGTTTCTTGGCCACTGATCAACAATACTAAATACATTTGTTAGATTTGTAAGATTTGATATGGTGCCGCGGTGTGTACCCCCTTTTTTGTGGCTTTTGTTTTCTTCTTCTAACAACACAGAACAGATGCAGCTCCAGATGTGGAAGATGCAGATGTTTGCCAGCTTCAGGATAAGTCCAAATTCATAACTGTACTTTGCATTCTGCAGATTTCTGAGTTTGGTTTTACAGAGGGGGGAATTGCTCCCTCCTGAATGTTGTTTAAACTATTTTTTCCTGCTTTACATGTGACTTAAAGATCACATTCAATTGAGCAGTGAAAAGAGTTCTATTTTTAGTTGTCACATAAAGATATTAAAAAATGCTCTAATTCATACGCAAGTATACAAGACTGGTCGGCGCTCCTTAATTTGCTTTTCCAAAAAATAGAATAATTTACTAAAAATTCAAGCACTAAAAATTTATTAAGCACTGAATATGTAACTGGCATGGAGCAAGGTACTGAAAGAACATAAACAGTTCAACCCGCAAGTCATTGTCATAGATTCAAAGAAATTTGTCATTTGAAGGAAGCCTAGAGCTTGTAAACATAGATGTGTACAGATACATATGTTTATGCAAGTGTGTGCACATGAATATGTATGTATGTGCACACAAATAGAATGTGTATCAAAGGTAGTAGAGAATGATTTTTAAAGGAAAATAACAGTTGATCAGTGGAAAATAGGCCAAATAAACAGGCCCACTCTCTGTGGTCAAATGAAAATGCCCTAATGCTTTGAGAGCATAAACCATTGACAGTGGTCGGGTTAGAAAGAGAGAGAAGCTGGCCTAATCAGTACTATTAAGAACCGTTTAGTTAAGCAGATGCAAGCCGTTCGTTTATTAAATGCCTGTGTTGCGTGAAAGGAGCCCTGTGGTGCAGTAGTTAAGTGCTCGACTGCTAACCAAAAGGTAGGTGGTTTGCACTCACCAGTCGCTCTACCAGAGAAAGACGTGGCAGTCTGCTTCTGTAAAGATGACAGCCTTGGAAACCCTATGGGGCAGTTCTACTCTGTCCTATGGGGTCACTATGAGTTGGAATCCACTTGGCAGCAGCAGATTTTTATATAAGTGTATATATGGGTGTGTGTGTATATATATATATATATATATATATACATATATATATGCAAGTATAGTTGTGCATACATAAATGTATATATATGCAACAACAACAAAAACATTGCCATTGGGTCGATTTCAACTCATAGAGACACAGGACAGAGTAGAACTGCCCCATAGGGTTTTCAAGGCTGTGATCTTTACAGAAGCAGACTGCCACCTCTTTCTTCTGTGGGTCAGCTGGGGCACAGTTACAGATACTTCTAAGATATAACCAATCACCTCATTGGATTCCTTTTCTTGGTTTCAAGACTTATTGGTCACAGTCTCATGGGACAACTCAGATAACTGGCATAATATAGTTGATAAAGTTTATGTTCTACATCCTAGTTTGATGAGTAGTGTCTGGGGTCTTAAAAGCTTGTGAGTGGCCATCTAAGATACAACAGTTGGTCTCCTCTGGAGCAAAAGAGAAAGAAGGAAATCCAAGACTCAGAGAAGAAACTCATCTGCAGGACTAATTGTCTTCATGAATCACAGACTCATCTACCCTGGGACCAGAAGAACTAGATGGTGCCTGGTTACCACTACCCACCATTCTGATCAGGGCCACAATGGACGGACTCTGTTACAACAGGGGAAGAAAAAACTGTGAAACAGAACCTCAAATTCCTAAAAAAAAGAACAAGACTTGCGGGACTGACTGAGACTGGAGGACTCACCGAGATTATCACCCTGAGATACTCTTTAAACCTTGAACCAAAACTATCCCCTGAAGTCACCTTTTAGCTAAACTACATGTTGGCTCATAAAAATAAAGAATACCACCCATGAGTACTATACTCCTTTAAAAAATCATCTCTATGAGACCAAATGGTCAACAATGACTCTAACGCAACTGTGAGACATTAGTGGGGCAGGGAGACGAGGTTACTGGAAACAAAACAACTTGAACAAAAATAATGAGAATACTATCACAGTGTGAGGAATGTAACCAGTGTCACTGAATGATTTGTGTAGAAATGTTGAATGGGAACGTATTTTGCTATGTAAACCTCCACCAAAAATACAATATTATTTTAAAAAAAGAATAATACAAAGAAAAAAAAACAGAATCAACGTTGACATATTTTTCTATTTTCATTTAAGAAATTATCACGTTACTTAATTACATTTTCAGTGAGCTTTAGTGACATATTAAGAAAAAATAACTCTGCAAAGATTTTATGAACATAACTGAAATGATAACTATTGAATTTCTTGCATATTGGAAATCGTGTTATATAAACTGCCTATATTCACATTTAGACTTCAAAAACTTATACTTATTTACCTCCAGGGGATGTCTAAGAGCTCAAATCTTCCTAAATATATGATTATCACACATAATGTCATCTTGAAACCGTCTGAAACTCATAGAAACCACAAAACCCATTGTTGTTGAGTCAATTCCGACTTATAGCAACCCTAGAGGACAGAGCAGAACTGTCCCACAGGGTTTCCAAGAAGCAGCTGGTGGATTCGAACTACTGACCTTTTGGTTAGCAGCTGAGTTCTTAACCATTACGCCACCAGGGCCAATAATCCTCCAATAACTAAAACAACCACATCCCTATCAGAGTAAAGTGGTTTTCTAAGAAAATGTTTGATTTTTCTGTAACTATTACTAATATGTAGAAATATATATCTCTGTTCCTAATGCATCTGTTTGGTCTTTGTAGGTTTTTAAGGGAAGGGTAGACAAATATTTTCTCTGAAGTTTCCAAATCCTGCTTTTACCCAGAGACAGCATCTCAGGGAGAATTTGACAGGCTGACAAGAGAGGTAACCTTATGGTAGTGTGTAGATGTACCTGAATATCAATGGAAATTTAGAAAGTAGAACAGAATTCTTCTCAACTGTGATTTACAAACAGTGTCGTTTTATATCTTTCTGATGCCTTAGTGTAAAACTGGGATAAGTTGGGATGTTAGCCAATAAAACATAGCAAATATATATTAACATAAGATAGGAACATAATTATAAAAATAAGAAAAATCAATATAATTGTGAGAAGTAATATTTTAAGACCCCATTTTAGCAAAAACTAAATAACTTAACCCATTGCCGTCGAGTCAATTCCAACTCAGCGACCACGTGGGAAAGAGCAGAACTGCCCCATAGGGTTTCCAAGGCTGTAAATGTTTACAGAAGTGGACTGCTACATCTTTCTCCTTCACTTAACCACTGTACCACCAGCACTCCTATTTCAATTTTGGCAAGTCACACACAAAAAAGTTTGAAATCTGATTTTGTGAAGCTTTCTCCCATAAGCAGCCCCTGATTTTGCATTGCCTTGGCCAGCATGAAGTCACAAGCTCACATCATAAACATGTTCTACTAGGAGCTTTAAAACTTCACCATCATGGGCAAATATTCTCTGGTTGCCAAGGGAGTGAGAGAGATATCAGGGTGAAGGGCTGATTTACTGATTTTGTAGAAATTACGGCTAGGATTTTCCATTCAAATCCAATCAGAACTTTGTGAAAAGAAGTTCACAGGGCAAAAGTTCAAAGACAACTGAACCAGAGATAAATGCTGTGTTGTTGTTTTTGTTAGGTGCCATCAAGTTGGTTCTGACCATAGTGACAACAGAATGAAACACTGCCTGGTCCTACGCCATCATCACAATCATTGTTATGTTTGAGCTCATCGGTTCAGCCACTGTGCCGATCCATCTCGTTGAGGGTTTCCTCGCTTTTGCTGACCCTCTACTTTATCAAGATGATCTCCTCCGGGGACGGGTCCCTGCTGATAGCAGGTCCAAAGTACGTGAGATGAAGTCTTCTCATCCTTGCTTCTAAGGAGCACTCTGGCTATACTTCTTCCAAGACAGATTTGTTACCACTCGTCTGTCATTTTGTCATACTGTGGTGGCTTGCATGTTGCTGTGATGCTGGGAGTCATGCCACTGGTATTTCAGATACTAGCAGGGATATCCATGGTAGACAGGTTTTAGCAGAGCTTCCAGACTGAGAGAGACTAGGAAAAATGACCTGGAGGTCTACTTCAAATTGGCCCGTGAAAACCTTAGGAATAGACGTTGTGGAGTAAATGTCAAAAGAGCGCTTCTCATCCCAGAACCGCTGATCCCAAGCTGCGAGCATACACCGTACTACCAACACAGTAGGATTCAGCCGGAAGTCCAGATGTGGGCTCTTGATCTATCACTAGTTATATGGTCTTAGGCAAGCCCCTTTCTCTCGAAGCCTGTTTCCTTAAAACCAAAATCAGGATAAAACACCTGGCATAATTACCTTAGAAGGTTATTCTGAAACAAAAGGAGATTAAGGATTGTGTGAGCATTTCATGGATTCTGATTTCGTGATAAGTATTGTCTTTATCTTGTCCACATTTAACAGTATCACAGTACTGCTGGTATGGGTCTTAGAGCTGGGAAAGAATTGGCATGGGCATCAGAACACCTGGGTTGAATCCTGAGTCAATGACTAACGAGTACTATGGGCTAGTTGGGGTGGTAGGCAATCAGAATACAGAGATGGAAAATCATTGGAGCTGCTTCATCTTCGATATGAAAATTTTGAACCAGGTAATCAGTTCTTGTAAGCTGAATGGTGGAAGGGGCTGACTCAAGCAGTTTTCACTTGAGTGAAAATGAGAACTGAAAATGATACAAACAAGTGGTAGATTTCCTTATTTTTCACTAATATTCATTGCTGCCCTGTGCAAGAGTGTTACACACTCCCACCCTGTTGAAAGGGACTGAGCCATATGGGTTGCTTTGGACAATAAAATATGAGTGGAAGGGACGTAGGGTCTTTTCACGCAGAAACTTTTAAGTGTTGGCGTGTAAATTGCCTTGCTCTATTTCCTTTCCCGTTCCTCTAGGATTGCGGAAGGATGTATTTACCTTCAATACAAGCCCCAGCACACATGTGGCAGGAGTAAGGAATACATTTCGTTGTTTTCAGGTCCCTGAGGTTTTAGGATTTTTTTCCTCCTGTGGAATAACCAAGCCTATCCTTACCGGTAAATTCTGGTGGCATAGTGGTTAAGAGCTATGGCTGCTAAACAAAAGGTCGGCAGTTCAAATCCACCAGCTGCTCCTTGGAAACTCAATGGGGCAGTTCTCCTCTGTCCTGTAGGGTTGCTATGAGTCGGAATCGACTCAACGGCAACAGGTTTGGTTTTTTGGGGGGTTTATCCCTACTGATACAACAATGCGTTGAGTTTTCTTTTTTTCCCGCAAAGCTAGATTTATTCAGTTTAAAAGACTGTACTTTGTTCTGAGTTTATATCCTTCCTACATTTCTATACTGTGTTGAAATATCCTTTTGGTAGTGGATGCAGATATGTCTACCCAGAGCCTCATAGTGTGACCTTATATGGAAAAACGTCCCTGCGGGTGTAATTCAGCTAGCGAACTTGAAACGCGATAATCCTGGTTACTAGCGGCCCTAAGTCCAATGATGTTGTTGTTTGTTGCTGTTGAGTCAGTTCTGACTCATGGTGACCTTGTGTACAGCAGAAGAAAATGCTACCCAGTCCCGTGTGGTCTTCATCATCTTTGTTTTACATTCTGAGTTCATTGTTGAGGCTGTGAGTTCAGTGACAAGTGTCCTTATAAAAGACAGAAAAGGAGTGCTGACAGCCACCAGATGCTAGGAGATAGGCATGGAGCAGGTTTTCCCCTCGTCTTCAGAAAGAACCAACCCTGCAGACCTGATTTCAAACTTCCGGTCTGCAGAACTAGGAGAAATAAATTTCTGTTGTTTCAGCTGCCAAGTTTGGAGTAATTGTTATGTCTGCCCAAGGAAATAATACAACTTAAAAAAAAATTAAATTAATATCATACTATCAAAGCGATATTCCAAATTTTTAAATTAAATGAATATAAGGAGTTACACGAATATAATAAGAAAGTACCATGTGACTGACACTTTAGGAGAAAACTGTTTAATAACTTCTAAAGCATGCCTTCAAAAGGTTTGGGAATCCAGCCTTTTCCCTATCAATTTAGACTTTCTAGGTGAGAACACAAGGCAAGTTTGGGGTTTCACATTGGGAAACAAATCGTGATATCCTCGTTCATGACCTTGTAACACTGATACAGTGTCATGAATGGAGCAAAGATGAGGTTTACTAGGTAGCTTTTCTTTCTATGTTAGGGCATTTCAAGGCCATCTGACCATTTACTTTCTTCAAGCATCTGCCCAAGTGTTTTGGTAAGTGGTGTGAAGACTGGTCTGTGATTGCTGTATAATTAACAGTTTTCTGATTAACACCAAATATTCCAGGACTCAGCCTGTTTAAAAGGGGTTATAGGTTAGAAGAGTCAATTTTTAGAAAAATAAGATATACTACTAGATGACATAAAAGACTGATATAAAAGAAGCAGTTGTATTTAATGAGTAGCTTGGATTGAAGGTGAAGATAGGACATGAGGAGTGGAGAGAGGGGTTTGGAGAGAAGGTTGGAAACTGTCAAACTGGGCACCACTTGGTATTAACCGATTCAGAATTGTGAAGGCCCCCCTGGAGCATTGTTATGCCTTTGCACTGCTAATTCCTTGTGTTTTATTTTTCTCTTAGATGCTTTTCCAGCCAAGCTAGCAAAACAAAACAAAACAGAACAAAACAAAATAAAACAGTCTCCAACATACTAAACAGCTGTCTCTGAGATCAGAAGGCATCAGAAAAGATCCCAAAGAATTATCTAATCCCAGAGGAAGATCTTGTTTAAGTGGTGAAGTGCTTACAGCAGAAACCTTGGAAATTTCAGGGAATGGGATTTCATTGTCAGAACTTTCCATAAAAGTGCAGCCACAGTTCCTGAGAGCATTAAAGAAAAATTACCAACAAGCTGTCTTACCTGTGTGCACTCCACTGGAAGGAAGGGCAAACATCAGCAGGTAGCGCTTGTACATCAGTCAAAAGTCTGACAGCTCCCCTGTGAAGTCTGACGGGCTGCCATGTGCTAGGCTACCCAAGGTACTCTTAACTGAACCATAAAAAGACAAATAAATTAGTAATCCTATCCCTCCTGTCAAGGTCCTTTTGCGTGAACTTCTCAAGCTGTTGGCTAACACTGTCTGGGATGATTTATCAATATACTCTTAGCTTTCTTAGAAAAGACAGATACCCTTGATTTTTTTTCCAAATTATTTTCTGAATTGATATAAGAAAGTAAGATAGATATTGCCAATTTCTGTGCCTCTGCCTTTACTCCCTGCCCTGCCCCCTCCCGTTAGGAAATCACACCAATAAGATTAACATAATCTTTCTTAGAATTGACTGTTCTTTTTAAATAGATCCCATGATAGACATGTGTAAAAATCAATAACAGGCTCCTCATTTGTCAAAGCTAATGACTAAACTCATTTTGAAGTTCAATAGTAGTTACTGAAGAATGGCTACACATTATATATCTAATTCTGTATGTCTCCCCACTTATTCTGCAGAAGAACATAGAAAAAGGGCGCTTAGTTGTTTGAGGCACAGTATAAGAGCTTGTGCCTCCATTTTGTTTGTCCATACTCATTTTTCCT
Source organism: Dugong dugon (assembly GCA_030035585.1). Classification (NCBI taxonomy): domain Eukaryota; kingdom Metazoa; phylum Chordata; class Mammalia; order Sirenia; family Dugongidae; genus Dugong; species Dugong dugon. Next base: position 4,078,894 of record CM057472.1, read on the forward strand.
CCAAAATGCAACAGTTTCTTGATTGTCCAGGCTAATATGTTAAAGAAAATAGAAGGAAAAATGAATCTGGTAACAATTTGTAACACCCCCCCCCTCCCGGCCTCTTTTTTAAACCAGTTCAGTTATACTCTCCTTTAATTATATTCTTACCCTCTTTAAGACTGTGGACCATGTCTTACATATTTTTAATAGCCCCAGAGACTAGCATAGTGATTGGGTCACAGGTTAGCACTAAAGAAAGGTTTGGTTGAATTAAACAGGATGAAATTATCCAGCATCTCAGTCCACAGCAGAGCCGTTATCTCATTTGTACCCGTGTTAAGTACGAAAGTTGCAGCCCTTCCAACAGTCTCCTCTTTGGTAGGTTGCCTTGCATCCCAGGAAGGTTTAAACAGTGTTTGCATCTGAGATGTTCCTGCTGTCTCCCATAAAGCCTTTTCCTGGCACCTGAAGACGGGTGAGAACTGACAGATTTTAATAGAACGTTTTAGTATAATGTTCTCCTCCCTTCTAAACATCCTCTGATTATAGGTGCAACCCAGCAACAAAGCATGCTAAAGTCCAGAACAGAAATGTGGATGAAACAATTATATGGGTATATAGCCCCTAAATAATTGAGTTTCATTTTGTAAACTACTGTTAATAAGAGCGATATGTGATAGCCACAAAATGCTCCATACTTGACACACCTTTTTCACATACACCGCCTCATTGTCTAACCCTGAATCACGACACTTAATAAATATTTCATCCATTTCCTTGGAAATTCCAAATGGTGGTTTACTGTTCTGTATCCCTCATTTCATCCGCAAGTTGCCTTTTCCTGGGCCCCAGGTTGTATATTGTTTTGCGTGCCTATTGGACACGGCCATCTCATGGAATCAATAGGTCAGATACAATTTGAAACTCCCTAGGTAACAGATTTTAAAAATGGCTTGAGGGTGGGGGAGAGAGTCAGGAGGAAAAGGAAACAACGAATCCCCAGGAACAATAACTGAAGTGGAGTGATACATTCATGATGGGAGCTGGAGAATTCCTGTTCTTTATAATAGCTTCTCAGGGGAGAAGCCGCCCTTTTCCAGAAAGAGGTGTCCTGGGAACAGCACAGCCACTACCATTCCATTCTTTGGATGAACAGAAACCTTATCAGTGCGTTTCCCCTTGAGAGTTGAAGGGAGAAGGAAGGAGTTTAAAGACTTTTAAAAAAGTAGGGTTGTGAGGGGAGGAAAGCCCAGCACTCAGCTTTTTCATTTGGAATATCTCTTGTGAAGGGGAGGGTATTCTGCCAAATTGAAGACCCTCTCAGCACTGACAGATTCTGACAGCTGATCTGAGCTGGATGCCTGAGTTTAGTCTTGCCAGGGAGGAAAGGGAGAAATGAAGTGAAAAGAATGTGGAACACATTAAATACAAAGTATAAAAACAAAAATTCTTGCCTCCAACATAAATATCACAATGTGATCATAGCTTCAATTGCAGCAGTGCGACGAGGACGTCAAAGCATCAGTCATGAAATAATAAGTAGCATAAATCATTTTGACATAAGACTAATGCACAGACACCTTGCAGTTGTGAATTTTTAATTATCTTTAGAAGCTCATCGTATCTCATGGTTTTGTCTCGCTCATTGTTGCAAGAGAATCAGGTTGGGAACATTGAAAAAGCAGGTGACATTTACGGTCTCAAGTCATGTCTGTGTGGTACAGATGAGGCAGAATATGCGTTTTCTTTGCTCTGCATAGAGTGCTCAAAACCATAATTATCTGAATTATGAGCGATCTGAATAAGATGAGCAGTCTGAAGCCATTCTATGTCCTATATGGAGTACAAAAAATCTGGGTTTATAATAAAAAACATTGTCATGTTAATATCTTTCATTGGTATTATGTGTGTATATTTAATTTTTTAAAAGTCACATTTCCCCCCAGCGGCTTTATCCAGTGTGATTTGCTTCATGCTCACGGTACATGTTTAGTGTGGGTAAGCATGGGGCTTTGCCCATTGTAGACATACAGGGACTCTGGCTGAAGGGAGCTCCATCTCGACACTTAACTTCCATAGCCGCTGAGTCAAGGAAAAGAGACAAAGGAACTGACAGCACAGCCATTACCATTTCCACCTGGTTGTGATACAAATTCAGTTCACTCACTTTTCAGTTACCAAAGCTAGCCACATGGATATACTCACTTTTTATTAACACTCTTATTGAGGTATAATTTACATACCATAAAATTCACCCATTTTAAATATATATTTCAAAGGTTTTTAGTAAGTATAGAGTCATGAACCGTTATTATAATCCAATTTTAGAGTGTTTTTATCACCTCAAACTGGTCATGCATGCTCGTTTGCGGTGACTCCCTATTCCCACCCAAGGCCCAGGCAACTGCTAGTCTACTTTCTGTCTCTATAAATTTGCTTTCAGTGGGTTTTTTGGATAATAGAATCATAAACTATGATTTTGTACCTAGCTTCTTTCACTTAACATGCTATTTTTGAGATTCATTAATGTTACAGTGTATATAGTGTGTGTTTGTATACACACATATATATATTATGGCTAAGTAATATGCCTCCTCCTTACTTATCAACTATCTCATTATCTGACATTTCACCCTTACAATAACAGTGAAAAATCAACTGCCCAACTATTTTGTACCTTTACGAACCCCGAGGTATAAGGCAAGAGTAACCCTGGCTGTGATGGTTAAAGTTATGTGTCAACTTGGCTGGGCCGTGATTCTCGGTGGTTTGACAGTTATGTAATGATGTAATTTGGCAGTTAAGTAATTGTGCAATTTGGCAGTTACGTGATGATGTAGTCATCCTCCATTTTGTGATCTGATGTCATCATCCTTCGTTTTCACATAATGCCAGTTTTCGCATAAGGACCTGGTCTTTGGAAACTAACCATGTCAGTAAGTGGAGTATGAGGAGTGGGTGTGTTCCATTGTGTAGAAACAACACATTTTATCTTTTCACCGGTTGATGAAAATCTGCATTGTTATCAGTTTTTGGCTATTATGAATAATGCTGCTACATTTACATACAGGCGGCTGAGTGGACATATTCACTTTTTAAAAAATGTACTTATTAGTGTAACAAGATGGAAAATTTTCTTATTCTCCATTATTTCCTTTTTAACAGACTAGTGTCCTTGAGAGATATGAAAATAATTGTTAGTGTAGAAGCCCCTGCACACTCCCCACTCTTCATCCTAAGTCTTCTCCTGCCTGGTACCATGGCTTCCGAGAAAGAAAAAGGTATCAGAGAGTCTGGATTCTTGCTCTGGGAAGAGTCTGAGGGAGGTAAAATCCAATAAGAGACAGTTGAAAAGAAAATTGGAAAAGGAAGGCAACCATAGTTAAGATGAAATTTTGCTATAAAATATTGTTAACATCCCTTCTGTGCTGCTTAGAAAATCTTTGGTGATGCCTATATTTTTCATTGGTACATTGGGTGTAGGTAGATTTTCTGGAAGGAACTCCATAGGGAATTGATTTTTATGTTGGGTGGATGTAGTGGACAATGTTTAGTTGAGTACAGTGTATCCATCTTAAATTCCCTTAACAATACTCATATTTTTATTCAGATGTCTGCCCTCTCAATCACAGTTCTTGTGATTTGAGGAAGATGACCCCATCCAGCCTGTACATTCTGTTTTCTTGGACATAATCATAGCCTTTTTGGGCATGTTATCCTAGCTGACCCAATCAGGATGAAATTTAGGAATTTTGAGGGGAATTCTGAGAGGAAAATTCTCTCTCACGTGTACTTGAATGAAGAAGAATGCAGTCCTCATTGCATCCTATGACCACGAGCAAGCTAGACTTAGGTGAAGTTTATAATTAGAAAAGAGCACACGTATAATAATGTAGGGAGATTGAATGAACCAACCTTCACTCTACGATTAGATTTTTCGGTTAAGTAACTCAGTAAAGCCACGTTAATATTTAAGCCCCTTTATTCTTTGAGTTTTTTTTTTTTTTTTTTTTTTTTTTTTTGATTCCTTGCAACATAAAGATTCAAGCTAACATATCTTATTTGGAGTAAAACTAGAGACAGTACAAGAGTGCAGAAAGCAGAAGCCCTGGGGACCTTGAGATTGTAAATTTTAGAAATCAGCAGATATCATAGGTTGTGGAATTATCTGAAGTCTGGGTCAATTATGCCCTGAAATCCAAAGGGCAAGAAGACCCCACCTGATATGTAGGTTACATTAATTTCTTTTCCATGGTGTTTTTGTAAACTAATATTCAGTGGACAATAAAGAGCTAAAAGTACTTTGAGCTCTATTCTGAATAGTAGTAGAGATTTTTTTAAAAATGAAGAAAATCAGAATGTGTCATAGTGACAGGATTTGTTTTATTTCCTTCCCCCAACTGTTCTACTGAATGAATCTCCTTTTGGTCTGTTTATTGGAGAACGCTGTGCATGTGTCTGTGATAACACTGAGTACACGGTATCACAATTACATGTCGACTTCCTCGTCACCCAACTGGAATGGCAAGTACTTGAGGATGAAGACAGTGCTATTACTCTTCATATCTTTAGTATCTAATACAGCATCAGGGCAGTAATAGGGCACTCTGTAAATTTTTTTTGCAAATAGAGTCTACCTGAGTATATTTTTTTCTTAACAGCAATATGCTTCCTTAAGAGAAGTAGTGGAAAGAGAAACAATGCAAAAAAGTTGTGATTGGTGAAGTAAATGCATTTATACCTTGGCTAGAAAAGCTGAATAAAACATGAAAAACATCTGTCTGAAGTCATCAGAGAGTTCCGATGAATTTATAACTTGAAAGATCAAAATCCTGAAGAGAAGAGAAGTTCAGTGAGGTCACCCCAACATTCAGCTTGCTACTTTTGCCCTTGGTGCGTATATCAATTGTTAATCAGTTTAGGGCAAAAGACTGAAAAAAACAGAAGGAGTAGTTGCTAACAGGAGAAGTACCATCAGAGTACTAAGGAGACAAAAATTAGAGTTTAGGCCTATTAAGATAACCAGGATTTGAGAAAGCAAGATCATAAAGAAAAGCAAGCTACAGAGAAGTGACAGTGACACTCCACATTAGTTTCCCCTTGGCAAATATGTTTCAAGAATGGTAGAAGAAAGGTAACGGGCAAAAGCAATATATAAAGAAATAATAGCCAAGAATTTTTCAAAACTAGCAAAAGACATTATGTCAATGATTCAAGAAGTGCTACATCCCCGAGAAAGATAAAATACATAGAAAGCCAAAACTGTATCTATCTATCTATATATGTATGTGGAAACTCTGGTGGCATAGTGGTTAAGAGCTATGGCTGCTAACCAAAAGCTTGACAGTTTGAATCCACCAGGTGCTCCTTGGAAACTCTATGGAGAGTTTCTACTCTGTCCTATAGGGTCTCTATGAATTGGAATTGACCCAGCTGCAATGGGTTTAGTTTTTGGTTTCTTTGGTTATATATATGCACATATATATATATATATATCTCATAGTAGATCTGGTGAAAATCAAGGAAGAAAGTCTTAAAAGCACCTAGAGGGAAAAAAAAATGCACATTGCTTTCAAAGGAGCAACAGTAAGACTAACAGCTGATTTCTCAACAGAAATAATGGAATGCAGAAGACAAAAGAATGTTGTCTGCAAAGTACTGGGAAATAATAAAAACTTCAAATTTATAACTTTATATTTAGTGATAATAACCTTCAAATATTAAAGCAAATATTTCTAGTTGAACAAATACAGAGAGAACTTGTAACCATATACCCACATTGAGGAAATACTAAAGATAATTCTGTAAGTGGAGAAAAATTTTCCTAAATGGAAACCCAAAACTGCAGGAAGGAATGTAAATCAACAGAATGGGTAAATATATGGTATAATGAGAGTGCAAAACAGTTTCTCTACATTTAGAATTAAAATGTATGACATTCATAACACAAAAGGAGTTGGAGGGGTTAAAGTATTCTAAGGTTCTAGCATTTTCTGGGAAGTGATAAAATATTAATTTATAAATCAGGAAAAGAAAATAGAAAATTAATGTAAGATGATAGATAAAATACCAGTAATTACATTAAATGTAAATGGACAATAATTGTCACAGGAAATTAAAAGAAACAACTATTACAGTACATACAAGAGACTCATCTTAAAAACAAGGATGCAGTAAGGATGAAAATAAAAGGATGAGATATACTACTGAGATACTAACCAAACAGTTGGTAAAGTTGATAAAGATGAAGTAGGCCTTAAGCAAAATGCATCACTAAAGTTAAAGAGGAATATTTCATAATGATTAAAAGGAATCAGTAATAGATAACCATTTTAAATTTTATGCACCTTAAAGGACAGCTTTAAAATATGTAGAACAAAAACTAAAAAGAAATATAACAAAAATCCATAATCACATTACAAGACTATCAATAACTGATAAAATAAGTAGATAAAAACACATATGAACATAAAAGAATTACAACAGAAATTATGCAATTCATCTCATTGACATAAGAAACCAATTGCTATCACATCCATTCTGCCTCATGGTGCTGTCACAGATGTCACAGTAGAAGTGTGCTTCATAGGGTTTTCAGTGGCTGATTTTTTGGAAGTAGATTTCCAGGCCTTTCTTCTGAGATGCCTCTGGGTGGACTTGAACCTCCAACCTTTTGGTTAGCAAGTGAGCATGTTAACTGTGCTACCCAAGGACTCCCTTATTGACATACACAGGACAGATTCTTTAACAATTGCAGAATACATGTTCTTTTTCAGTGCACATGGAATATTTACCAAAATTGACGATATCCTGGGCCATAAAACAAGTCTTCAAAAATTTGAAAGAATTGAAGTTAATTAGAGTATGTTCTCTGGCTACAGTGCAATATATAGGTGGCTTCTAATGGAATTCAGTTGGAGCACCTCAGAGCTGATCACCACAGCAGTGGCTACAACTAGAAACAGGTAAACAGAGGATCTGAAGTGGTGCATAAGAAGGTGCAGTGGAGCCACTAGAGTTGGTGTCACCCCCCACCACCCACCCTGGATCCCTTCCTGTACCAGACCATACAGAATCCTTAGTAATGTTTTTGGTACTAATGTTACTTGTGAATAGTAATACCCGTATATCACTGCTTCTTTTTCTTTAATTACTACTTTATTCTCAAAAAAGCTTATTGATACAGGGTCACAAATACTAATTACCACAATATTGTAGCTAAAACACCAGAAAATTTGACAAAATCACCGACTATAAAAACACTAGTGGCAACAAAAACAACAGTGCCTGCTTATAGTGTGTAGACAAAACCATGTGATTTGAAGTGTCATTATAATTGGGTAATGACACCTCTGACCCAAGCACTTTAGAAGGTTCAAAAAATAAATTAGCATAGAGTTTTAGCTTTGTGGGTATATCGATACTGCAAGCTGAGCTTACAAAAAATGATTTTGTTGTTATAACTAACTACAGGGATATTTTTATAGACTGTCATTTTGATGTCATCCTCTCTGACAGTATCACCTCTTGCAGTCCACACCCCCTGCATCCCTCTAGCGATACCATTGAGGAGATGTGTGAGTTTTCTTAGGTTTTGGGTTAGGTTTAGGTGTATTAAGTATTGGAGTAAATATTCATACTTTCAGACTGTCAGTTAAAGGAAAAGTTTAAAGTACTGGATTAATCTCAAGAACATGAGGCCTATACACACACAGACACACATGCATATTTATATTTGCCCTTACAGTGGTGGGAGAGTAGGCAGGGTATGGAAAGACCCACCAAACCACATGGATTTTACCAGTCATTCTACTTGTATCCGCTTGAGTGACCATAATAAATGAGACTCCGGTAGCTAACCTAAACTATATTGGACTTAATTATAACTAGTGTTGGGTTCTGTTACTCTGCCCCTTCCATTGCTGTCTGCCACATTTTTTTTTCATTTATTAAGTTTTCCTTCTATCCCCTGGAGACTTGCAAGATATTTTTTGAAAAGTGGGTGAGGAAGTTTAAAATTCACTAATTCAGAGTACAGACTGTGAGAGTTTTCATTCCAGTTACATCACATCAAGTAACTTGAGCTTAACTTATGGGGACCTGATACTTCCCCCATAGAGTCATTTAACTCTGCTCTGCAAACACCAGCTACTAGATGAATAATTAGGATGCAATGTGAGTGGGCTGTAATAAAGGAATTTTCACATGATAAAAAACAGAGAGAGAGGGAGAAATTCTTTGAGGGAGAGACCTGGGAAAATGTCCTTTCAACTGAGTCCTAAAGAGTGATTAGAATTTTCCAGATGGATCTGGGCATGCAAAGGGAAGAGGTTGTGAGCAGGACAGGAAAGAGCACAAGCTAAGGCATGGAGGTTTGGATATACAGGCTGCATTCAAGGAAAACTGAGACCGTCAGTCGTCCGCCGTGGGTACAGCCAAGAGTGAATGAGAGGAAGGAAACAAGAAAGACATGCTGGGTTCAAGGGTGGAAATTCTTGCATAATTTGCCAGCAGATTTGGACACTATCCCATAAGCACAGGGGCATCAGTAAAAGTGAGTGTCATGGATTGAATTGTGTCCCCCCAAAATATGTGTCAACTTGGCTAGGCCATGATTCCCAGTATTGTGTGATAGTCCACCATTTTGTCATCTGATGTGATTTTCCTACGTGTTGTAAATCCTGCCTCTGTGATGTTAATGAGGCAGGATTAGAGAGTTATGTTAATGAGGCAGGACTCAATCTACAGGATTAGGTTGTGTATTAAGCCAATCTCTTTTGAGATATAAAAGAGAGAAGCGAGCAGAGAGACATGGGGACCTCATACCACCAAGAAAGCAGCTCTGGGAGTAGAGTATGTCCTTTGGACCTGTGCTGAGAAGCTCCTAGACCAGGGAAAGATTGATGACAAGGACCTTCCCCGAGAGCCGACAGAGAGAGAAAGCCTTCTCCTGGATCTGATGCCCTGAATTCGGACTTGTAGCCTCCTAGATTGTGAGAGAATAAACTTCTCTTTTTAAAGCCGTCCACTTGTGGTATTTCTGTTATAGCAGCACTAGATGACTGAGACAGTGGGGAAGAATTGTGATTCAGTGGAAGTGTTCCAGCAATAATTTTGGCCACAGTGAGAAGACTAGAGTGAACAGAAATTAGAATTATGACTTATGGGCATGTCTCAGAAAAGAGAGAATGGCCTAAATCTGATCAGTGACAGTGGGAAGGAGCAGAATGGGAGATGTTTGGGACCAAAGACATTTTGAGGTAGAATTAAAGAACTTGGTATCTGAAGAGAATGAGTGAGAAAGGAGAGCCAAGGCTAATGCTGTTTCTAGCATGGCCTGTATGGTGGATGGAGATACTGCTAACCCCTGAGAAGAACCCAAGAGGAAGGTGAAGCTAGAAAAGGGGGTACCATGAGGGGTCTTGTGTCATAAAAGTTACATGGTTGCTAAAAAGTATTTTTAGAGAATAATGCCATGATGTCTTTTAGGTAACTTTTCTCCCAGCAATCAGATAATAGCTTTAATATCCTATGGGAGTTATATCTGGATATACAGGAAGTTTTATTTTAAAAGACCCAGAAATGACAATAGAGTCAGGATGGTAGAAAGTGTGAGTGAAAGGGTCTTGACTATAAATGAAAAATCGTAGTCTGCGTTAGCCACCGGGATGCCCTTGAACGAACACATTGATCTCTACAGATGATCTTTTCTTGGCCATTTCTGAACTGGGGACACTAAAGCTTTCTTTTCCCTCTTCCCACTGTGTGTGAGATGCAGCGAGATGATGCCGTTTTAGGTACAGTGACAAGTGCAGAGCACAGCCTAGGTGATCATTATAGCATTTTAACGTGCCGTTTGTTAGGTTGCTAATTAAAAATAAAAACTCATGACTGAAAATAGTATTCCCAAAATATTTGCAGGAAAAGAGATTTAAATTCTATTGAGTGTTCTAGTTACAGTGGGATTTTCTTTTCTTCCTTTCTTTTTTTTTTTTTTTCTTCCAATTCCAGAATACAGCAATTATTCCCCTGGCCAAAATAGTGAATCTATAAGGCTACCAATGTAACATTACATATAGTATACATTGTAAAAACAAACCCTGAAACATTTGTCTGGGGCAAAATAAAAGAAGCTGAAAAATTGAGGATGTCTAGTATTTTTACTTAATGCAAGATATTCCCATTATTTCTTTTCCTTTTAATAAAGTTCACACTTTGTTGCTCTCTTGAAAACCAATTCTTCCTAAAGCTTCTCCTTTTATCTTTAATATGACTCTTGTCTGAAGCTCTCATTTCTATCCAGGCAGCGTTATTACATAGCTTACAAAACCGAGCGTTAGAGATTAATTACATGTGAAGTACATCTGATGGCTCTGGGGTTTCTCCGGGTCGTAGTGAAGGCTACCCACTGGTGTAATAAAAGCTGCGTAAATTTAATTAAAATGTAGCTATTTCATTGGGTCTACTATGCAAGTAGGGCCTCTGGTCTTCTGTAAAATAAAAAAGAATGATCTATAAAAACTCACAAAGTTAAAGTAAAGGAACAAAATACTCTGTGGTGAGTGGGAGGCTGCCAGAGCAGCGCAGGGCACAGGATGAGAAATGCTGAGAAGCAGAGAGGCCGAGGTACCCCTATGCAACAGTCACCCCCTCCGCCTTCACCAAGCCCCGTCCTTTCCCAGTGCTATGAGTTAGAGAAAATCCCTAGTGCACTTATCAGCTCTCTCTTGGCTGTTTATTCAGAAAGCCCCCTGGGAGGTATAAGCAGAGATTAGTCCAGACCACAGTGATTCATTGGCATTTCATTCCCCCAAATAGCTAAAGGAGCCTTTCCACTCTTACTTCTCCTTGGAACTTCCTTAATACTGAATAAACTCCAACAGCTGAAAGGGTCAAGTTCAACATCAAGAGTCCAACCAGAAGCCCCATCCACTGCAAGTAAGCCTCACGGTATACACGTACAAGGGATGGGCCAGGGTGCTTTTGCCCTCTGGAGGGCTTTCTCTGAAAGCCCCAGCAAATTTGATTATTTCTATTTTAGCTTGGCCGTTAGTAGTAAGTAGATTCCTTGGGTGGTGCAAAAGGTTATGTGATCAACTACTAGTCAAAAGGTTGGTGGTTCGAACCCACCCAGCAGTACTTCAGAAGACAGACTTGGTGATTTCCTTCTGAAAAGTCATAGCCTTCAAAACCCTGTGGAGCACAGTTCTACTCTGCACGCGTGGGGTTGCCATGAGTCAGAATCAGCTCGGAATGTGAACTGAAATTGAAAAGCAGACATTCTATAAAATGATTTATATAAAGGTAGCACAGGATCTATTCTAATCCTCTTGGAGGCTGTGTGGAATAGCAGTAATAATAACTGCTAGCATTTATTTCATGTCACTATGCCCCTGGAGTCCGTGGGTGGTAGAAATGGTTAATGCACTTGACTGCTAACCAACAGGTTGGCAGTTCGAGTCCATCTAGACACACCTTGGGATAAAGGCCTGGCAATCTACTTTGAAAATCAGCCATGGAAAACCCATGGAGCACAGTTCTCCTCTGACGCACATGGGGCCGCCATGAGTCAGAAGTGGCCCCATGACAACAGGTTTAGTTGTTGCTGTTGCGTTTGCTATGTGCCTAGGGATAAACCTGTGTTATTTTCAACCTTCTCACTAATCCTGCAAAGAACATAACACCACCAGGCTCTAGTACAAAGAGCATGCGTTTTGAAGAGACACGCCAATGACGTGAAACCTGGCTCAGCTCTTTTCTGACTCTGTGAATCTCAGTTTGTAAACGAATATCTAGCTGGCAGGCTCTAAGTGGCACTTAAACGAGCTAATAAATATAAGACTCTGAACACATTGTCTGGTATATAGTGGGAGTTTGACAATGCCAGTTCTCTTCTTAGTCTTGAGTGAGACTATGTGGGTCCATGCGGGTCTCTATCTTGGGTTTTAAAAAAACATCTAAGGGTAGGGATTCTATGATTCCCTACTGGTAGTAGCTTCTACGGGGTTTAATTAATTTTATAAATGTAGAGTCTTTGTCCTAGCCAAAGTAAAAATGTGCATCATGTGGAAGAATCAGTTTTTCTGTAACAGAGGGGTCAGTGTTTATTTTATTTGGCATGTATGGAGAAATACAGGATTACCTTGGATTAGAAATCTACTCGTGCTAGTTGCCTTGGTGCATGTAAGTCAAAATGAAGACTTGGGTGAGGACATGAATTTTAGTATTTGACTAGCTGCCCTAACATGAGAGTCTCTTCTGACTAGAATTTTATCTTTGTACATAGTCTGTTTGTCTTTATACCCTTCACCCTTTATCCATAGGTATAAGACACAGAGATCCTGAAGAACACTCATTCCCTACAAGGGCAGGGGCTGCCTGAACCTTGATGAGCCTCGGGTGAGAGTTGAAGGGCATGTGCAAGGTTGGGTGGGGAACATGAGGTAGATTCACTTTGTTCTTACTACAGGTGTTGACGTAGTAATGGAAAATGATAATAATTCCTCAGAATATTATTCTCTGTAATTCCCAATTCTCCATCCCAGGATATTTCATTTCTCAACCTTTTAATAGTCTCATTTACTCCTTTGGGACCTTTTCCAAGTTGTCCACACATTAAAAATAGGGTAAGTTATTTTGATAACATCTGAGCCAACAGTGAATATCAGAAGCTTTGATTTATTTTTAGAATGACATATTTAGAGCACAGAAAAGGTTATAGTTATAGATTTTTTTTGAAATGAAGTAAAAATTCATATTGGACATCTCTCAGTGCAGCCTCCAAAAGTCACATATGGAAAAATTTAATTAGAAAGGACACATACAAGACACAGTCAGGAGAAAATAGTTTCCACAAGTCTTACGCGACTATAGTTTTCTCTCAGGACACTTTGCCTTCCTCTAAATGAGAATTTGGAAACACATTATTTAAACTTTAAAAAATTCTGATTTCATTTAAAATAAAAGTAATAAATATCCAACCAACATAGCGCGGTATGATCACACTTTTTCGTGTTCCCCCTGTCTAATCCCATATCAATCATAGATAAAATATAAAAGTAGGAGGCTGAAATGGATAGCCAGGCTACATAGCACAATAAATACCTTTGCAAAGTGGGAACTGAGAGAAATGCCAAGCAGTGAAAGCGTCTGAATCCACAAGCTTGTTGAACTTCAAGTTAAGAAGCAGGTGATGACGAGCAGAATTTCACATTCCACGTGGTAAACAAGCCAGCTTCAAGTAAGGCTCTTTAGATTACAAAACAGGACTGGAAAAACATTTCCGGGCTCTGTCTATGGCTCAGGCTTTTATCAAGCTGCATTCTGGGAGTGAGAAGATAGACACATTCTTGCAACAGGACGTGGTCAAAGTCGCCTATCAGCTCATTAACTAGGTCTGCAATATCCCCAATACTACCACAAGATGGGGGCTCCTGAAGGCCAGTATATGCTCTCGGATCTGGACTAAGTGTCTTAAGGCTGCATAAATATTAGTAAAAATCATTGAAAACACAGATAAAGGGAGAGCACTACAACCAGAAAAAGTGAAATTCCTCTCACAAACAAACTTCTAAAACCTGAAAAGACCTAAGGCTGTAACAGAGGCCGTTGGAGTCTTGTCATTACCCCCTTGCTCTCACTAGTTCAGTGCATGTTGGTCTGACTCCCAGCACCTACGTTTCTTTGTCTTACTTTTCCTAAGGTCATTGAAGCCTGCTTGGCCCACTGCTGTGGCACGTTAGAAGTGATGCTCCTTGGGGGGGCAGCCTCAAACACTGACTAAAGGAAAGTGGTGCATAAATACCCTCCATTGCTTGGGTGGAGTAACTGTGAGAGGTCTGTTCTGTACTGGCTCCCAGTTTCCCCAGTGGAATGGAGGTTTAGTTACATACAGGATAACTGGCTCAATGATACCACCTTTCTTGACGGCTTTCTGTTCCTGTCTTTTTTCCATTCTCTTCCTGATGCTTCCTTCACCTCCCAAATCAACAACTCACACTCAGATACTTTACTCAGAGTGGTTTTGTGGGGAACCTAAACCGAAACAGATTCTGAGAAAGACAGCCAGGGAAATCAGCAACAGAGACACGAATTGTCTCAGGAAGAAATTAACTTGATGGAACAACCTGACGAAGCTTTAAAATAAATATGCTTAGTGCCCAGAGATAAATAAATTCTGGTAAAGAAAAGCAAGAAATTGTGAAAGAAAAAAAATAGCGAAAAATGAAACAAGACCAAGAAGATATGAAAAAAATCGATTTGAAATCTTGGAAAGAAGACATACAGTCTTAGAAATGTGAGAACTGTTGTAAACTTGGCATGGGACAAAGTTGAAGAGAAAATCCATGAGTTAAAAGAGAAATTCATCTAGAGTAATGAATATGTAAGATTAAAAAAAGGAGGGGTGATAATAAAGCAGTAGAAGACAGATTATGCACCTTCAACCTCTATTGTGTGATAGTTCCAGAAAAGAGACTGAAAAAAGTGGCACAGAAGAAATATTTGAAGAAGTGAGAATTTTCCAAGGGCCCTAGGATCAAAAGTGGACTCAAAGTATCAAACAAGATAAATACAAATAAATAAAAGACAAAAATAAACTTAAACACAGCTAAGATAAACTTCAGACCAGTAAAATAATTTCCCTCAGAAGCTATCACACAGAAAAACAGATAGCCTACAAATGTTTCATCAGAATTAAAAGATGCCAGAAGACAGTGGTGCAATATCATCAAAATGCTGAGGGTGCTACTTATCATTTAAGACTATAAAGGAAAAAATGTATGTGCAAGGGTCATGAGTCCACAGCACTAGCAACAAATGGTATTGGCCTTGGTTTATAGGAAAAAAACTTACAAGCGAAGGGTCACCAGTCAAGTGTTCCCCCAAAGGCCCATTATTCCATAGAGAAGTTTAGCCCAGATGTTTTTCAAAGCACCAAGGAGAGAGTTCCAGAAGAGGGGTCCTGCTTGTTTACATTTTTATATACTTATCGGAAAGTTGGAGGGAGGGAGAGTGTGTGGCAAGGAACAGCCAGTTAACTTCATAGCAATGAGCACTTCATGGTTGGCAATATGGCTTTGTAAGAAAGAAGATCATGTGAAACTCTGTAAACACTCCTTTGGAAACCCTGGTGGTGCAGTGGTTAAGTGCTACGGCTGCTAACCAAAAGGTCAGCAGTTTGAATCCACCAGGTGCTCCTTGGAAGCTCTATGGGGCAGTTCTACTCTGTCCTGTAGGGTCACTATGAGTCTGAATGGACTCGACGGCAACAGGCTTGGTTTTTTGGTTTAAACACTTTTATTCTTCTGCTGTGCCAGTTCTGCTGAGCTAGCTCATTGCAAAGCAAGCACAAGGGGGAGGGGATGAGCCCTCAAGACCATTTATGAAATCAAGGTTTGTCTCTTCTAAAATACAAAAAGACATTTTCAGACATATAAAGACTAAAAAATGTGCTGTTTGTGGAACTTCACCTCAGCATGGCAAGACAAATACTGATCTACTCTCCTGCTGATGTTCACCTGAAAGTACTGATAATTTGTTTAGGTTTTAAAAGCATTGATGACCTGGCAAGAATCCTCAGAGGCCAAAAGTAAGTGAAAACACAAACCCACAGAGGAAGACAGAGCACTAGAGCCCACTTTTACTCCGAGAGCTCGCTAACCCCGAGTCATCTTGAACTTCAGTTTCCATGTCTTCGTAGTTCCTGAAGGATGGAAATAGTTTTATTAGTTCTATTTACGCCAGACGAATAGTTTTGTAGGAGACACCCTACACACATAAGTCTGGAGTCACAAAAGGCTACATTCTCAATGTAAAGGATAAGAAGACATAAATCAGCTTCCTCTCACCCATCATTATGCGGAGACAAGTCACAAGAAATTTGATAATGAATGCTGAGTGTGGGAGACACGCTAGAACACATAGTCCACCCTTTCTGCTGCTCATAATCCATCCTCATGCTTTTATCTTTATTTAACTCCAACTAACACTGAAGACAACCTGCTCTCACTAAATGTAATGCAACTAGCCCTTGTAGCAAAGAAATCATACACTTTCCTCAGAAATGGAAATCCAAAGTCCAAAGCTGCTGGATCCACCCCTGTGGGTACCTTGACCTCTGCCGGTTCAGAAGCAATTCCATCTTGATACTCTTTAACCTAAGAACTAAATTGCAAATTTAATCATAAAAACACGTTTATGTAAAATATAAAGATAATGAAAGAATGAGAACAAACCAAAAAGGCTGCATACATAACACACGCACACTCACACTCGTATCTAACAACATAAGGAAAAATGAACACTTGTTCTGCAACTATCATGAGACTGTAATTAGTATTTTAATTTCTTCTTCTACTGCCCATTCCATATTTCATTTGCCTTCCGCCAGCACTGTAGGCAGACGAGATGCTTTACTTACTGAGGTAACCCAAACTTTCATTACTGCTGGGGCTGAGCCCTTGTTGGTTGTCTCTGTATTGGGCTACTGTAGTTTTCCTTAATTTTTATCACTTGACATGGGAAGTACTGTAAATTGCTACAGGGTATCCCCTGGGTGGTAAAAATACTCATTATGCTCCCACTGTGTAACAGTCAACCTATTTTTTCTTGATAATCAGTATCAATCACCTCAACTATTAAAGCTTAGGGGAAAAAGGAATGGTTAAAAAAATGTAGTAAATATGTGGATAAATCCAAAAGAGTGTTGCGGTATAAAACAATAACAATGTCCTTAGTGTTTAAAATACCTACAGAAAAATTAAAATACTGACAAAAAATCAAGAAGACAGTTCATGGAATGAAAGTGTTCTATGGAGTTGGAAATGAAGTAAATGGAGTTGCATTATCGAGGGGAAGAATAAAGCTTAACTTCAGATTTTGATAAAGTTAACTCAGTCTAAAATTACAAATTATTGATTACATAAAATCCATAAATCAGAGAGTAGAATGTGTAAAGATAAAGAAGTACTCAACACAAAAGAAGCCGAGAAAGAGAAAAAATAAAAATACAAGTGGATTAAATAGAAAGCAAAAAATAAATGGAAGATCTCATTAGTCATATGTAACATGCGACTGAATTTACATTTAAAATGTTTAAAGATGAAGATCTTCAAAGTAGATTTTTAAAAAAGCTATATGCTATTTACCAAAGAGAGCGCTCAAGCCTAAGAACACAAATACTTCAAAATAAAAGAATTAAAAACTACAGAAGGCAAATAATAACCCAAAGAACACTTTTGTAGTTACGTTAGTATCAGGCAAAACAGTCTCTAAGACAAAAGCAATGAAAAATGAGAAAAGTTCAATTTAGCACAAACAGAGAACAATTCTAAACTTTGTGAATTTAATAATGAAAACCAAAATATATAATGTAAAAATGGACAGTGCTACAGAAAGCATCTGATGAAAACCACCATCCGAGGAGGGTATTTTTAACACACGTTTCAGTAATTGATGGAAACAATAGACCAAAAAAAAAAAAACCAGATAAAACATAGAAAATTTGGACTAAACAAATTTGGTTTAAAACACATATAGATAATTTTGCACCACACCACTTGTGAATACATATTCCTTCCAAGCACAAAGAAAGCATTTATGAAAATATCACAAACATAGCAATAAAGAAAATCTTAACAGATTTCTCTGATCACAAGACAAGGAAGTTAAAAATTGAAAACCAAATGATACTAATAAAACGAAACCCAAGAAAATCCACCTCACACATTTGGACATCAAGATACACTATTCAAGGTAACTCACGGGCTAAAGAAGACATTATGGTAGAAATTAGAAAACGTTTAGAATTTGAATGATACTGAAAATACGATGTCTCATAATTAATGAAACGCAGCTAAATTATTATTTACTCATAAAAGAAAAGAAAAAAAGTCTGTCAATTAATTATCTAAACATCCAACTTAAAGATTTAAAAAAGAACCAGTTGACACGGCTTCTGACTCAGGGAGATCCCACATGCGGCAAAGTAAAACTGTGCTCCATAGGGTTTTCAATGGCTGATTTTTCGGAAGTTGATAGCCAGGACTTTCCTTTGAGCACCTCTGGGTGGACTCGCATAGCCAGTCTTTCTGTTAGCGGTCAAGTCACTAACTGTTTACACACCCAGGGACAGGGGAAAAACATAACAACAAAATTAATATAAGGAATAACGCACAGCAGTAAAAAAAACGACCCCTGCTCACAACAGTATAGATGAATCTCACAGATAGATGTTGAGTGAAAGAAATCCGCCACCAAAGATATATACTATGACTTCATTCCATGGGGTTCAAGAGCAGACAAAATTAATCAACAGTGATAGAAGTGAGGATAAGGACTTCTTCTCAGGATATTGACGGGGAAGGGGCATGTTTTCTATCTTGATGTGGGTGTTGGTTTCATAGATGCATTCATATGTAGAAATTCACTTAGCTGCATATTTAAGATTTATGTATGTTGCAGTATATAGGTTATGCCTCAATAACAATGTTGATGAAGAGAACACCAATCAATTAAAGCCCAAATAAATATGAAACATCCAAACATTGGTGGGGATAGAACAAGAAACATAAGGGAGAAAGACAATTTTAAGAAAAGGGGATACAATCTAGATGATGTGGCGATTTAAAAGGTAGGGGATTATTAAACATACTTTATAAGACTATATTTGAGAACTTGATAAAACTGATTGATTTCTAGAAAAAATGACTTACCAAAGAACAACTACTCAATAACCAAGTGTCAAATAAGTCTGACATTGTGCTATAGGAACAGTAATTTCTTTTCAGTGTGAACAGTTGTATTTCTCCTGCAGCCATACTAATGTATACTTGTGATACCAAGTATACTCTTTTCAAGTGGCACATATAATAATATTACCAACTTGTTTATGCCTGGCTGAATACAATTGAGGAACAAGTTTTTCATAAAATATTTTCTCGAAAGACATTTGTACTTGGAATTAAAAACTTGAATAAAATCCCCCCAAATTCTCTATTTTTAGCTACTAAAATTCTTCATGAGTACAGAGCTGTTGCTTTTACGGGCATTGTTTACATTTTTAGCCTTCATAAGCTAAACACCCTAAAAATCGTCTTTTAAAAGTATTGTTTTCAAGTCCATTTAATTGTAAGTTTGACTAGCAAGAAGAAAATGTCTTTAGTGCTTTATTTTCTTCATACTCTTTATATATTTAATTATGTGTGTATTTCAGATGACTTGGCATACATTAAATTCTGTGATTCTGGAATTTTCCCTCTCTGATATTTTTAGCTGGTCACATTGATATTCTATTTATAAGCCATCCTTTCAAGATAAGAATGATAAAGAATAAGATATTTTCTATAAAGATTGATGGACTAAGCTGATATTACAGAGCTAAAAAATTAAGCACAACTTTTAAGGATTGTATTAGATAATATTAATAAACCAAGCCATTCTCCAAATTTAGAACTGTAATATAATCCAATCTCTATGATTCTTCCTTATTTTAATATTTAAATTTTTAGAAACGTAAGTAGACTCAAAAACAATTAAATATTCTTCTAAACAAATACAGTCAATGTCTTTTCGTTTAATACATTAAACGTCAATAAATTTTATTTTTTAACGATTGGAAAATTTGTGTTGATCGTATATATTAAAATGCCTTCCCTATTATTAATGTTTGTGAGTTTTATCTTACATGCATTTACACCCCAACTGACTGACAAAATCCCTTCGCTTAAAGCATGAAAGGGGTTTTTTTTTTTTTTACTCCAAATTACTTCTAGAATGCTTAGCGACCTGAAGACTTGGATTGTAATATTAAATATGGATGTTGACCTTATTTATATTGTGATATTGTTGTGCTAATTACCAAAAACCAAACCGTTGCCGTGGAGTTGATTCCGACTCATAGCGACCCTATAAGACAGAGAGTAGAACTGCCACATAGGGTTTCCAAGGAGCGGCTGGTGGATTGGAACTGGTGACCTTTGGTTAGCAGCTGAGCTGTTAACCACGGTGCCACCAGGGCTCCGTTATGCTCATGAGATGTGGTAAAAAAAATCTTACAGGACCGTGTGATTATTGATCATGCACAAATTCTGGATGACAAAAATCTCGTTGAAGTTGCATTTGGCAATTTAGGCTTCCAAAGGCTGAGGCAGAAGCTAAAACTAAATAGTGGTCTTTGGCCAAATCCTAAGGCTGAGGTCCAATTTACTGTATTCCTAAATCGTCACTAAAATTGAATTACTAATAAGGAAAAAAAAAACTTTCATGAAAGAAAACACAGGGCTCAGATGGTTTCTGGGGGAATTCTACCGCAAAATAAGGGAACGAATAATTCGAAATTTATACAAACAATTCCAGAGCGTAGAAAAAGGGGACTGCTTCCTGTCTATTGTATGAAACTAGGATAAATGTAATACAAAAGCCGGAAGAAAGCAGGACATGAAGGGAGGATAAAGGTCAAAATAATCGGTGGAACTAGATTGTAAAACTCCTCAACAAAATATTAGCACGTCAAATTCAGCCATGTACAAAGACATCGTGTCAAATCTGGGTGTATCCAGAATTTTAAGGTTAATATAAGAAAATCAGTTAACGTAATTTACCACACAAAAAATTGAGGAGCCCTGGAGGCACAGGGGTTAAGCGCTCGGCTGCTAACCAAAGGTCAGAGGTTCGAACTCACCAGCAGCTCCGTGAGAGAAAAATGTGGCGGTCGGCTTCCATAAAGAAAATAAAATAGATGGCAATTTCAATTGATGCAACAAATCACTTGATAAAATTTACGACAGTTTTGGATTTAAAAAGAAACAGCAAATTATTGTTTTCAGTGTTAAAGAATTCCCCTTAATATTTGAAATAAGGCAAGCATACTAAGTAGTCCTACCACTGCTCAACTTTATTCTTCACTTCTTGGTCGGTGCAGTAATAAAGAAAAATATATAAAAGATACAAGAATTGGTAATGGAAGAAACAGGTATTATTTATAGATAATATGATTATTAACAGAAATCCCCCCCAAAATCAATATATTATTCGTTAGAATTAAATATTGTATATAGTAAAGTCCTTGGATAGCAAATCAATTGCATTTTTAAACACAATCTGCAAATAATTAAAAATGCAATTTATAAAATCATGAAAATATATTTACAAATAAATATTGCAAAGCATGTGGAGAAAAAAGAAACTGCATTGAAAGATATTTAAAAGCACCTAAAAATGCAGAGGGAGATCATGTTCTGGGACTACAATACCTAATATTTGGAAGATATTAATTCTTCCCAGATTGATCTATGGATTCAATTTAATCCCAATCAAAATATCATCAGGTGTGTGTGTGAGAGAGAGAGAGACAGACAGACAGAGACACAGAGAGAGAGAGAAACAGGGGGAGAGAGAGACAGACAGAAAGAAAAAGATACTTGAAAATACTAAAAACTAACCTAAAATTTATGTGGAAGAGTGAAGCAATAAAAATAGCATATTGCTCCTGAAGAAGAAGAAGAACTGATGGAAAAATTTGTCTTTGCAGATATCCACCCTTAGACTAATTCTGTACTATTCAAGACAATGTGATAGTTTCACAAGGATACAACAATTAAACAAAACAGAGAATCTGGAAATGGAATAGAAATCTACATATCTGATTTATGATGGAGTTAATATTGAATTCATCAGTGGAGGATATATGGACTTTTCAGTAAATGGTCTTGGGACAATCTCTCGTTGTTGTTGTTAGGTGCCGTCGAGTCAATTCAGACTCATAGTGACCGTATGTACAACAAGAGGAAACACTGCCCAGTCCTGTGCCATCGTCACCATCCTTGCTATGTTTGAGCCCATTGTTGCAACTGTTGTATCACTCCATCTTGTTGAGGGTCTTCTCTCTGTTGTGGACCTTTTCCTCTACCAAGAATGATGTCCTTCTCCAGGGACTGCTACTTCCTGATAACATGTCCGAAGTATGTGAGAAGAGGTCTCACCATCCGTGCTTCTAAGGAGCATTCTGGCTGTACTGCTTCCAAGACAGATTTATTTGTTCTTCTGGCAGTCCATGGTATATTCAATATTCTTCGCCAACACCATAATTCAAAGATATCAGTTCTTCAGTCTTTCTAATTCATTGTCCAGCTCTCACAGGCATATGAGGTGACTGAAAATGCCATGGCTTGGGTCAGGTGCACCTTAGTACTCAAAGTGATATCTTTGCTTTTTAACAGTCCAAAAAGATCTTTTGAAACGGATTTACCCAATTCAATACATCGTTTCATTTCTTGACTACTGCTTCCAGGGGCATTGATTGTGGATACAAGTAAAATGAAATCCTTGAAAAACTTCAGCCTTTTCTCTGTTTATCATGATGTTGCTTATTGATCCAGTTGTCAGGATTTTTGTTTTCTTTATGTTGAGGTGTATTCCATACTGAAGGCTGTAGTCTTTGATCTTCAACAGCCAGTGCTTCAAGTCCTCTTTCAGCAAGCAAGGTTGTGTCATCTGCATATCACAGGTTGTTAATGAATCTTCCTTCAATCTTGATGCCACGTTCTTCTTCATATAGTCCAGCTTCTTGGATTATTTGCTCAGCATACAGACTGAATAAATTTGGTGAAAGGATACAACCCTGACACACGCTTTTGCTGATTTTAAACCATGCAGTACCCCCTTCTTCTGTCTGAATGACTGCCTCTTGGTCTATGTACAGGTTCCACATGAGCACAATTAAGTGTTCTGGAATTCCTATTCTTCTAGTGTTATCCATAATTTGTTATAATCCACACAGTTGAATGCCTTTGCATAGTCAATAAAACGCAGATTTTACTGGTATTTTTCTGATATTCTCTGCTTTCAGCCAGGATCCGTCTGACATCAGCAATATCTCTCATTCCAAGTTCCCTTCTGAATTCAGCTTAAATTTCTGGCAGTTCCCTGTCGATGTACTGCTGCAACCTTTTTCGAATTGTCTTCGCAAAATTTTACTTGCATGTGATATTAATGATATTGTTCTATAATTTCCGCATTCAGATGGATCACTTTTCTTGGGAATAGGCGTAAATATGGATCTCTTCCAGTCAGTTGGCCAGGTAGCTGTCTTCCCAATTTCTTGTCATGTAAGAGTGAGCACCTCCAGTGCTGCATCCGTTTGTTGAAATATCTCAACTGGTATTCCGTCAATTCCTGGAACCTTGTTTTTCACCAATGCCTTCAGTGCAGCTTGGACATCTTCCTTCAGTACTGTTGGTTCTTGATCATATCATACCTCCTGAAATGGATGAATGTCGACCAACTCTTTTTGGTACAGTGACTCTGTTTATTCCTTCCATCTTCTTTTGATGCTTCCTGTGTCTTTCAATATTTAGCCCATAGAATCCTTCAATATTGCAACTTGAGGTTTGAATTTTTTCTTCAGTTCTTTCGGCTTGAGAAATGCCAAGCAAATTCTTCTCTTTTGATCTTCTAACTCCAGGTCTTTGCACACTTCATTATAATACTTTACTTTGTCTTCTTGAGTTGCCCTTTGAAATCCTCTGTTCAGCTCTTTTACTTCATTTCTTTCATTCACTTTAGCTGCTGTACATTCAAGAGCAAATTTCAGAGTCTCTTCTCACACCCATTTTGGTCTTTTCTTTCTCTCCTGTCTTTTCAATGTTATTTTGCTTTCTTCATGCATGATGTCCTTCATGTCATTGCACAATTTGTCTGGTCTTTGGTCATTAACATTTTAATGCATCAAATCTATTCTCGAGATGATCTCTAAATTCAGGCAGGACATACTCAAGATCATATTTTGGGTCTCTTTGACTTATTTTAATTTTCTTCATCTTCAGCTTGAACTTGTATATGAGCACTTGATGGTCTGTTCCACAGTTGGCCCTGTCCTTGTTCTGACTGATGATATTGAGCTTCTCCATCATCTCTTTCCACAGATGTAGCTGATTGCAAAGGGCGGCTCGAGAAGACAAAGTAAAGCATTATAATGAAATGTGCAAAGACCTGGAGTTAGAGAACCAAAAGGAAACAACACTGTCAGTATTTCTCAAGCTGAAAGAATTGAAGAAAATATTCAAGCCTTGAGTTGCAATATTGAAGGATTCTATGGGGGAAATAATAGTAGTATTGAATAACAGTCATATTAACTGCTCTTCCTTTTAGGTGTATGGGTAGTATCCGATCACTGACAACATTGTACTTCAGGATAGATCTTGAAATGTTCTTTCTGATGATGAATGCGATGCCATTCCTCTTCAATTTGTCATTTCTGGAATAGTAGACCATATGATTGTCTGATTCCAAATGGCCAGTACCAGTCCACTTCAACTCCCTGATGCCTAGGATATTGATCTTTATGCATTCTATTTCATTTTTGACTATTTCCAATTTCCCTATATTCCTACTTTGTATATTCCACATTCTGATTATGAATGGATGTTTGAAGCTTTTTCTTCTCATTTTGAGTTGTGCTGCTTCAGCCAATGTAGCTCCCAAAAGCTTGAATCCATCCACATCATTAAGATCGACTCTACTCTGAGGAGGCAGCCCTTCCTCAGATGTCTTTTGAGTGCCTTCCAACCTGTAGGGCTCATATTCTGGCACTGTATCAGACAATCTTCTGCTACCATTCATAAGGTTTTCAGTGGCCAGTTTTTTCAGAAGTAGACTGCCCAGTTCTTCTTCCTAGTCTAAGTCTGTAAGTCTGTCTTAGTCTGTAAGTGCCACTGAAACCTGTACACCAAAGACCCTGCTGGTATTTTAAATACCAGTGGCATATCTTCTAGCATCACAGCAACTTGAAAGCCACCATAGTACAATAAACTGACAAACGAGTGGTGGGACAATTAGTTATCCCTAAGGAAAAAAAGAAATTTGATCCTTATATCATCCTTTAACTAAAATCAATTCTGAGTGGATTAAAGATTAAACCCTTAAGGCAAAATTATGAAAATTTAGGGGACAATACAAGAGAATGTTTTTCTGACCTTAAAAAAAGAAAGCTGAAAATCAAATCCACTGCCACCTTAGGCCAGGGAATAATCTCTAAATAAGATATAAAAGATGCTAAATAACAATGAAAAACGATATTTTCAACAATATGAGAATTGAGAACTTCTAGTTCATCAAATTATGCCATTAGAAAAGAAAACAGATTTGGAGAAAATATTGATAGTATAATAACAATCAAAGAATTATAATCCAAAATATTTTAAAACTTTGATGAATCATTAACAATAAGGCAATTCAATAAAAAATAGGCAAAAGACTTGAACAGACATCAAATAGCAAACACAAAAATCCAATAAGCTTATAAAAAGATGATCGAATTAGTAAATTACTAGAAAAATTAAAATTAAAATCATACTGTCCAGATTAACAAAAATGAGTTTATCATTAATGGTTCAATGGTTGAAGAGCAATTTTTACACAATGCTGGTGGCAGTAGAAATGGGTACAAAGACTTCTGAAAGCAATTTGTCACTGTCTAGTGGCATTGAAAATGACTCTCACCTGTGACTCAGAAATTCCATTTCTACAAGTATATCCTAGAGAAACTCTCGTATTTCTCCATTATCAGGATCATGTATAAGAAACATTCACAGTAGCTTTTTTTTTTTTAAAGCTGGAAGTAGTCTAAATATTGTATTATGTTTACACAACGGAAAACTACACAGCATTGAGTGTATAGGCAACAAGACGTGTGACTCAGCAAACTAATGTTGAGTTTTGTGTTAAATCATGTTAAGTCACAGAAAAATACACAAAATATGATTCATATGAATGCATATGGCAAAATGTGTATTTACAGTTACTTGAAACCTTAAATATGTAATAGTAAGCAATACATTTTTAGGATAGAGATATATATGACAAAGACGAAATTAATGCAAAAAAATTGGGAAAGCAGTTAACTCAGGTGGGAGCAAGAGTTTGGAATAAGGAAGGAACACACAAAGAGACATGCACGAAAGGACACACAACAGCCTTTTAAAGATCATAATATTGTTTCTTACAACCAATAGCTCAAAATTCAGACACAATAAAAATTTTAAAAATTGATGATATTGACTATATAAAATTAAAAACAAATTTTCATGCAAAAGTTACCATAAACAAAGTTAAAAAAAAAAAAACCAACTAAAATATTTGCAACATTATCACAGATAAAGGACTGATATCCCTAATATTTAGGAAATATTAAAAATTGAGGGGGAAAAAAGACCAAAAAACTTGAGCAACAGATGAGTAGATAAATTTAGCAAAAATTAAAGTATAGCAAGACTATTAGAAAGATTATGGAAAAACAAGCACTCTCATAATTTGCTGGTGGGCATGCAGATTCCCCTTATGGAAGTGATTTTGGCAATATCTACCAAAACTACATATTTTTTGAACCATCAATGCCACTTCTAGGAATTTACTTCAAATTTACCCCTAAATGAAAAAAAATCAAACCCATTGCCATCGAGTCGTTGTGACTAATAGTGATCCCATAGGACAGAGTACTGCTGCCCCACAGGATTTCCAAGGAGTGGCTGGTGGATTTGAACTACTGACTTTTTGGTTAGCAGCGAAGCTCTTAACCACTGTGCCACCACATACCTGTAAACACATATGCACAAAGTTATTTACTGAGCATAAATAAGTATTTAAAACAACATAAATATCTTCACATAGGAGAGTAGTTAAAGAAACTATTTTACACTCACTCAGCGTAAACTGAAAACCCATTGCCGTGGAGTCAATTCCGACTCGTAGTGATTCTATACGACCAAGTAGAACTGCCCCATAGAGTTTCCAAGGAGCGTCTGGTGGATTCGAACTGCCGACCTTTTGGTTAGCAGCCAGCACTCAGCATAGTATACACAAATTTAATAATAGAATGAGGAATATCTGTACTACCTTATTTTGCAATTTCATGATAAAAACCAAACCAAAAACCAAACCCATTGCCATCCAGTTGATTCCGACTCATAGCGACCCTATAGGACAGAGTAGAACTGCCCCATAGGGTTTCCAAGGAATGGCTGGTGGATTTGAACAGCTGACCTTTAGGTTAGCAGCTACGCTCTTACCCACTGTACCACCAGGGCTCCAATATCATGATAAACAAACAACCAAAACAAATTGCCAAACAGTGTCTATAGGAAAGAAGGTGTATAAGAAAGAAAGTCAGTAGCATGACACAAATATTTAAGTGCTAGTCTACTAACCAAAAGACTGGCAGTTTGGATCCACCCAGAGACCCTTGGAAGAAAGGTCTGGTGATCTACTTCTGCAAGATCACAGCCACTGAAAACCCTATGAAGCACAGTTCTACACTGAAAGGCATGGGATTGCCATTAGTTGGAATTGACTTGAGACCAAGTGGTTTGGTTTTTTGCATCTATAAGAAAGAAGGTGTGTAAGAAGAAAGGTGAAATTAAACAATATGCTTATAGCTGCTCCTTTGTTCCAAAAAGAAATTCAATAGGGGTAGATTTAAAAGTAGTATCAGTTGCCTACAGGGTGTGTGTGGGATTGGGCAAAAGGGATTGGACAGAGCAGGACTGGGGTGGAAGAAACGGAGACGGGATGACGGAAATGTCTCTGAGTATAACTTTTTGTACAGATCTGACTTTTGGAACCATGTTAAAAATATATTCAACAAAAACTATAATCAAAAAGGATGGGGGAAAATCCTGAAAACGAAATATAAACAGAACCAAATGAACCAAACTCAGTTTCAATTGAATAGTATAACCACAGAGAATGGGGCGGGGCGGGGGGGAGGAGGGAGCACAAGTATTTTGCAACAGTATTTGGATTACATATCTTCAAGCTAAAGACAAAAAGAATTGTAAACAAATGTTGAACTCTGATTATAGTTTTCTTCCCCCCACAGAGGTATGAGTAAGCAATTTTGAAATTACTTTCTGTGTAATCTAGGATTTAGTAAAATAAGTAAATATATAGTGGATAATGAAAGACAGATTCCTCGTTGTCAGAAAGGAAATTACAAATATGGAAAAGGAGAAGGCTAGAAAGAACCCTGTGGGAGGAATTGGATTAGAGTTGGAGGTATCAGAATGAATGCATGATTTTATATACAGTGTTTTTACGCAAATAATGCGTGCCTTCTATGTTTGTTTGCCAACCACATCCTCCTCCCCGCAAGGTATTTTCATGAGCCGCCCTGTGCCAATTTTTTTACATGTTGCTATAAAAAAATTAGCATAGCATGCTTATGAAAATGCTTCACAGAGGGAGGGTGCAGTTGGCAAGCAGGCATAGAAGGCGTGTATTATTTGAGTAAAATTACGGTATATGCATTTGGAAGTTTCAGCCCACCCAGAGGTGCCTCAGAAGAAAGATCTGGTGATCTACTTCCAAAAAATCAGCCATTGAAAACCTTATGGAGCACAGTTCTACTCTGACACACATGGAGTTTCCATGAGTCAAAATGGACTCGGTGGCGACTAGATAAGTATACACATATGTATGCATACGCACTATACCATATATGTCTCTGTGTACATATATATGCACCCATACACATCTGTATCTATTTCTATATTAATCTACATATGTACTTTCTGTCTATTCCCTATATATGGAGATCCTTATAGAAATATATATAAATGTACATGGGTGGATACATACAGACACACACAGAGAACAAGCAGTGTGTAGATGGCTGTGTGTGTGTGTGTGTGTGTGTGTGTGTGTGCATGCATGTATTTCCTCACTTTGATCCCTGAGAGGCTAGAAGCAATAAGTAGCCATGTGGACAACTTATGACCGGTTCCTGGTTTCTAAGCATCATCCTCCACTAAGGGAATAAGGCTCCTTAGAGAAACAGCTGACTCCCCACTCTGAGAAAGTACAAAATAAACCTGAAATACCTTGTTGTACCAAAGAATAAGGAAGCGGTCAAAAAGGATGGAGACAAATCAAAAAACATAAATGTGATACAGTTTAAACACATAACTCTTCAACATTTAAAGTATGGTTGAGCTATAAAAATCTCAGATGTTGAAGTTTGGTAAATCCAGAATATTCCCACTGTAACAGTTCTCCCCTCTTATCCAGTGGGGCTTTGCCCTGGGTCTGAAATTGTCAGAGGTCAGAATTGAACTGACATGATTAGCCCAGTGGAAATAGTTTCATTACCGAAATGAAAGCCAGAATTATGAGTTGAGTGTTTGAGAGCAGGAGATGACCTAAGAAATCATCTTTCTTGTTACAGAAAATTACTGGGGACTCAGAATCACCGGAGGAATAGAGATGCCCATCCTTCCAATGATCAGCACCCTTGACTGATTGCAGTACCACCTCCCACCATTCTACAGGAAATGAGATTTAAAGAAGTCACCATAGTTCTTTAAGTTCACATCACTGGTTCATATCAGAACCGTCATCAGGAGGACAATCTGTAGAAAGCGAGAAAGAACTGCCTTGCTCACTTGTGCCTGTTACCGTCAGGGCTTTTTGGGCCACCACTTCTGCTCGCACTCCTTCCTCTCTGTTGTCACTTACATCCCGGTAGAGGAAGTCACCAAGGGTGAAGGTGGATATAGAGCTGATGGACAAAGGAATTTGGAAATGATTGTGTCTTGGACACACAAATATATTTCACACATAATCTCACAAATAACAGATGGAATCACTAATTGTCAAATCAGGAAAAAACAAAGAAACATTGCTGTTGAGTCGATTCCAACTCACTGTGACCTTATAGGACAGGGTAGAGCTGTCCCATAGGGTTTCCAAGGCTGTAATCTTTGCGGAAGCAGACGCCTACATCGTTCTCCCATGAAGCGGCTGGTGAGTTCGAACTGCCCACCTAGCAGCCAGGTGCTTAATGAACTACTGCACCACCAGGGCTCCTGCAAACCGAGAAAACCTGTATCAAATGCCACTTTTCCATTTATAGTGGCGTGACATAGAGCTAGTTACTTGCTTTCCTCCGGCTCAATTTCTTTATCTGAAAAGGAGTTTAATAATATCCCGCTTTCAAAATTATAAACTGACTGGTATACATTAGGTGAAAAGAAAAAAAAAAGGCAATTTTCTCTCGTCAGCCTCCCTTCACCCCTCTCCCGTAGCTCTGCATAAATGTGACCTTAGCTTTGGCGAGTGGCCTTTTGCAAAGATGATTAAAACTGGAGCATCAAGAACCTAGCAGAAATTTAAAACCCTGAACCTCTTCTACACTTTAAGAGTTTCTATTTTGTCTGTCTGTCCCTTCCCATTTTCCTAAACCAGAATCTTTTTCCCATTTGGGGGCCAATACACATGTGAATATAGCCAGAATATTGCTCTTAGAAATGTTAAGATATGCTGTGTTTCTTGAATATGGACTAGAGAGCGAGCTATTATATTGCACAAGCGCCTCTAGTTACGTTCTCCAAAAAATGAAGACCTTCTAATTTACTCTGAGATCTCCTGAATTCATACAGCTCAGCACTATGTGACTGCAAGCACCAGTGAGGGAGGCATTTCGAATTAACAGCCCCAAAGTGTTTATTGCAGAAACTTTAAGAAAGACCCCCTCACACAAAGACAATGCTACCTTAGTCTTTAGCATAATAAGATTCTTTCCCTGAGCCAAGCTAATAAGTTAATACCATCAATATTTCCCCCTGCTCAACATTAGATTAAAGTATCTTTATCTTCCAATTAACCTGCAATTATGTGTCTTAATATCTGACATTCTCTTGGATTTTGGTTAATCCATACAATGCCAATATTTAAAGATAAGGTCCCCAGGTCAATCAGCTAGAAACCATTCCCAGAAGTTGATGCTAATCAAATTTGTTCATGCAATTCAGTGAGTTTATTGCCATGATAAGTTTTAGAACAGATGTTTGACACTGAAGAAAGCTCTTTATGGTAGAATTTAAATCCCTTTTGTTCGGTAATGACAAAGGTTATTAAAATACACTTTTTGGGGGGTGACCTAATTAAGGCACTCGATCAAAAACAATCAAAACAGCCGCCTCCTTAGAGCCCTCCTAAGCATGAAGTTTCTCAGTCTCTCAGTCTTGCTCTGATGAAAACATAGCATGAAGAATGGATGAAATTATGCTCTCGGCTGAGAAATTAGCCTTAAGCACTTGTTAATAAAGGCAAATAGAATTTTACAAACCAACGTATAAACTTTGCAAGGCTTATTTTATTGCTTTCTGAACCAAGGTAAAGTAGGTGGATATAATTACCTCCCTTATATTCTTATTTAGTTCATTTTTTAAAAGCTTGCTTAATGATGGGCGTCTAAGAATGAGAACAGATTGGATCTGGCTATTCTTTTAGCTTGAAGCTGCTTGAACCTTGATTAAACAGGTTTTTCTCCTGACAGACATTCAAATGCCCTGCGCTCCCCATTCTCATGATTTTTCACACTAAAAAAGATGACAGCAGTGATTTTCCCAGAATGTTCCTGTTTTGAGGTGAACAGTGGAGAACATGGGGATCACTGAAGAGTGTTTCACACACAGACACACACACAGACACACAGGCACACACACACACACACACACACACACACTAACTCAGCCTCTTCGTTCCTCAAAGTCTCAAATTCATCATTCTACTCAACCAGGCTGTTCATATTTAAAGAAGCCATTGAAATATCAAGCACAGAACACTTAAATTGAAACAGCTCTCTCACCCGAGGAAAACCAAGAGCCACTGAATAAACAATATAAAAAACTTCTTTCCACAAAGCTAGTGTTTTACTTCTG
The DNA here is from genome assembly GCA_030035585.1 of Dugong dugon. Taxonomy (NCBI): domain Eukaryota; kingdom Metazoa; phylum Chordata; class Mammalia; order Sirenia; family Dugongidae; genus Dugong; species Dugong dugon. The sequence goes on from CM057472.1 coordinate 4,110,588, forward strand.
GAATATTTTGATTATATAATTATTTCTTTTCATCTTAACTTTTGTCCCAGTTCATTCTCAGTTACAAATGTTCAGTGATGGTGAAACATAGCTCACATGTCATGACGATGAAATTTAAGTGGCGCCTACTATGGCTTCTGCAGCCTGGACATTTTGGGTACATTTATATAACAGTCCCAGGTTTGAATATTGTATTTGCGAGCCAGAGAATTTCCTGGCACAGTGAGTGTTTTTATTGGGTCATAGTCATATAAAGCCGGGCTGGGAAGTAGATTGTTTATAAGTATTATGAAGCTAATAAAAGTTTCTTATAGCAGCTACTAATACAGGTCATGGTATTGTCCCTTGTAGATTAACCCTTCAAACTCTACATGAGCTGAAGTTCTCCTGCGTGATTTGTATTCCTTCAGAAATGCTGTAATAAAGGGATGTTTCAGTTACAAATCTTCATTGTGATTCCCCATGGTGAAAATCAAATTCAACATTTCACTAAACACAAGGGATCTCTACTGTTCTATCATCGCCTTTACAGATTCTCAACCAAAACGACTTCAGCAAAGCTGCCAGAATGGATGTGAAAAGTTAAAATAGGTTCTATCAATTAAAGGCTGGTGGCCACAGGTCACAGCATTTTACTTCCAGGTTGAGTTAAGGCTGATCTTTCCTTTTATGGCACTTAACCATGCCAGTGACCATCTTTACCCCAAGAAAATTCACCGTTAGCTTCTGTGTTAAAAGAAAATCTCAGAATAAGGGTGAAATCTATACCATTAGTAAAACAAATCATGTAAGAAACACTCTTGTAAATGAGCTGTAGCTTTAAAAACATACCATTGCCTATTCCAAAAAAGGGACCTTCCTGAGATCAGAGGCCTATTAAAAACCAAAAATGTTAGACATCTGTTGCTATGTTGCATGAAGGCAAAGACAGAGCTATATTAGCACCATATGTGAAGGAATATGATTCCAAAATCCAGCTTTGCTGGTATTTCCCAAAATAAGTTGCTGGGTTTATAGAATAAATAAAATCAAAGATAAATGGCTTTTTTTTTTTTTTTTTGTCTGTAGCAGAAACCTCATCTTAAAAACTAAGCACTCCTTCTATCAAAAACCATGTCTTAATATAAGTAATATGTTATAGTTTTTTGTTTTGTTTTGTTTTGTTTTTTTCAGGTGGCTCCTTGAAGCAGATCACAGTTACAGGTAAGGTACAACCTGTATTCAGAGATGTACGTGAGCAAACTCTTTTAGGATAAAATGATTCCTGAGTTAGGGATGAGATGTGAAGCTGAAATAGGATCTCATTTTGTTTGTTATTATACTAATAGTTCCTGATCCTTTTTAAGTTGAAGGGTGAGTAAGATTTGCCTCACAGGAGAACAGGGACGCAGTTTACCCCGTGGTGCCCCACTAAAGGCAAACAGAGTATCATTAACAGACTCTGAGAACAGTGATGTTTCAGAGTTGGAATTCTTGCCTTCTATCCAGGAGAACCAGTTTGATAGCTGGTCAGTGCACCTCAGGCACAGCCACCACCTGTCCGTCAGTGCTAAGCTGCTGAACAGGTTTCAGTGGAGCTTTCAGACTAAGATGGCCTAGAAAGAAAGGCCTGGCAAAAATCAGCCAATGAAAATCCGATGGATCACTATGGTCCAATCTGCAAATTATCCTGAGGATGGTGCAGGACCAGGCAGTGTTTCATTGTGTATGAGGTCTCCATGAGTCAGAAGTTAACATCACGGCAGCTGACAACATTTTTAACTCCGCTTAAGACTCTTCAGCTTGGACTGTGCTTGGATCTGGTGCCTGCAAGGAAAAAGGAGGCATCAATGAGCAAAGAAAAGCTGAGAGGTCTGAAGAAATGGATTCATTGTTCCAACAGAATAAAAGACAGAGCCGGGAAAACAGTAACCTCTCCATTCACAAGTGAGGGGGGAAGAGGTGAGGATGGGGTTACATTTAATAAGAAGAATTGGATTTTTTTTAGGGGAAGAAAAATAGTCGAATTGGCCTGGCAGTGCTCAAAATGAGGAAGTAGCTAAGGCACGATCTAATTTAGGATAGCTCACTAACCTTGTAAAGCACTGATTAATCTAACTAATCTTGTGCAATCACATTGTTTCTGAAGTAATAACTAAGCCTATCTTTAAAAAGAAAAGAGAGGGTGGTTTCCTTAATCAGTTTACAACCACAATTTTCAAACAGGAAAATAGTCTTAGGGGGCAAATATCTCAGGAGTAGATACAGTAACTGGATCTAGAGTCAGTAGAAGCAAGAAGTCTATACTCATGGAATTAAAGTCAATATATTACCAAGAGACTCTTCTGGAAATGAGAGAAGGAGGAACCACTGTCTTCCTGGGGTGTGTGCATTAAAGTGTCTCTGTAGGAAAAGAGAAGGCCTCTGGAGGAAGCTCATGTCCCTAGGACTTTATAACTAACTCATCTATTCCCAGGAACGTTGAATATTTTCTACCGTTATTGGCAAACTTGTAGCGGAATACACCTGCAAAGAATCTGCAAAAGGAATTACAGAAGCAATGTTCAAAGCTGATTTCCCAGGACCACGTTCATCAGAAGACAGAAAAGCGTTATTAAGTTTCCTGAAGTATACTTATGGGAAAAGAAAAATAAACTTTAATTTGGATTTAGTGCAAGCAGGTATATATGGAAGATGAGAGAGAGAAGAAATGAACCTGCTGTCCTTGATCACTTACATGTGGGTTTTCTTGGCATATTACGTAGGGTATTAGTCAGCTTTTTTAGGTTATGCTGAAATAACAAAACCCTCAACTCTCAACAATAAAAGTTCAGTGTTTACTTAGGTTACTTGTTGGCTAGAGACAGATGATTTTGTCTCTGCTCCATAGCTCTGCTCGTAGTGTTATCTTTTTCTGGATCCAGGTAGGAAGGGCAGCTTGTCTCTAGAATACGCCCTTCCTTCTTGTTGCCAGGGGGCTAGCAAAACCATGCAGTGGCTCTCAAGGCTCCTGCTTAGCACTGGCAGAAACATTTCTGCTCACCTTTCATTGTCCAAGTAAGCCATATAGCAAGACTGATGTCAGGTGGAAAATACTCTCCTCCACACAGCAATGGGAAGTGATGCTTTCATAAGGAGGATAGAGAACATTTGAGAACAATAATACAATCTCTCACAAATGGAAACTTTTGATGTAATCAAGAAAAAATAATCTTTACTTTCTTAACAACTGATACTATAGATCTTAAAAAGAGATAATACTTTTAACCCTATCAGAGACTGAATAAAATTGTTTCTTAGGCATAATCTATTTACATATTTTAATTAGGAGTGTGTAGGTGTTGAATTTTCACCGGCCAATTCCTTCAGAAGTAAATCACCAGGTCTGAGAAGCTGGACTATATGAAGAAGAATGGGACAACAGGATTGGAGGGTACTAATTAACAACCTACGATACGCAGATGACACAACCTTGTTTGCTGAAAGTGAAGAGGGCTTGAAACACTTACTGATGAGGATCAAAAACTACAGCCTTTAGTATGAATTATACCTCAACATAAAGAAAACAAAAATTCTCAGAACTGGACCAATAAGCAACATCATGATAAATGGAGAAAAGATTGAAGTTGTCAAGGATTTCATTTTACTTGGATCCACAATCAAGCCCATGGAAGCAGCAGTTAACAAATCAAAGACATTGCATTGGGCCAATCTGCTGCAAAAGCCCTCTTCAATGTGTTAAAAGCAAAGATGTCACTTTGAGGACTAAAATGTGCCTGACCCAAGTCATGATATTTTCAATTGCCTCATATGCATATGAAAGCTGGACAATGAATGAGGAAGACCTTAGAATATCCTTAGAAGGGTTGATTCTGGGAGTGAAGATGTATAAAAGAAAGAACACATGAGTCCAGTTGATTTCCTCCAAGTTTATTCTTTTTCAATATTGTTTTGACAACTCAAGTCCCCTTTCCATTGCATATGAATTTGAGTTTTCATTTCTGCCAAAAAGGTCTTTGGAGTTGTGATAGGGTTTGCATTAAATCTGCAGATCATTTTGAGTAATATTGCCATCTCAATAATATTGTCTTCCAACCCATGTACACGGGATGTCTTTATTTTTTTAGGTCTTCTACATTTCTTTTAGTAATGTTTCATAGTTTTCAGTGAACAAGTCTTTCACTTCCTCGGTTAAATTTATTCCGAAGTGTTTTATTCTTTTGTACGCTGTTATAGGAGCCCTAGTGGTGCAACAGTTAAACGTGCAGCTGTTAAACAAAAGGTTGACAGTGCAAACCCACCCAGCAGTTCTGCTGGAGAAAGACCTGGAGATCTGCTCCCATGAAGATTAGAGTCAAGAAAACCTTATGGGGCAGTTCTACACTGTCACATAGGGTTCTATGAGTCGGAATCAGCTAGATGGCACTCAAAAACAACGTACTATTATAAATGGAATTACTTCCTTACCATCCTTTTCAGATTGTTCATTGTTGGTTTATAGAAACACAAGTGAGTTTTGTGTTAGTCTTATACCTTTGCTGAATGAGTTTATTAGCTCTAGCACTTGTGTGTGTGTGTGTGTGTGTGTGTGTGTGTATTCTTTCGGATTTTCTATATATAGGATCATGTAGAGATAGTTTTACTTCTTCCTTTCCAATTTGGATGCCTTTTATTTTTGTTTATTGCCTAATTGCTCTGGCTATAACTTCCAGTACAATTCTGAACAGCTGTGGTGAAAGTGAGCATCTTTGACTTGTCCCTGATGCTAGGGGGAGGCTGTCAGTGTTTCACCATTTAGTATAACATTAGCTGTGTTTTTTTCTTTTTTTAATGAATGTTCTTTATCCTGTTAACAATTTTTTGATTAACTTAAAGCATTAGTCTTAAGTGTTAAAAAGAAAATTCAGTAGACTACTTTATTCCTTAAATTTCAAGTTGACGTAATTTTGTTTTTAAACCCTAACCGGAATAGGTTAGCTTATATTCAGACAAGTAGGAAAGAGATTTTATTCATTCATTTACATCAGTCATTTGATTGTTCATTATTATAAAGCTGGTTAAGAGTCACCTAACCTCTGTTGCCTTGTTTCCTTTTCTGAAAAAGGAGGTTTATTATGTTTTTGTGAGCATTAATTGTAAAGATTTAGAATAGTACATGGCACAGAGTAAATGCTCAATAAATTCCGTGGTGGCCCAGTGGTTAAGAGCTTGACTACTAAATTTACAGCAGTTCAGATTTACCAGCCGCTCCTTGGAAACGCTTTGAGGCAATTCTGCTCTGCCCTATAGGGTTACTATGAGTTGGAATGGACTGGACGGCCACGGGTTTGGTTTTGGTCTTTTATTATTTTTAAACATATTTGTCCACTCCACAAACGTTAACCTTGGGTCCCTATAGTCAACCAGTGGTTCGGAGAGCAATGAGCATAATGGAATGAATAGAAAACTGGAACCAAATATAAGAGAACTTTTGGTTCTTTTTGAAATTATCTTTCCTGAGACCCCCTTCTCAATGATGCAACATTTATTAATTTGGGCAACTGAACTTTTCTCAATCTTAGGTAAAATGTAAAAAAAAGTCGTTCAGAGAATTTTGCTAGATAAATATAGGTGAAAACTAAGCCTATTGTATAAATAGCACTTTAAGATAATTTTCTAGCCCCCTTCCAAGCAGATATTCGGCCCTAAACTTCACTATTTCAAGATATGTTTATGTTCATTAAGAGATAAAAAGTAAATATATATAATAAAAGGCAAATGCAATTAACCACAATTTTTAAAAGCACATTTTTATGTCTGAAGTTACTTGTTGCTAATCTAGATCCAACTAATGAGTGTGACTTGAATACCTACTGACTTTGGTTGGAGGTATAGCCAGAGGGATTCAGGATGAGTAAAGGGCCTTCCTTCAGTAGGACCACAATCTAGTCAAAGGGCTAATTTTCTAATACAAATTTTTAACTAGACTAGCATTAAACTACTTGCCAGTCAGAAACTGCCATTTCTGTAACAGTCGATGTTGTTCTGGTTAACTGGCTCTCTGAAAACCAAAAAAAGGTCTTGGTTTACAGTGTACACCAATTTCCATGGTGTAAATACTCCCACCAAGGCTGATTTCAAGTTATCAACAGTTTAACAACTGGATCTTAAAGTTGCAGGATATTTACTTAACAATCAGTAGCCAGCTCCAACAGACAATTAGGCCACGTTGATGGCCTCTGTGATAACTAATCCTAAAATGCCCTTTTTCTCTGGCCTGGCTAATTTCTATACAAATCATAATTTAAGCTCCCACTAATGCAATATGCTTCAGGAAGCCTTTCCCAGGAAATCGAACTCTGAGGATCTGGTTTTCTTCTTTTTTTCCCCATTTCTCCCCCAGAACCCTGGGTTTAACACCACACTTACCACACTATATTGAGCGCACCTCTTTGCTCATCTGCTCTTCCAGGGAATTGTGAATAACTTGAGTCAGAATTTGTGAATTATCTCTAATTCCTCATTGCTTGACACAATCCCTGACTTATAATAGACACAAATTCAACTCAAGCATGAAAGTAAAGCCCATGGGAGAAGTAATACATGCTTTCCATGTTCAGATAAGAGCAAAATCACTTCTGATCAAGAAAAGCCTCGTGGAACGGACAGCACTTAAGGATAGGCTTGAAAATGGGTAGAATTTCAATCAGGAGAGACTTGGAAAGTGGGGAGAATGTTCCACAAAGGAAAAAAAAAATGGTATGAATACAAAGCTCAGGGACAGGACTGTGGGGCCCATTCACTGAAAATCTGGATCATCCCGCATGGGAGGAGCACGGGGTACAGGGTGGACAGAATGGTGGAGATGAGTCTGGTTGGGGTTATAGAGCAGAGGATTCTGAAGGCCTGTGTGGGCAGCCTGCGTTTAATTTGGTAAGCAACAGGGAGTCATTGGAGGTTACTGAGGCAGGGAATTATAAAATTAGCGCTAAGATTTAGGAAGGTTATTCTCACAGGACTGTGAAAGAGACTGTTATGAGGCAAGAGGAGGTAAAGGAACCATATGAAACATAAGGAGAGTCTAAACTAAGGGGTTTTTACTGAGAGTGTCAAAAGAGGGTAATGAATTTAAGGCATGTCATATAGCTAGAAACTTTAGAGCAGAGATATATCAGCTGTACTTTTTTTTTTTTTTTCCTTAAAATGTAAATGACTAGTAAGCAGACAGGTCAAACAAGAAGAAGAAAAGACTTGTCTCGTTCCTTGGTCTTTAAATCATGTTTCCTTCCTTCCTCCTTCCCTTCCTCCCTCCCTCCTTCCCTTCCTTTGTCCTTTTTTTCCCTTCCTTCCTCCCTCCCTTTCCACTCCCTCCTCTTTTTTTTCATTTTCTCTTTTAATTTCAGTAAGCCTTTAGCTCTGTTTCAAAAATGAGAAATTCTTCCTCTATCATGGGAATGATAGTAATAGCCAATATCACTCTGTTTATTTCCACTATTTATACCAAGGAACCATGTATATTCTAACTAACACAATAATACTTTTTACATTGAAAAAATGGCATACACAACCATCATGCTTTGCATGTTCCAAGTACTGTGGAATAAATTTTTCCATCGGCTCTTTAAAAACATTATGTGAAACAATATATCATTATATATTGGTGAATCTAAAAATAAGTTTATAAACAAAAATCAGAATCATGCATCCAACTCTGAGTTATATAAGCCAGATGACATAAATAGTAATTCTCCTGTAGCATACCATGTAATTACAAACAAGCTCTCTCCCTTGACTTGATCATAAGCTTGCTCTTCAAAGCAAATGTATACACTGTGTTTTAATCTTTAATGGGGGGAGGTCATCTCTGAATTACAAAGGTCCCAAGCAAAAGGTGCTCTATCGCAATGCTCATTACAAAGGCACCTGTTATTTAGAGGTGATCGACATACACAGGCTACCATTCACAATTACTTTCTTTCGTCAATTATTTTTTTAATTTCTAAAGTTTAGATTATGGATAGCTCACAGGCAGTTCATGGATAGATTTGTGGTGTTATACACCAAAAATGTATATCATATGTGTGTGATTTTTTTTTTGGTAAAGCCACATATTAATTAAAAAGACTTTAATAAATCATTAAGGCTTAAAGCTTATACCCGAGGCACAAAATGCTGGATGAACAGTGAACTAAAATCCATTGGAACTTGGTGGTACAATAATTTCTGTCAGCTTATTAATATTTCCAGAGTAGAAAGAAAATGGGAATTCATCATGGGTCTCCTTTTGGCCTAAGTCGTCTTCAGTGATCATCTTCTTTGTGAATTCTTTATTGGACTTATCTTGGTTCTATATCAGTATTTATAAACAATATTCATTATCCCACGTATCATATTATATTGAAATAATTTGTTTACACATGTATCTTTTCTTGAGAACCCCGATACCTTGAGCAATGCAGAGCCCAGAACAGAATAGCGTCTCCATCAAAGCTTGTTGAAATGACATGGTGTGTGCTTGCACTGAATTTTTGCTGTTTCGTAAGTATGCGTGCATCAAACACAGCCACTTTTGTAATCCATTTACCCACAACATCTAGGAAAGAAATATTAGTCATTTCATCAGGAAACCACAAGTGCTCATTAGTAGACTAGAGAACACTTAAAATCCAACAACACAACATGAAGTGTGGCAATAAACAGGCACCATTTTCTTAATGCACAGCTTAGGTGTAGAAATTTTGAGGTTAACGCTAGACTCATTTTATTGGATATGGATAAAACGTCAATGGGAAGGAAATGCTCCGACACATCAAAAAAGCAATTAAAAAGCATAATTTGGTTGTGTTAGACTACTGCAGTAACGTAATGTTAGATAAAGGTGAAAGTTTCAGTCCCAAATCAGCCTATCAAAGGACAGGTCCTAGCGGGAGGGCAATCCTCAAAGCTATGCTTTATAATCACAGTGGATTATGGCAGAGCAATAGTTTTCAATTAGCAGGACAAAAACTCTTCTCAACAGGGATGTTGAGTATAATGGCCAAGAAGAAACTCAAGGAATAAATTGGACAGTTAATTCAGTACACTTACTGAAAAGATGAGTAGCAGTAAAATTAAGTGTATAGAGCTATCACTTCCTAAATGTCTTCTGAGTTTTCCAGTAGGTAATACAGTAGACAATAGTTCCCCTACAATTCAACCAGTGGGGTAACTGATCATCCTGTTCAGAAGGTAACCATGTTCTCCAATCATTATCATCAAGAGGAGTCAGGGGAAAGGAAAGAAACATCCCTTCCTGGTATGGCTTCTGTGTGACAATTCATTTGTGTGAGACATATTCATTCACTCAAGGCTGGTATTCAAATCACCATCCTTAATTATGATTTTTGGCTGCAGTGAATGATCTGGGGATGGTTTTGAGTTGCTGCCAAAGATAATATATCTCCTGAAGGAAAAAAAATAAAAAAGAATAAGCTTTATGGGAAGGGAAGCTCTTTTCCCATAAATGATGAATCAATCCATTATATTTGTGATAATCAATGCCCTGAATCCTCTTTATGTCAAGATGGGGGGAGGGAAAACCTTAGTGAAGTGGCCAGTCATTATTAATTCATTCATTGCACTAGTATTAATCATGAGAAGCTAATGTGATATTAATGTGACTATAATGTAGGCTTCCAGAAGAACTTCACTCTAGAATAGAAACATGCTATAGATTTTATATTTTAAGTTAGTTACCTAACGAGTGCTTTTTAAAGATTTTAAGGGAGGAAAGGAACATCTTACAAGCTCTATGCTTTAACATGGAATCAGTGGGATTTATATTGAAGGCACACCAGTAAATTTCCTGGTTGACCCAAGGGTTGTCTGAGAGACAGTCAGCACTTCTACTGGTGAAATGTTGTTCCAGGAAACGTATTGCTGAGGCTTCTGGGGCTGGAGTGGTAGCAGAGGCAGGTTTCTGGGAAGAGAATCCAATTTCTAATGATGACTGTCATTTCTTGAAAGGAATTTGAGGGACATGAATAAGTAGGGGAATATAACCTGACTTCCGATCTTGGATTTGAGAACCTTTCTGAAATAGCATTAGCCCAACCTCTTCAAATGTGTGATGGGGACTCATATCTGAAGGCCCTGAGGCAAAAAAAAAAAATCTCAATTTAACAGACCCAAAGCTATAGTCAGTCAAGGAAAATGTGGCCAACATCCACTCCTGCTGCCCAAGACTTAGTTCAGGCCGCTGTCTTGATGGAATAACCCAACAGCTGGGACCCTGGGTAAGCTATCAAGGCTACAAAACCAACAAGGTCCATCATGATCTCACCCCTTGATGCCCTCAGTCATCTCTTGCCCCTCATGCCAAACTCAACAGCTGAGATGTCCTCACACGAATAATACTGTTCCTCACCTCCCTGCCTTGCCCATGCCATCTTCTCTGCTTAGAATCTCCTTCTGCTGCACCGTCAGACTAACTTCCTTCTCATGTTTTAAACCTCAAGGCAAACCTCACTTCTTCCAGGAAGCCCTCCTTGCTAGTACCTTCCCCTTCCTCATTGTTGTGCTCTCAGAAATTTCAGGGCACATACCTATTGAGATGCTTATTACATAGTTCCAATGATTATTTTACGCGTCTCTCCCAGTAAACCAGGAGTTTCTCAACACTTAGATGTGTTTCTTATTCACTTTTGTGTCCTCAGTTCTTAGCTGAGTACCTGTCAGGTAGCAGAGAACTCAAAAGATCTTACATGAATGAACAAGTGGATGAATGAATGAACAAATATGTGAACACCATAGATTTGAACACAGGCCACTTACTTTTATTTTAAGTGCTCCTTGTCATACTAGTCTCATCAGTAGGCAGCCACTTAATCTTATTTTTCCAGTTTACCTCTTCAATTTATTGTCTGTTTGGCAATTTATTTACTTTACTTTTTGTAATCATTGATGCCACCCTTTTATAATTCAGCCAATTTTCTTCCGCCCTGACTAAGGTTATATTACCATGAATTTTTTCCAAAAAAGTCTTTCTTCTATTGATTATGTGTGAATATATTAGGCAGAAAAACATTGTGGATGTATCCCACCGGCATAATCCATGATTTCTCCATTTCTACCTCCCAGTTGCTGGTCCAGTGAATTCCAACTCATGGTGACCCCACGTGTTTTAGAGTAGAACTGTGCTTCATGGGCTTTTCAATGGCTGATTTTTCTGAAGTAGATCACCAGGATTTTCTTCCGAGGTGCTTCTGAGTAGACTCGAACCTCCAAACTTTTGATTTACACCTCCCAGGGACCCTCCTCATCCATAAAATTGAAAAAGTAATCATTAGCTTCAGGTTTTGTAATTACAGATGATGTGACAGGTAAAAGGCACTGTTGTCAAATTGTACTAAATGTCAGCCCTCGTCCTTTTCCATACCTCAGATAGATTTTGGTCTAAGAGAGAAGAAAAAACACTTTTCTCATTTGGATCAGAGATCTCTTAATTTATAGTTATATGTACATCTAATGTCCCACACATTAGCTTTTCATGGGTGCTCCTCAGGATCCTTAAACTCAACATATCTGATAAAAGCAAACAAAAAAAAAAAAAGCAATCTTCTTCAATCTTAATTTGCCTCTATTCTCTACCTATATCAATTATATTAGCACTGTCTCAGTGACTGAAAGCTAGAAATCATACCATCATCAATGCTGGCTCCTTTCCTTTCTCTGGGCCCTCATATTTGGTTAATCATCGAGTGCTATTACTTCTACCTCCAAATTAGCTCTTGAATGTGTTTCCCTTCTTTCCCACTTCCAGGGCCTCCTTCTTTCTTTTGGTCCTTATCAACTTTTGTTCAGCGCATGCCGTAGCTCCTGAATTAGGACTCTGCCTTTCAGGTTCTCCTCCCTCTATGTCTTCCCTGCTCTAAAGCATGTATTTAATCACATAATCCCCCTGCTTAAGAACCTTAAATGATGACTCTTTATTCCTTAGCTGATTAAGCCTGAAGTCCTTAGGCTAGTACCCAAGGCCCTTTCCAGTCCATCTCCCAAGCACACTTCCATGCTCATTTCATTCCATTGGAACTCTCTCTCTCTGTCCTTTGGCCACACACAGAATTAGAGCTCAGTACTTGTTTTTTTTAAATTTTTTAAAATTGTACTTCAGGTGAAGGCTTACAGAACAAATAGTTTCTCGTGAAACAGTAGTACACATGTTGTTTTATGGCATTGGTTAACAACCCCACAACATATCAACCCTCTAACTTCTCAGCCTTTTTTTTTTTTTTTGGTGAAAATACACATAGCCAAAGATACACCATTTCAAAAATTTCTAATGCACAATTCAGTGACATTGACTACACTCTTCCAATTGTGCTGTTATTCTCACTTAAGATGAAGGCTTACAGAACAAAATAGTTTCTCATTTAACAGTTACTACAAATGTTGCCCTATGACAATGGTTAACAACCTCACAACACATCAACAGTATCCTTACTCAACCTTGGGTTCCCTATCACCAGCTTCCTTGTCCCCTTCTGCTTTCTGGCCCTTGTCACTGGACTCCTGTACCTCGTTAGTCTCAGTTGGTTTTACGGGGCTGTCCAATCCCAGGCTGAACAGTGAACCTCAGAGATAACTTCACCACTGAGCTAAAAGGGTGTCTGGGGGCCCTACTCTTGAGGTTTCTCCAGTCTCCTTTAGGCCAGTAAATCTGGTCTGTTTTTTGTGCATTAGAATTATGCTCTACATCCTTCTCCAGCTCTGTCCAGAACCCTTTGTTGTGATCCTGGTCAGAGCAGTCAGTGGTGGTAGCCGGGCACCATCTAGCTGTACTGGACTCAGTCCGGTGGAGGCCTTGGTAGCTGTGGACAATTAGTCCTTCGGACTAATATTTTCCTTGTATCCTGTTCTCTTCATTCACCCTTGCTCCAGAAGGGATGAGACCAATGGAGTATCTTAGATGGCCGCTCACAGGCTTTTAAGACCTCAGACACTACTCCCTCAGGGAGTTTGGATGTGTCTATGGGGCTCCCATGACTTTTCCTTGTACAAGTTGTGCTAGTTTCCCCTGTATTGTGTACTTTCTCACCCTTCACCCAAGATACCACTTATCTATTGCCTGTTTAGTAGTTCCCCCCCACCCCTCCCATCCCTGGTAACCAACAAAGATTGTTACATTTTGTGTGTGAACTTTTTCATGGGTTTTTACAATAGAGGTCTCATACAATATTTGTCCTTTTGTGATTGACTTATTTCACTCAGCATAATGTCCTCCAGTTTCATCCATGTTATGAGATGGTTCACAGGTTCATTGTTGTTCTTTCTCGTTGCATAGTACTGTATTGTGTGTATGTACCATAGTTTGTTTATCCATTCATCTGTTGATGGGCATCTACGGTGTCTCCATCGTTTTGCTATTGTGAACAATGCTGCCATGAACATAGGTGTGCATATGTCTATTTGAGTGACGACTCTTATTTCTCTAGGATATATTCCTAAGAGTGGGATTGCTGGATCGAATGGTAAGTCTGTTTCTAGCTTTCTGAGGAAGCGCCATATCATTTTGCAAAATGGTTGTATCGTTTTGCATTCCCACCAGCAGTGCATAAGTGTTCCGATCTCCCCGCAAACCCACCAACATTTGTTATTTCCAGGGTTTTTGATTCGTGCCAGTAATGCTGGGGTGAGATGGTATCTCATTGTGGTTTTAATTTGCATTTCTCTAATGGCTAGTGATCGCGAGCATTTCCTCATGTGTCTGTTGGCCATTTGAATGTCTTCTTTGGTGAAGTGTCTGTTCATTTCCTTTGTCCATTTTTTAATAGGATTATTTGTCCTTTTGTTGTAGAGGTGTTGATTTTCTTGTAGATTATGGAGATTAGACCTTTGTCTGACTTATACTGTCCAAAAATTTTTTCCCAGTCTGTAGGTTCTCTTTTGACTCTTTTGGTGAAGTCTTTGGAAGAGCATAGGTGTTTGATTTTTAGAAGATCCCAGTTATCTGGCTTATCTATTGGGGCTTGTGCGTTGATGGTTATGGTTTGTATCCTGTTAATGCCATGTATGAAGGCCTGAAGTGTTGGCCCTATTTTTTCTTCTATGAACTTTATAGTTTTAGGCTTTATATTCAGGTCTTTGATCCATTTTGAAGTAGTTTTTGTATACGGCGTGAGGTATGGGTCGTGTTTCATTTTTTTGCACGTGGATACCCAGTTTTGCCAGCACCATTTGTTAAAAAGACTGTCTTTTCCCCATTTGATGGACTTTGGGCCCTTGTTGAAGATCACGTGACCGTGAGTGGATGGATTTACATCTGGGTTCTCAATTCTGTTCCATTGGTCAATGTATCTGTCATTGTACCAGTACCAGGCTGTTTTGACTACCGTAGCTGTATAGTAGGTTCTCAAGTCAGGTAGTGTGAGTCCTCCAACTTTATTCTTCTTCTTCAGTAGTGCTTTACTTATCTGGGGCTTCTTCCCTTTCCATATAAAGTTAATGATTAGTTTTTCCATCTCTTTGAAGAATGTTGTTGGTATATGGATTGGGATTGTGTTGTATTTGTAAATTGCTTTGGGTAGAATTGCCATTTTCACAATGTTGAGTCTGCCTATCCATGAGCATGGTATGTTTTTCCATTTATGTAGATCCCTTTGGGTTTCTTTCAGTAGTGTTTTGTAGTTTTCTTTGTATAGGTCTTTTACATCCCTGGTCAGATTTATTCCTAAGTATTTTATCTTTTTAGGGGCTATTGAAAATGATATTGTGTTCCTTTTCATCGTTCTCCTTACTGCTGTATAGGAATCCAACTGATTTTTGAATGTTTATCTTGTAGCCTGCTACTCTGCTGAATCTTTCTGTTAGTTCCAGTAGATTTCTCGTGGAGTCTTTAGGGTTTTCTATGTATAGCATCATATTGTCTGCAAACAGGGACAGTTTAACTTCTTCATTACCAATTTGGATGCCCTTTATTTCTTTTTCTTGCCTTATTGCTCTAGTTAGAACTTCCAGCACAATGTTAAATAGGAGTGGTGATAAAGGGCATCCTTGTCTTGTTCCTGTTTTCAAGGGGAATGTTTTCAGCCTCTCTCCATTAAGAATGATGTTGGCCGTTGGTTTTGCATAGATGCCCTTTATTATGTTGAGAAATTTCCCTTCTATACCTATTTTATTGAGAGTTTTTATCAGGAATGGGTGTTGGACTTTGTCAAATGCCTTTTCTGCGTCAATTGAGATGATCATGTGATTCTTTTCTTTCTTTTTATTTAAGTGGTGGATTACGTTGATTGATTTTCTAATGTGGAACCATCCTTGCATAACTGGTATGAATCTTACTTGGTCGTGGTGTATTATTTTTTTGATATGATGCTGAATTCTATTTGCTACAATTTTGTTGAGAATTTTTGCATCTATATTCATGACAGATATTGGTCTGTAATTTTCTTTTGTTGTGACGTCTTTGCCTGGTTTTGGTATCAGCTTTATGCTGGCTTCATAGAATGAATTTGGAAGTGTTGCTTCCTCTTCTATGCTCTGAAATAGCTTGAGTAGTACTGGTACAAGCTCTTTTGTAAATGTTTTGTAGAATTCTCCAGTGAAGCCATCTGGGCCAGGACTTTTTTTGGTTGGGAGCTTTTATTATTACCTTTTCGATCTCTTCTCTTGTTTTGGGTCTGTTCAGATTTTCAACATCACTTTGTTGTAGTTTGGGTAGGCCGTGTGTTTCTAGAAATTTATCCATTTCCTCTAGGTTTTCAAATTTGTTGGAGTATAGTTTTTCATAATATTCTGTTATAGTCCTTTTTATTTCAGTTGGGTCTGTTGTAATGTCCCCCATTTCATTTCTTATTTGGGTTATTTGTGCCCTCTGCTGTTTTTCTTTTGTCAGTCTGGCCAGTGGTTTGCCAATTTTGTTGATTCTTTCAAAGAACCAACTTTTGGTTTTATTGATTCTTTCTATTGTTTTTCTGTTCTCTATTTCATTTATTTCTGCTCTCATCTTTACTATTTCCTTTCTTCCAGTGGTTGTGGGCTTTTTTTTTGCTGTTCTCTTTCTATTTGTTTGAGTTGTATAGTTAATGTTTTGATTTTGTCCCTTTCTTCTTTTTTGATATGTGCATCTATTGCTATAAATTGTCCTCTGAGGACTGCCTTTGCTGTGTACCAAAGGTTTTGGTATGATGTGTTTTTATTCTCATTTGATTCTAGGAATTTTTTGATTCCATCTCTGATTTCCTGTATTACCCAGTGATGTGTAAGCAGGGTATTATTCAGTTTCCATGTAGTTGATTTTTTTTCCTTGCTCTTTCTATTGTTAATTTCTACCTTAATGGCATTGTGGTCAGAGAAGATACTTTGAATTATCTGAACGTTTTGGATCTTGTTGAGGATTGCTCTGTGGCCTAATATGTGGTCTATTCTGGAGAACGTTCCATGTGCACTGGAAAAGAATGTATACTTTGCAGCGGTTGGATGTAGTGTTCTATATATGTCTATGAGGTCAAGTTGGCTGATTGTGCCCTTTAGGTCTTCTGTATCTTTGCTGAGTTTGTTCTTAGTTGTTCTGTCCTTTACTGAGAGTGGTGTGTTTAAGTCTCCTACTAGTATTGTGGAACTGTCAATTTCTCTTTTCAGTGCTGTTAGAGTTTGTTTTATGTATTTTGGAGCCCTGTCATTCGGTGTGTAGATGTTTATTACAGTTATGTCTTCATGATGGATCATCCCCTTAGTCATTATATATTGTCCTTCTTTGTCTTTTATGGTAGATTTTGTTTTAAAGTCTATTTTATCTGAGATTAGAATTGCCACTCCTGCCCTTTTTGGTAGTTGTTAGCTTGATATATTTTTCTCCAACCTTTGACTTTTAATAAATTCACATCTTTGTTTCTAAGGTGTGTCTCTTGTAGACAGCATATTGATGGATCCTGTTTTCTTATCCATTCTGTCACTGTCCATCTCTTTATGGATGCATTGAGTCCATTTACATTCAGTGTAATTATTGATAGGTGTGAGTTTGTTGGTGTCATTTTGTAGTGATTTTTTTTTTTTTTTGGTGGTGCTGAAGTTTTCTTTGTTCTTCTTACTCTTTTGTGCTGAGTTACTTTTGTTTGTGCATTTTTTTTTCATTTCTTTCATTTCTGTAGGTTTTGTTTTTGCTGAGACTTTATGTTTTTCCTCTTTATTTTTATGAGTTTGTTTGTTAACTTTCTTTGTGGTTACCATGAATTTTACCCTTTTCTTTCTAAGTTTGAAGCAGTCTACCATTACTTGGTATCGCCTTGCCTTCCTCTCCATTAGAAGGTTCTATACCTATGCCGTTTATTCCCTCTTTTATTGTTTTGATGTTGTTGTTATTTACTGATTAACTGCTCTGATTCCCTGTTATATTTCTTTTGGTTTTGGATAGTCCTCGAGAGGTCCTTTCCTAGATTGGCATCTGGCTGGTACGATCCTGCATCCTAGGTACTGCCTGTGAGCTGAAGCTGTTTGTCCTCAGATTGAAGAACTCCCTTTAATAATTCTTGTAAGTTTGGTTTGACTTTTACATGTTCCCTTAATTTCTGTTTATCTGGAAATGACCTAATTTCACCATCAAATTTGAACGAGAGTTTTGCAGGATATATTATTCTTGGCTGGCAATTTTTTTTTTTTCTTTCAAGATTTTATATTTGTCATCCCATTTCCTTCTTGCCTGTCTGGTTTCTGCCAAATAATCTGAGCTTAGTCTTATTGTTTCTCCTCTGTGTGTGACTTATAGTTTTTCACGAGCTGCTCTCAGGATTCTTTGTCTTTGTTTTTGGTGAGTGTGAATATGATATGCCTTGGTGATTTTCTTTTAGGGTCTCTTCTATGTGGGGTTAGTTGAGCTTCTTGGATGGCCAGCTTTTCATCTTTCATGATATTGGGGAAGTTTTCTGTCAGCAGTTCCTCAATGATCCTCTCTGTGTTTTCTGTTTTCTCCTCCTGTTCTGGAATTCCAATCACTCGAAAATTTTTGCTTTTGATTATGTCCCATGTAACTCTCAGGGTCTCTTCATTTTTCTTTATTCTTTTTTCTGAGTTTTCCTCAAACCGACTTGTATCCAAGTGTTTGTCTTCAATTCCACTGATCCTGTCTTCCACCATTTCAAATCTGCTTCTCAGCCCGTCTATGACACAGTCTATTTCTAAAATCTTGTTGTTTATCTTTTGGATTTCTAATTGTTGTCTTTGTATAATTTCTAGTTGTGATTTTATTTTGGCACTTTGTTCCTGCATTATCTTCCTGAATTCTTCCAATTTTTTGTCTGTATTTTCCATGAATTTGTCTATTTTTTCCTTATGTTTGTCAGCTTTTTGCCTCAGTTCTTGCAGAATTCTGTGTATTAGAGATTTGAATTCCCTATCAGGTAGTTCTAGTGCATTTTCTTCCAAAGGAGAGTCATCTGGTGTTTTGTTTTGGATGCCTACTGGAACCATCCTGTCCTGTTTTTGTAAATGTTTTGATATTGTCTGCTTTTATCAGGGCATTCAGTAGTTATTTTTCTCGTTTATTGATTGTAGATTTGTTTGTTTCGTCCCTTTTTTTAAAAAAAATTTGACTATGTCTGAGCAGGCGGACTGTGTGTTCTTTGTTGTTTGCTCGCCTGTGTTCTCAATACTTTTCGCCTCCTTCTGGCAGGGTCAGTCACTCAGATATGGTATGGCAGGGTACATCTAGCTGGTAGGGTACCTCTGCCTGAATCTCTCCTCACTCTCTGTTCTCTGTCAGTTTTCTCACCCCTTTTGGTGCTTGGCTGAGTTCTTTATCTCTTCATTTGATGTTTTAGGGTTTCAGGATTGTTGTATTCTCTGTTCGGCTTAGTTTTTCGCAACTTTGCTGTGGAGGGATGGCATGGTGCTTCTGCCTAGAGTGCCATTTTGCCAGAACTCCAGAGCTCAGTAGTTTTTGATGGCACCAAACAATAACAACACCACTTTTGCCCTGAGAATAATCTGGGAAGGCAGGAAAGAGATATTTGTAGAGGGCCAAGGGTTGTCTTCGGGGTTTTATGTATGTGATCTCCTTTTACCCTCTCAAAAACTCATGAGGAGGCTATCATTACCTATATTTAAAAACTAAAACAACAACAACAAACCATTGCTTAGAGATGTTCAACCCTCGATTTGCTGAATGGTAGAGTAGGTGTTGAGGCTGAGGTCTTTCTGCCTCAAAGATTTTCCATGACATCATGCTGATCAGTGACCCTCAAAAGTGTTGTATATCCACACTTGTGTGCTCTTGTGAGAGCATTTCTTCTTTATGAAACACTTTTGGCCCAGCCATCCTACTCCACCTGAAAAATCTACCTATTTAGCTCTTGGTACCCAAATTTAATATAAATTTCTTCAGTGAAATTTGCCTCTTCTTCTTTGCACTCTTAATGCTCCAGATATAAATCTGACCACCATTTATTCCATCTAATTGCATTTTAGTTACCAGCCTTTAATGGCAAGGAGAGTCTTTCACACATAGTCGTAATTTTAGAAATTTAGATGTTGTCTGGCACATAATAGAAGCCCTAAACATATTTTCTAAGGATTAATTGAATGAATGTGTTCTTAGAATGAAGATAGGAGATATATGTCTTTCTCTGCAAATTTATATGTGGAAGAAATTTAAAATTTATTTATTTTTAAATCAAATTAAATCTTGCCTTAAGTCTCCATCCCAGTGAGCTGATGATATATTTAATTTCATCATTTTAGGAGGCCTCTCAGTCACCTCCCCATAGTGTCACCCAAACATCTGGAAAAACTGTGGCACCCTGAAGATGGTAAGGAAAGTAATGGTCCTGATTTTCCCTCCACATGGACACCTTAGATATGTCCACTGCCCAATCTACATTCTCATAAGTATAGGTGGTGCTCCTGCTTGTGCCAATCCTGAAAAGGGGCTCTTTGCTGAGGCTGGAACACCAGTGCCTGGGGTTCTTTCTATATGTACCACCTGGACATTCTTTTCTGGGGTTCTGCCCTCTCCCCTGCAGAACTCTTGGTCTTGGACAACACCCACTCTCTTCTGCCACCTTCATACCCACTTGTCCATCCCCATATAGTTGGAACTAGCCTCAGTCCCTCACCCTAGAACTATCCTGTCACAGAGCTAATGAGCTGAAAAGAAATGAGCAGGAAAAGAAAGCAAGAGTGAAGTTTTGTTCATTTGACTTCTGCTTTAGGTTCTGGAACACAACCACCCACATCTGAGAAGCTACTTTCTTCGAATGAGAGGAAAGGAAGAGTAGAGAGAATAAAAGTCTAACAGTGTTCATTCTTTCTGATCCTTCTCAGCTGTGAACACAAAACACAAGTTAATACCTGCGTAAATTGTCTCGTCACAACTGTCTGTACAGTTTTTTTGGACACCACCCTAGTATATCATTTTGGGGGGAAAGTGACAGTCCAGTGTACTAGTTAAAGCCTGAGCTCTGGAGCCAGATTGCCTTCGGTTAAAATCCATCACTTCCTTACTTAACTGGTTTATCTCCCTGTGTCTTTTTTCCCCATTTGTAAAATTGGAATAATAATAGAACCTTCTTCATAAGGTTGTGTGATTATTAAATTAGTTAATGTAAGTAAATCTCTTAGAACAATTCCTGGCACATAGTAAATTCCTTAACAGATTAACTATTAGTGCTATACACTGTGTTCTTCAGATTTATAAATGGATGTTGACTAATGTTCCTAGATATCTGCTGATGTAAAAATTCAGATGTTAAAAACTAAAACTATTGTTCCACCCAAATAGGTCCATTTTCATTATCTTTATTTCCTTCTTTTCCTACAGCCCTCATAGCAACTCAGTAGATCCTATTGAATCTTTACTCATTTTCCTTTTTAATGACCACTGCTTCCACCTTTAGATACCAGAAAAAAAGAAGAGCAGATTTAAACCAAAGTAAGCAGAAGAAAGAAAATAATAAAGACCAGAAAATAAATCAATAAAATAGAAAACACAATAGAGAAAAATCAATGAAAGCAAAAAATATCTTTCGAGATCAGTAAAATTGATAAACTTTAACCACACTGATCAATAAAAGAGAGAGAAAATATAAATTATCAATATTACGAATGAGAGAGGTAACTTTGCTGCAGATTTGACAAATATTAAAAGGCTAATAGGGGGATATTTTATGAACAATTTTATGCCAAGAAATGTGACAACTTAGAGGAAATGGACTAATTTCATGAAAGATAAAACTGCCAATAGTCACACAAGTAGAAGTGGATACACTGAATAGCCGTATATCTGTTAAGAAATTGAATATGTTCTTAAGAACCTTTCCATGAATAAATCCCAGACCCAGATGGCTTCACTGGTGCATTCTACCAAATATTTTGGAAGGAAAATATTAAATCTTCACAACATCTTCCAGAAAAATGAAGGAGAGGTGATAATTCCCAACTGATTCTGAGTCTAGCATTGTCCTAATATCAAAACAAACAGACATTATAAAAAAAGAAAACTACATACAAATATCTCTCTTTGTATAGATACAAGAATCTTAAATGCAATTTTAGCTATTTGAATCTAACAATATATAAAAAGGAAAATACATCATTCCAACTGTGGTTTATACCAGGAATGCAAGGGTGATTTAACACTCAAAAATCAGTCAATTTACTTCACCATATTAAGAGACTGAAAATGAAAAACCGTATGATCATCTTAATAGATGAAGATAAAACATTTGACAAAATCCAACACCCGTTTGTGATAAATACTCTCAGCAAACTAGGAGTAGAAGAAATTTTCCACAACCTGATAAAGGGCATCTACAAAAAACCTACAGCTAACATCCTACTTAATGATAAAAGACTGCATGCTTTCTATCTAAGATTGGGAACAAAGCAAGGATGTCCTCTCCCACACTCCTATTCAATGTCATACTTGAAGCCCTAGCTAGAGCAACAAACTAAGCCAATGGAATCTACAAAAACACTATGAGAATTAGTAAGTGAGTTTAGCATAGTTTCCATTTACAAGATCGATACAAAAATCAACTGTACTCCTATACATCAGCCAGAAACAATATGCTATTTAAAACAGCATAAAAGAAATAAATCTGACTAAAGTTGTGCATAACCTGTAGCCTGAAAATGAAAACATTGCTGAGAGAAATTAAAGACAACTTAAATAAATGGAAAGACATCCCGTGCTCATGGCTTGATAGACTTAATATTGTTGAGATGGCAATTCTCCCTAAACTGATCTATAGATTGTTTTGCGGAGGGTAATAGATATTTACTGTCTGGACTTTGACTGTGGTGGCCTTTTCGTGAGTGTATACCTATGTCAATTATTATCAAATTGTATTCTTTAAATATGTGAGATATTTTGCATGCAAATTATAACTTAATAAAGCTGTTTTTAAAACAAAAATAAAACCAATCGCCTCATGGCTCCTTACAGCTGTCATGTGATATAGTTCAAGCTTTTTAGTGGAAAAGATACGGGCTTTAATGATTTTGTTACTAGCTAAATCATTTCAGGAAAATCTCTTCACCTCTTTGAGTGTGAGTTCCCCCATTTATAGAACAGAAACAATGAAATCTGGCTAAAAGGGTAGGGGTATTAGTACCTGAGTGATAGAATTCCTACCTTCTATACCTGTTTGGAAACCCTGGTGGTGTAGTGGTTAAGAGCTACGGCTGCTAACCAAAACGTCGGCAGTTCGAATCCACCAGGTGCTTCTTGGAAACCCTAGGGGGCAGTTCTACTCTGTTGTATAAGGTCACTATTGGTTGGAATCGACTCAATGGCAACGGATTTGGTTTTTTTTTTTTTAGGGGTATATAGGGTTGCTATGAGTCGAAATCGACTGGATGGCAACGGGTTTTTGTTTTATACTTGTTTGATTCCCAGTCAATGTGCCTCAAAGGGAGTCACCACCTGTCCGTCAGGGGAGGCTTCATGTTGTCGCTGTGCTGAACAAGTCTCAGTGGAGCTTCCGTACTAAGTCGGACTCGGAGAAAAGGCCTGGTGATCTACTTCTGAAAATTAGCCAGTGAAAACCCAATGGATCACAACTGCCCCATCTGCAGCTGATCATGGGAGTGCTGGAGGGCTGGGCAGCCTTTCCTCTCTTGGAGGCAGCTAACCACCCCTACAAAAGCAATAACAAAATGGTTGTTAAGACTAATTATAACATTCTATTTAAAAAGTGTAGGATTGTGCCTGACAGCTGGTATTTAAAATGCCTTAAACTCGAGGTAACAGGGTGAGCAGTTATCAGCTATTGCCTCAGAGAGTCCCATTGCCATCGAATCGATTCCGACTCTATGAGCCTTAGAGATTAGTCACTATTTAAAAGGAAGGGACTAAAACATAAAAAAAAAACTGTTTCCCTTAGTTCACATTTCGCCTAAGGCTTATCTTGATTTTATGTCACTAAATAATTTATGGAACCTTATGTCATACAATTAAAAATCTTACAGATATTCATAACGAACACTTTGACTTATTACCACTACCTGAGTTTTGCTGCATTTTATGTTTTACAAAAAAGTTTGTTTGTGTAATCCCAGCTTTCACGTATTGAGAGGTAATTCAGTTGCCTTTGACGTAAACGTGATGAATTTCAACCTAAAGCAAATATTGATAAACCATACATGCAATTTGAAATACGCAGTTTTCTTTCCTCTAAAGCAGATGCAGCAAAAAACTTAACTGTTTGTATAGATGAACTTCAGTAGTGAGTGTAACTTTATAACCTTGGGAAAGTCAATAACATTTCTAGATCTCATGTTCTTCATTTTTATAAAGTAAGGATTGGATCATGTGGCTTCCAAGATCTTTGACTGCTTCAGAATTGTATTGCTGGGGTAGCATATGATGAATTATTTGAATTCTTTTTGAGTGCCATGAATTAGACAGCGTTAGATATTTCAAAGCATATCGCTGAATATTTAAAAGAATTTTATAGCTATTATTAAAATACATCTGTGTTTTATCATAGCACATTATTGTAACCTTACAGAGATTTGTCTTGGATGAATTGGATTAGCAGATAACTCCGAGCTTTCTAGATTGGATAAAGAACTGACTAGATGCACTGACTATGCCAGTCTCGAAACATCTAAAGGAGCTACTTACTGCTCTGCAGTACATGTCAGTGAGAAGAGCTGAAGTGTGTCATGGGTTTGATGATTATATTACTTATGACCTGAAAGTTTTTCTTTTACAAGTGTGCACACAGATTTAATTTTTCCAGTTGGTTCTAGTACCTGGAATATTTACTTCACAATACTCACTTTTATTCTATTCGGAAGGTGACAGGGGAAAAACAGGTACCCATATTATAGCTGGACCTCTCAGTAAGTCACATTTTATTTTGGGTTGCAAAACTGGGAAACAAAAGAGAATATAAGTAAGTAGGATAGAGTTGTGTGTGTGCATATGTGTATGTGTGGGTGTCCTTGCCAAGATTTAAAAGAAAAACAATAATTATAAATGATAGGCAGTTTTCATTTGCCTCATTTATAAAGCTGTACCTTTAAATAAGAAAGGGTATTTTTCTTTGCTTGCTCGCCTAATTCATGTTTGTGTGTGTGGGTTTGTAAATACATACAAATATGCTTTGCTGAATTTCGATACTGTAGAATTCACAACAGAAAGTTTAAACTTAATGGTGTCTTTAATTTTTTAGGAACTGAATCAGCGATAGTGAGAATATGTATTAGTAAACAAAAATCCTTGTGTACATTTATATATACCCATTTGTGTGTGTTTATGTGTGTGTGCATATCTATATCTAATCTATAGCTGCATCTATATCTATTATCTGTCTATAGATACAGAAAGAGAGAGAGATATGTACAGAGATATATACATACACCTAAGAATATTTTAAAAGAAACTTGTCAAAATCACAATAGAAGTTGAAGAGACCACTTGCAAAATCTCCATACCTCTAAACAAGACCCAGGGTAATTTTTTTCAGAAATTGAAAAATAATTACAAAATATATTATGTTAATAAATCAGAAAAGGTGCTTGAAATAATCTCATAAAATGTTACAGCTTAAATAATGCCCTTCATCAGTATTCTTTGTTTAACATTTTATGTTTATTGATAAATGAAGATGCATTTAAATAATTCAAAGAAAACATTAGCTGCAAGCAAGGAATTAATAATTGATAGGACTGGAAGGACTCTTTTCACTTGGGAAATAGATAATATTAGCTTAATGTGGGGCTGTAGGAACAGAGGAAATGTAATGGATCTGCCTGCTTTAAACTGATGACGGTTATTGTGGGCTAAAAGTTGCTACAAAGGCAAAAGCAGGGCAGCTCGACAAGTGTAATAGATTTCACTCATAGGAGCTGACAGTGCAAATTGTGGTTCGATGCGCCAGATTTATACACGGGAGGAGACCTAACGATCATGCCATATGCTAAGGAGATGAAAAATGAATAAATAAATAAACAAATGCAATTTAACCATCACTGGAAAATGGAAAGAAAAACCCTTTGAACATATCCAGAGGATGAAAATAAAGAGATTTTACTTTTCTCCTTCATTGTGCTCGAGGACGAGGGCTGGTTAGAACACGGCTACCTTGCTTTTGACGAGAAACACTCATCATGAGTTCTTAGTTAGCCTCTCCCTGTAGTTTGGTTCACTGCTCCAGGTATACGTGTGGCGATGCCAACGTCTTTGGAGAGTAAGGGGAGATGAACGCCCCCAGATAGAAGAAACACATGTTGGCTATTTTCATCTCACCTGTACTTGTCCTTCTCCAAATACGAGAGAAAATCGAGTCCTACATATCTGGGAGTTCCAGAGGTCATTGACTTAGTGCCACCTTCTCCTTCTCCTTCACTCTTACTCCCAAGCAAGAGTTATTCTTGCAGGTGCTCAGGGAAAGTTCAGTTTACTCCCTGGAAAAGTCATCTTTGCCATTGGGAAGGACTCTTTAATTTCTAATCTGGTATAATTTAAATATACGTTTTTAGTTATGTTTAACCCTAGCTAGTCAAAAAAGAACATCTAAGTACTAATTGACATTTTATAAACCATTCCTCAAATTTTGCCTTGGAAACTCTCATTTGCAAAAATGCAGATTTAGAACTAGTTTCAAAGAAATTACTCCTTCGCTAAAATTTCAGCTACTTACAAAGGCTGGAGTCTCTGGGTGGCACCAATGGTTAATGTACTTGGCTGCTAACTGAAAGGTTGGTTCAACTCCACCCAGCGGCACCTAGGAAGAAAGGACTGGTGACTTACTTCTGAAACATCAGCCATAGAAAACCCTGTGGAACACAGTTCTACTTTGACACGTAGGTTGCCATGAGTCAGAATCCACTTGGTGGCAGCTGATCTCTCTCACTCACTGATTCTATAGCCTATCTTCTCAGGTTGATGTGAAATCCCAAATTCTTGTATACACTCAACTCTAAGAAAGCAATAATACATTTCAACATTTCTTTTCTTTATACTTTAAAGATCAACCTTCCTCTTCTCCCCCACCTACCCTTCACACCAAATCCACAAAAGAGAGCCTATAAGAAAAGAAAGGCAAAATTCATCTCTGTGTTCCCCAGAGTTCTGTTTCCCTATTTGAAAAGAACTGGAAAGGAGTCACAACATCAAAGGCCTCCTGAGTCCTGGAAGGTGAAATAAACAGGAACAGCTGGAGATTTGGCATCATTTTTGTGCATCATTTTACCACATCCTTATATCAAAATTTTAAACAAGTTGAAAAAAATGGGGGAAGGTACATGCCTATAATGGAGTCCCCGGGTGGAATAAATGGTTAAGCACTCAGCTTAACCAAAAGGTTGACAGTTTGAATATACCTTGGAAGGCGCCTCGGAAGGAATGGCAACCAACAACAACAGCCACTATGTTAGGAGCTGGAGATCCAGAGACGGACGTGACACAAACCCAGACTCCTACCCACTTCTTTTTTTCTAATGGGGGACACAGTTGAGTATATGTAACTAAAACCCAGCAAAAGTACTAGGATAGAATGCTATGGAGCCTTAAGACCTGAAGGCCCAAACATGAGTAATGCCTAAGTGAACCAGAGCATATTAATAATATTTCCTCATCACTCCTACTGTTTATATTGTCCACTTCGGGCATCTGGATATTTCCGGGACGTGTTTGTGGGTAGTTTATTACTGCATGTGATGTTTGATATATTTTAATAACACTTTCCATTCTAACTTTCTTATCTGACGTTAGTATCATTCTTTTTTCTTTTTCTTTTTGGATACACACATGCATATATACCCCCCAGAAAACCAAACCCATTGCTATCCAGTCAATTCCAACTCATAGCAACCCTATAGGACAGAGTAGAACTACCCTACAGGGTTTCCAAGGAGCAGCTGGTGGATTCGAACAGCTGACCTCTTGGTTAGCAGCTGAGCTCTTAACCACTGCGCCACCAGGCCTCCTTATATCAAGTTAGAGAGGATATTTTGCTTCTCCAGTCTAGGTAAGTGACTTAGCTGTACTGGTAGGAGAGGTGCCTGTACTAGGAGAAGAGGGGAGTGTAACTGCTCCAACTGGGACAAAACAGATGACCGTCTGAAAACCTGGGCTCAGGATCATGGATTGAGGACCAGGACTGACAGCTACTTCAGCTGGGGTAGTTTAGGAGTAGTAGCCAGGAGAGATACACAATGACAAGGTCAAGTCTGCAGGAAGAAATCAGATAGCCAGAGGGGACCAGGGAGGATGGATGGACTCTGCAGGAGGAGCAGACACATGTGCACTCCAGGACCCAGACACAAGTCTGCCCACGTGCTGGGTACTGCCTCCACCAATTTTTTCATCTCTGCTTGCAGAGACTTCTGTCCCATTCCATGAAATGCAGTTTGGCTTCTGGTTCTTTAACTACGCCACTATTGACTGTCCAATAAAATTAGGGTACCAAATGTGGTCTGCAGATATAAATTTCAAAGGCCTGGATATACATTGGACCCACTTACTTATAAAGCAGGCATGACATTTTGAAAGAACCACAGTTACACTCTTGTTATAAGAGTGCCTATCAATCCTTAAGAAGTTACAAATGAAAGTAGCTCCAGTTAAATATTAAACACATTTCAGATATTAACTGAGTGTGTTTTAAGCACTCTTAAAGTGCCGTGAATGAAAGATAGAAAATACCCAGTCTCTACATCCACTCACCTCCAGACTTACTGATGAGAAAAAACACACATATGTGAAATGATTGGAAAATAATACAAGACGATAAGAAACAGCATCAGTAATGTCCAATGACTTTTTCTACTCATTGACTTTCTCTGTTACAGAAAATTTTGGTGCAGAAAATAACTGTCTTAGTCATCTAGTGCTGCTCTAACAGAAATCCCACAAGTGGATGGCTTTAACAAAGAGAAGTTTATTCTCTCACAGTCCAGTAGGCTACAAGTCCAAATTCAGGGCGTCAGCTCCAGGAGAAAGCTTTCTCTCTCTGTCGGCTCTGGAGGAAGGTCCTTGTGATGCATCAGTCTTCCCTTGGTCTGAGAGCTTCTCTGTGCAGGAACCTCAGGTCCAAAGGATGCACTCTGCTCCCGGCACTGCTTTCTTGGTGGTATGAGGTTCCCATGTGTCTCTGCTAGCTTCTGTCTTTTATATCTTAAAAGAGATTGGATTAAGACACTATCTAATCTTGTAAACCTTGTCACAGTGATAGAATTTACAACACATAAGGAGATCACATATAACCTCATCATAGTGGTAGAGTTTACAACACATAAGGAAATCACATCAGATTACACAATCATACAATACTGGGAATCATAACCCAGCGAAGTTGACAGATATTTTGGGGGGACACAATTCATTCCATGACAATAACAAAACAAATCTTTCCTGGTTCTGCTACCGTAAACATCCAAGTGTAGTAAAGTTGTGAAAATACTCTAAGCTTTCTTCCTAGAAGCTTAAAACTGATTGAAAATTGCCAACTCAACACAATGAAATTCACATTTCTGAGATTCTCCAGCTTGGAATTCTGGTTTTTCTGATGGATTAAACCAGGACTTGTTGGGTTAATTAACTACTGTGGGCAGGGAGAGGGGAGAGAAGGGGAAGGGTCATATACTAAAATTTAAAAGGAAAATTCAAAGTGATTTTAGAAATAACTGAGCAATGGGAACCTGTTATGGATTGAATTAGGTCCCCCAAAAATGTGTGTCAACTTGGCTAAGCCATGATTTCCAGTTTCTTCTGATTGTCCACCATTTTGTAATCTGATGTGATTTTCCTACGTGAAGTAAATCCTATGTCTATGATGTTAATGAGGCAGGATTAGAGGCAGTTATGTTAATGAGGCAGGACTCAATCTACAAGATTAGGTTGTATTTTGAGTCAGTCTCTTGAGATATAAAAGAAATGAGCAGAGACACAGGGGGACATCATATCACAAAGAAAGTGGAATCAGGAAGGGAGTGTGTCCTTTGGACCCAGGGCCCCTGTGCTGAGAATCTTCTAGACCAGGGGAAGATTGATGACAAGGACCTTACCCCAGAACTGACAATGAGAGAAAGCCTTCCCCTAGAGCTGGTGCCTTGAATTCAGACTCTTAGCCACCTAGACTGTGAGGGAATAAATTTATTTTTGTTAAAACCACCCACTTGTGGTATTTCTGTTATAACAGCACTAGATAACTAGTGGAAGGTTTTAATGAAGAGAAGTTTATATCCTCAGAGTCAAAGTAAGCTAAAAGTCCAAATTCAGGGCATCAGCTCCAGGGGAAGGCTTTTTCTGTCTGTCGGCCTTATTCTCTTCAGTGTTCTCCCAGACTAGGAGCTTCTCAGTGCAGGGACCCCGGTCCAAAGGACACGCTCTGCTCCTGGCACTGCTTTCTTGATGGTATGAGGTCCCCCTGTCTCACTGCTCACTTCTGTCTTTTATATCTCAAGAGATTGCCTCAGGACACAATCCAGTCTTGTAGATCAGGTCCTGCCTTACTAACACAACTGCCACCCATCCTCCCTCATTAACATCATAGAGGCAGGTTTACAACATACAGGAAAATCACACAGTACCAGGAATCATGGCCTAGCCAAATCGATACACACATTTTTGGGGGGACATAATTCAAACCATGAGAGAACCCAATTAACCAACTCTTAGAACTGAATCTCCTGGAAACGTAACTATTGTACATGCATTGCACATACAAAGAATGGACCAAGGTAGCGGGGATCTTCTGGGTTTGTAACTTCATGTCACTCACATTCTTGATCACAATTTCTTATCAGGACTTCTGTCTGTATCTTACCATAAAACGTGTACAAAATGGTGGGTTTGGGAATTGCAGAAAACAACTTTTTTTTCCTTAGCCACTACAAATTTCAGCACAACATTGAACTAGATGAGACAGCAATGGCAGTCGACACATATGTCTGGGATTGTGTTTTTTCTTTAATATGTATATGTACTGCTTTTAATAGCATGATTACAGCTCTTCAGTAGATGATGCCTCTAGACTGAGGAGGATCAAGAAGCAGCCTGGCCGAGGGGACTAGAGCAAGCAGCACATTCCTCTTGTTACTGCCAGCTAGTAGGATGGAACATATGGTTACTTCACAAAGGTGAGGTACCAACAAACACGCAGGATTCCAAGCCAAATGGTTCCCAGCCTGATTTCTTCTTTTAAATTTATTTACGTTCTCTGTCCTTTTTTTTTTTTTTTTCTCTCTCTCTCTTATTTTAGATTAGTTTTTAATTTTTTTTAATTGGGAGTGGATCTAGATGTGGAACCTTATGTGCAACCAGAAAAATAGCTTAGGAAATAACTTATCAGTGTGACACACTGCCTGTAACTTATTGTTCATAGTTAATGTGTAATCAGAGAGATGTGCCACCAGTAACTTAAGAAAACTAAAAAACAATAAGCAACCAGCTGTAACTAAAGAATGTTATATTTGACACTAGAAGAGGCAGATCCAATTTCAAATTCTGGTTCTAATTTTTGGTAGGTAGGTGGTCTTAGGCAAGTTACAGAACCTCATTTTACCCAAGGATCTTCAGCTATAAAGTAAATAAGCACTATCTTAAAGTTTGCTGTAAAGATAAAGTGAAATAGCAGATGCAACTATTTCAACATTATATCCACACCTGGAACGTAGGAGGTACTCAAGAAGGAGTAGCTATGTATTGTCATTAATTTTCAAGTGGTATTTCTTTCTTTCTTTCTTTCTTTTTGTTTACCTGGTGACAAATTAGAGCCAGGGTGAATTTTGACTGAAACCAAGAAAGTGGATCCAAGTCATAGTTTTCTCCTGGCTAAAATAGGAATAGCTGTGGATATTACACAGAATAATCAATGCAGAAATACCTAGTGGAGTGCCTGTTTCAGAGTAGCATTTAGCAAACAAATAGAAACATCGAGTCAAAGTTCTGAAACGAAATCTGTACCCATGTGTGGTTAGATGCCATAAAGTTGGTTCCGATTCATAGCGACCCTATGTACAACAGAATTAAACACTGCCCAGTCCTGTGCCATTCTCATAATCATTGCTATGTTTGAGCCCATTGTTGCAGCCACTGTGTTAATCCATCTTGTTGAGATTCTTCCTCTTTTTTGCTGACCCTCTAATTTACCCAGCATGATGTCCTTCTCCAGGGTCTGGTCCCTCCTGATAACATGTCCAAAGTACGTGAGATGAAGTCTCACCATCCACACTTCTAAGGAGCATGCTGCCTGTACTTCTCCAAGACTGATTTGTTCATTCTTCTGGAAGCCCATAGTATATTCAATATTCTTCACCAACACCACAGTTCAAAGGCATCAATTGTGTGATGCAGACATGGGAAAAAAACCTGAGACTCAAGGAGATGATCATACTGTGGTTACTTATGACCCTATGCCTAAAACTCAGATCCTTTAATTCCATGGGGTGATTGTTAATTTTATGTGTCAACTTGGCTACACTGTGATTCACAGTGGTTTGGCCAGACACTGGACTGGTTGCTGTTCCATAGTGTAATGTAATGTAATGTAATGTAATGTAACATTATGTAACGTAACGTAACATAATGTGATGTAGTATAGTGTAGGGTAGTGTAGTATAGTGTAATATAATGTAAAGTAATGTAATATAACGGATGGAGTATAAATGGATATTCTGGCAGAGCTTGTACTCGCTGTCTCTCTACCCTGTACTCTTCTCATCACCTGACCTACGGGACTTGGGAGGTAAGTCTGCAGAAGTCTCTGGCCTGCCAGCCTCTCTAATTGCATGAGCCATTTCCTTAAAGTAAATATCAGTCTTTCCGATCTTTATCTCCATGTATATATATACATATATATGTATACACACATATATACGTAACCTACAAAATCCATTGCTGTTGAGTCAATTCCAACTCATAGCGACTCTATAGCGCAGAGTAGAACTGCCCCATAGGGTTTCCAAGGAGTGGCTGGTAGATTCGAACTGCCGACATTTGGGTTAGCAGACAAATGCTTAACTATTGTGCTACCAGGGCTCTCTCTCTCTCTCTCTCTCTCTCTCTATATATATATATATATATGTGTGTGTGTATATGTACGTATGTATATATATATGAAAACCAAACCCATTGCTGTTGAGTCAATTCCAACTCAGAGTGACCCTATAGGACAGAGTAGAACTGCCCACAGGGTTTCCAAGCAGCACCTGGCAGATTCGAACTGCTGACCTTCTGGTTAGAAGCCATAGCTCTTAACCACTGTGCCGCTAGGGTTTCCGTATATATGTATACATATATAAAAATCACTGGTTTTGTTTCTCTAAAGAACCTAATACACATGCCTTTTTTCTATTGGAATCTTCCAAATTCAGCTTCTATGAACCTTTAGCTCAGACTTTGTGTGGGTGGTATTAGAACTTTAGGTAGCCTTCCAAATTTTAGAGATGAAAATTTTATCTGAAGAATTCTAGAATATGAGACAGTTGTGTTGATGTTAATTAATTTTTAAATTGTTTTTGTTTGTTTATTACAGGGAGTAGCCAACACATCTTTTATCAGGAACTTGATTTGTTGAGAAGTTCTGCTTTGCTGCATACTTACTTACTCTGATTATTTTGTTCATAAACTGGTAAGCAAAAGAATCATCTCCTCTGTCTTTCATGTTGCAGTGACCGTATTATAGGTCATTGACAACAGAGGCTGTTGACAACAAATTGGCCCTATTCTTTTAGATGACTTGTACTAAATAGAACAGTCTTTGAGAGGAGCCAAGTCTTCCTAACTGATGGTGGTCCTTTGTAAAAAGGCTTTTCCAAATGTGTTTGCCTTCCGAAAGAGCAGTGGTTGGGGACAGTCCATAACCCTTTCCAACAGGGAAGATAGATTAGTTTCGACTGACTCTGTGTAAGAAGCTTGGTTCTGGTCCAGCTGGCAAGGGCATAAAGCAAAGTAATTATTTGAAAGTAAAAGGGGAACGAAAGAAAACAATAAATACTGTATCTAGTATCCTCCCTGGTTACTTGGAATTTGGCTTTCTTTGTGGGAGAAAAAAAAAACAAGAGAGAGAGAATCATCTTTTTAGGGCCAAGAAAAAAAGTTCCATAGTATCCTAGTGGAAAATTAACAGTGTTTTTGGGTGTTAATAGTGGTGTTCAATTTTTTTCTTCTTTTGAAAACGTTTATCTGAATTATATTAATTAGCTTAGTGCCAGAATCCCAGAATCTACATGGAATCATGTGTAAGAAAAGTGAAAACATGAACTAAAATAGAAAATGTGAAGCACTGTCTATTTCTTGAGACAACTGCTAGGAGACATATAAAATATATCTAATATAAATTATGTCATATTCTAGATAAAAAGTAATATTCATGCAATTTTCTCCCATTGCCCAGATGCAGACTTACGTAGAAAAGGACTAAATTCAAGTTTTCCTCTACTATGTTCAGAAAACTGGTTTGCATGGGAAAACATCTCTAACATTCTCAAAGTCATTGATTTGAATTCTGAATATCATTTGTTCTTGCCTCTGATTTTCAACTAGATTGCAATATACCACTAAATAAAAAGTAGGGAGAAAATTCCACCCACTGGTCTACATGGTATCAAGTTCAGGTAAGATCGGTTCCTACATTAGATTGACTGATTCTCTTGGCAGCATTGATTTATCTCTGAAGAGATGTAATTTGGAGACTAGCAGTAGATGTTTCCCAACTGCACCATCAGGCAACACAAGTGACAAGGGATTCTTCCCTGTGTGGTGATTTTATCATGCCTTTTGCTTCTATGGAAACCTGGTAGCACAGCGGTTAAGAGCTTGGCTGTTAACCAAAAGGCTGGCAGCTGGAATCCACCAGCCACTCCTCGGATACCCTATGGGGCAGTCCTACTCTGTCCTATAGAGTTGCTATGAGGTGGAATTGACTTGATGGCAATGAGTAATGAGTTCTGGTTCTATCGCCTCCAGTAGGAGGAGCTGCCTCTTAAGAAAACTTCTCAGGTTGTTAACTCATGTGCCCTTAGACACTGGCTGTAGGGCTTCATATTAGGGTGTGTTATAGTTATGCCCTTGGCTCCGATGAGGGTTGTGTTGACCCTGGGCTCGAAGACACTATTGAAAGGATGTTTCGCCAAGCTGACTGGCATTCAGTACACTTTTATTGTATTGATAACACTGTTTGGATTGGCATAGTGATGCTATCACTCTCATGTTTTAAATGTGGACATTAAGGGTGCTAATTCTTGTTTAGTTTTGCAATGCCAGACAAAAGTAATAAATATTTCTTGATGCCTACAATCTGAAGGAGATTGTATCCTAGTACAATTTTCTTAAGCTGATCTTCCTTTGAAAATATTTGAGTTTTAATTTTTAAAAAAAGCAGTAAGGATCTTCATTGTGTCAAGTCATGTTTAAAGTAAAGACAGAGAGGTAGGAGAGCTATTTTATCATTTCTACAGACCCAATTTCTGGAATGTAACTAAGTAGTGTAATTGTACATGGGGTCACCATAAGTTGGGGGCCAACTCAAGGGCAGCTAACAAAAATAACAACAACTAGTCCAGATAATTTTGTTTTGTTGTGTTGTGTTTGTGGCTTAAAAAATTCTATGATCTCCAAAACTTTTTTTTTTTGAATTGCCAAAAAATCTTTATTGTAACCACCTACTTCCCTTCTCAAGCCAAAGACCATAACTCAGCCATGCAACTTCTGAAATGCATCCTTGACAGGTCTTTTAATATAATTGTGTTTACAGACAATGGTGAAGACAATTATTTAATCAAATGTTCTCATGTTTTGAAAAATAGGTGTGTTTAGCTTGTGAGACTACCAGGGATAAACCATTGCAAACACATGTATATTAACCAATTAGCGGCCAAATTTTGGTGGTCTCTGCTGCTGTAGTTCTCCCTCATAAATCTGTTCCCTATTTTCATCTTATCTTTTGCCTGGACCATTATAATAACCTCCTAATTGTTCTCCATGACTAGATTCCTTTATTTATCTGCCTACAAGATTAATCTGCCCCAAAATACTTCCAGTCATATGACAATATGAGTCCCTGTCTGAAACTTTAAATCCCTTAGTCTAGAGGTCAGATTCAAAGCTCTCCAATGGTCTGGTCCCAAATAGCTTTTCCTTTCTTAGCTCTCCCTACTCCCTACACAAGCTAGAGTATCAGCTCCTTGAGGGCAAGCCCCAGTGCTATTCAGCCTCACTTCCACAATGCCACATGCATTGCCTGGCACACAGGCAGCACTCAGGAAACTTTGTTGAAATGTCCTATGCTGCCTGTAATTGTTGACTGAACAAGACCCCGGAAACTTCCTCACTCCCAATTCACAAATTTGTCACATATTTGTTTATATTATTGTTGTTGTTGTTAGGTGTCATCAAGTTGGTTCCGACTCATAGTGACCCTAGGTGCAACAAAACAAAACACTGCCTGGTATTATTGTTGTTGTTGTTAGGTGCAGTCAACTCAGTTCCGACTCATAGCAACCCTATGTACAACAGAACAAAACGCTGCCCGGTCCTCTGTCATCCTCACAATCGTTGTTATGCTTGAGCCCATTGTTGCAGCCACTGTGTCAATCCATCTCATTGAGGGTCTTCCTCTTTGTCACTGACCCTCTAATTCACTAAGCATGATGTCGTTCTCCAGGGACTGGTCCCTCCTGATAACATGTCCAAAGTATGTGAGATGTAGTCTCGCCATCCTTGCTTCTAAGGAGCATTCTGGTTGTATTTCTTCCAAGACAGATTTGTTTGTTCTTTTGGCAGTCCATGGTATATTCAATATTCTTTGCCAACATCACAATTCAAAGGTGTCAATTCTTCTTCAGTCTTCCTTATTCATTGACCAGCTTTCGCATGCCTATGAGGCAATTGGAAACACCATGGCTTTGGTCATGTGCACTTTAGTCCTTAAAGTGACATCTTTGCTTTTTAACACTTTCAAGACGTCTTTTGCAGCAGATTTGCCCAATGCAATGCCTCGTTTGATTTTTTGACTGCTGCTTCCATGGGTATTGATTGTGGATCCAAGTAAAATGATATCCTTGACAACTTCAATCTTCTCTCCGTTCATCATGATGTTGCTTATTAGTCCAGTTATGAAGATTTTTGTTTTCTTTATGTTGAGGTGTAAACCATACTGAAGACTGTGGTCTTTGATGTTCATCAGTAAGTGCTTCAAGTCCTCTTCACTTTCAGCACGCAAGGTTGTGTCAGCCGCATAACAAAGGTTGTTAATGAGTCTTCCTCCAATCCTGATACCTTGTTCTTCATAGAGTCCAGCTTCTCAGATTATTTGCTCAGCATACGGATTGAATAGGTATGGTGAAAGGATACAACCCTGACGCACACCTTTCCTGATTTTAAGTCACACAGTATCTCCTTGTTCTGTTTGAATGACTGCCTCTTGATCTATGTACAGATTCCTCATGAGCACAATTAAGTGTTCTGGAATTCCCATTCTTCACAATATTATCCATAATTTGTTATGATATACACAATTGAATGCCTTTGCATAGTCAATAACACACAGGTAAA
The DNA here is from genome assembly GCA_030035585.1 of Dugong dugon. Classification (NCBI taxonomy): domain Eukaryota; kingdom Metazoa; phylum Chordata; class Mammalia; order Sirenia; family Dugongidae; genus Dugong; species Dugong dugon. The sequence continues at coordinate 4,147,522 of CM057472.1, forward strand.
CGTCTTTTTGGTATTCTCTGCTTTTAGCCAGGACCCAACTGGCATCAGCAATGATATCCCTAGTTCCATGTCCTCTTCTGAACCCAGCTTGAATTTCTGGCAGTTCTCTGTCGATATACTGCTACAACCACTTTTGAATGATCTTCAGCAAAATTTTATGTGTGTGATATATATGATATTGCTCGATAATTTCTGCATTTGGTTGGATCACATTTTTGGGAATAAGCATAACTATGAATCTCTTCCAGTCAGTTGGCCAGGCAGCTGTCTTCCAAATTTCCTGGCATAGACAGGTAAGCACTTTCAGTGCTGCATCCATTTGTTGAAACATCTCAGTTGGTATTCCACCAATTCCTGGAGCCTTGTTTTTTACCAATATCTTTAGTGCAGCTTGGACTCATTCCTTCAGTAACATTGGTTCCTGATCGTATGCTACTTCCTGAAATGGTTGAATGTTGACCAATTCTTTTTGGTACAGTGACTCTGTATATTCCTTCCATCTTGTTTTGATGCTTCCTGCAGTTGTTTGATTTTTTTCCCTGTAGAATCCTTCGCTATTGCAACTTGAGACTTGAATTTTTTCTTCAGTTCTTTCAGCTTGAGAAATGCTGAGCGTGTTCTTCCCTTTAGGTTTTCTGTCTCCAGGTCTTTGCACATCATTATAATACTTTGCTTTGTCTTCTCGAGCTGCCCTTTGAAATCTTCTGTTCAACTACCTTTTGCTTGATCATTTCTTCCTTTTGCTTTAGCTACTCCACGTTCAAGAGCAAGTTTCAGAGTCTCTTCTGACATCCATTTTGGTCTTTTCTTTCTTTCCTGTCTTTTTAATGATCTCTTGCTTTCTTCATGTATGGTGTCCTTGATGTCATTCCATGATTAGTCTGGTCTTTGGTCATTAGTGTTCAATAGATCAAATCTATTCTTGAGATGGTCTCTAAATTGAGGTGGGATATACTCAAGGTTGTACTTTTGCTCTCATGGACTTGTTCTAATTTTCTTCAGTTTCAACTCTATCTTGCATATGGTCTGTTCCACAGTTGGCCCCTGGCCTTGTTCTGACTGATGACATTGAGCTTTTCCATTGTCTCTTTCCACAGATGTAGTCGATTTGATTCCTGTGTATTCCACCCGGCGAGGTCCATGTGTATAGTTGCCGTTTATGTTGGCAAAAAAAGGTATTTGCAATGAAGAAGTCGTTGGTTTTGCAAAATTCTATCATGCAATTTCAGGCAACGTTTCTATCACCAGGCCGTATTTTCCAGCTACTAATCATTCTTCTTCGTTTCCAACTTTTGCATTCCAATCACTAGTAATTATCAATGCATCCTGATTGCATGTTCGATCAATCTCAGACCACAGAAGTTGGTAAACATCTTCGGTTTCTTCAGCACTGGCCTTAGTGGTTGCTGTGTAAATTTGAATAATAGTCGTATTAACTGGTCTTCCTTGTAGGCATATGGATATTATCCTATCACTGACAGGTTGTATTTCAGGATAGATCTTGAAATGTTCTTTTTGACGATGAATGCAACGCCATTCCTCTTCAAGTTGTCATTTCTTGAAGACCATGTGATTATCCCATTCAAAATGGCCAATACCAGTCCGTTTTGGCTCACTAATGCCTGGGATATTGATCTCTGTGTGTTCCATTTCATTTTTGACCATTTCCAGTTTTCCTAGATTCATACTTCGTACATTCCACATTCCGTTTATTAATGGATGTTTGAAGCTGTTTCTTCACATTTTGAGTCGTGCTACGTCAGCAAATGAAGGTCCTGAAAGCTTGACTCCATCCACGTTATTAAGGTCAACTCTACTTTGAGGAGGCAGCTCTTCTCAAGTCGTATTTTGAGTGCCTTCCAACCTGAGGGGCTCATCTCCTGGCACTATATCAGACAATGTTCTGCCACTATTCATAAGGTTTTTCACTGACTAATTCTTTTCAGAAGTAGATCCCTCGGTCCTTCTTACTTATCTGTCTTAGTCTGGAAGTTCAGCTAAAAGCTGTCTGCCATGGGTGACACTGCTTTTTATTTGAATACAGGTGGCATAGCTTCCAGCATCATAGCAACACGCAAGCCCCCACAGTATGACAAACAGACCAATGCATGGGAGGCCCAGTATTATTACTTCTGCCTAAATTGCCTTCTCTTCCTCCATCTCTTCCTTACACCGTCCAACCCACTCATTTAAGACCCACCTCAAATGTTTCCTTTTCCAGAAATCTCTGATTTTTGAAAGCTGAGTGTGCCCACTTCTATGACTCTGAAGCCCCTTTTAGAACATTTACAGCATATATTACATCCTGAATTGTTATACTTATTTGTTGGTTTGTCTTAATTAACCCACAAGACTCTAAGTTCCTTTGGGGGCAGAAATTGTGTTATAATCATTTTGTTTTACCCACATAAGCAAACTCTGTCCCATTTTGAGCACTAATGATGTAGCAGGCTTACTTAACAGATAACTTAGAAGAATCAATCAAAAGAAATCTTATTTTAGCCACCTAGATAAACCATAAAACCAAACCCGTTGCCATTGAATCAATTTTGACTCACAGAGACACCTAGATAGTGCCTTTCAAATGTTTATTCTTTCACATTCCAATGTTTCTGGCTTAATTGTACCTTAAATGAAGCTCATTATAAAAGTATTAGATTAAAAAAAATGAGTTTAGATGAACCAAAATAACAAGTAGTTTGCCATATAAGCATTTATTATACTCTCACCTGAAGAAAGTATCTATACCCAATTAACTTTTTTATAGTATAGGTTGTTGTCCTTATTAGTTGCCATCAAGTTGGCTCCAACTTATGGGGACCTTATGTATAACAGAACAAAACATAGCCCTGTCCTGCTTCATCGCCACCATCTTTGACATGCTTGAGCCCGTTGTTGTAGCTGTTATGTGGACAGCATTGGGATGTTCCCTCGTTTTCACTGACCTCTGCTTAATCAACTATGATGTCCTTTTCTAGTGATTGGTCTTTCCTGATGATGTGTCTAAGGTGTTGAAAACTGATTAATAACAACAGAATAGTATAGGTAGAGATCTCATTTTATCATTAATAGTTCTTGCTAGAAAATGTGTTCCTCTTCTAGTCACTCTTAGAGTCAGGGTCCAAATTCTTGTCCTTCTTTATTGTCCTTTCTTTGGCTCACATTCTTGTCTTCTTTGATTAGTGGTGGGTGTCTCATACACCCTCTGGGTTTACTTACCAGCCAACTGCTGTAGCACCAGGGCTTGATGTTTTTAGCTTCATAAGGTGGGATTTTGTGGCTTCCATTTTGTCAGAGTTTCTGTTTTTTCTCCTTGTAGTTGATCAACTCATGGACTGTCAAGATTTACTCTTCAGAAAAGTTAATTTTCAGAGATTATATTTGGAGATAAGGCCATTCGAGAGAACAAGCTTGCCTTCCTCTATGGTGTTTACTCATCTTCTACTTAATGCCAAATCTAGTAACTCATGAGGGACCGCATAACATACTGCACACGGGGTATAAGAACGCAAGCTCTAGAGTCAGACGGAATTAGCTGCAAATGCTGACTCTGCCACTTCCTTGCTGTGTGACCCTGGACATATTCCTGAACTTCTTAGAGTTTTGCAAATGGGGAGGAGAGCACCTGAGATAATGTAGGTAAACGCCCAGCCCAGTATCCTGCAGAGAGTAGATGTTCAGTTAATAGTAATTATTTTAAGTATAAGGCTGAGTTTGCAACAAAGAAGGAAAAACATCCCAGATTAGAAACCATACGGTACAGAGGTTGAAGTGATCAGAATGTGAATCAGAATAGAAAGGGTCTATCTGGACCAGGAAAAAGAACCATGTTAAGATGGAAAAATGGAGTAAACAGAGGGAGAACCCAGGCTAATAAATTCGTATTTGTTTCAGTAACAGAGACCTGAAATAGGTCCCTAAAGGATGTAGCAGATGGTAGTAAAAGCCATTATGTTAGGAGTAGCATTGTATGAGCACCATGCAGTATAGACTGAGTGTTTTCATTACCTAGTGATGCTGTAACAAAAAATACCACAAGCGAGTGGTTTTAAAGAACAGAGATTTATTTTCTCACAGTTCCAACTGCTAACAGTCCAAATCAGGGTGTCAGCTATGTCAATTCCTTTTGTGGGCCGCTCTCCTAGCTCTGTTCCTAGTGTCTGCCAACAATCTTTGGCATTCCTTTGCTGGTAGACAGATCCTTACATGTCTTTCCTCTGTGAGTGTCTTTGTCTATTCTTTTCTTTATATAAGACACCACTCAGAAGTGATTAGGTTTAGGACTCACCCTATGACCTCACTAATGTAACAAAAGAAAACCCTTATTTACAAACAAGGTCATATTTACAGGTAAATGGGTTAGGATTTCCACATTTCTTTTTAGAGGTAAGACCTCTATAGAATGTTGGTTTGGTGAATTGGTAAACTGGGAAGCAGAAGTAGAATACAGTGAGTTCAGTTGTAGACAATATCAGTTTGAGTTGCAATGACATGGTGGATAACGAATATTTCTTAGGTCTGAAGTAGAGAAATCTCTAGACAGACAAAGGGTTTAGGTTACTCCAAAAGGAAAGAGCATCATGAGATGAGTAGCAGTGCCAGCTTCACTTACTCACAATTCTGATTCAGGTTGGCTTTAAATTTTGAACGTTCCTAAGCCACAAGGTAGGAATTAGGTTTGCTAAAATCCATCTCTTTCAAAGTGCCCAGGATCACTTTTACTCATTCATTGGCATTCCCAGTACCAAGTAATGTGTTGTTCTTTTAGGTGTTCTCAAGCTGATTTTGACTCATAGCGACCCCACGAGACAGAGTAGAACCGCGCCGTAGGGTTTTCTAGGCTGTGATCTTTACAGGAACTGATTGCTGGATCTTTCTCCCATGAAGCCGCTGGGGAAGTTTGAACCACTGAACTTTTGGTTAGCAGCCAAGTGCTCAACCACCATGCCATCAGGGCTGCCTCCCAAGTAGTATAGTAATGGAGGGCAAAGAGCAACACTTCCCATAGTCCCAGAGTCATAACATGGCTGCACTGTAGAGAAAATGTCTACCTTAGACCCAAACACCCTGGATCTTTGCTACGGTCATGTGCACAGTGAAGCTGAAGTCAGTTGACTGTGGATTCTATTCGAGCAGTGGCCCTCAACTGGGAGTGAATTTGACCCGCGTCCCCATGACAATTGTCAATGTCAGGAGACATTTTTTAGTTGTCACAACTGGGGGAGGGCAGTGGTACTGGAATCTGGTGAGCAGAGGCCAGGGATGGTGCTAAACATCTCACAACGCACAGGACAGCCCTCACAACAAAGTCACATCCAGCCCAAAATGGCAATAATGCCAATGTTGAGAAACCCTGACTTAGAGTGAATTTCAAGGGATTTAATTCTCTTAGGTTATGTCTTACACATCTTCATGTACTCAAAGTACATTGCAAAGTCAATATTTTCATTGATTATTAATTTGCTGATTGATGTGCCAAAATAAAATCAATCTAAGATGGATTTGCTCGCAAGGTTTTCTCACGGTACGCATGCAAAGACAGTGTTTACTCTGTTTCTGGAAATTAGCAAGGTTAAATAAAAAGACCAAGGCAGTATCTTTTTTTTTTTTTTTTTAAATGCTTAAGAGCCATACCAATATCCCTATTCGTAGTTTCTCTCCTCAACAGGTTTACAAGTTTAAAAAAAAAAAAAATAGAAATCTTAGTAATTTTAAGGATCTTGCAAAGAATGCAGTGCTCTGAATTCCGCTGATGAGGAGGAAAAAGAGAAAGAAAAAAAAAAAAGGAATGGATTCAGAATGTCAGTTTGCCCTTAAGTGATGTATTAGCTACAAGAAATCTCATTACAATTTGATGCCTGAATCCCTTGAAGGAAAGATCTTATGTTTTGAAGGTAGCATATGTGTCATGTGATGTAAGTACTTATTTTATTGAATAGGTAAGTATATAATAGCTAAAAGCCCCATAAATCAGCTAAATGTTCTCTCAATTTATAGAGAATATTTGATCTGAGAACATTACTGGCTGGTGAACGACGAGGAGGAATAGGAGACATGAAATGCAATAGAGATGGATATGGTGGGTAACTCCTTTGGAGTCAGAGGATCAGCTTTCAAGTCACAAACGGACGGCCTGCCCTGTTTCTGTACTGTCCACAGACCGCCCGGGTAATTTTAAAAATTTAAGACTTGCGTATTAGGTATGGTGAATGGGGAGTTACATGCATATAACCAAATCACTCCAGAGGGAGATCCAAAAATAACAGGAGGGATAGATGCAGTGTAGATATATTCAAGGAAGTCATTTTTCCTTGGACTTTTTATTTAAGCAGATTGAATGTCAATGAAAGAAAAAAGCAACTATAGTTGGTCAATATCCATCAGAGAGTCTTGCTCATCAGCAGGGCAAGGAAATGCCTCTGTCTGGAACCCAGGAATGAAGAAGGACAGATTTAAAAGCCCAGAGGGTGGCCTGGCATTTGCTTAGAGGTCAGGGGAACGACCTGCATTATTCTCTCCTTTTTCATAGAAGGAAGAGGGAGAGTTTCTTGTCAGCCATGGAAATTCTTCAGCATCTTTCTCTGCAGCTCTTTGCTTTCCAAATTGTACAAGTCTCTCCAACATTAAAAATCTCATCCTTTGACCCGGCTCCCTTTTATAATTAGCATGTTACTTCCTTTCCACCTTCTGCTGCCAAATATTAAAGCTACTGCTTTCAAGTCTTCATCAGCCTCCTAAACTCTCTGCACTCTGGCTTTTGATCCCGTGACTGATATCACTTTCTAGGGACTTTCGGTCTCTTTCCAGGCAGTAGAAGTGTGGCGCTGATGAACAAGAGCCTTGACCCAAGCATGGCAATTCTAGCTTAATTCTTGGCTCCTTTGCTTACAAGGATGTGCTCTTAAAGTCACCATGCCTCAGTTTCCTCCCCTGAGTGAGACTAATAATAGGACCCCGACCTTACAGACTGGTATCAGGAGAAACTGACAGCCTGTATACAGTCTATATCATGGTGTTCAGTCCATGGTAAATGCTCAGTAAATATTAACCATTGTTTTCTCTCCCAGGGGTCTTAGATGATGTTCCATTAGCCAAATCCAGCTTCCAGAAGCATTTGCTTGGCTTACAATGTTTTGCTTCAGTTTTGTTTTTATTTGTTGTTGTTGTTTTATTTTGCTTTGCTTTGCTTTTTACTTGCGAATTGGGTGTCGGTAAGCAAACATGATCTTTCCAGTGGGTCTTAGGCGGATTACGCCTTAAAGTCCTATATCAAGCTGTCTCTTGCTTTTATCTCACATGCTTCTTTGAGCACTTCGATTTACAGCCCGGACTAGTGCTATCCAAACAGCGTTGTCTTTTCTTAATCGTCATCTTTACGAACCACTCTGAAAAACTGAATAATCCTAGAAAGTCTCCTGGTTCTCTAAATGCTCTAGCCCTCCTCTTCCCTGCGGTTTCTTTTGGACCTCCGGACCTAAAGTATCCTTTAAAACTCCATCCCTTGCCTTCTGCTAATCCATCCAGGCTCTGGGTTCATTTACAAAGAATTTTCAGATGTGGTGCTTGACCTCAAGCAGTTTATAATCGAATCAGGGAGACAAGCCTAGTGTGTGAAGCAAATACCCAAGTCAGCATATAAACTGATGTAACCTCTCTGGGGAACTCTCATAACATTTTGCATATGAATTTCTAATAAAGGTTTGATGGATGGATGTTTGAACGAATGAAAGAATGAGTGATTTAATGCAGAGAAGGAGTAAGAGTAAGCCTGGAGAAATCAGGGAAGACTGCATAAAAGATATTTAAATTGAGTCTTAAAGAGAGAATAGAATAAGAGTAGTGGATTGAGATGGGGAGAACCTTCCAGGCAAGGGCAACAAAATGAACAAAGCTTAAGAGATAAAAATAAGAATACGTTGTTCTTGGTGCTCTCCCATCTATAGTTTTCTCACCTGTACAGCGGGGTTGGTAATAGAAACCACCTTAGAAGATTGTGAGAATTAAATGAGCTAATATTTACAAAGTGTTTCTGTAGTTCCCGAAACAGAACAATCAATCGATAAATATTCTATTATAATTACTATGTCTGGAGGAAACTCAATCTAAATGCTTATTTACAATAAATACGCTAGGCAGCTATCCACTAATATTAAACTGTACATGGTTTTATTATTTATTACTCTGAGGAATCTTTGAAAAGTGCTGGAACATTTTAGGAAACAAGAAGATACTTAAAAAATACCATGTTCTTACCTGTTGATACTCACCTTCAATAATTTAAAGCATATATTATTTAAAAATGCTGCTCAAGTAGTAACCTGTACTATGATAAATTTGGGTATTAGCTGCTTCTGAACTTTTGAACCTGTTGTGGGATTGGATCCACAACCAGTACTGAAATGTTTCTTGTCATTTTATAATCCGTGAAGTTAAATACCTTGTGCTCGCTATGGTTATTGCAGGAAAAGGGATTGAACTGGTAGGTCTGAACGCCAAATGGATCTTTCATATACCTAGAAAATGTTGATTTGTTGAAATCTTGTCGTACATCTTCCTGTTTTTCGCTTAGTGAGACTTATACCGTGGCAAACGGTGCACTGCAGCCTAGACCTGTGCTCTGATTCGGAGGCTTCAGCTGTTTGCTAGGGTTTACTTTCGTCTCCTTATTTCTTTTGTCCCCAGATACCTGTCCCCCCCACCACCAACTGACGAAACACATTCACCTCCAAATCTGAAAAAAAAAAAATTACTTTTTTCAATGAAATTGTTTTTCTTCCAAATGTTCCTGAAATTTCACTAGTATTAATGTATTCATTTATCACACACTATATAGCAGGCATAGATCTGGGTGGTGAACATAGAAGCACAACTGTAACATGGCCCCTGTCTTAATCAGCATACTCTAGAAAAACAGAACCAGTAAGATATATATATGTATACACACACAGAGAGAGATTTGTTTTAGGGAATTGGCTCCCACGATTGTGGGGGCTGGCAAGCCCAGAATTCCTAGGTCAGGCAGTAGGCTGGAGACGGTTGCAGCCTTGTTTCCCAAAATTGGTGGGACAGGTGCTGAGAAGAGTGAAGACCGAGAGAGTTCTGGCAAAATGTCTATTTATAGTCTGGGGCAGAATACACCTTAGTGAAAAGAAGACACCTTTTTACGCTGAAGGTTTTTCAGCTGGTTGGTGGAGACCCTCCCACATTGTGGAGGGCAATCTGCTTTAGTTAAGGTCAACTGATTAATCACATGTAACTTCTTCATAATAGCATCTAGACAACTGTTTGATCAAACAGCTAGCTACCATAGCCTAACCGAGATGACACATAAAATTAGCCATACAGTCCCTAATATCTTGGGTGGCAAAGACAGATGGATACGTGGCAAGGCGTGGTTAAGTCCTAGAGCACAGATGCTGGAATTACTCAGCCTGGGAGAGCCATGGAGGACTCCATGGAGAGGGTGACGTTTGAGATGAGGGTGATGGATCAGCAGACATGTGGCAGGTGTAGATGGTCAGAGGGATATGTATGTAAAAGACTGGTAGGGAATAGTAAGACTTTCAGTGAGGAAAGTGAAGGACTTGAGGTTATAGAAATGGGTTGGGCTGGGGTTGGGCACATTGAAAAAGGACCTGGTATGCCTAACCAAGAAATTGGGATTTTACAAGAAGTTTGTTACATATTTTCCTGGAATGACTCTGCCTATACATTAATCTGTCATAGTTCCTTCATCATACTCACCCTACCTGTATTTCGTATCATCTAACTACTCCGGAAGCATATAGTGTAAATGTATGTATTTTTTAATTTTCTTATGCTTTTAGTTACTCCATGTCTCTTTTAGGAGATTTCTTTTTCAGCAAAGTGTGACCAAAATGAAAGGTACTTGATTACTGCTCTGAATAACACTCCGTTTCCTTCATGCCCCATTAGAACAATTCTGCAATCACCTGAGCCTTCACTTGAGTATTGAATGTTATTACAGTCAGAAAAATGTGTTTAAAAGTGAAAACGGAGATTCTATCAATTTATCTTCACAAAAGTTCCAATCTCCATTTCTGTTTAAACCCAACTTAGCTTTATGGCTCTATTTGCTCAGCAATGTGATATTCTTTTCAATTGCAGTGTTTCTTATTATTCCCACTTCCCTATTCCTTCTCAGAGTGTACTCCATACTCATTTATCCGTTTACTAACCTATCATTTATTGAGCATCTATGGTGTGGTCTGTCAGTTTGTTGTACTGTAGGGGTTTGTGTGTTGCTGTGATGCTGGAAGCTATGCCACCAGTATTCAAATACCAGCAGGGTCACCCATAGTGGACAGTTTTCAGCTGAGCCTCCAGACTAAGACAGACTAGGAAGAAGGACCCGGAAGTCTACTTCTGAAAAGAATTAGCTGGTGAAAACCTTACGAATAGCAGTGGAACATTGTCTGATATAGTGCCAGAAGATGAGCCCCCACCCCCCCCAGGTTGGAGGGCACTCAAAAATATGACTGAGGAAGAGCTGCCTCCTCAAAGAGAGTCAGCCTAATGACATGAATGAAGTCAAGCTTTCGGGACATTCATTTGCTGACGTGGCATGACTCAAAATGAGAAGAAAGGGCTGCAAACATCCATTAATAATCAGAACGTGGAGCATATGAAGTATAAATCTAGGAAAACTGGAAATGGTAACAAATGAAATGGAGCGCATAAGATCGATATCCTAGGCATTAGTGAGCTGAAGTAAACTGATATTGGCCATTTTGAATGAGACAATCATATGGTCTGATATGCTGGGAATGAAAACCTGAAGAGGAATGACGTTGCATTCATCATTAAAAGAACATTTCCAGACCTATCCTGAAATACAACATTGTCAGTGATAGGATAATATCCATACACCTACAAGGAAGAAGACCAAATAATACGACTATTATTCAAATTTACACAGCAACCACTAAGGCCAGTGATGAAGAAATTGAAGATTTTTACCGACCTCTGCAGTCTGAGATTGATCGAACATGAAGTCAGGATGAATTGATAATTACTGGTGATTGGAATGCAAAAGTTGGAAACAAATAAGAAGGATCGGTAATTGGAAAATATGGCGTTGGTAATAGAAACAATGCCTGAGATCACATGGGAGAATTTTGCAAGACCAATGACTTCTTCATTGCAAATACCTTTTTTCACCATCATAAACGGTGACTATACACATGGACCTCGCCAGATGGAGTACACAGGAATCAAATCGACTACATCTGTGGAAAAAGAATGGAAAAGCTCAATGTCATCAGTCAGAACAATGCCAGGGGACGACTGTGGAGCAGACCATCAATTGCTCATATGCAAGTTCAAGTTGAAACTAAAGAAAATTAAAACAAGTCCATGAGAGCCAAAGTACAACCTTGAGTATATCCCACCTGAATTTAGAGACCATCTCAAGAATAGATTTGACCTATTGAACACTAGTGACCAAAGACCAGATGAGCTGTGGTACATCAAACACAAAGAAAGCAAGAGGTCATTAAAAAGACAGGAAAGAAAGAAAAGACCAAAATGGATGTCAGAAGAGACTCTGAAACTTGCTCTTGAAAGTCAAGCAGCTGAAGTGAAAGGAAGAAATGAAGTAAAAGAGCTGAACAGAAGATTTTAAAGGGCAGCTCGAGATGACAAAGTAAAATATAATGATGACATGTGCAAAGACCTGGAGATAGAAAACCAAAAGGGAAGAACACGCTCAGCATTTCTCAAGCTGAAAGAACTGAAGAAAAAATTCAAGCCTCAAGTTGCAATAGCGAAGGATTCTACAGGGAAAAAAATCAAACAACTGCAGGAAGCATCAAAAGAAGATGGAAGGAATATACAGAATCACTGTGCCAAAAAGAATTGGTTGATGTTCAGCCATTTCAGGAGATAGCATATGATCAGGAACCAATGGTACTGAGGGAAGAAGTCCAAGTTCACTGAAGGCATTGGCGAAAAGCAAGGTTCCAAGAATTGATGAAATACCGATTGAGATGTTTCAACAAACAGATGTAGTGCTGGAAGTGCTGACTTGTCTACACCAAGAAATCTGAAGACAGCTACCTGGCCAGCTGACTACAAGAGATCCATATTTATGCCTATCCCCAAGAAAGGTGATCCAACCGAATGTGGAAATTATCCAACAATATCATTAATATCACACTCAAGTAAAATTTTGCTGAAGATCATTCAAAAGCAGCAGCAGCAGTATATCGACAAAGAGCTGCCAGAAATTCAAGCCAGATTCAGAAGAGGACTTGGAACCAGGGATATCACTGCTGATGTCAGATGGATCCTGGCTGACAGCAGAGAGTGCCGGAAAGATGTTTACCTGTGTTTTATTGACTATGCAAAGACATTCAATTGTGTAAATCATAACAAATTATGGATAACATTGTGAAGAATGGGAATTCCAGGGGAGTTCTGGCAAAATGATGCTCTAGGCAGAAGCACCACGCCGTTCCTCCACAGCAAAGATCCGAAAAACTAAGCCACACAGAGAATACAACAATCCTGAAACCCTAAAACATCAAATGAAGAGATAAAGAACTCAGCCAAGCACCAAATGGAGTGAGAAAACTGACAGAGAAAGGAGAGTGAGGAGAGACTCATGCAGAGGTCCCCTACCAGCTAACACAGCGCGGATCCACCATCCTGGACTCCTATCAGAAACCAGCAAACAGAGGTATGAAAAAGCAGCCTCACGGAGTGTCCAGCGGGAGACGAAACAACCAGTAATTTGCAGTGTGTGCTTTCCCACCCCCCACCCCTCTTTGCCCCAGCTCGGCCTCCTCAGCTTCCCACAGCCACGATCTCTTGACCGGGAAGCGCCGGCTGCTTGGATTCCATACACCCAAGCGGGCGGCTCTCTGGGTGCCATTTCTTGGCTGCTAGTGTTGCTTTTTTTTCCTGCTTCTTTTGATTTCTCGCTTGCCTCTTGCCACCTCCCCCTCCTTTCACTCGAGTGCCTGGCTCTGCGCGCCACCTTTGCTTCTTCCTGAGGGGCTGCAGAGCGCCAGCAATTGGTGATATACACTTTCCCACTCTCCACCCTTCTTCACCTACACTCGGCCTCCTCTGCTTCCCGCGGACACAGTCTCTTGTCCAGAAACACCAGCCGGCACTAGCTGGCTCTCTGAGTGCCATTTGTTGGCTGCTGGTGTTGCTTTTTTTTTTTTTCTGCTTCTTTTGATTTCTTGCTTGCCTCTCACCACCTCCCCCTCCTTTCACTCGAGTGCCTGGCTCCGCATGCCATCTTTGCTTCTTCCTGAGGGGCTGCAGAGCTCCCTTCAAGTGTGCAGCTACTTCCTGGTCTGGGCTACCAGGCTGGTGGCATCCTGGGGCTTTTGTTCATTTGTTCCTCTGCTTCCCGCGGCCACAGTCTCTTGACCGGGAAGCCCCAGCTGCTTGGATTCCACACACCCAAGCGCGCGGCTCTCTGGGTGCCATTTCTTGGCTGCTAGTGTTGCTTTTTTTTTTTCCTGCTTCTTTTGATTTCTCACTTGCCTCTCACCACCTCGCCCTCCTTTCACACAAGTGCCTGGCTCTGTGCGCCATCTTTCCTTCTTCCTGAGGGGCTGCGGAGCTCCATTACAGTGTGGAGCTGCTTCCCGGTCTGGGCTACTGCACTGGTGGGATCCCAGGGCTTTTGTTTGTTTGTTTGTTTTGAATTGTTTGTTTGTTTTCTCTTCCTTTTCTTGAGTTGGGAGCCCTTTTTGGCCAGGCAGAGCTGTGTGGCAAGGAACTCCCCTTCAGCTTCCACAGATGTGCAGAGGGATCCTTGAAGGCATTTCTTTTTTCATTTTTTTTTTTCTTTTTCTGTTTTTTTGGGTGGGCTTTCTTGTTTTTTGTTTTTTTTTTTATAATTTGTTTTGTTTTGTTTTCCCTCTTTTACCTTTTTGTCTTGCTTCATTGCTCAGTTTCTCGTCTCTCTATATCTTCCTTCTCCTCTGATCCCTGAATAGCAGGCATTGTATACCTCTACGCCTTCTAGCTAGGCTGTACTGTGACACCTGAGAGCGACTTCCCCAGACCTCATAGCTGCATCAGTGGGATCCCTGGGAACTTTGCGGTTCTTTAAACTTTCTGATTTTTATTTATTCAGTCTTCTCTGTTCTTCCTCTTCCCCTTTCTGTTTTTCTCCATTTCAAAGTCTCTCATCTCTCCATTCCAACGGCAAGCTCCCCTAGCATTCTTTTTTGTTTGTTTGTATGTTTTTTGGCTCCTATTCCTCTCTCCTCTTTCCCATATCCTTCTTAGCTCCACACATAACAATCTCCCTGCTGCATCCTGCATACCTGCACTGTGTGCTTGACATCACACCAACAAGCAGTACAGTCATGGCCTACTGGAACCTTCCCTGCACCGATTACCGACCCGCCCTGGTGGCTGTAGTAAGTGCCACAAACAACCCATCCCAGTAACTCCTCTTCAGCTAGACCTGCCCTGCTGTACCATATCTGAGTGATGGACCCTGACAGTTGGAGAAGGAGGCAAAAAGTATTGAGCCTACAGACGAGCAAACAACAAAGAATGCACGGTCCACCTGCTCAGACATAGACAATTTTATTTTAAAAAAAGGGACAAAACAAACAAATCTACAATCAATAAACGAGAAAAATAACTACTGAATGCCCCGAAAGCAGCAGACAATATCAAAACATATACAAAAACAGGACAGGATGGTTCCAGTAGGCGTCCAAATTAAAACACCAGATAACTCTCCTGTGGAAGAAAATGCACTAGAAGTACCTGATAGGGAATTCAAATCTCTAATACTCAGAATTTCCCAAGAACTCAGGCAAAAAGCTGACAAACATGAGGAAAAAAATAGACAAATTCATGGAAAATACGGACAAAAAAATGGAAGAATTCAGAAAAAATAATGCAGGAACAAAACGCCAAAATAAATTCACAACTAGAAATTGTACAAAAACAACAATTAGAAATACAAAAGATAAACAACGAGATTTCAGAAATGGATGATGTCATAGAAAGGCTGAGAAGCAGATTTGAAACCGTGGAAGACAGGATCAATGGAACTGAAGACAAACACTTGGATACAACTCTGTTTGAGGAAAACTCAGAAAAAAGAACAAAGAAAAATGAAGAGACCCTGAGAGTTATGCGGGACACAATTAAAAGCAAAAATTTACGAGTGATTGGCATTCCAGAACAGGGGGAGAAAACAGAAAATGCAGAGAGGATCATTGAGGAAATGCTGACAGAAAACATCCCCAATATCATGAAAGATGAAAAGCTGGCCATCCAAAAAGCTCAACGAACCCCCATATAGAAGAGACCCCAAAACAAAATCACCAAGGCATATCATATTCACACTTGCCAAAACCAAAGACAAACAAAGAATCCTGAAAGCAGCTCACGAAAAACAAGAAGTCACATACAGAGGAGAAACAATAAGACTAAGCTCAGATTATTCAGCAGAAACCATGCAGGCAAGAAGGCAATGGGATGACATATATAAAATCTTGAAAGAAAAAAATTGTCAGCCAAGAATGATATATCCTGCAAAACTCTCGTTCAAATTTTATGGTGAAATTAGATCATTTCCAGATAAACAGAAATTAAGGAAATATGTAAAAGTGAAACCAAACTTACAAGAATTATTAAAGGGAGTTCTTTGATCTGAGGACAAACAGCTTCAGCTCACAGGCAGAACATAGGATGCAGGATCATACAAGCCAGATACCAATCTAGGAAATGAACTCTTGAGGACTATCCAAAACCAAAAATACAACAGGGAATCAGAGCAGTTAATCGATGGATGAAAACAACATCAAAACAATGAAAGAGGGAATAAACAGCTTAGGTATAGAACCTTCTAATGGAGAAGAAGGCAAGGCGATACCAAGTAATGGTAGACTGCTTCAAACATAGAAAGATAAGGGAAAAATTCATGGTAATCACACAGAAAGTTAACAAACTAACTCAAAAACAAACCCTACAAAAACAAAAGAAATGAAAAAAAAATCCACATACAAAAGTAACTCAGCACAAGAGAGTAAAAAGAACAAAGAAAACTTCAGCACCACAAAAAAAAGCACTACAAAATGACAGCAACAAACTCACATCTATCAATAATTACACAAAATGTAAATGGACTCAATGCACCCATAAAGAGATGGAGAGTGACAGAATGGATAAGAAAACAGGATCCATCAATATGCTGTCTACAAGAGGCACACCTTAGAAACAAAGATGTGAATTTATTAAAAGTCAAAGGTTGGAAAAAAATATATCAAGCTAACAACTACCGAAAAAGAGCAGGAGTGGCAATTCTAATCTCAGATAAAATAGACTTTAAAACGAAATCTACCATAAAGGACAAAGAAGGACACTATCCAGAAGGATGATCCAACATGAAGACATAACCATAATAAACATCTATGCACCCAATGACAGGGCTCCAAAATACATAAAACAAACTCTAACAACACTGAAAACAGAAATTGACAGTTCCACAATAATAGTAGGAGACTTCAACACACCACTCTCAGTAGAGGACAGAACAACTAAGAAGAAACTCAGCAAAGATACAGAAGACCTAAAGGGCACAATCAGCCAACCTGACCTCACAGACATATATAGAATACTCCATCCAACCGCTGCAAAGTACACATTCTTTTCCAATGCACATGGAACATTCTCCAGAATAGACCACATCTTAGGCCACAGAGCAATCCTCAACAAGATCCAAAATGTTCAGATAATTCAAAGTATCTTCTCTGACCACAATGCCATCAAGGTAGAAATTAACAATAGAAAGAGCAAGGAAAAAAAATCAACTACATGGAAACTGAATAATACCCTGCTTACACATCAGTGGGTAAGAGAAGAAATCAGAGATGGAATCAAAAACTTCCTAGAATCAAATGAGAATGAAAACACATCATACCAAAACCTTTGGTACACAGCAAAGGCAGTCCTCAGAGGACAATTTATAGCAATAGATGCAAATATCAAAAAAGAAAGGGACAAAATCAAAACATTAACTACAGAACTCAAACAAATAGAAAGAGAACAGCAAAAAAAAGCCCACAACCACCTGAAAGAAAGGAAATAGTAAAGATCAGAGCAGAAATAAATGAAATAGAGAACAAAAAACCAATAGAAAGACTCAGCAAAACTAAAAGTTGGTTCTTTGAAAGAATCAACAAAATCAACAAACTACTGGCCAGACTTACAAAAAAAAAAAACAGGAAAGGACACAGATAACCCAAATAAGAAATGAAATGGACGACATTACAATAGACCCAACTGAAATAAAAAGGATTATAACAGAATATTATGAAAAACTACACTCCAACAAATTTGAAAACCTAGAGGAAATGGATAAATTTCTAGAAACACACGGCCTACCCAAACTACAACAAAGTGATGTTGAAAATCTGAACAGACCCAAAACAAGAGAAGAGATTGATAGGTAATAAAAAAACTCCCAACCAAAAAAATCTCTGGCCCAGATGGCTTCACTGGAGAATTCTACAAAACATTTACAGAAGAGCTTGTACCAGTACTACTCAAGCTATTTCAGAGCATAGAAGAGGAAGCAACACTTCCAAATTCATTCTATGAAGCCAGCATAAAGCTGATACCAAAACCAGGCAAAGACGTCACAACAAAAGAAAATTACAGACCAATATCTGTCATGAATATAGATGCAAAAATTCTAGCCAATAGAATTCAGCATCATATCAAAAAAAAATAATACACCAGGACCAAGTAAGATTCATACCAGTTATGCAAGGATGGTTCCACATTAGAAAATCAATCAACGTAATCCACCACATAAATAAAAAGAAAGAAAAGAATCACATGATCATCTCAATTGACGCAGAAAAGGCATTTGACAAAGTCCAACACCCATTCCTGATAAAAACTCTCAATAAAATAGGTATAGAAGGGAAATTTCTCAACATAATAAAGGGCATCTATGCAAAACCAATGGCCAACATCATTCTTAATGGAGAGAAGATGAAAACATTCCCCTTGAAAACAGGAACAAGACAAGGATGCCCTTTATCACCACTCCTATTTAACATTGTGCTGGAAGTTCTAACTAGAGCAATAAGGCAAGAAAAAGAAATAAAGGGCATCCAAATTGGTAATGAAGAAGTTAAACTGTCCCTGTTTGCAGACAATATGATGCTATACATAGAAAACCCTAAAGACTCCATGAGAAATCTACTGGAACTAACAGAAAGATTCAGCAGAGTAGCAGGCTACAAGATAAACATTCAAAAATCAGTTGGATTCCTATACAGCAGTAAGGAGAACGATGAAAAGGAACACAATATCATTTTCAATAGCCCCTAAAAAGATAAAATACTTAGGAATAAATCTAACCAGGGATGTAAAAGACCTACACAAAGAAAACTACAAAACACTACTGAAAGAAACCCAAAGGGATCTACATAAATGGAAAAACATACCATGCTCATGGATAGGCAGACTCAACATTGTGAAAATGGCAATTCTACCCAAAGCAATTTACAAATACAACACAATCCTGATCCAAATACCAACAACATTCTTCAAAGAGATGGAAAAACTAATCATTAACTTTATATGGAAAGGGAAGAAGCCCCAAATAAGTAAAGCACTACTGAAGAAGAATAAGTTGGAGGACTCACACTACCTGACTTCAGAACCTACTATACAGCTACGGTAGTCAAACAGCCTGGTACTGGTACAATGACAGATACATTGACCAATGGAACCGAATTGAGAACCCAGATGTAAATCTGTCCACCTACGGTCACCTGATCTTTGACAGGGGCTCAAAGTCCATCAAATGGGGAAAAGACAGTCTTTTTAACAAATGGTGCTGGCACAACTGGATATCCATTTGCAAAAAAAATGAAACAGGACCCATACCTCACACCGTATACAAAAACTACTTCAAAATGGATCAAAGATCTGAATATAAAGCCTAAAACTATAAAGTTCAGAGTAGAAAAAATAAGACCAACACTTCAGGCCTTAATACGTGGCATTAACAGGGTACAAACCATAACCATCAATGCACAAGCCCCAATAGGTAAGCTAGATAACTGGGATCTTCTAAAAATCAAACACCTATGCTCTTCAAAAGACTTCATCAAAAGAGTAAAAAGAGAACCCACAGACTGGGAAAAAATTTTTGTACAGTGTAAGTCAGACAAAGGTCTAATCTCCATAATCTACAAGAAAATCAACACCTCTACAACAAAAAGACAAATAATCCTATTAAAAAATGGGCAAAGGAAATGAACAGACACTTCACCAAAGAAGACATTCAAATGGCCAACAGACACAGGAGGAAATGCTCGCGATCATTAGCCATTAGAGAAATGCAAATTAAAACCACAATGAGATACCATCTCACGCCGGCATTACTGGCACGAATGAAAAACACTGGAAATAACAAATGTTGGATGGGCTGCGGGGAGATTGGAACTCTTATGCACTGCCGGTGGGAATGCAAAATGATACAACCATTTGGAAAATGATATGGCGCTTCCTCAGAAAGCTAGAAATAGACATTCCATTCGATCCAGCAATCCCACTCCTAGGAATATATCTTAGAGAAATAAGAGTTGTCATTCGAATAGACATATGCACACCTATGTTCATGGCAGCATTGTTCACAATAGCAAAACGATGGAAACAACCTAGATGCCCATCAACAGATGAATGGATAAACAAACTATGGTACATACACACAATGGAGTACTATGCAACGAGAAAGAACAACGATGAATCTGTGAACCATCTCATAACATGGATGAAACTGGAGGACATTATGCTGAGTGAAATAAGTCAATCACAAAAGGACAAATATTGTATGAGACATCTACTGTAAAAACCCATGAAAAAGTTCACACACAAAATGTAACAATCTTTGTTGGTTACCAGGGATGGGAAGGGTGGGGGGAATACTAAATAGGCAATAGATAAGTGGTATTTTGGGTGAAGGGTTAGACAGTACACAATACAGGGGAAACTAGCATAACCTGTAAAAGAAAAGGTCATGGAAGCCCCATAGACACATCCAAGCTCCCTGAGGGACTGAATTGCTGTGCGGAGGGCTGTGGGGACCATGGTCTCGGGGAACATCTAGCTCAATTTGCATGACACAGCTTATAAAGACAATGCTCTACATTCTACCTTGGTGAGTAGTGTTTGGGGTCTTAAAAGCCTGCGAGCGGCCATGTAAGATACTCCACTGGTCTCATCCCTTCGGGAGCAAGGGTGAATGAAGAGAACAGGATACAAGGAAAAGATTAGTCCAAAGGACTAATTGCCCACAGCTACCAAGGCCTCCACCGGACTGAGTCCAGTACAGCTAGATGGTGCCTGGCTATCACCACTGACTGATGTGACCAGGATCACAACAGAGGGTTCTGGACAGAGCTGGAGAAGGATGTAGAGCATAATTCTAACTCACAAGAAAACAGACCAGATTTACTGGCCTAAAGGAGACTGGAGAAACCTTGAGAGTATGGCCCCCATACACCGTTTTAGCTCAGTGGTGAAGTTATCTCTGAGGTTCACTGTTCAGCCTGGTATTGGACAGCCCCGTAAAACCAGATGAGACTAATGAGGTACAGGAGTCCAGTGACAAGGGCCAGAAAGCAAAAGGGGACAAGGAAACTGGTGATAGGGAACCCAAGGTTGAGTAAGGATATTGTTGATGAGTTGTGAGATTGTTAACCATTGTCATAGGGCAACATGTGTAGTAACTGTTAAATGAGAAACTATTTTGTTCTGTAAGCCTTCATCTTAAGTGAGAATAACAGCACAATTGGAAGAGCGTAGTCAATGTCACTGAACTGTGTATGTAGAAATTTTTGAAACGGTGTATCTTTGGGTATCTGTATTTTCATCAAAAAAAAAAAAAGGGTTGAGAATTTAGAGGGTTAATATGTTGTGGGGTTGTTAACCAATGTCATAAAACAACATGTGTACTACTGTTTCATGAGAAACTATTTGTTCTGTAAGCCTTCACCTGAAGTACAATAAAATATAAAAGAAAAAAAAAAAAAAAGAATGGGAATTCCAGAATACTTAATTGTGCTCATGAGGAACTTGTACATAGGTCAAGAGCCAGTCGTTCAAACAGAACAAGTGATACTGAGTGGTTTAAAGTCAGGAAATGTGTGTTTCAGGGTTGTATCCTTTCACTATGCTTATTCAATCTGTATGCTGAGCAAATAATCCAAGAAGCTAGACTGTATGAAGAAGAACAGGGCATCAGGATTGGAGGAAGACTGATTAACAACCTGCATTATGCAGATGACACTACCTTGCTTGCTGAAGGTGAAGAGGACTTACTGATAAAGGTAAAAGACCACAGCCTTCATTATGGATTACACCTCAACATAAAGAAAACAGAATACTCACAACTGGACTAATAATCAATATCATGATAAAAGGAGAAAGGATTGAAGTTGTCAAGGATTTCGTTTTGCTTGGAGCCACAATCAACACTCGTGGAAGCAGCAGTCAAGAAATCAAAAGACACATTGCATTGGGCAAATCTGCTGCAAAAGACCTCTTTAAAGTGTTGAAAAGCAAAGATGTCACCTTGAAGACTAAGGTGCACCTGACCCAAGCCACAGTGTTTTCAATCACCTCCTATGCAATTGAAGACTGGACAATGAATAAGAAAGACTAAAGAAGAATTGATGCCTTTGAATTGTGGCATTGGAGAAGAATATTAAATATATCATGGACTGCAGAGAAGAGTATTAAATATATCATGGACTGCCAAAAGAACAAACAAATCTACCCTGGAAGAAGTATGACCAGAATGCTCCTTAGAAGCAAGAATGGCGAGACTACATCTCACGTACTTTGGACGTGTTCTCAGGAGATACCAGTCCCTGGAGAAGACATCATGCTTGGTAAAGTAGAGAGTCAGTGAAAAAGAGGAAGACCCTCCATGAGATGGATTGACACAGTGGCTGCAAAAACGGGCTTAAGGATTACAATTGTGAGGATGGCACAAGACCAGACAGTATTTAGTTCTGTTGTACATAGGGTCACTATGAGTTGAAACTGACTCAATGGCACCTAACAACAACAACATGGGAGAAAAAGAACTGGATTTTAGTTTTTATACAGCGTCTCCTATGAGTCTGAATCAACTTGATGGCATCGGGTTTGGTTTTTTTGACTTATGTTTTCCATAGACTGAAAGAAAGGAGTAAAACACAATTTATCACATTCAGTGAAAAAACTACAGTGTATTCATTGGTCCAGGATTTTCTCACTCTCAAGCGTTTTTGAGCATTAATTGTGTGCCATTTACTAGGCTAAGTTCCTTTTTTATGTGCCCAGTCTCATTTAACTTCACAACCTTTCAGATACGAATGTTGTTGTTAGGTGCCATCAAGTCGGTTCCGACTCATAGTGTCCCTATGTTCAACAGAACGAAACACTGACCGGTCCTGCGCCATCCTCACACTTCTTGTTATGCTTGAGCCCATTGTTGAAGCCACTGTGTTAATCCATTTCCTTGAGGGTCTTTCTCTTTTTTGATGACCCTCTACCTTACCAAGCATGACGTCCTTCTCCAGAGACTGGTCCCTCCTGATGACATGTCCAAAGTATGTGAGATGAAGTCCTGCCATCCTTGCTTCCAAGGAGCAGTCTGGCTGTACTTCTTCCAAGATACCATATTCCTATTTGGCAAATGAGGAACTTGAAGCTCCATTAGGTCAAGAATCTTGTCAAAGGACATATGACCATTAAGTGGCAGAGTCAGATTTCTGCTTGAGAATATTTATTTTTAAACTCTGTTTCTTCAGCTCTAGGAGTCCCTGGATGGTGCAGATGGTTAAATGCTGGACCGCTAGCCAAAAGGTTGGCGGTTCAAACCCACACAGGGACACCTCAGAATACAGGCCAGGCAATCTGCTTCTGAAAGGTCACGGCCTTGAAAACCTTAAGGAGAAGTCCTACTCTGCACACATGGGGTTGCCATGAATTGGAACTGACTCACCAGCAACTAACAACAACAATAACTTCAACCCTAGCTAGCTAACTTTTCTGCTTACTTACAACAATTGCAGTATTCGGTGTATTTTAATTTTTAACTTACCTTTTTGCCAAAGCAGTGACCCTTATACCTGTAAGTCTTTACTATCTGAAGAACATAAACTTACAAAATCAGATCTTGCTTCTTTTATTTAACTATCTAGAGGAGTCACTGTTTAAGAAAGTAAACTTATTTTAGATAATAAATAAGTAAAATGGATTAAGTACATATAACATGTCAAGCAAACATATAGGAAAAAGTACCAAGGAGTTCCTCTAATAACAAATGAATCCATTTTCAAATTACTTGAGGCCAAGGAAGAAGGGAATGAAAGATGAGACTGACTCCTGACTAACTCCATGGGCGCCCAGGTGAGGAGCCCTCCTTGCTCCTTGGCTGAATGTCTCCACCTTGGCAGGAAACAAGGATTTGTAAGGGACTGAAAACCCTGGGGCACCAAGTTTTGTTGAGAAGCACACACGCTGCCTTTCTTAACCTATGCTTTAACCACCTATGGCTGAAAAGTGCATTTGGATCATCCTGAGAATGGGTTTTGGGCAATGCCATGCGTTCATGCCCATAGCCAAACTAACTGCCATATATGAATAATAACGTGTGTCCTGGAAGGAAAGGGTCTGTTGTGGGATCTAGCAAGGGAACAAAAGGCAGCTACATGGAGTTTGAGTTCAGTACATGTCCCTAAAACAAAAAATTGTGTTTGCATCTAAGAAGACCTCATATTTTAAAAAGAAACTTTTTTTGTTTTTCTTAAGTATGAAACTTTTTAAAAGATCCTTCAGGAAGTGTGATTATTTGCCTTATAAAAGAGAGACATCTCTTTAGATACTAGTTCCCTGCCTCAGTGTGTAGACTTTTGATTCTCAGCTACCCAGCTCCCCACTCCGGTTTGTCAGGGACTCTACAAGCTGCATTTCTCATGGATGAGTTGTCTTAAGAGGGGGCACTAGAGGAGGACTGGAAGGCAGGAGGACAAGGGAAGGCTCTGTTTTACTTGGTATACCTGCCAGAGTTGCCTCAGCCATGGTCCTTCACTCTGGCAACGTCCTTCAGACCAGCTTTGCAGTACACTCTTGGAGGTCAGAGGCTGAAGCCCAGCTCCATAGGCCCCTCCTACAAGCTCCTGAGTTGAGCAGCCACCATCCTTAGAGCTGGCCTCCTGGGTATAGTGCCGTTTTCGTCCACAGGGCACCTCAAGGTTCTGAAAACCCCATCTCTTCCCTGAGCTCTCCCCAGTGCTTGACTTCTCTCGGTAGCTGCTTCCCACAGTCCTTACCTCTGTGTCCTTACTTGTGCTGCTTCCCCAAACCTGGGCAATGAGTCCCTATTCTAAATTCTCTCAGGTCAAGTAGATCCTGACTAACGTACACCCCTAAACCAAAAAAACCAAACCCATTGCCGTCTAGTCGATTTTGACTCATAGTGACCCTATACACCCCTAACGAGTTTTGAAGAAAATTTACTTTACCCAAATTCATTGTATTAAAGAAAACTATTCAGAAACACCAACATATTAGATTTGGTCCATCTTAATGGTAAACACAGCCCTAAGGATGGTTGGTATTAACCCACACAGTCTAATTCTTAAAGGTTAAAGTTTCTAACATACTTAAATAAGGCCAACTCACCTTTACCTACAGCTTTACATCTGATAGATGATTTCTATCATATTTGTATTGAAATATGACAATAAAACCTTTTCATATCTGGAAAATGCTGTGATTTTTTTTCCCATATCTTGGGGTCAAAGTTAAACTTCCTAGGGTCAAGTTCATTTATTTGTGACAAAGGAGGATCTCTTCTATATCTAGAAAAGAAGACTCAAATTTCTGGACATATAACTTACGTTTACAAAATACTATGTGAATGGATTAAGTGTGAATGAAGACAAAACATATGGACTGTATCCTCTTTAAATTTCAAATGGATTAAGCAATCAAGGAAGAAAAAGTGCCACTACTAAAATATGTTTTAAGTTTTTCCAAAATTAAGAAGGCTGGGGGAAGTAGAGTGATGGTTTGGGTTCACTGTGGATGCAAAGCACAAAAGAGTGTAGATTTCTCTAAGGGATTCTTTGAACTATTCTTCCTATCTTCTTCCAAAAGAATAAACTAAATAATGAGCAGGGTAGATAATCTATCACATAAGGGCTGTTGGCAAGGACTCCACAGCAGAAGTAGGGAACAGATGTTAACCTCTAATCTGCCTCACCAGCACGGCCAGTTTTCTACCGGAAGGTTTGCCATCAGCTCAGTCTTTAGTGTGTCCATGGATTGGGAAAGGAATTCACATGCCCCAATAGTGTTTGGCAAGGAAATGGAGCTAAAGGAAACTACACACTGCTTCCCCATCACTCAGTGAAAAGAGTTTTTATATTTTAAATTTTAATTTAATTTTTTAACAAGTAAATGGTTTTGTTTTTATTGCGATGTTGTTGTTAGGTGCCATCAAGTCGGTTCCGACGATAGCGACCCTATGTACGACAGAGGGAAATGCTGTCCGATCTTGCACCATCCTCACAGTCGTTGTTATGCTTGAACCCGTCATTGTAGACACTGTGTCAGTCCATCTGGTTGAGGGTCTTCTTTTTCATCGACCTTTTGATTTGCTGTGCATGATGTCTTTCTCCAGGGACTGCTCCCTCCTGATAACATGTCTAAAATTACATGAGACGAAGTCTAGCCATCCTCACTTCTAAGGAGCATTCTGGCTGTACTTCTTCCAAGATAAATTTGTTTGCTCTTCTGGCAGTCCACGGTGTATTCAATATTCTTCACCAACACCATAATTCAAATGGTTTCTCTTCTAGTACTACAATTTTAGTGGGAAGTTTTGTCAGTAAATCCATGGAAAACTATATGAAAATTCACATTTTTAAAAACGAGCAGTGTATTTCTTTAACTTTTTTCTAAGCCATTGATCATCTGCTTTCTGACATAATTGCTTTTTCAAATAAAGTTGTAAAGTATTTCCATTAAGATTTGACAGCAGTAATATCACTAAACATTTAGATTAATAAATATTGAACAAATTTTTCTCTGACGATAATCTAGGTGATAAGACTAGAAAAGAAATCACCATAGAAATCGTTACACACTAATATTAAATTGCAAATATGTTAAGTGGACAACAAAAGGAAAAAAAATGTTAGTTAATACTGCAATTGGATGTCATCTTTATATATCATATTGGATTTTCTGATTGAGTTTCTTTTAAAAAATTTCAAAATTAAATGACCTAACAAGAATCATTAGCTATTAGGTTGATGAGGGATTTCTTTGACTTTGATTTTGAGCAAATAGTCCCAGATGGTCTTGCCTATCCTACACGCAACTGTATTTAATTCTAAGTCCTAACAGCAAATCTGTGACCTGTGTGCTTGTGACAGAATATAATATGAAAGCCATAAAAATAAATATCGCTAAAAGAAAATAAGTTTTTCTAGACAAGTCTATTTTTCTCTGGGCCAAATATGGTCAAGCGGGTGAACCCTGAAAAAGGGGATGGGTGGGATTCCCGAAGTCTGTGGCAATAACTAAACAGTTTATACTTAAGTATAATTCCTAATCACTTCACTCCCCAAAGCAATGTGATAAATTATATCCCCATCAGCTAAGGGTTAGCAATAAGAGAAAAACTTTTTACTATCTACGTTTACTCAATAGTAAAAAACTGAATAATTAGTACACCATTTTCCTCAAATCTTTTCAGATTTTACCATATGCAATAAAAAAGATGTTGAAGTGTAAATGAGAGTAAAAAATAAAAGAGAGGAAACTGAATTCATTTATTCACTCCATTCATTTATCCATTTATTCATTCTACAAAGTATTAGCGACTATCTTCCACGGAGCATGAATGGTTCTCTTTCTGTAACCAATATTCACTGAGCACTTTCTATGTGCCAGGCACCTTGTTACAAAGTAGCACTCGATGAAAAGCCCAGCATGCCCTGCTTACAAGGTCACTGTCTAATGAACTTCTCCTATTAACGATTACTTTTTGCCCTCTGTCCTCTACCCCACCAAAAGGCACCATTACATTATAGCAGGCCATCGATCCCATAATTTCATTATGTGCAATGCTCTGAAGGAAAGCAGTTTATGTTCAACAGCCAGGACTAGAACCCGATAGCTGGACCTGTGCCATAACAACTGGTATCTCCCGGGAAGCACTGAGAACCTCAGAAGCTTTCAATGAATACTTGTGGATTGTTTAAAAATAGAAAAGAAATGCAGTACTTACAGGGAAATACTCATTAACCAAGAAGGAAGAGATGAGAAAGAAAAAGGAGGGAGAAGTGGGGGGAAAAATGGAAAAAGACTTTAAAAAGAAAAAAAAAGATAAAAAGAAAAAAGGGGAAAATAACCAGAAGAGTAACATTCAGCCTGGGAATGATATTAAAGCCCCACAAAAAAAAACTGGAAGACCAATCTACCTTAGTACGTCGTATCTCAAGTCCTGCTTCCCCACAAGCATAAAAGAAAAAATCTTATTTCATTTCCATCATGAAAAACCTAGGGTAGCTACTGCATTATATGATCTTCATCAGTCACTGACATGGCCCTCAAGTAAATAATGATATCGTGTTCAGTGTGATGCTGCTGCCAGTAATGAGCATATAATAGTGATATATTAGCATGTTAAATAATGACATGCAAAGTTACAGTATATGTGTCGATGTCATGTTGCCGCTAACCTGCTACTTGCACTAAATTTGTCATTCTCAACCTAATTTGTTGTTCCAGATGGAAAATTTAATTTTGTCTCACTTCCTCCACCGGCTTCCAGCTCTGGATAAATACAAACCTTTTTGAGCTCCCCCCTTCCTCCCTACCTTTGTCACTTATTTTAATCATGTTATTGCTAAGGAAACCAGACACATGGGCCAGGGATAAGTCTTCTCCTGGAGACCTCACGCTTGCTTTGAAGTCTGCTCATCTGGGAGAAATCCAGGTCCAGAACCATATTTATATTTGTTATGCAGGCAGAGCAGCAAACGAACTTAGAAGTGCCGGGACGGAGGAACATATGGGAAGGCTGGCTATTCTGGGTCCCTGGTGGGGTGGTGAGGCATCTCTGATGGAACGAGCTTTTTATAGTCATCAGGAACTACAACACAAGCAGTGTGCCACATGACACCATCTGGAAAGAGGCCTCCAAAGTTCAAAAGAAAGGAAAACAATTTAGCATTCAATCACAACTAAAGTTTAGACGATCATGAACAGTTACATGCTGAAGATTAACTATTGTGCCATCAAAACTGCCATCTGGAGCTCTTTGTCGGAAGAAAGCTCACTAGGGCTATTAGTCTATGACGACAACATGGGGTGTCTAAAGTAGGTGACTGGGGTTTTTTGACTCTTATTAGAAAATAATATTATGATTCAGCCTATCGCTTTATTTTATCCTTGCAACAATTATGTGAGTTGAGTTGGGAATTCCCTATTCATTTTATTGATGAGAAAGATGAAGTCAAGTGATGTGCCCAAGGTCACCCAGTTAGTTATTGAAAGAGAGAGACCCAAGTGTCCTGTCTCTTGGTTCAGTTTTCTTTCTTCTGGGCTATCTGATCTTGCTGGCTCAGAAATGAAGCATGGGAGATTTGTAAAGAAAGAAAGAACGCTTACAAGATACCATAGGTCAGGAACTAGGTTTTACATAAATCTCCATGAACGTACAAGGTCCTTCCCTCTCTAGGTAAAACAATCTGTGTAGGAAACAGTTAATAAAATGAATTAGAGCAACTCTCTTTCTTATGAGTTCTGGTCATATAGGCACACTGTTTTCAATAAGGCAGCTGGAATGAATCCCAAAAGCTTTTTTTTTTTTTTTTCCCTTTCCCTTGGATGTTTTAGACTAAGATAGCTAATCATATGTCCAGAATGTATAAGTTAATGTTTTCCAAAATGTAAGAGGTATACATTTGTGGTAAATGAGGTAGTAAATGCGATCATTTTTAGACAGCCTTCAGACTCATTAAATAGTGTTGGTTATCATAGTCATAAACTGATTTCTGTTTTATTTCTTTTCTAATCCTTCAAATTACATCAAGCACAAAGTCTCAGTTTGGTTATAGTTTTCACATTTCTCTAAACATTCAAGTCTTCCTTTAAAGCAAAGAGCCTTCAGAGAGCAAAGTCATTCAGCTATAGATATATTATCTTTATTTTATTTCATTTTATTTTATTATTACTTTCTCTTTGGAGTAATACTAATATCCATTAATAGTTACGATATAAAGTTTCTTTATAAATATATCCCTTTAGATTAAAAAGGAACTAGTTATAATTACGAAGTAAATAATTACCTGTCAGATTGAAGGAAGTTTGTGAAGCCTGGTGTTAGTACCATTGTGCTGGAGTGAAACCTGAAATAACCTGTTAGAGGTACCTCCTTGACCTGGAAGGGTTATCGTTAGAGAATGAGAAGCAGAGAGAGGAGAGCAGCCTCTGAGAGCTGGAAACTGGCCTGGCCTTGCTAATAGGACTTGCTATTGCCAGGAGCTAGCCTGGCACACTTAGCTAGGCTGTGATGTTCTGTTGAATGTGAACAATTTCACAACCTACGTCAGATAAGGACACACTGTGAGCATGAACCAAGACAAAAACAAGACTGCTCACAAAAGACTAATTCACAAAGATGACCAAACAGTTCTCTATCCTGGCTGATAGGAGTGACTGCTGATTTAGCCTTGCTTGTTTCTCCCACTTCCTAAATGATTTATTAAGATACCCAATCAGAGAATCGCTCCCACTCTTTGACAACATGCAATACATTGCAAAGCCTGTCTTCCTTGAACCTGCCCACTTATCACCTCACACAAACTCAAATCCTGAAGTCCTTTCTAACGCCATCTTTCTCAGAGATTCCAGAGTTCTCCATGGTGTGTGTTCTCCCTCACTGCAATGCACCTAAGCCCAACTTTGCTCCACTACAGCTGTGTTCCTGGTATCCTTCAGCTAGAGGGCATTGACACATGGCAGCAATCCTGTTCAATGACCAGTGTTGAAATATTTGTCTCTTAAAAATGAATCACAATCTCAAATGATCTCTAAGAGGAAAAACCATATTTAACATTTATAACTATTTACAGATGCAATCTCCTTTCCATCCAGTAAACTGGTTACTACTTCAGACCTCAGGTCACTGCTTCAGAGTGGACTCTCACACCCATCATACATGACCAGTCCATGTTGGACCCTTCTCTCTCAAAAGCATTCAATTGAGAGTATGAATGATATGCTAACAGCTAAATAAATAATAATATTAATAGCATTTATAATGACTACCATTTATTTGTCCACCAATAAACTCTGTAATAGGTACATTTCTCATGTCTTAGCTTATCTAATCCTTACTGCAACCCTCTGAAATAGCTATTATTATCCCTATTTTTGTAGATAAGGAACCACAAGTTGGGAAAATTAAATGACTTGCCTCAAATCACTCACATAGTAAGATGGCGGCGTAAGATTTGATCTAAGGTTTGAGTGATCCAAGGGGACGTGCTTGTTCCATTTCCCTTTTCTGCCTTATAATTAGGAAGGTCAAACTCATACTCCAAAACTAACCAAGGGTAGGAAAATGATTACATTTTGACCTAAATTATTAGTATTATTTATACTGCATTTTTGTTTTGAATCACTTTTTGGAACAGAGATGCTTAAGAGCCTTGAGGCTACATACCTACCAATAAAATAATGCATGAGTTGCTTTTTAGAGAAAAGTCATTGCTTACATTTTGAAGAAATATTAGTGAAAAAATTACTCAAGCTAAAAGATAATAACAGATGTTAGAGGATCAGATCCATTGTCTAGTGAAAGACTGTATCTTTGATCCCCTCGTACATACATGCGTTTTATGATCTTTCCCTGATGGGTCTTACTAGTTTCGGGGGACTGTCATTTAACCAGGTTAAATGTCAACTATTCTCAGCTGATGGTACCACACCTCCCACGAATAGTTTTATCTTAATAGCGACATCTTAAACAAAAACAAAAACTCCTTCACGACTCAAAATAATCAGTCTTAAATCGTAACATTTTGTTGTGAGGAACATGCACAAGGTAATTTTTACATTCCAGGTCTACACTGGTTCACATGCATAATTAATTTTATCATCCCCAAATCCCTGTGATATCAGTAATATTATTCCCATTACAGGGCTTCAGAAAGTTAAGTACCCTGTGCAAGTTCACACAGCTAGTGGATGGGAAAGCCAAGATTGGAAACTGAGATTTCAGGTGTCATGAGAGAAGTTGGTAGGTGGAGAAGTGGAGAAGGTTCCAAGGACAATCCTCCATGTGCCTGTCTTTCAGTATTGTCCTGACCAAATGGTATGCAGAGACTACGTGAGAGGGGATCAAACTTCTGGCCTCTTTATCACACCTTATTTACCTTATTGCCTCTGTTGTACGTCAGTGGTATGGTTGACGTACAGCCAGTAAACCTAGGGGAGGGAAGACAGGCAAGCACCCAGAGCAAAGCCGGAAGGAAAGTCTCAGCAAGTCCTAGCTGTCTTACCCTGGTGTATGGGAACTGTATGTCTTCATGCCGACATGCCTGTCTGTCACAATGCCAGGAAAGCTGAATGTGCATCCCAGAATGTGTTTGGATGCATTGCAAACAAATGTCAAAGCAAGCATTATACCCCCTGCCCTACGAATGTACATTTGCAGGTCAAGAGGGCGATGCTGGAGAGGATTAATCCCTTGCTGAGTATTATCCATCAGGATGCTTTTAAATGTTGTTGTATATGCAGCTAATAGATTATATATCATAAACACAGCTGCTGGAAGAAAAACTGCTTTTCACAAGTCATGCAATTAAAATTTCTAATCTCCAAAAGTACCAGAAAGAAAGAAGGGAGAGAGCACAAAAAGATGAAGATAGAGATCCTTTTCTCAGAAAGGACTATCTGTCTCCTCGAGGGTGTTTCTCTGATTCCCGCTGAGTACAAGGATTCTCTTACTGAACTTGGGATAAAGGAATATTGGAAAGAACTGTCTTTTAACGAGCAGCGTGTGGCAAAAGGAAAGCGGGTTGGGAAAGGAGGGGAAAGAAAAAGAAAACTTTTTCTCAGATTTGTTCTTCTTCCGTAATATATGCGGACTGTTTGCGTGTCTGTTTGTTGGAATACATACACTTATCAACAGTGAGATAAAAACAAAAACAAAAACAAAAAAAAAAAAAAACCACCCCTACTGTTAGCGATTGAATTGTGTCCCAAAAAAATATGTGTTGTAAATCCTAACCCTTATACCTGTGGTTAAGGATCCCTGGTGGGGCAGTGGTTAAAAGCTCGGCTGCTAACCAAAAGTCATCGGTTCAAGCCCACCAGCCCCTCCAAGGGAGAAAAGATCTGGCGGTCTGCTTCTATGAAGATTACAGTCTTGGAAACCCATGGGGCAATTCTACTCTGTCCTACAGGGTCGCTATGAGTCGGGATTGACTTGACAGCAACAACAACAAAATACCTGTGATTATACTCGCATTTAGGAGTAAGTTTTCTTTGTTATATTAATGAAGCGGTATTAGTGTAAGGAGTGTTTTAAGTCAATCTCTTTTGAGATATAAAAGCAAATTAAGCAAGCAGCAAGCATGAACACAGGGGAAGATAACATACCACAGGATCAGGCAGACAGAAAGACCTTCCCCCAGAGGAGACAGAGTGAGAGAGTCTTCCCCTAGAGCCAGCACCCGGAATTGGGCCTTCTAGCCTCCTAAACTGTGAGAAAATATGTTTCTGTTTCTTAAAGCTACCCACTTTGATATATGTTATAGCAGCACTAGATAACTAAGACAACCTATCCATACTATAGAATTACATACAATGTAATTCCATCCCTCAGAAATGAAAGCACAACGTTTTTGTATGTCTTTCAATTCTTTTTTCTAAGTATTTGTACATAATCCATTTTTTACCACAAAATTGGAGTCATGCCGTATATACTGTTTTATACAACATTATATTTTGTGGCTGCATAGTATTCTACCACTGAGATGCAGAATAATCTATATAACAAATCCCATGTTGTTATATATTTTGGGTACTTCCTAATTTTGAAAGTCATAAACAAATTTCCTTGCATGTAAATCCATGTGTGCATCTCTGATTATTTAAGATATATTTCTAGAAAAGAACTACTGGAGAAAGCAGAATAAATATATTTTAAGCATGTTTTTACTTATAATTTTATTCAGAAAGCAGCTTTTAAAAATTACTATTAATGGACACTCATGATGGAACTTCAAATAATAAAGAAAAATATAAAAATTAAAGTAAAAATCACCCCCAAATTCCATCACTATTATTTGTTTAATATTATAATTTTATTCCATATTTTTCTAGACTTCTAAATGTGTATGTGCACACAAGTATGCACCTATGTGCAAGATTGTACCATATTTGCACTATTTAACTTACTCTTTCATGCCACAATTTATTATGGAGTTCTTTCTATATGGTTGAATAGAGATGTATCACTCATTTAATGGATGGAGACAATTCCATTTTATGAATGAATAATTTATTTAACCAATATCAACTGATAAACTTTGTTTCTAGTTTTCCTCTATTATGTATACCGCTGACATGAACATTTATCTATGTATCTTTGGATATTTGACCTATTATATGTTTGGAACAAATTCTTAGTAAATTTACTGAGCCAAAGAATACACACATACACACACACACACACACACACTGAGCTAAAGGACATGTAGACATCATATGTAATTGCATAATAGATATTATGTGTTATTTATATTTATAATATATATATAATTTATATTTTGTTAGATAAAAAATATCTCCAGTGTATTAAAGTGTCATTTGCTAAAACTCTAGCCAATGCTTTATATTATCAGTCTTAATTTTTTACTAGTTTGAAAAGTAAAAAAGTGATAGCTATTAGTCTTTTATAGTTGCTGAAGTCTTTATCGTGTTAAAAAAAAAAATTCTTTAAGATTAAAAAATATATTTACCAATGTTTTCTTCCAGTAATTTTTTTTAACATTAAACACTGATACAGCTATAATTAAATTAAGTATGGGGAATAAGGTAGATATTCCACTTATTTCTCCAAAGTGCTAGGTAGTTATCTTGACACTATTTATTGAATAGTCCATTCTTTCCCAAGCAATTTATAATACTGCAGATCCTGTTTCACTGGCCATTGTGTCTACCTTCCTAGAAGGACCACACTCGTTCAGTGATTATAATTTGTAATATATCTTAATGTTTGGTAACATAAGTGCCACTTTAGGAGTCCTTGGTTGGTGTAAACAGTTAACACACTTAGCTGCTAACCAAAACGTTGGAGGTTCAAGTTTACCTCGAGGTACCTTGGAAGAAAGGCTGGGTGGTCTACTTGCGAAAAAATAGTCATTGAAAACCCTACAGAGCAAGTTCTACTCTGACACACTGCTGTCACTATGAGCTGGAATCAACTCTGTGGCAACTGTTTGCGTGTGTGTGTGTTTAAATCTATCTGTTACTTATTCTTCTGAGGAATTTATCTGTATTGTTTTCTGTATGAATATCAGGATCATTTAGTCAAGTTTCTAAACCATGAAGACTTTGGATTTTTTTTTCAGAATATTGTTGAATTTATTGATTAATTTAGGGAACAGTTGCATGTCCATGATGCTGAGTCTTCTTACACAAGGAAATGTATTTCTCTCCATTTATTCAAGTCTTTTTTTGCGTGTGTGTGTGTGTGTCCCTCAATTGATTTTATTTTTTTCTTCATACAAACTCTTCATGTCTTAGGTTTATTTCTATGCAGTTTACTGTTGTTATCATTGTGAAAGAGGTGTTTCTTCCTTTTACTTTCTAGAAGTTATCGCTGGCATGTAAGAAAGTCATTGGTAATATTGACGTTGTCATCTGTCTTACATTGGAATCGCGCATGGTCTTTGGTTTTCCAGATACAATTCACAGTCTGCATTAAGAAATATTTCACATTGATTCTGCTTTTGACTTTTTCCCAGCTGCATTGGGTCTTCACCTGTATCCTGAGAGTGACAGTGTTTGCTGTCCTTGTCCCAGTATCTTCAGGTTCTCTTTCCTTAGAGGAGGTAGGGGAGAACAACCAAGCCAGCTCCTCATGACCTCCCTGCAGCGGTTGCTCTTTCCCTTCTCTAGGCACCATAAGGGAAGCTGTCTCAGGGTTTTCACCTCGCACTTAAACCTTTCTCGTGAGCAGTCAGTGAGGTTCATTCAGACAGCCCGTGACTGACGGAAAATTCCCCTTGTGTTTGTGGCTTCCAATCTTCCCTCCTCTCATGTTAGCACACACTTGAACTTCCGTAGTTTGTTACAAAATGTATCTGAATTCTTCTTACAGATTGTACAGCATTCATCATCTGCCCCAGCTCTCCTGGAAGGCACCATTTCTGAGAGTTTGGGTTAGTTAGTTGCCCGGCAAACTCAAGTCTCTGATCCATTCAAGAAAAGTGGTGATTTTGTTGATTACCTAGCTTTTTTGTTGTAAGGGTGAGACTGATGTTCTTTCCATTTTTATATAGTCTAAACAAAAGCCATAAGTCAGAATAGACTTATTTTGAACACATGTTAGGCTTTCTTTTGTTACTAAACTTAGAAGTATTATGAGCTCTTATGTTTAAGACATCGTCATATATTTTGGGTTATGAAAATGAATGAGACTTAATCTCTGTTCTTGAAAAAATTCATGGTGCTTTGATTGTTCTTTCTCTACTGTTGAAAATACTATACAGGTTCACTGTCCATTAAGTGAGATTTTTAAATAAAATCAAAACCAAGACGTCCCCAACTTAACTCTGCATGGAACTATTGAGTGACTACTATGAACTTACAACTTGAGTAAGACAAGGAACATATATAAGTCCCATCAAAATGCCCAATTTTGTATACATAATGCAATTAAATGATGATACAAAACAATATACATTTAAGTGACAAAATGTGTGCATTATTTGCTAAATGTTTTATGAGGTCAGAGAAAAAAATTAAATCAATGGAGAGTAAATCATGAAAAAGTTTTGTGGAAGTTAAATATTTGGAAAGTATTTGGATAAATGCAGATAAAGGAGAGGATCGAGAATTTGAGAGAATGATAGTCTCATCTCCGGGCATCCAACTCATCAATTTTAATAGGCATTGCCATGCAGTATCTAGAGAAAAAAATGACCCTATTTTTCCTTGCTCTGGTGTGGTGCTTTCCGAGCCATCTGACAAATTTCTTTTAATGGCCCCTCCATTAATCATTTCAATTTTTTTTCCAACTTGCCTAAGAATTACTTTTAAAACATCTTCTAGAAAACGCTCCTCAAAATTTTGCTAATATTTGTATAAGCACCAATCAGTTCTGATTCAAAAGAGTAACACACTGAATTTTTAGTTAAGTTGTAACACTTATTTCATTATGTAGAGTCCTACAATTTAGAAATAAAAGGAAAATCAAACATATTCTCTCTATCTACAATTTTAAGACGCTTAGTTGCCAAAACAAAGACTGGTTCAATCCTTGGATCAACCAGCAAGCAACTGACGTAATAGGAAGTCCTGCAGAGTCACGTGATTTGTTGATTATAAGCACCCTCTCACCGCATCCATTCTTTCTTTTGGCTGGAGCAGCTGATAGCAGAGTTCTTCATGTTTCAGATTCTTTAGGCACTTATTTGGCTCCTGTGTTCTTTACTTCCCCTTCTCCCTCACCGCGGAAGTCTGGACAAGACAAACAAAAATTGTGTATCATCATGCTTTCTCTATTCCTTAGGTTCTACTTCTTGAGACACTCTGAAGTGTCCAAAACTGTGTCTACATAGATATGACCTATATCTTCAGTCTCCCATTCATCCCTCTCCACTTACTGCCCCCTCCCCAAGGATTTTTGAATGGGCCTTTCAGGACTATGATATATTTAGGAGAAATCTGGATCTTGTTCAAGGACTGAAGAATTATATGTCAGCTCTCTTATTAAGTTCTAGATTTCATAGCATTTGGCTGGTATGATTCAATTTGTGGTTTGAGGTAGTGGTGGTTTCCTTGTTTCAGTGAAGATGAACTTCTGCTTTCCTCTATTTTTTGTTCTTTCTATTGTTTTCAGTGGGTCCCCAAAAAAGGGTGTGAAGTAAAAATGCCAATAGTCCATGTTTAACAAGGTTGCCAAACTCCGAATCTTTTGATAAACTTTTTTAAGTAGCAAAATCAGCTACTGCCAATAGTGAATACCATCATTAGTGTTTGCACATATCTTTATTCAGCTATTACACACGTTCTATCTTTGTGTATGTTGCTTCTGTCCTCATATTTACGTCGTTGTCATTTTTCCAAGGCTCCTATTTTATTTCCCTTGAATCTGAAGCTTCACCCAGTATTGTTTTCCGTATCTTGCTCCACTATGACGTAGTATTCTATGTCCAGATTCTCTGGATCTGGAAGGCCCCTTGAAGAACCAAGGAAGACCAATACACAGTAATACAATAAGTAACTCTATTAAAAAAAAGAAAAACTCACCCAAAGAAATAAAGGGCAGAAAGAAGCTCAAAACTTGGGGGTGAAGGAACCTCTCCAGTTCTATTAAAATAGCATGAATACAAAACTCTTTTTTAAGAAATTTGTATAAATATATGTTGTTGTGTGCTGTCACATCAATTCTGACTCATAGCAACCCCATGTGACTGTGTAGAAATGTCACATAGGTTTTCTTGGCTTTAATCTTTATGGAAGCAGATTGCCAGGTCTTCATCCTGCACAGCCACTGGTGAGTTCAAACCACCAATCTTCAGTTAACAGCCGAGTTACTTAACCATTGTATCACCAGAGCTTCTTTGTATAAATATATACACAGCCTAAATGTATTGGTTGACTAAAACTTAGATTTTTAAAATCATGATTGATTTGTCCAGGTAAACCAACCCCTCATGATGACTCACACAGCTGCCAACAACCTGAATTTCCTCACAAGTAGAAGGAATGTTACTTGAGAATTTTGGAAATAACTTTTATGGTTTCTTCTCATTATGTATTAGTACTAGATTCTCTGGACATTGTGAGTCTTACCAAAAAAGAATATGATTATAGGGGAAAAATATGAACAAATAGATAAGCTGCAAAAGCAAGAAAAAAATTATATAGCAATCCAGATGAATAAAGTCATTCCTGGTAATTAGAAATAATTGAAATGAAAGAGATGTATATTTTATAAAAGTATAACATAGCGTTGATTTCTTTCCTTCATTTTTAGGCATGATAAAATTGAATGAACTGAGAGAAACTATTTGAGGAGGGATGGGGTTGGGGGAAGTCTGTAAAAGTGTGCCAATTTCACTTTGGCTTCAAGTTCCAAAGTTCTCCTAAGATGTTCTAGTATTCATTGTCAAAATCAGTAGCATATATGAATTTCTCCCAGCTTCTAGTAAACTAAAAACATATGTGAATTAAAACAGAACGTTGAGATTTTGTCTCTTCCCAGTAAGAGCACTGAGTCAGTTTTCTTTTTACAGTCATCTGCAATCAATGCAACTGAATACTCAGCAAAACCCAGAAGGCTTTGCTTCATTTACGGACAAGTGCTCCATATCTAAACCTTCAGTTCCAAAGCAACAGTTAAATTTGTTAAGGAAACTGAGGTTTACATTCAGTTTATATTTCTCAGTGCAGGGAAATCTGGCCAGATCCTACCTCTCAAATAGACGTCTCTGTGGCCTGAGCCCAGGATCTGCTGGACTTCACACAGGCCACCTCTGCTAAGCCAAGGTTCAATTTCTTTCCCAAATTGAGAAGAATCCAAGGTGTCCTACTCAAGCCCTAACCTTGAATGTGTGGTAGCTTTTATTATGTGCCCTCAGCATCTGGATTATCATTGGATGGTAAAAGCAAGTAAAAGTACAGCTGGATTAGTGACAGAAGGAAGTATGTTTGAGAAGACGAAGGTAGGAAAGGGAAACTCATGTATCCTAATTTTAAAATAACAAGTGGCTGTTAAGGCCAGTTCTAGGCACCAGGCACAACTCAGATATATAACGAGCCTGGTTCCAGACTACCACAGTAAAGCAAATATCAAAATAAAGCAAGTCACACTAATTTTTTAGTTTCCCACTGCATATAAAAGTTACGTTTACACTGTACTGTAGTCTGCTAAGTGTGCAATAGCATTATATCTAAAAAAACAATGTACATACCTTAATTAAAAAATACTTCACTGCTAAAAAATGCTAAGCGTCATCTGAGCCTTCAGCAAGTCGTAATCTATTTGCTGTTGGAAGGTCTTGGTTCGATGTTGATGGCTGCTGACTGATCAGGGTGTGATTGCTGAAAGCTGGGGTGGTTGTGGCAATTTCTTAAAGTAAGAAAATGAATAAAGTCTGCCATATCAATTGACTCTACCTTTCACGACAGATTTATCTGTAGCATGTGATGCTGTTTGATCGCATTTTACCCCCAATAGAGCTTCTTTCAAAATTGGAATCAGTTCTGTCAAACCCTGCTGATGTTTTACCAACTAAAGTTATGTACTATTCTAAATCCTTTGTTGTCATTTCAACAACGTTCACAGAATCTTCACCAGGAGTAGATTCCATCTCAAGAAATCATTTTCTTTGCTCATCCATAAGAAGCAACTCCTCATCCATTAAAGATTTATCATGAGATTGCAGCAATTCACTCCCATCTTCAGGCTCCGCTTCTAGTTCTAGTTCTCTTGCTCTGTTCCCAGCCTCGGCAGTTACTTCCTCCACTGAAGTCTTGAGCCCCTCAAAGTCATCTATGAGGGTTGGAATCCACTTTTTCCAAACTCCTGTTAGTATTGATATTCTGACCTCCTCCCATGATTCACGAATGGTCTTAATGGCATCTAGAATGGTGAATCCCTTCTAGAATATTTTCAATTTACATTGCCTAGATCCATCAGAAGAATCACTATCCATGGCAGCTCTAGACTTACAAAATGTATTTCTTAAATAATAAGACTTGGAAGGCTAAATGACTCCTTGATCCATGGGCTGCAAAATGGATGCTGTGTTAGCAGGCATGAAAACAATATTCATCTCCTTGTACGTTTCCATCAGAGCTCTGGGATGACTAGGTGTATTGTCAATGAGCAGTAATATTTTTGAAAGGAATCTTTTTCTGAGCAGCAGGTCTCAACAGTGGGCTTAAAATATTCAGTAAACCATGTTGTAAACAGATGTGCCATCATCTAGGTTTTGTTGTTCCATTTGTAGAGCACAGGCAGAGTGGATTTAGCATAATTCTTAAGGACTCTAGGATTTTTGGAATGGTAAATGAGCAGTGACTTCAACTTAAACTCACCAGCTGAGGTCTTTTGCAACAGATTTGCCCAGTGCAATGTGTCTTTGATTTCCTGACCGCTGCTTCTATGGACATTGATTGTGGATCCAAGTAAAATGAAATCCTTGACAATGTCAATCTTTTCTCCATTTATCATGATGCTGCTTATTGGTCCAGTTGTGAGGATGTTTGTTTTATGTTGAGGTGTAATCCATACCGAAGTGTGTAGTCTTTGATCTTTATCAGTAAGTCCTTCAAGTCCTCTTCACTTTCAGCAAGCAAAGTTGTGTCATCTGCACAGGTTATTAATGAGTCTTCCTCCAATCCCGTTGCCCCATTCTTCTTCATATAGTCCAGCTTCTCGGATTATTTGCTCAGCATACAGATTGAATACATATGGCAAAAGGTAACAACCCTGCTGTGCAACTTTCTTAACTTTAAACCATGCAGTATCCCCTTGTTCTGTTCAAACGACTGCTTCTTGGTCTAAGTACAGGTTCCTCATGTGCATACTTAAGTGTTCTGGAATTCCCACTCTTCGCAATGTTATCCATAATGTGTTATGATGCACACAGTCAAATGCCTTTGCATAGTCAATAAAACACAGGTAAACATCTTTCTGGTATTCTCTGCTTTCAGCCATGAGCCATCTGATGTCAGCAATGGTATCCCTTGTTCCATGTCCTCTTCTGAATCTGGCTTGAACTTCTGGCCGTTCTCTGTCGATGTACTGCGGCAACCACTTTTGAATGATTTTCAGTTAAATTTTACTTGAGTGTGATATTAATGATATTATTCGATAGTTTCTGCATTCTGTGGGATCACCTTTCTTTGGAATGGGTACAAATATAGATCTCTTCCAGTTGGTTGGCCAGGTAGCTATTTTCCAAATGTCTTGGCATAGATGAGACAGCACGTCCAGCACTGCATCCGTTTGTTAAAACATGTCAGTTGGTATTCCGTCAATTCCTTGAGCCCTGTTTTTTGCTAATGCCTCTTCCTTCAATACCATCAGTTCTTGCTCATATGATACCTCCTGAAATGGTTGAACATCGACCAATTCTTTTTGCTACAGTGACTCTGTATATTCCCTCCATCTTCTTTTTATGCTTCCTGGGTCGTCTAATATTACCCTGTAGAATCCTTCAATATTGCGACTCGAGGCTGGAATTTTCTCTTCAGTTCTTTCAGCTTGAGAAATGCCAAGCGTATTCTTCCCTTTTGGTTTTCTATCTCCAGGTCTTTGCAGATTTCGTTATAATACTTTACTTTGTCTTCTTGAGTCGCCCTTTGAAATCTTCTGTTTAGCTCTTTTACTTCATCATTTCTTCCTTTTGCTGTAGCTACTCTACTTTCAAGAGCAAGTTTCAGAGTCTCTTCTGACATCCATTTTGGTCGTTTCTTTCCTGCTTTTTTAATGACCTCTTGCTTTCTTCATGTATGATGTCCTTGATGTCATTCCACAACTCATTTGGTCTTTGGTCATTAATGTTCAATGCATCAAATCTATTCTTGAGATAATCTCTAAATTCAGGTGGGATATATGCAAGGTTGTCCTTTGGTTCTCATGGACTTGTTCTAATTTTCTTCAGTTTCTGCTTGAACTTGCATATGAGCAATTGATGGTCTGTTCTTCAGTTGGCCCCCGGCCTTTTTCTGACTGATAATATTGAGCTTTTGCATTGTCTCTTTCCACAGATGTAGTCGATTTGATTCCTTGTATTCCATCTGGTGAGGTCCACATGTAGAGTCGCTATTATGTTGTTGAAAAAAGGCATTTACGATGAAAATGTTGGTCTTGCAAAATTCTGTCATGTGATCTCCAGTGTTGTTTCTACCACCAAGGCCATATTTTCCAACTACCAATTTCTCTCCTTTGTTTCCAACTTTCAAGTTCCAATTGCCAGTAATTACCAATGCATCTTGATTGCATGATTGATCGATTTCAAACTGCAGAAGTTAGTAAAAATTTTCAATTTCTTCATCTTTGGCCTTAGTGGTTATTGCTTAAATTTGAATAATAGTCATAACTGGTCTTCCTTGTAGGTGTATGGATATTATCCTATCACAGCATTGTACTTCAGCATAGATCTTGAAATGTTCTCTTTGACAATGAATGTGATGTCATTCCTCTTTAATTTGTCATTGCCGGCATAATAGACCATATGATTGTTTGACTCAAAATGGCCAATACCTGTCCATTTCAGCTCACTAACGCCTAGGATATCAATGTTTATGCATTCCATTTCATTTTTGACGACGTCCAATTTTCCAAGACTGATACTTCGTACATTCCACGTACTATTTGTTAAGGTATGTTTGCAGCTGTTTCTTCTCATTTTGAGTCGTGCCACGTCAGCAGATGAAGATCCCAAAAGCTTGACTCCATCCATGTCATTAAGGTTGACTCTACTTTGAGAAGGCAGTTCTTCCCCAGTTGTATTTTGAGTGCCTTCCAACCTGAGGGGCTCATCATCTGACACTATATCATAACATGTTCTGCTGCCATTCATAAGGTTTTCACTGGGCAATTTTTTCAGAAGTAGACTGCTGGGTCCTTCTTCCTAGTCTGGAAGCTCCACTGAAACCTGTCCATCACAAGTGACCCTGCTGGTATTTGAAATACCAGTGACAAAGCTTCCAATATCACAGCAACATGCAAGCCACCACAGTACAACAAACTGAAAGACATGTGGTGAATACAGTCTCTAGTAAGTGACAAACGAATGGAATTGATGTTAACTGTGATGAAAGTTTTTTTTTATTGATCAGTCATTCTGTTTAATAGGTATATTTTCGATGGCACAAATTTTTTTGTTCATTTTTTATTTATTTTTTTAATTTTCTTGTGTTTCAGGTGAAAGTTTACAACACAAATTAGTTTCCATTCAAAAACTGTTTTGTGACATGGGTTGCAGTCCCTGCACTGCACTGGCACTCTCTCCCTTTTCCTTTCCACCCTAGGTCTTCGTGTCCATTCATCCAGTTTTCCTTTTCCCTCCTGCCTTCTCGTCTTTGCTTTTGGGCAGCTTTGTCCATTTGGTCTCGCACACTTGATTGAACTAAGAAGCACGTTCCTCACACGTGTTATCATTTGTTTTATAGGCCTGTCTAATATTTGACTGAAACGTGGACTTCAGGAGTGGCTTCAGTCCTGAGTTAGCAGGGTGTCCAGGAGCCATAGCCTTTGGGGTTCTTCCAGTCTCTGTCAGACCAGTAAGTCTGGCCTTTTTTGTGAATTTGAATTTTGTTCTATATTTTTCTCCTGCTCTGTCAGGAGCCCTGTATTGTGATCCCTGTCAGAGCAGTTGGTGGTGGTAGCCAGGCACTATCTAGTTCTTCTGGGCTCAGGCTGGTGGAGGCTGTGGTTCATGTGGTCCATAAGTCTTTTGGACTGATATTTTCCTTGCATCTTTGGTTTTCTTCATTCTCCTTTACTGCAAACGTGATGGGACTAATAGGTGTATTTTAGATGGCTGCTTGCAAGATTTTAAGACCCCAGACACTACTCACCAAAGTAGGATGTAGAACATTTTCTTTAGGAACTATGTTCTGTCAACTGACTTAGATGTCCCCCGAGACCATGGTCCCCAGCCCTCAGCCCCAGTAACTTGGGCCCTCAAAGTGTTTGGGTGTGTCTAGGAAGCTTGTATGGCTTTGCCTTGGTCAAGTTTGCTGACTTCCCTATATTGTATGTTGTCTTTTCCTTCACCAAAGTTAACACTATCTAGTTAGTGATTTTCCCTCTCCACCCCTTCCCTCCTTCGTAACCATCAAAGATTGTTTTTTTCTGTGTGTGAACTTTTTCTTGGGTTTTTATAGTAGTGGTCTCATACAGTATTTGTCCTTTTGTGATTGACTGATATCACTCAGCATAATGCTCTTCATATTCATCCATGTTGTGAGATGTTTTGCAGATCCATCATTGTTCTTTATAGTTATGTAGTATTCCATTGTGTCTATGCACCATAATTGGTTTATC
Source organism: Dugong dugon (assembly GCA_030035585.1). Taxonomy (NCBI): domain Eukaryota; kingdom Metazoa; phylum Chordata; class Mammalia; order Sirenia; family Dugongidae; genus Dugong; species Dugong dugon. The sequence goes on from CM057472.1 coordinate 4,191,866, forward strand.
CATTTATCTGTTGATGGGCACTTAGGTTATTTCCATCTGTTTGCTATTGTGAATAATGCTGCAGTGAACATGGGTGTGCATATGTCTATTCTTGTGACTGCTCTTATTTCTCTAGGATATACTCCTAGAAGTGAGATTGCTGAACTGTATGGTATTTCTATTTCTAGCTTTTTAAGGAGGCATCATATCATTTTCCAAAGTGGTTGTACCATTTTACAGTCCCACAGCAGCATGTAAGAGTTCCAATTTCCCTCCAACCTCTCCAACTTTTGTTATTTTTTGATTTGTGTCAGTAATGTCGGATTGAGATGGTATCTCATTGTAGTTTTGATTTGCGTTTCTCTAATGGCTAATGATTGCGAGCACTTCCTACCGTGTCTGTTAGCTGCCTGACTGTCTTCTTTAGTAAAGTGTCTCTTCATATCCATTGCCCATTTTTAAACTGGATTTTTTGTCTTTTTGTTACTGAGGTGTTGAAGTATTCCATAGATTTTGGAGATTAGACCCGTGGCAGATATATCGTAGACAAAAACAGTTTTCCCAGTCTGTAGGTTCTCTTTTCACTCTTTTGGTGAAGTCTTTTGATGAGCCTAAGTGTTTAATTTTCAGGAGTTCCTAGTTATCTAGTTTCTGTTCTGGTTTTTGTGCATTGTTAGTTATGGTTTTTATTGTATTTATGCCAACTCTCAGGGCCCCCTAGCATAATCTCTATTTTTTCTTCCATAATCTTTATCATTTTAGGTTTTATATTTAGGTCTTTGATCCATTTTGAGTTGGTTTTTGTGTGTGGTAGGGGTATGGTCCTGTTTCATTTTTTTATAAATGGACATCCGGTTTTGTCCACATCATTTGTTAAAGAAGACTGACTTTTCCCCCATTTAATGGACTTTAGTCCTTTGTCAAAGATCAGCTGACCTTAGGTGGATAGATTTACATCTGGGTTTTCAATTCTGCTCCACTGGTTTAGTTGTCTGCCACTGTATCAGCACCAGGCTGATATAGTACATGTCTATATGGTAGGTTCTGAGATCAAGTAGTGTGAAGCCTCCTTCTTTGTTCTTTTTTTTCAATAATGCTTTGCTTATTCAGGGCCCTTTCCTTTCCATGTAAACTTGGTGATTAGTTTTTCCATCTCATTAAAGAATGCTGATGGTATTTGGACTGGGATTGCATTATATCTGTAGATTACTTTGGGTAGAATTGATATTTTCACAATGTTGAGTGATGTGAGTTTTTTGAATTTTAGGAGTTGAGTTGGGTTTTATGGAAATGTCTTTTTCCTTGGGCTTTGTCATGTAAAAACTTTCAAAATCAAACTCTTGCTAAGGAATGGCTATTTTTATTCCAATATGTTTTCAGATAAAGAAACTGAGGCTTAGAAAGATAAGGAAGGGTCACACAGCTGGGAAGTAATGAGGTAGGATTTGTCTGATTGAACATCTTCCTTCAGATGAAGAGGGTGATGCAAGTCAGGCCAATGTTTTTGATGTTATTCTGGAGGTGGTAGAGACCCACTAAAGAATTTTGAACAGGAAAGTAGCACAAATGAAACTCACAAGATCCTTTCACCATATTTACTCTATTTGTAATGGCAGTTGCCTCCCTGGTAGAGTGGGTGGACTTCTTTTACATTTAAAGCAAAACCAAGAATCAAGCTTCAGCTATGAATTTATTTCAAGGTCACATTCCTTTATCTAATATACAATCAAGGCTTTGAGGGTTCCATAAACACAGCACCATTTGCAGAAGAGCTCCACGCCAAGATTCATTTCTATCAGGGAATGCACCAGTTGACTGATTGATAGATTGATTGACTTACTGATTGATCGATTCCTTCCTTCCTTCCTCCAGCCCTCTCTCCCTTTCTTCCTTCCTTCCACAACCTTAAATCAAGCACTACACTTAGTTCAGTGATTTACACAAAGATGTGGCTCCTGTCCTCAGAAGTTCATGTTCTAGAGTAACTTAAGTACAATTGTGTACACCTGGTGGAAGCTCCCTGGTAATCTTAATAAATCTATCAAGTCTAATCCATTTCCCTTGTTTTACAACAGATGCACAACTTTGTGGAATGCTGTTTATTCTTGATTGATAGCAAAATCAAGACATAGCTGCCAGATGGAGCTTGGCATCATTAAAGGTACCAGTAGGCCAAAGGTTCTCTCTGGCAAGGACCAGGACTTTGCATTTCTTTTCATTTTTTTCCTTTCTCTTTCCCAACATCTATTGTAGCTTTAAAAGTAGAAACACATGCTTCTGCAAGTCTCCCTATGAGACCCCAGATGAGGAATTTCTCAAGGAGAATAACAAAATGCAATTTAAATCAAAGTGTGTGAGACTGCCCAGACACACCCAGCTGGACCCACTGGGAGGCAGCTGGGAAGATGCTGACAGCCCACCAGCAATGATACCACAGGATCTGCTGCAGGGAGACCTTCTGCTGTCATCCTCCACTTACCACCCTGCTCCCTCCTTTCTGTTTTCCACACTCTCTGTCCCCACTCGAAGGGTTGCACTAAATGAAAAGCTGGAGGTAGCCGCAACAGAACAGAGGAGCTGCTCATTACCCAGAGCTCAGCCCCATATGGTATTGACTGTTGATTACCTTTCTACTAACCACTCCTTGGAAACCCTACGGGACAGTTCTACTCTGTCCTATAGCATCAGTATGAGTTGGAACCCACTCAATGGCAATGGGTATGGGTTTTGCTTTTATGAGTAGTGCAAGGGTGTGACTGATCCACATGATTAATAATGAAAATATGACGAAAAATGGTAAAACTTCCTCTTTTTTTTCTGGTGTTATGGTTCCCTCACCGTCTACCTTCTCTAAAGCTGCTCTCTGGAAAGAAGCTAATCATCTCTATAACGTTTGTTATTTAGCTCTTTCAAAGTAAGAGTTTGACAGGAGAGCGAAGGGTAAAATTTGAATTGTGGCATTTGAAAAACCAGTAAATTGGTGGATGTTACTTCTCAGTACTCTTGGAATCGCACTGAGTGGGCAGCCCTAAGGAAAGTCAATGCAAGTTCTGTTTTTACTGCAGTTTTGCCCCAATGTCTTCGCATATCTGTTGGTATTGGTTGTATTCACACATAGCAACAGGTTCTGCTGATGGTACTTGGTCATTAGTTGTGATGTTCTTTGTTTATATGTGTACTAATATTAAACACAATGCCACTCACTTGATAACATTCAAAACACTCAAAAACCTGTTCCTAGACTATTTTCCTACCTCTACGTACCAGTACTCCCTGTGATCCAGCCCAGTGCATCTACTGTTTGTTCCCCACGCTTGCTCTGCTTTGTCAACCATGGGCCTTCGCTCATAACGAGTCAGCCTGTCCTAATGGAAAGAGCACTCAACTCAGATGGACCTGAGTAGGAAACATGGTTTAAACAAGGTAAGTGACTTGTGCAATATGATATTTATGTAATGTTGAGCCTTTAGTTTAATCATCTGTAAGATGAAACTTTCCACTGTGCAGTGTTCTTAAGAGGGTGACTAGGATATGGAGGCACTGTGTACAGACGAGGCACTCCAGAAAATAGATCCATCAACTCGGACTATGCAAATCCTATTCATCCTTCAAGGTACAGCTCAGAGAGCACCTTTTGCATAAGGCTTCTACTGATTGCCTCTGCTGGGTTGCAATCTTTCCCTTTTCTGAACTGCCATCCCACTTTGTCCTTATCTATCTCTATCATAAGGGACATCAGTCTTTCTGTTGGTGTAACACTGGAGTCCGGGGTGACACAAACCGTTAAGTGCTCTACTACTGACTGAGAAGTTGGCAGTTCAAACCCACCCAGAGGCACCTGGGATGGCAGGCTTGGCAATTTGTTTCCAAAAGTTCACCGCCTTGAAAACCCTGTGGAACAGTTCTACTCTGCAATCATGGGGTCATCGTGATTCGGGATAGACTTGACGACAACTAACAACAACATTAGTGTAACACAGCACTAAGACTGAGATGCAGGTTGCAGCATGTATAGAAATAAAGGGCATAGCACCCTCCTGGCGATCCACATAGATGGATTACTCTGCAGCAGAGCTCCTGTTTGGGACAGAAAGAGGAGGAACCGCAGAGCCTTTCCAATTCCCTGTACCTAATTTTGTATTCCTAATTATGTGTTTTGTTTTGTTTTGTTTTCTTGAAGAGGAATCAAATTATATAGGGTTCAGTGCCCACAAAGACCAGTTGGCACCCGGGGAGAGGGTGGAGGGACTGCAAGGGTATGTCTCGCTAACCCAGAGCTGAAGGAGCAGTGTGGATAGGGGACACCATGAAACAGGGAAGAGTGTGCTATGTGGGGGCTGGATAACAAAGTGTGGCAAAAGTCGGTGTGTATCCCTAACCCATAGCTACTCTAGCACTGTGAAGACTAGCAGCAATGGAAGCACATAGCCGCAGTAACCATGGACCAGCAAATGGCATTCTCATGATGGGCACTGACATAGGTAGTAACTTCTTATCAAGTCAAAGCCCCTCTCCAGAGAAGTCTTCTCTGACCACCCTCTCTAACCCCCTCCACCTGTCACGCTCTCATCTATCCTATTAGAAGCACTTTTTGTCTTTCCTTACCACCCTACACCACACACAAAAAAATAAAAAGTGTGAAGAGTCAGGAGCATTTTCTGTTGTGTTCTTCACTTATCCTCGGAAGAAAGGAAGTTCCTGGCTTATAGTTGGTGACACTTGATGAATGAATGTATAACTTCTCAAGGGGATTCATGAAGAGAGGAGGATAACAACGAGTAGCCAATGTAGAAGAGGAACAGCAGGGTAGATGCCTCAGAGTAATGGAGCTGACCACCTGGCTTGTGAACACATGGGAAGCACTCCTTGGACTCTCTGCAGAAATGACTGAGGGAGGCTCCATGTCTGGAGTTCCTATAGGAGCAGGTGGGAGATTTCATCTCAGAATTTGTAAGCATTGACTGTGAGGCCTGGGGGCAATTAAGTTGTATATGTGCTCGAGTTATTTTTATGGATTTTATCTTCCCAGTTAGGTTCTCAGGAGAAGTGGGACATATCCTTAAATCCCCCGAAGAACCTAATATTGGGTCTTGCAAAAACGTGTGTCGAATTAAAGAATGAATGAATGAAAGAATAAGGGAATGTCTGATCTGGTGCTATAAAAACATTCTCTGTGTCAGAAAAAGCAACATAAAAAAGCAGAAAAGCTCAGTGGGTAATGGGGATGAAATTTTTCAGTATACTGTTATAAGAGATTTCTATTGGAAACTCTTGAGAAGGCATCCATTAGAAGGTAGGAGTCCCTTGCTGTGAGGTCTAAAACATCTTTTGCCACAAAATGACATGGTACACCAGCTCAAATAAGTATAGCTGGTAACTTAGCAACCGCAAATATTTACAAATATACAAGTCAGGCCCGTCAAAATATCAGGGTAATTATTGGCAAATTGTATACCGTGCAAATGTTTTGCAGCCATGCAAAATGAGCCTTGTTGTGGGTGGTTGCCACAATTGCTTGTAACTGCTGCTTGGAAGGAAGTGTCTTTCAGTCCCTTGGGTTTTGTTGGATTGGCTGATATGATGTAAAATTCACAGTGCTGGCCAAGTGGATGTTGCGTGGTTTACCTGATCATGTTCTAACAGCAGTATCTTCTACTCGCATGTCATGCAGGGTTATCCCACTTAACAAGCTGCAGAAATAAGAGCTATTTACTACTAGCTGCTCTCCCTCAAAAGATAGGTAGTAAATTGGAAAAAAAAAAGCAGGGAGTCTAGAAATTTGTGGTACTTTAAACATTGTGGAATCCATTTCCAGGATTCTTTTAGAGTCTATTTAAAAGTAAATGAGTGTGCTTTTTCAAAAGAAATAAAGAAGGAAGGAGAGGAGGGAGAGGAGGAAGGAGTGACGGAAAGGAGAGAAATTGAACACGTGGGAATGGATGTAAGAGCTGGGGGAAACATTAATACTAAATGACTTGTCCTTTATTGTGTGAATCTTAATGATGGCAAAATGGGCAGAAAAACAACTACACTATATGCCAATTATACTTGAACTAGAGACAAAGGGAACAACTGAGTTTCCTACCAACCTTACTGGGGGAAAAAATCCTCCATTTGCGTTACAATTACGTTTGAATGCGATTTTATACTCCCTACCTTTTGCAGAAAATTTTTAAAATTGAGTCTCCAAGAGATCTTAAAAATAAAATGCTTTCTAATTCTCCTTCTGCCATCTTATAATTCCTCTACAATAGAGCTTACACTTGGAGCCAATTTATCTTGCCATTCACAGTATTTCAAATTCTTGGCTAGAAGAGGCTTTTTCTGCCAAGATTCACACCAAAGCAACTTGATAGTCTAGCCCAAGAAGGATCGAAAGTGAAACTAGACGGCAATAAAAATTGTGCAATGTACGGTCTCTGTAGTCAGTCAGTCAAGTGCAAAGAAATCTGCATAGTCGCACTTGCAAGGCTTTTCAAATATTCAGAGAAAACAGTTGAGCATAGGGCTTCTGGCCTGTAATGTTGCCTTGCTAACCATTTGTTTTCTTATCTAAAACTCTAGGGAGAGAAGGAAAAGACCAACGTAGCTATCCTGCCCCTCCTGTTTAATGGGGAAGCATGCCAGATATTCTGAGTAACTTATTCAGCCCAAGGCTAATAAGCTGAACAACTTGTTTTGGCTAGACATTCGTCATCTCCATATGGAACTGCTTGTGTGAGTTTTTGGACTATTATGTGGTCAAAGGGAGGATGTTAGACCAAAAGGAAAAAAAACTCAGCACTTTCCTTTTCTCTAGTATAAATCCATTTCAAGGCTGAAGTAAACTGCGTGAATTGACCAAATCCTTAGCAGAAGACATCACAGAATATCACATTAACACCACCTTTAATAGTTTTGAAGGAATGCTTCTTAACATTGGGCTAAATTTACTGATAAATCCACCATATCTAAGTTTGCCTAGGCTGAACATAGCCTTGGGGACTTCTTTAGAAAGAAGGCATATTTTCACTGAACCAAAGTAAATCTTAATTGCATATTTGCTTACCATGGAAAGCCATTTTGCTTCTGAGTGGAAGTGTGTAACTGACAAAAGGCGGAAAGTGGATTGATGTGGTATATTTTACAGAACTATATCAGAATTTGTTTATGGAAAGACGAAAAATTCTGAAGTTTTCAGGTAAGATTAGATGATTTTGAGTTAAACGGATTTGGTTATTCAGTGTTATTTATACAACATATCTTACCACAGGAATGTATCCAAATATTCTCTGATGCTTCTTAAAACAAGAAGTAGGGTTCCACCTCCACAGACTGATTCAATAGTTCTTGGGTTAGACTCAATTTTCTTCTGTTTTTTAAAGGTCTCTAGGTGATTCTAAGAGTTACTCCAAAGTCCAAAGAGTTGAAAGTTATTTTTCCTTAATATTTACTTACAGTTTTCCAATAAGGGATTAATCCAGGAAGGCCAACTGGTTTAGCAGCCTCTGCAATGAGTCAGCAGGCTTCACTGAGAAGCACTGTTGATTCATTCACTCATTCATCGAGCAGTATGTATGTGCTTGTCACTGAGCTAGGTGCTGGGGATACGTATGTATAATTCCCACAATCATGGCATCATAACACCCATGCTCAGGCCGAGTAACTGCCCATGACACCAACTCAAAAGTCAGAAAAAGTGCAAGTGAGCATATAGATCATGAGGGAAGTGCCCAATCATTTCTGTCTTGGGCTTTGTTTTTTGAATTACGTCTCTGTAAAATATAACCTACACATAGGAAAAGTACAAACACATTTGTGCAAGTTGACAATTCTAAAAGCGAAACACCTATGAACTCCCCTCAGGCGGAGAAATGGAACATTATAAGCACCATGGAAATACCCTTCCTCCAGCCATGTATCTCTTCAGGATCAAAATCCTTTCTTCCTCCAGAAATAGCCACTCCCCTGACTTTTAAAGTTTATGTGAATGGAATTACACTGTATTTCTTCTTTTGTGTCTTGGTCCTTTTGCTTAATTTTATATTTTTAGATTAATCCATGGTATTGCACGTAGCTATAATTTATTTTCGTTGCTGCATAGTATTCTGTTGTAATGACCTGATCACAATTTACTTAGCCATTCTAGTATGGATGGGCATTTGGGTTACCTGCAGTTTCTGACTATTACAAACGGTGCTGCTAACATTGGAATTGCTGGATTATAGAATAACGTGCTAGCAACTTTAATATACATATTGTCAAACTGTACTCCAGAGTGGATAGCTCAAATTTGTACTCTAACAAGCAGCTCAAGGGATCCTATTGCTATTTATTAAGGTTGAATAAATGTCCAACTTTGGTATTGTTAGATTATAACAATTTTAACCAATTTGAAGGGTTCAATTTGTTTCTCCAATCACACCTTTTAAAGGTTGTATGGCTCTGTCATTCATATTTAGCTCTCTAACCCACTGGAAATTTGTTTTATATATAAAAAGAGAAAGCATACAATTATATTTTTATATTTAAGGTCCTTTATTTCTCCACTGATCTACCATGCTGGATTTGTCATATATCAAGTGCACATACATGCACCGAATCCCTTTATCTGGACTATTTTTCTATCTCTTTGTCAATTCCTTCCTGTCTTAGCGTAGCTTTGTTATACAGCTTGACGTCTGTTACACCAAGTCCTCTACTTTTTTTTTTTTTTTAACAATATCTTAGCTATATTTTGTCCTTTGTATTTCCATATATTTTTATATTTAAATTAGCTGTCAAGTACTTTAAAATCTTCCTGGGGTTTAATTGACATTATATTGAATTTATAAAACAATTCGGGGAGAATTGACCCAAGTCAAGTATTCTCATTATTCAATAAGTTTTGCTTTTCCATTTATTTTAAATGTCTTTTTTTTAATGTCTTTATTTTTAAATATCTCTCAATAAAGTTTTATAATTTTCTTTGTATATTTTGCATATCTTTTGCAAGATTATGGCTAGGTTCTTAGTATGTCGATGTTATTTCAAATGATACATGTGGGGGTGTGTGTATTTAAAATTCTGATTTACTAGGTTTAATTTGCTCCCCAAAAATTCACTTTTTAAGGTATGTGGTTTTAACTAATGCATACAGTCACGTAACTACCACCCACAATCAAGAAAGAGAATATTTCTATCACCCCAAAAGTTCCCTTGTGCCTCTTTGTTTGGCTGAGCTGCAAGCAAGCAGTCATTTGAAACCTAGGTAACTGTGTTTTGCATGCTGGCTCACTCTCTCTGAGCCCCGGTCTCTCACTCCTCCTCTACCCTGACTTCTTCTTTAAGGTAAAAGTTGATCAGCAATGAGATCAAGGGTTCTTGTCATCAAGGGAGTCTGAAAGCCTTATCTACCCATCTGATATGCTGGGGAACTTTGGGGAGGGGAAGGACTCAAGCTTTTTTTTTTTTTAATTGTTGTGCTTTACGTGAAAGTTTACAATTCAAGTTAGTCTCTCATACAAAAATTTATACACACATTGCTATGTGACCCTAGCTGCTCTCCCTATACTGTGACAGCACACTCCTCCTTCCCACCCCAGATTTCCTGCGTCCGTTCAACCAGCTCCTGACCTTCTCTGTTTTCTCATCTCGCCTCTGGACAGGATCTGCCTGTTTAGTCTCATGTTTCTACTTGAACTAAGAAGCACACTCTTCACAAGTATCATTTTATGTCCCATAGGGCTCAAACTTTTATGGCTCTGTTAAGAACAGATACCCAAATCACCATGCAGGAAAGAAGCATCTTGGATTCAGCTAATGGAATTTGGGCTGGAGTCACAGTGGCGAAGGAAGCTAGCATGATCTTTGGGCCAATTTAACGTATTAACGTATTGTTGTTGTTAAACTTCTACATCTACATCCATGACTGGGATTTATCACAAGTGACCCTATCTTCTAATGTTCAAACTTTTGCCATATAGATGTTTATTGCTGGTTGGCAAGTTATAAGTCTCAGTGTCAAAGGGCTTGACTGGGGTGTTACCACACCTTCACTAGCAGGGGCGGATGATCAACTCTGACAGAATTCAAGGGTTTATTTGCCAAATAAAGTTCCTTGGGATAATGTGGGCAGATTCACAATGCTTAATCCCTCAGGCAGTTAATGAAACATTGTTGTCTTTGGCATCCCCACCACCTAAAAGGAGACCCAGCACCTTACTGAACACTTTGGGGAGTAAAGACAAGATATGCCTCTCTAGGGCATTCTACTTGGTCCTTTTTATTGGCTAACCCACAAATCAGTATCCTTTGAGGGAGGTCCAAACCAATACGCTGCATTGGAAGCTGTCCAGCAAGTTGTGGCCCACCATCAGGCCCCACAATCCTAATATCCTCTTTGAATGCAAGTCTCTGAAAAAAATGATTCACTGACTGAAGCCCCTGACAAAGGGAGACAGATATTGAACTCATTGCCTGCTTGATAAACCTACCAGTTTCACCTCTTTTGAAATGTAGCTACCAACTTGCTACGGGCCTCTTGCTGAAATTTAATCCCCGATCTATGAAAGCTTTGTGACTCTCTGGCTTGTTATTCCCATTTGGGAGTGGTCAACTTGGACTCAGTGACTAAGAAAGTGGAAAAGACTCAACATGCTTTACATGTTCAAGAATACAACCCACCTGGCCCCAGCGGCATCTTGGTTTTACTTGGACAAGTAGCAACTATCCTTTTGGGGAAAACGTATCCTCCACTCCTCTTCCTAAAGCAAAGCTGTTGGCTGAATGACACTCTTCATGCACAGAGATTCCCATAAATGGGTGGGTCTGGGTCAATGCTGGTTTGGCTTAGCCGAAACCCAATGGTGTCCACTGGACTGCTGTGGCCATTCAACCTCAGCACCAGCTGTGCGGAACTGCAAAGGGATGTGATCACATTCCACACGGTGGGCAGTCCTCAAGGTTGTTCTCATAGCTCTGGTCAGTAGTCCCCTTGATTAAACTTGTTATGTTTTGTCTTCAAGTTTTGCCAATGCAAGGAGAGTCTTGGTGGTAGCCAAGGTACTCAGTGGAATATATAATTCATCCTGATATATTATCTCATTTTGTCGGAAGATGGAAGTAGATGCTGCCTTTACTTTTATTTTCTTTTTTGTCTGTCATGCAATGAAATAGCCATCCTGTGTTTGGGAAACCTACTTTCTACTAGCTGGTGTAGCCTCTGCTGTGAGAGTCAGAGGAGAGGCTTCCAGCCAGGCCATCTTGATCAAGTAACTCTTCGTTTTGGAAAACAGCTCTTGGATTGCTATCGAGCCATAAGAAAGGCTAAACATCTGACCATGAAATTAGCAGATGAATATGTGACCCAAGCTGCCATTGTATGTTGGGTATTATTGGATGTATCCTAACCCCTATAAAGCAGTTCTACTCTGCACATGGGGGTTGTCATGAGTCGGAATCCACTTGACAGCAACTAACCACAACAATCATAATATCAGATGTTCCTTTTGGTAGTCCACGGGCAAGTAAAAGTTCAATGCACTGGAATTGGGTCAAGCAGATCCCAAGGTTCAAGAAAGTTTCATAAATAGATTGCACCCACTCAAAGTATATGAGTATTCCTACCACTCTGGTAGCTTTTTTCAACAAATGCCTCTGGTTTTATGGGAGTTCTCTATGATTGGACTAAAACTGGAGTTTACATAGATATTTCATGAGTTGTTGTTGTTGTTAGGTGCTGTCGAGGCAGTTCTGACTCATAGCAACCCTACCTACAATGGAACGAAACACTGCCAGGTCCTATGCCATCCTCACAATCCATGTTATGTGTCAATCCATCTCGTTGAGGGTCTTCCTCTTTTTCACTGACCCTCTACTTTACCAAGCATGATGGCCTTCTCCAGGGACTGACGCCTCCTGATAACATGTATGTGAGATGTGGTCTTGCCATCCTAGCTTCTAAGGAGCACTCTGGTTGTACTTCTTCCAAGACAGATTTGTTCATTCTTTTGGCAGTCCATGGTATATTCGATATTCTTCACCAACACCACAATTCAAAGGCATCCATTCTTCCTTGGTCTTCCTTATTCCTCAGCCAGCTTTCACATGCACATGAGGTGGTTGAAAACATCATGGCTTGGGTCAGGCCCACCTTAGTCTTCAAGGTGACATCTTTGCTTTCAAACACTTTAAAGAGGTCTTCTGCAGCAGATTTGTCCAAAGCAATGCATCTTCGATTTCTTGACTGCTGCTTCCATGGGTGTTGAGTGTGGATCCAAGTAAAATGAAATCCTTGACAGTTTCAATCTTCTCTCTGCTTATCATGATGTTGCTTATTGGTCCAGTTGTGAGGATGTTTGTTTTCCTTCTGTTGGGATGTAATCCATACTGAAGGCTGTAGTCTTTGATCTCCATCAGTAAGTGCTTCAAGTCCTCTTCACTTTCAGCAAGCAAGGTTGTGTCATCTGCATAATGCAGGTTGTTATGAGTCTTCCTCTAATCCTGATGCCCTGTTCTTCTTCACAGAGTCCAGCTTCTCAGATTATTTGCTCAGCATACAGATTAAGTATGGTGAAAGGATACAACCCTGATGCACAACTTTCCTGACTTTAAACCACGCAGCATCCCCTTGTTCTGTCTGAACGACTTCCTCTTGATCTATGTACACTATTTCATGAGAGTATCCATTAAAAGGCCTTTACTACGAAGGTGGTTCTTAATAATTAGGTAGATAAAACATGATATGTTATGGGCTTATGGGAAAAGAACCAGGAAAGAAGAGAAAAGTTTGTGCAGGGATCTAACAACATGGATTAACCTTCATCTTCCATGTTACCATAACTGTGTGATGGGGCTATGTAAAAGACCCAGCCCTATTGCTCCAATTCAGGACAAACCTGCAGGCCCATTCCAGCTCCCGGATTCCCTGTAGGGATTGGCGGAGGACTTTATTGTGGCTGCCTCACAGTTCAACTCCTTGCTTTTAATTCTAATTCCTTTTCTCTCCCGCAGATGTTGATCACAAGAATACTCCTCAATAAACATCCTACACGCAAATCTGTTTCAGAGTCTTCTTCCTGAGGAAACTACAGGTTAGACACTTATTCTGCATTTGGATTTGCTTTCTCTACCTGTCATGCTATATCTAACTCTACAATCTGTGGACTTTCTGGATACCTTATACACCACCAGGGAATCCTATACAGTGTTTCTCATTAAGGAATGATGAGCTCAATTCCATCAGATTCACTAGCTTTATTATCGGTCTCATCACACAGAAAGTGCTTAGATAGAATGGCAATGTATGCCATAAACGAGAAACCGTATATAATATTGTTTCTTTTATAGCCACATCCCAAGCATCTGGAAACCAAGCAGTGAACAGAGGAGTGGTGGCTGTTGCTAGTCCAAGTAATGACTCATAAATAACTTCACACCTCATCCTGTAACTCTCAGTTCTGCCAGCCTAGAGGTCTAGTGCCCCTGAGATATATGCTTCCACCATGAGACATCAATAACTTAATGATAAGCTGAGGCTGCACCCTAGCAATTTGGGGGTTTTCGTGCCAAAAGGAAGGTCCCTGGGTGGCACAAATGGTTTGCACTAGACTACTAACCTTAAGGTTGGTGGTTCAAAACCACCCAGTGGCATCATGGAAGAAAGGCCTGGCAATCTGCTTCCATAAAGATCTCAATCAAGAAAACCCTCTGGAGCAGTTCTTCTCTGTAACACAATGGAAAGAGTTTAGATGGAACCAGCACATCTAGTGGAAAAAGTTATTAGAAGTTACTACGACTCTAAACAAGCAGGACTATCATGCCACAATAGCCTTTTGATACATTCCTTTTCTGCTCAAATATTCCAGGTTCATTTTTTGTTGCTTGCAACAAGAACTTTGACTAGTATAGAAATGTGGAAGGAGACTAGCAAGATAATCTAATAGTAATATGGGGCTCAAACAATGATGATAAGAAATGCACACTCCTTAAGTCATAGAATAAAAATCTTTAAGTTAAATGTAGTAGATATTCCAGAAATTCTGAGGTTAAGATCACCTGTTTCACATAACTTTCCTATCATAAAGCTAGTCTCCCAGAGCTTTACCAATTTATTCAAATTCACTTCTAGCCTCACACTGTCTAGCATTTCTTAAAGAATCCCAAGATAATATCTTCTCTTCATTTTCTTATTCTTTTTTGTAAATTTGCCATCACCTGACCTTTCTAACTTCTTCTCAGATACCTTTATCTGGCAATTAGAGTGTACATTAGTACATTAGAGTGTCTTTAAATAGAAAATGTATCAGCAACCAAATGTAAACAGCTGAAATCGTTAGAATTTTTTCCTAGTGGTAGAGGTTTACTCAATATTTACTGACACATGTAGAGATCAGATAACTGTCTTATACCCAATAACCATCAGCAATAGAGTAGATTATCCCTGTGCTAATCATTCTATTCCCAGTCAAATGGTTTGCTAATTTACCTGATGGCCAGGGCTCTGATTATCATCTCTTGACATATGTTTGAATTGGATGGAATGTTAATCACTGTTATACATTAGATAGTTAATTTACTAAGCACACTGTTATAAAAAATCCCTACTCTAAAACTCCACTTACAGGTTAGCAGGTCCTAGGTTTAAGGTCTGATATCGGTAGTAGATATTCTAAATTTAAACCAAATTGACAAACTAGATGTTGATAAATCACCAGGATCAAGTGACCTCCATCTCAGAGTTTGTACGGGGGCTGGGGGGGGCAGGGGTGCTCACAGTGAAATTGTTAAACTCATGGCTAAATCTATAAACTGTCATCCTAAAGTCTCTGGGCCAGAGGTCAGTCAGATTGCTAATGTAACTCACACCTTTCAATGCATTCCAGAAATTTAGAACTAATAAGTGAATTCATCGATGGGATTTTGTATAAAATAAATACATAAAAATCAAATGGTGACCTGCTATATTATCTCTATTTAATGAGATGGGAGGATATCAACAATAGCAACATCCTTAAAAACAAAACAAATAAACAAAAAAAACCCAAATAATCTAAGGGATTGACAGGAAAATTGTGGATTTGTAGGAATAAAATTATAAAAAATTCCTGGGGAAATAAAAATCATGTGTTAGAAGAGAGAATTTAATATTATCAGAATTAGTTCTGAAATATATACAGGAGTCCTGGTGGCGCAGTGGTTAAGAGCTCAGCTGCTAACCAAAAGGTCGGCAGTTTGAATCCACCAGCTGCTCCTTGGAAACTCTATGGGGCAGTTCTACTCTGTTCTATAGGGTTGCTATGATGTGGAATCAAATTGCATGGTTTCATGACAGTCAAACCACTGAAAATCATGGCCCAGACAAGCTGACACACAACCTTAGCCATCACAGCCAGTGTTACTCTCGTCTTGCACCTTGGCATTCATTACTGCCAGACGTACATCATTGAAGCACAAAATAGTTGGATAGTAGATTTTTTACTATTGTCATAAATGTGAAATGTCGGATAACAAGACAGTTGATAAGTGAGGAGTAGATGTATATATGGAGCCCCGGTGGCGCAATGGTTAAGTGTTCAGCTGCTAATGAAAAGTTAGGCAATTTGAACTCACCTAGAGGGTCCATGGGAGAAAGGCCTGGCATTCTGCTTCCATAAAGATTACAACCTAGGAAAGCTTATGGGGCAGTCCTACTCTGTCACGCAGGATCGCTGTGAGTAGGAATAGACTTGATGTCATCCAACAACAACTCTCTCTCTCTCTCTCTCTCTCTCTCTATATATATATATATCCTAATTCCAAACAAAACAAAATACAACGACAATTTTTTTTTATTAACTTGATTAAATACTTCTCTTTCTAAAACCAGAGGTATATTTTACATGTCATAAAATTCACCCATTTCAAGTGTACAATTCAGTGATTTTTTAGGAACTTTACCAAGTGAGGCAGCCATCACCATAAGTCAGTTTTAGGACATTTTCCTCCCCCATTAAGATCCCTGATGCCCATTTATAGTTAATTTCCATTCCCACCCCTAACCCTAAGTAACCATTAATCTATTTTCTGTCGCTATCAATTTGCCTTTTGTAGATATTTCATATAACTGGAACCATAGATTATCTGGTCTCTTGTGTTCTGGTTCTTTCAATTAGCTTAATGTTTTCGAGGTTTATCCATGATGTAGCATCTATTGATAGTTTGTTCCTTTATATTGCTGAATAGTATTCTACTGTATGGATATAGCTCCCAAAATAATTGTGAGATTATTAATTATAAGGAATATGTTAAAAGAGGAAAAATTTTTTGAAATTGTAAAAGATGAGTATATCTTGTGCAAATGATACTATAAATCTATAATGAAATAAAAAGTGTGATATTATTGAAAGAAATGATAGATGTATCAGTGGAAAAAAATATAATATTTAGAGTTAGAATGAAGTATTTATAAGAACTTAATATACGATAAAAATGGCACCTCAAATCAGTGAGGGAAAGAATTGATAAATGGTGTTTAAACAACTGGTCAAACATAAAAATAAACCTAAATTCTTACTACATACCTGACATCATACAAGGGCATTAATTCCAAATGCTTTAAAGATTCAAACACAAAAAGGAAAACCATAAATATACTAGGTAAATATTTATATAGTCCTTAGCTTCACAGAAAAGGTAGAAACCATAAAGAAAAAGCTTAATACATCAGATTTTTGAAACTTATGTATGACCTAAATCACCATAAAGTAAATTGCAAATGAGAAATGAGGGGAAATATTTACAGGATATAAATGACTAATAAATGGTTTGTATTTCAATATATAACTTTAAGAAAATGATTGCAATACATCAAGAAATAAATTCAAATCCAACACAAAATATATCAAATAACTAGTATGAGCAAGAAAAGTAGCAAGTAAATGACGAAGGAAAGACCAATAGAAGTAAGTTCAACCTCATAATGAAAAAGCAAAGTAGGACCATAATGAAGTACATATCAAATAAAATTGGATATTGGCAAATATTTTTTGATGTTAATCCCTAGTATTAGCCCAGATGTGGACAACTGTCACTCCCATATTCTACTGATGATAGCGTAAATCGATACAACCTTTATGGAGAACAAGAGGGAAAAGCATCCCAAAAGCCATATGATGCTGCATTCCCTTTAATTCAAGCCATTCACACTTCAGGATTTATGCTAAGGAGACTCACAGGTTGCTGTTTATAATTTAAAAATATAAAAGCACTAAAATATTTAACAATGAGAGACTATTCAGTAAATTGTAATCCATACAATTTAATTCTTTTCAGTCAGCAAAATGATGAGACAGGATTCTGTGGAAAGATACGAAAATTTGCTGAAAAAAGCATATTTCACAACATTTTTTACTACGTGATTCCATTTTTGTTTTAGAAAGAAGAATAGAACTTTTCAAAATATAGTAAGTGGAAAAAGAGACTGATTCAATGATGATCATGATCATCCTAATCCTTCCTGATGGAAGAACAACGAATAAATGTACAATGAATTTAAAGTGCAAAACTATTTTGCTCATCTGTGTATTTTCCAAATTTTCTACAACAGATGTATTACTTTTATAAACAACATTTTTAGTAAAATAAAAAGTGAAGAAAAAAGAAAATTAACTTGCTTAGAAAAGTGACTGGAATCATAATAAATGCACGGCTTAATGAGAGCAGGATTAAAAATCTATTCAGGCAAAGCCTTCCACTGGACATCTCAGGAGGTATAAATAAGCGTATAAACAAGGGAGAATTTATTTACATTTTCAAAAAGACTTGTACATCAGTGCCCTTCTTCTCAACTCTGTTTCTCCAGGTACCTGGCTTCTACCCTCCCTGTATTTTGACTGTGTACCTCTCCATCCTTCCTTTGCCTTTACGTTACCAATGATACATTCAATCCTTTCACTGAAAAAAAGTCAACACAAAGAAAACCTTCCTTCAACCTTGATTTCCCTCAGATTATCCCTCTCCTTCTTTTCATCAAACTTCTTGGAAGAATATGCCAAACATTCCACTCGCTTCCATACCTTGTCTTCATTCTCAGCCCACCACAGTCTGCCTTCTGCCCCTAATACTCTTCTGCGAAGTTCCCCATCAAGCTGACAAACGCTCTTCTCATGCCAAATACATTCAAAAAGCTCTTTTTAACCCTCTAGGGTAGAGACCCCGTCTTACTCATTTCCAATTCATGTCAAGCCTCAAGCACCGTCCTTCCATTCACTAAGTCAACCTCTGGTACCGGGCTCTGTTCTAAGCATCACAGATAGAAATCACTAATAGAGTACAGAACAGAAAAATAAAATCCCTACTCCCATGGAATTTGCTTTTCTCTATTACGTATCTCCCCTGTCACTGGGAGGATGAAATGACAGAATGTATATAAAGCCCTTGGCACACTCACTCTAATACAAACTAAGAGCTCAAAAAAATGGTAGCTAATATTCATTTTCTGTATTTCTGTAGATAAACATTTATTATCCAGTGTGAATTTTCTTCTCAGGAACTGAAAGTGTGTTTGTACTTGAAAAAGTATGTTTTACATTGGGAATCACACTTTGCCACTACCTTCATGATTGACTCTTTCTGGTCTCGGTTTCACATCCTATTTATTTGAGGCTTTTTTATGTTTCCATACAGAGTTAGATACCAGAGCCGTAGAGATGAATGAGGCACAGTCCTTGTTCTTAAGGGGCTCGCCGTCTTGTAACTAGTAAAAATAGAGTTATAATGAAGCATACGAGATATGATCACAAGCTTATTCACCTCAGGCTCTTAAAGTCAAATGGACCCCACACACGTACACAGAGACATCGTTGCATCTAAGTAAAAACATAGACATAATGTAGGCTAAAGACTGTACTTGGCCCAGCATCTTCCAATAGTATTTAGAAAAATCTAAGCTATAAACAAATACACTTATCAAACATTTCAGCATCAATAATTTACCTCCCAATCAAAAGAAGGTTTTATCCAGGACATTGGGTAACCAGTACAAACATCTAGGGCTTTAATTCAAAAGTTCAATTCAGAATATATACATAGACCAAAAAAAAAACCCAAACCCATTGCTGTCGAATCAATTCCCGCTCATAGCAACCCTGTAGACTGAGTAGAACTGCCCCATAGGGTTTCCAAGGAGCGCCTGGTATATTCAAACTGCCTACCTTTTGATTAGCAGCCGAACTCTTAACTAATGTGCCACCAGGGTTTCCATAGACGTAGAAAGACTACGAAAAATCACAAAATACCAATGCGCGTACTTGTGGGATTTACGATACTTTTGTTTCTTCGCCTTTCTCAGGTCTTAGAGAGAACTGAAAGGGATTCCATCTACCTTGTCTGTATTAAAAGGGGACATTACAGCCTATTTAACATCTGCAGTTAAACTGTATTTTGAGACTTGAATATTGGAAGATACGTAGCTCAAAGATTTTCTCTACTTGAGTTCAATATAGTTTGTTCTAAAAGCAAAAGGGGATACTTTCTCCAGTCCTCATTACTGTTTTGTAGCCAGTGGGCCTAAGACTGGAAATAAAGGACCCCCTCCCCAACCCTCTCTCCCACTCTGATGGATTACAAATTGATAAGGCTATAGTTTGGCAAATAAAAGATTTTGGAGATAGATATGCATGTGTGTACAAGTGTGTGTGCGGGCACAGATGACCACGAGTGTGTATACGTGAGTGCACGCAAACCTGCCCAAAGTAGTGAGGTCCCTGAGGGCAGAGGCTGGCTCTTATTTTCCTTTATACCCTCAGTACTAGTACAAAAAAAAAGTTGCCCGTGGAGTTGATTTCAACTCATGGTGAATCCATGTGTTTCAGAGAAGAACTGTTCCACAGGGTTTTCAATGGTTGTGATCTTTCAAGAGTAGATCGACAAGCCTTTCTTACTGGGTGCCTCTGGGTGGGTTTGAACCTTCACCTTTTGGCTAGCTGCCGAAAGCTTAACCCTTTGCACCACCCATGGACTCTTTGTCACATAATAGCCACTTACTAAAAGTGAATCAATGAACCAGCAAATGGACGAAGCAAGGAGAATCTATAACGTGAGTGGCCGGTAAGATACGGTGCTCCATCACCCTTATGTTTAAGTAAACACGAAGTAGTTAAACCACATGTGGGTTTCTTAGTAAGAGACATAAGCCAAAAAACAAGTCTGAAACGTTTCTGTTGCTTCCAGGAGCTTCTTCAAGCTTGAAACACTGATTAAACCAAGCCCTTGCTTTTCATACAGTCAATTATAATCCGAGGATGACTCAGTCGAGCTTAAATATGGAGGCTAGCGTTGGTTCCACAAGTACGTTTTAAAAACAAGCAAGCATTTATGTTGAATAGATTTCACCTTTCACGTTGATTTCCCTTGTCTACATTTTTTAACCTTTCTTTGTTTTCCATACTCCTAACTTTGCAGAGATGGGCAGAGAAATTTAAGATAAATTAAAAACAATAAATCCCAAAGGAACATTTATTGCCATCAGTGTGAATTAAATTAAAAATAAAAACACTAATTCATTGATCCTTTTACTTAACAACGTCTACTGAAGTTAGTTTCAACTTGCTTGTTGTCACTGATTTGGAAGAGAACCTTCTGGAAACAATGGCTGTGGGTGGAGCTGGGGGACAAAAAAACGACTTGGCGGACTGTGAACAAGAAAAAAGCGGAAAATGCCTTGAGCATTACTCAGCACACATCTGTGTAGCACGGCTCAGTTATATGCATGAAAACATGTGCAGCTCATAGGATCATTAACAAGGAAGCATACCTCACTCCTCCTCGTAGCAAAGGCTCTTTAAAATTCCAGGCTTAACCAGTATGGAAGAGTCCCTCTCTGTATCTTCTGGTGATCATTATCACAGAAAGATGATGTT
This sequence comes from Dugong dugon, assembly GCA_030035585.1. Taxonomy (NCBI): domain Eukaryota; kingdom Metazoa; phylum Chordata; class Mammalia; order Sirenia; family Dugongidae; genus Dugong; species Dugong dugon. The sequence goes on from CM057472.1 coordinate 4,212,703, forward strand.
TTTTAAAGACTCCGATATCGCTGTGGATTACTTGGGAAGTAAAAAGCAGTGGAGTAGTCAGATTGCAACATTTCCCAAATCCAGAGAGTTTAGGTTTGTTGAGCTCTGTACACGCTATCTACAAAGGTTGCTGGTGGGGCTTTTTCTAGCCCTGTGAAGGCTACAGATGTCACAAAGCTCCCGTGACATGCCATTGTTTTCTGTTATCGTCCCTGCCCTCCAGACTGTGTCTCTCTATCAGAAGCAACCTCCTGGGCTTGCCAACATGGCCTTCTGAAGAGGCATTGCCCTTTCGTATCGCATTTGGAGCAAAGGGAGAGAGCAAAACAAGCCCTTATACATGGATGTTTTGGCTTGGATACAGGATACCAGCTCAAATAAAATGTCACTGCAGATAGCACAAATCACCCTAAACAAATACTGCCTCCATGCCTGGTGTAAAACATCCACAGATAAGCCTAAGACTATCAAATGCTGCTTTGGGACACGCTTCTGTCTCCTTCATCTCTGAGCTCAGAGCGCAATCCAATTATCTACAAATTTAGGCTCTGTTCCTGATTTCTGTAGACGAGGGCTAGGGGATTGTTGTTTTAAAAATATTTGTTTGGTATGACAAGTTGAAAATTTTAGCTCATAAGCTAAGATTACCTCAAAATAAATATGTGAAATAAAATCCCTGGGATAGGAATACAAGAACTCTGGGCATACAAGAAAGTTAAGACATAATTTTTCAAAAGGAATTGACATTTTTCATAAAATTCTTTGCATTCTCTCATCATTTATTTTAAGAATGTCCAATTGCTGCATTTTTCATCAACTTATACTGTTAAGTGCAGAGTGTTCCCCCCCAAAAAAAAGAATCCTGAAAGATTCTTTAAATTGCCGTCTGTAGTTTTCTTCCTCACTACAGCTAACTATAAAATTCTTACACTGTGTAGCTAAAATGCTAGATTCTTTCCATAATTCATATTGATTTTTGCATAAAATGCCTATTCTGAGTTCAGAACTACATAATCAAACACAATCATCAGTTTCTGATGCTAAACAAAATTATCCCTTTTGGGGGTTTATTCACACCTTCTCTGGAGATAGAGGGGAAAATAATGATCTAACTTTCTGAAACATTATTGCTTTACATTAGATAAAATAGACACCTCTATCTGGAGTCGGAGTCTATGTCAGGTAAATCAAATAGTCATAGCTCCACAGTAAAGAACTAAATTTCATCTGTAAGTCAAATGTCTAGACAGTTCCTGAGGCTTTTAAACCTTCCAATACTCAGAGGAAGAGGTGGTCTTGAAGAAGCTTATGAAAAGTGATCTTTCTCTAGAGATTTTTTAACTAGTATTGCCCCGATGCTTTCTTTTTCATGTTTGTCCCTCCCCAAAACAAGCCAAGACTACCAAATTAAGCTTTGGAAGAATTTCTGTCTCCTGCAAGGTGTACTCCTAAGGCCCCATTACTTCTTTCCTTTCATATCCTACGTTGCTTTGGGGCATAATATACAGACTCACGTCCTTCCACTCTGCCCCCTGCTCACTGGGCACGCTCACACTTGCTTGCTTCTCCTTGGTACACAGCGAATGGCTTGTATACTTGCTGTTGTCCCTCTTTCTGAAAAGTTTAGTCCCCGTGCATCCTAGTGGGTGGTCCGTCACATTGTTTGGGTCTCAGCTCAAATGCCACCCTCTCCAAGAAAACTTCCTTGACCAGCCCATCCAAGGGGCCTCACCAGTCACTCCACGTGCCATCTCTTTGTTCCATTGACTTTGTCATGTTGATCACCATCTGAAACTAATGTGTCTATTTTTTTATTTATTGTTTTTTCTCCCCACTCTCCACTGGAATGTAAGTCCCATGAGGACCAGGCTTTTATCTGTCCTCTGTTGCATTCTAGGACACAGAGTCAGTGCACATTACATATTTTTTTTTTTTTTGGAAATTTTATATTATATTTGGTTTTTATTTATTTATTTATTTAAATTTATTTATTTATTTTTATTGTACTTCAGGTGAAAGTTTACAGAACTAATAGTTTCTCAAGAAACAGAAGTACACATGTTGTTTTATGACATTGGTTAACAACCCCACAACGTGTCAACCCTCTAACTTCTCAACCTCTTTTTTGTTTTTTTGGTGAAAATACACATAGCCAAAGATACACCATTTCAAAAATTTCTACATGCACAGTTCATTGACGTTGACTACGCTCTTCCAATTGTGCTGTTATTCTCACTTAAGATGAAGGCTTACAGAACAAAATAGTTTCTCATTTAACAGTTACTACAAATGTTGCCCTATGACAATGGTTAACAATCTCACAACACATCAACAATATCTTTACTCAACCTTGGGTTCCCTATCACCAGCTTCCTTGTCCCCTTCTGCTTTCTGGCCCTTGTCACTGGACTCCTGTACCTCGTTAGTCTCATTTGGTTTTACGGGGCTGTCCACTCCCAGGCTGAACAGTGAACCTCGGAGATAACTTCACCACTGAGCTAAAAGGGTGTCTGGGGGCCCTACTCTTGAGGTTTCTCCAGTCTCCTTTAGGCCAGTAAATCTGGTCTGTTTTTTGTGCATTAGAATTATGCTCTACATCCTTCTCCAGCTCTGTCCAGAACCCTCTGTTGTGATCCTGGTCAGAGCAGTCAGTGGTGGTAGCCGGGCACCATCTAGCTGTACTGGACTCAGTCCGGTGGAGGCCTTGGTAGCTGTGGACAATTAGTCCTTCGGACTAATCTTTTCCTTGTATCCTGTTCTCCTCGTTCTCCCTTGCTCCCGAAGGGATGAGACCAGTGGAGTATCTTAGATGGCTGCTCACAGGCTTTTAAGACCCCAGACACTACTCACCAAGGTAGAATGTAGAGCATTGTCTTTATAAGCTGTGTCATGCCAAATGAGCTAGATGTTCCCTGAGACCATGGTCCCCAGAGCCCTCCGCCCAGCAATTCAGTCCCTCAGGGAGTTTGGATGTGTCTGTGGGGCTTCCATGATCTTTCCTTGTACAAGTTGTGCTAGTTTCTCTTGTATTTTGTACTGTCTCACCCTTCACCCAAGATACCACTTATCTATTGTCTATTTAATATTCCCCCCACCCCACCCTTCCCATCACTGGTAACCAACAAAAATTGTTACATTTTGTGTGTGAGTATGTTTGTTAACTTTCTTTGTGGTTACCATAAATTTTACCTTTATCTTTCTAAGTTTGAAGCAGTCTACCATTACTTGGTATCGCCTTGCCTTCTTCTCCATTAGAAGGTTCTATACCTATGCCGTTTATTCCCTATTTCATTGTTTTGATGTTGTTGTCATCCATCCATTGACTGCTCTGATTCCCTGTTGGATTTCTTTTGGTTTTGGATAGTCCTCGAGAGTTCATTTCCTAGATTGGTATCTGGCTGGTATGATCCTGCGTTCTAGGTTCTGCCTGTGAGCTGAAGCTGTTTGTCCTCAGATTGAAGAACTCCCTTTAATAATTCTTGTAAGCTTGGTTTGACTTTTACATATTTCCTTAATTTCTGTTTATCTGGAAATGTCCTAATTTCACCATCAAATTTGAATGAGAGTTTTGCAGGATACATTATTCTTGGATGGCAATTGTTTTCTTTCAAGATTTTATGTATGTCATCCCATTGCCTTCTTGCCTGCCTGGTTTCTGCCACATAATCCTAGCTTAGTCTTATTGTTTCTCCTCTGTATGTGACTTCTTGTTTTTCACGACCTGCTCTCAGGATTCTTTGTTTGTCTTTGGTTTTGGCAAGTGTGAATATGATATGCCTTGGTGATTTTCTTTTGGGGTCTCTCCTGTATGGGGTTCGTTGAGCTTCTTGGATGGCCAGCTTTTCATCTTTCATGATAGTGAGGAAGTTTTCTGTCAGCAGTTCTTCAATGATCCTCTCTGTGTTTTCTGTTTTCTCCCCGTTCTGGAATTCCAATCACTCAGAAATTTTTGCTTTTGATTGTGTCCGACATAACTCTCAGGGTCTCTTCATTTTTCTTTGTTCTTTTTTCTGAGTTTTCCTGAAACAGAGTTGTATCCAAGTGTTTGTCTTCAATTCCACTGATCCTGTCTTCCACCGTTTCAAATCTGCTTCTCAGCCCTTCTATGACATCATCCGTTTCTGAAATCTTGTTGTTTATCTTTTGGATTTCGAATTGTTGTCTTTGTATAATTTCTAGTTGTAAATTTATTTTGGCATTTTGTTCCCGCATTATTTTCCTGAATTCTTCCATTTTTTGTCCGTATTTTCCATGAATTTGTCTATTTTTTCCTCATGTTTGTCAGCTTTTTGCCTCAGTTCTTGGAGAATTCTGAGTATTAGAGATTTGAATTCCCTATCAGGTAGTTCTAGTGCATTTTCTTCCAGAGGAGAGTCATCTGGTGTTTTATTTTGGATGCCTACTGGAACCATCCTGTCCTGTTTTTGTAAATGTTTTGTTATTGTCTGCTGTCTTCGGGGCATTCAGTGGTTATTTTTCTCATTTACTGATTGTAGATTTGTTTGTTTTGTCCCTTTTTTAAAAAAAAAATTGTCTATGTCTGAGCAGGTGGACCGTGCATTCTTTGTTGTTTGCTCGTCTGTAGGCTCAATACTTTTTGCCTCCTTCTGCAACTGTCAGGGTCCATCACTCAGATATGGTACAGCAGGGCAGGTCTAGCTGAAGAGGAGTTACTGAGACAGGTTGTTTGTGGCTCTTACTACCGCCACCAGAGCAGGTCGTTAATCAGTGCAGGGCAGGTTCCAGTAGGCCGTGCCTATGCTGCTTGGTGGTGTGATGTCAAGCGCACAGTGCAGCGCACAGTACATATTTAATGAATCACGGGCAGAAAACAGATTCCGTGTGCCTGGGAGAAAAATATCATATCTTTAAGCTCTTCACAGTATAGAGTCTTCTCCTTCCCAGCATCTTTGCTTCCTCACCCGTATGAGGAATTTTGTCTCTCTCGCTAGCTGAATTACCCAGACATCCTCAAACCACCTGACTTGCACTTGGTTTCCACAAAAGCATACTAGTTTCCAACCACGCATTCCATCACTTCCCTACCAAATTGATATTCCCTGATTTCTCTGAAACAGTTCCCTTCTTTTCAAGGAGCACCCAGTGCCTGCAAGTTTACTAACCATGAATGCAAACACCAATACTGACAACTCCCAAATATGGCGTCCAGACAGCCACAGCAACTTGTCTCAATAATATCAGAACTCCCAGAGGCTGGATTGCAGTTTGTTAACTTTAAAATGCAAGGCAGGTTTAAACATTAACAATTTGCTTGGATAAAGGAAAAGGGAAAAATATAATTAATCATTTGCCCGTCCCCTAACATGAGTTTACAAAACCATGGTGCAACTTCATTGAGCTCAAAATTGAAGGGTGGCAAGGTTAATATGTAGCTTTAGACCTCACGGTTTCATTAACAAACACATCACAGGCTGTAAAGCTGAACTGACATTAATGCTAGGCCCAAACAAAGTAAATAATTACTGGCTTGGCAAATGAGGAAGTACTTGCAGAGTTTGTTTACATTGGGTTTTTGGAAAATTCATGTTGGCAACAAGTCAAGTACAGTTTGACTAGTAATTGTGACAATTGCTCACAGATGCGGCTGGAAGAACAACAAAAGAATGGATTTATGGCTTTCTCTCCCCCTGCATTTTCCCCCTTTGTTACCTCTCTTTCTTTACCATTTTGGATCAATAAAGAACTTGCAGCCACAAAGATAAGTGGGTTACATGGCAGATGGGCCTTGGAATGTTTAAAAATCTCATGTTGCATTTTGTCTCTTGGCCCTAGATTGGAAAAGACACAGCTGCATTCAAGCTGCAGCTATAAAATCTCTGCTCCTTGAAAATGCCTGTGGGTCCTCTTCATAAACACAGTTGAGATGAAGCCTGCTTAGACATTTTCCAAAGGTAAAACTGGTTTGTTTTGTGCTAGTACACTATTAACAAGCCACTGAGTTCATGAGACTCAAGGAGAGAATTCTGGCTGAACAGGATCCATTTCATTATCCCTACCTGGACTGGAAAAGTTTCAACAGGAATCAAGGAATAAGATGAATCACCAAACTGGAAAACAGTTCTGCAGGGCAATTGAGGTCTATGACATATCATTCGAAATAATTTTGGTTTCCCTCCTTAAAGAACAGTATTGTGCCAACTAAAAGTTAATAGTTTACACACACACACAACCCCTAGGCCTTGTAAACACTTGAATCTGAATCTCTTTAATCTCAAAAGATAGAATTTCGGTGATTTTCTGTATAAATGCAAAGCCTGGATCTTCCTTATTCCATTTCTACTAACTTCTAGTGGCAAGAGACAGAATATTCTAGGATTTTATAGTTCTCAATTGAATTGTTCAACATGAGACTCTAAAGCCTTCATTATTCTTTAAATGCTTTGTCTAGATGCATAATCTTTGTGCTCTCAAAGCGATATCCACTGTCTGTTACAGCACACTGTACCAGCCTCTAAGTCATGTTTCTCCTAATACTTCTTCGGGTGATCAGTGCATAAAACTGAGTATAAGTAAATCATTATCCACTAAATAACTAAAGTAGGAAGGAGTATATGCCAAATACAACAGGCTCCTTTTAACCACTTAAACACTGCATTCATCTATCAATGACATATTTGATTCATATCATCCAAATTTTCTGATTTTCTTACTCCTAAGCTTGAGATGGAGCCCTGGCTGCGCAATGGTTAAGAGCTTTTCTGCTAACCAAAGGGTCAGCAGTTCGAATCCACCAGCCGTTCCTTGGAAACCCAATCTATCCTATAGGGTTGCTATGAGTAGTAACTGACTCAACGGCCACGCCTTTGGTTTTTTTGAAGCTTGAAATAGGAAACCCTGGTAGGGCACTGGTTAAGCGCTTGGCTGATGACCACAAGGTCAGTGATTGGAACCCACCAGCCACTCCTTGGGAGAAAGATATGGCAGTCTGCTTCTGTAAAGATTACAGCCTTGGAAACCCTAGGGGGCAGTTCTACTCTGTTCTGTAGGGTCACTATCAGTTGGAATAGACTTGACGGCAAGGGGTTTGGTTTGGTTTTTAAGCCTGATTCTCTAAATATTTGTTAGAAAGAGTAACTAGCTGTGCAACTTAGCAGCTTTTTAGCTATAATATTTTAAACTCTGAAAGTTTCTAAATCCCAGTTTTCTTATTGCATAGACTTCTCTGACAGTGGAACTTGGAGACTAAGGGCAGGATACAGGAAGAAGTGGGCTGGAGGCAAAATTCTTCATATTAACATTGCAATTTTGGATTCCTGCCTGCATTAACATTGAGCACAAAATGGGACCTGGTGGCAAAACTTTCCTGATGTCCCTGAGCACACTTCACCTAACAATTCCCAGAAAAACTTTCTGAGACGCTTTTTAATTCTAGGCTAATTAGCAGTTCTAAGAATTCAGGGTAACTTTCTAATAAACAATGTGTCATACGTGACTAGGACCATTATAACAGCCTCCTAAACAGCTCCTTTGCCTCCAACTTTTCACTTCGCAAATCTTTCATCCATGCTGTACTCAGCAGCAGATTTGATCATGCCAAAACGTTGCTCACAATTCTTGAACTCATCTTAACTGCTTACAAGACAAAGACCAAACACCCACTCACACAATCTAATCCCAATTTAGCTTTCAATAATATTTCCAACCCTACCCCATCAAGCTCCTACTGTATGTTCCATTCAGGTCTACTTAATATGTTCTCAAGAAGCCCCGCCCTCTGACCTACCGTAAAGACTCTAAGACAGGAAAGGAACTGGTTTTCTAGGCTTATTTTTGAGTCTCTTTCACCACTGACCTTCTTTGACTACTGCAAAAGAATTATGTTCTGTCACCCAAGACCTGGTAGGCCACGGAAAGATTTTCAATATCATCTCAGTAAAATTCCTAGTATTGTAAGTTTGTACTTGCGTCATATAGCCATATCATAAATTTAAAAACTTAAAAATCTTGATTTTTTTTTTTTTTAAAGAGCAGTTTATACAAATTTGGAAACTCTTGGACTTAATCTGCTTCTTCAGCAACACTGTAAGCAATAATGACACTGGTAAACAGTTTCCCATTTTTGTATATAATACCATAAAAATTATAGAATGTCACCTGTCTTTCAGAGTAACATTTTTGAGTCACAGAACTGACTCATTGATTGCAATAAAATTATACTGTCGAATAACTTGCAAAGAGGAAAAACAGAATTACGACCACAGGTAAAAGTGGATACCTTAGAGGTGAATCTTTGGAAGAAGTCAAGAAAGGGGGAGGGGAGAAGCATTTATAAGGAGAACACTTAATATCAAGTATAAATGGTTTACATTATTGATTAAGGCATTTAAAAAATCAATAAGAGAACATTTGCATTAAGTAGCTTTCAGGAACCTTCAGGAAAGACTATGTGATTCAGTTCAAAGGTTAGACACTCCTACCCCAACAGGTGAAAAAAGGTGGCCCCATCTGCTTTTTAAAAGAAACCAAATAGCTGTAAGTTCAGAGCGTAAAATCGGGTATCAATGATCTGCTTTCGTTAAGATTTCTTCTAAGAGAAGCAAGTCATGTTTTAAAAAAATGTAGTATCTAAATTAATATGTAAATTATAATAGCCTCTCATTATATTTATTTTACTACGTATCTCATATCTTATATCAGACTACAAACTCCTTAAGGAAAGGATCTGCATATTATAAGAATCACAAAAGTTAATATCATATTCCTTGTACAAAGTAGGCTAACAATTAGGGGTGGATTTTCCAATAAACAAGGTAAGCACGGGCTTACTTGTCCTTACTTCCAAATCTGTGATGAACAATTTCACATGGGTTTCACCATGGGCTTACTTGTACTCACTTACTAATCTTCAGTGAACACTTTCACAAACCCATGGAAAATTGTTCACTACAGGTTAGTAAGTGAGCACAAGTGCGCCCGTGCTTACCTTGCTTACTGGGTCATCCTCCCCTTTCAGGGACTGTAAACTTGAAAAGAGGCTTTGATTCTGTAGGAAGGTGCTGTGGGGTTGGGAGAGAGACAGATGCCAGCCATACCTAGAAGCAAAATCTTTGATGTGGTGAAAAACTGTGAAATTGTTCACTACAGACGATCTGGTAAGCAAGGTAAGATCTAGGCTTACCTTGTTTATTGGATCATCCTCCCCTGCTAATAATGCATATTTTGAGTAGGAGTGTAGGCATTCAAGAAGTCTTCCAGAACTTCTCAGACTCTTTCTGACTCTGTTATTCTGCATTTCCCACCTCCCAACTAAAGAAAATATTTTATAGGCAAGCTACAGGTGGTTGTAGGTACGTCTCTGTCTGTTATGTGACTGAGAACCAGTTTGTGATAGCCCTACCACATCCATCTGACAATAAGCGTCTCCCAGTTAAGAACTATAATTTCTTTTAAATTTCCCATAGAGCGTGTTTAACATACACTCTCCTGGCTCATAGATTTAATTTATACAGGTCACCACCAGGGCTGGCCTTCAAATAAGTAGGTGCTTATCATAAAATGGAGGGCAAAAGAAGCCTGGGTGGCACACTAGCCTCTCGGCGGGACAAAGATGTGGCAGTCTGCTTCCATAAAGATTTACAGCCTTGGAAACTCTGTAAGGCTATTCTACTCTGTCGTATAAGGTCACAATGAGTCAAAATTGACTCGGTGACAACGAGTTTGATTTTGGTTTTTTGGGTGGTGCATGCGGTTAATGTGCTCCGCTGTTAACCTAAAGGCTGAGGGCTTTAGTCCACCCAGAGGTGTCTCTGAAGAAAGATCTGGCAATTTACTTCCAAATAATCAACCAATGAAAACCCTACGGAGCACAGTTCTACTCTGACATACTTGGGGTCGCCATGAGTCGTAATTGACTCCACAGCAACTGGTTTTCTGTTTTTTGTTTTTTAGTATGAAAAGGGACATCAGGGGGGAAAGTGGTATCAAAAACCCCCTGTCCAAAATCTGTTCCAGAAACTAGGGTTGACATGGTTGTGAAGAATGTTAAAAATGGGACTTTGCCTGTTATCTCCATTTGGCTGAAACCCTAGTCAAGAGATGTGAGGTGTTGGGTCTTTGCAGGCATTCACAGAAGGAAGCTTCAAACCAGACTGGAGACTCTTAGGCATCATCTACCCAAGGAAAAGCCTGCACTTTCAGAGTTTGATGGAGTAAGACAATGGCTGTTTCCCATGGGAAGAAGTGACCTCAAGGAAGGCTTGGGTAGTCCTAGACTGTGCCTAAGAGGAACATCTGCATGAAAAATTGACCCCAACAAAGAGAATCTGTGGGAGTGAAATGCCAGGAGTCAGGCACCAAGTCATAAGCATTAGCCTAAAGAAGCATCACCCACGCTGGGAAGACTCAGTGAGAAGTCTCAGAAAATGTGTGAATGTGTGTGTGTGTGTGAGTGTGAATGTGTGTGTGTGTGTGTGAGTGTGAATGTGTGTGTGTGAGAGTGTGAATGTGTGTGTGTGTGAATGTGTGTGTGTGTGTGTGAGTGTGAATGTGTGTGTGTGTGTGTGAATGTGTGTGTGTGTGTTCATCTGTGTTTGTGCGTGTGTGTATGAATCTCCAAAACATCCACAAAGACTCACAAAAGAAGACAAAGGTTTGAACACTCAATGGACCCAAAGGGCACCAATGCCAGCTTCCAAGCGTACCAGTCCAGCAGGACACTTTCTGCCTCTTACTTCTCTCTGTCCCAATTTTCAAACCTTGAGGAAGCTAGCAGAACTACAGAGTGTCGGGAAGGGGGTGTGGAAAGGTAAGTGGGCACATAGTCAAAAGCTGCATAAGCACAGCTCCCAGACTTCAAGCTTCCAAGCCTGTGTCAAGCCAGAGCTGAGAAGACAAGGAGGAAATAAATTTTCATTTGGATGAGTTTAGGAATTTAGTATTAAACTGGACATTATATTCTATAAACTAAAAATATGACTGTTTATTAATACCGAGAGTGACTGGAAAAGACCACCAAAGCAATTATTCAGGGGTAAAAACAAAATGAGTAAACATAACTCTTAGTGACGTAGAAGAAGAAAACAAAGCTCCTTTATAATTTCATCCCTAATAGGCCAGTTTGTCTCATCAATTTGTTGCATTTATTTCTTAGCTTTGCCTAATGCTTAGGAAGCACTGTTAAAAAATAATTTTGGTTATCTATGCTGGGTCATTGTATTTGAATTATTAGGACTCCTTCAGCTGCAAAAAATATACAAGTCAAACTAGATTTAAAATAAAGAGAATGTGGGATTGGCCCACAGAACTGAGATGACTTCATTGCCAGTTGTATCCAGGGACTCAAGTAAATCATCAAACTCTCTTGCTCTCTGTTTCTCATCACTGTCTCTTCTACTCTTCCCTTCTGCTACAGACGGCTTCCTTCTTGCACCTTCGCATCTGCTGCTCTCCAGCAACAAACATCAAATATTAGGGACTCTCTTGGGTATTGTGCTATTACTAACCCAGTCGCTCGGAGCAGGCGAATGGAGGTCCCTGACTGATACCGAGGCCCTGTGCCATCTCTCTGATGATTGTGGTGCTAGTGGCTCCAAGAGTGATATCCCCACCAGGAACACATGGTGTTGTGGAGAAATGGTTCCCCGAAAGAACAGTGGATTTCTGTAACCAGAAGGCAAAAACAACAAATGTCTCTTACGATCCCCTAAGCTTATTATTGTATGTTAGAGTGGCTAACTAGCCAGGTGAGGTTCAAGTTTTAACCTTGTATTCTGACCTCTATATGTAGCAATATATGGGTTACAAAAAAAAAAAAAACAGAAGGATTGGAACAAAATGTCCAAGATGATGTTCATGATGGTTTTTAAAACAGGTTCATAAAGTCTTTAACATTCCTCCCTTCAAAAGGTGGAACGTAGCCACCTCTTCTTGAGTGTCAGCTGGGCTTAGTAACTTGCATTTGATGAATAGGATGTTGTAAAAGTGATGATATTTGACTTCTATGGCTATGTCATTAAAAAAAGATAGCTTCTGCCTGGCTGTCTTTCTCAGACCACTTGCTCTGAATCAGCATCCTGTGGAAAAGTCCACGTGTGAACTTTTCTGAACTAAGATTACAATAACCAGCACAATGGAAGCCAAGTTGGAAGCTGATTCTGTAGTCCCAGTCAAGTTTCCAGACAACTGCAGCCTTGGCAGACATTTGGACTGAGCCTCATTAGAGACCCCAAGCCAGAATCACCTAGTAAACTTCTCCTAAATTTCTGATCCACAGAAACTGTGAGAATAATCATTAGTAATTTTTGTTTTAAACCAGTAAGTTTTGGGGTTCCTTGCTGTGTGGTAGCAGAACATATTTTATAAAACACTAGTGTGTCTCAAGATGATAATGGATGCTCTACAAAAAGAAAAAAGTCAAATCTGTATGGTTAAACAAAGTTTAACAGGTATCTTTACTACAGGACTTCTCATAACCTTGAAACACTAATGTAACTGTGAGTTGAGAGAGAGAGAGAGAGAGAGTGTGTGTGTGTGTGTGTGTGTGTGTGTACTACCTATTAATGCCTCTGGAAATCTAGCATTTCTAGAGTGTTTAGAAAACACTAGACTAAAAACAAACATTAATTGGAAAACCCTCAAAAACATCTTTTTTTTTTTTGCTCTTAAAGAGTCGACATAACATCTAAAGCAAAATCTGACTGACAGATGAACAGAGCCAGGATTAGGGTAGGGGAATGAGGCATTTACCTTGGAGGCAAGATTTAAACAAGCAACCAAAAGCTCAGTAATGAAAATAAATATTTGAGTGTCATACTTAAAAATATCAAAATTAAATGTACTTTATGTATATAACTATAATACACATTTAATAATGTGAAAATCCATGATGAACGAAACACCATTTAAATAAAGGCAAGCAGTTGTTGTATTTTGTTTGTTTTATGACTAGTTCAGATTGTTTTATGCAATGGGAATAGTTGTTTCCAGTCAACCCTTCATTCCTAGCTGGGTGATCATGTCTCCCTTCAGGCAGGTTTGTGAGGAAAACGATGGCGTGCAAACAGTTTGGACAATGCAAGGTTCTACCTATAGACATGTTTGTGTGTTTCTTTTTTTGCTGCAGTGATTTGATTAATTTTTCCTATTTGGTTCAAATTAGGAGAAGATTTGTTAAGTGTATGTCAATACACATATTTTTGCTTTGGCCTCGGGCTCCAATATGCCACCACAGGCATGACAGACCAACAACCTCCCCAGTCAAGGTATGTCAAATGATATGGATGTCTTGTATTCTATCTGAGTTGAAGCTTCCAGATTTTCTCCAAAAGTTGATGTCAAAGATGGCCATTTCCTTCTGTGGTCTCTCAGGCAGGATCGGTGATATCATCCAGAGACCCTGAGCAAATGGAACCCAGATGTGCAAGCTGTGAGGAAGGGAACATATCTAGAACCAGTAAACAGATGAACCCTGAATCAGCACACCTGTAGACATTCTGGAGCATTCCGGGAAGCACAAGTCCCTGGGTCAGGGAAGAAGAGTAACACCAAGAGTAGAGGAAGATGGGTATGGGAAATCATTTTGCCTAGATTGGAGTTTTGCTTACAGTCTTCCGCTGATTCTGCTAATGCCTTCCACTGCAGAGATGGCTCCTTATTTGTTAATTCACAAACAGAAAGTATTACAATAAATTTTAACATCACGTCAAATTTTTATCTTATTTATTACATTTCCTTTGTAGGGCCTGGGATGAATTTCAGAGAAATAAGTTCTGCCTGGTTTCTCATTTGTTTTCCAGATTTTTTTTTTGGCAGGGGGAGAAGGGGGAGAGAGGGGGGAAACCATTAAAATGTAAAAAGGTCTTTCTAAAACCACCACCCAAACATGAATTACATCTGCTGGATCAGCGTCCGGTTGTTATGTAGTCAATAAAACAGAAATGGATTTCACTACAAATGATGATTTTTTTCAAGTACTATTTCTCTGTCCCCCCACCCCGCCCGCCCTGAAGCAGTACAGCATGACTGATTGTTAATTTGATTTCTTTCAGATCTGTTTAGTCAGCTCTTAAAAATCTCATCTTTGATGAATACCACACAGTGAACCATAGGATCCTTTGGCTTGACTTCTTTTCAAACTGAACGGGGTCTGAGGGTGCTGAGAAAGACTTTAATGCAATCCGTGTCCTAATGACAGTACATAGACTACTCCAAGACAGTCTGGTATTCTCGGCAGCAACTCCGCATCGTGGCACCTAATTGTACAGCCGTGCCATACAGAACTAATCTTTTCTCAAGTGAATGTCAAATCTATAATAATTAGGTCAGCGCTGTTCATTTTTTATTCCCGAGCAGAAGTGACCTCTTGCTGGGTAGATTTGAAGTAGCTCTTTGCTCTAATTTTAAGTGTTCATGGAAGGTTCCCTCACCTTTATTTTTATTCTTCTCCTCAACTCCCCTGACCTGTTCTTTATCCCAAAATGTCCATAGTAGAAATGGTCCTGTAGCTCAGGTAACAATAAACATTTTTCTAAAAAGGGGGCTAGATAGTAAACATTTTCAGCTTTGTGGGCCATATGGTCTCTGTAGAAGTACTTGATTCTGCCATTGTAGAGAAAAAGCCGCCACAGAAAAGATAAAAATGAATGGTTGTGGCTGTGCGCCAGTAAAACTTTATTAACAAAAATCGGCTGTAAGGTGGATTTGCTCTCGGGGCTGAGTGTGCTAACCCCTGTTTTAGTTTATGGTTCTGAAGCTGGCTAAAATGAAGAGGCCCTCAAGTCAACTCCTACTTATGGCAACTCCGTGTGTGTGTCAGAGCAGAACTGTGCTCTGGAGGGTTTTCAGTGGTTGATTTTTCAGAAGTAGATCACCAGGCCTTTCTTCCAAGGCATGTCTGGGTGGACTCAAACCTCCAACCTTTCCGTTTACTGCCAACTAATTACGCTTTCTTTGCTGAGAACTGATTTTAACAAGAAGATGGCCAAGCAGGTACTGAAAAACTGGGGTAAATGTTGGTTTGTTTTTATTTCTCTATTAGAAGCTCTATAATTTGCCTGAAGTGAACTGCCTGCAAGTGGTTTTTAATGGTCATTTCTTAGTATATTGCCTTCTAGTTTTCTGGATGAGAATGGTAAGCTAGAGGCAGAACAGCAAGAACTCACTCAGTGGAAAACGCAAGATGACTTGCAACTGACAAAGCGGCTAATGAAAAATTGTAAAAAAGACAGGGGACCTAGGGATTAGGAGGTGATAGTCCTTCTCTCCTATAGGTACTCCATCTGCTTTAGTTTTTGATTCACTCCTGAGTGTCAAGAATTTGAGTACCACAGACAAACCAAAACAGGTTTAGAAGAGAGTAAAAGAAGTTGGATGAATTATAATCATGTTTGTGAGCAGCAGTAAAAGAGAGAAGACGCAGGAGAAACGTAATACTTTTATTTAAATATTTAAAGGGCTGCATTTCGAATAGGAATTTTACCTCCTTTGCATGATTTCAGATGTAAAAACTAAGAAGAAGAGTTGCAGGAAAATCTCAGTGCATTTTTTAGAAAAAGTTTTCTAAGAGAACTGTCTGTGGATGGAAAGAACTATGTTGAAAAGTTGTGGAATTTCTTCTTTCTAGAGATGTTTAACCATTGTATGGAAGGCATATTATGGAGGGAATTTCAGCATCAGATGGGTCATTGGATTAGGTCAATGGTTCCCAGACATCAATTTCATGGTCCAGGAATATATATATATATGTATATATATGTTTTTACATGGAAGACTGAAAAAATGCTTACCAGCTTTTTATAATGCCAAGTAAGGACCTTGAAACCAAAAGTAATACTCAGTACCACTTCATAAAATAAACTATGTTATAAATAAAAACACAGAAAGACAGAATATTAGAATTAAAAACAGTCTTTGCCAAAATAAAATAAAATAGTTCCTAACGTCACCAGATGATAAGCTAGCTACCTAAATAAAAAAAATGACCTGGGTTTGGTTTTCTAAACTTGGTACAGAATGGCAAAACTCCTGTCATGGACTAGCACGAGTCCCTTGATGAGCGTTTGAAACTTAAAGGTCCTTCCATTTCTAAGAAGCTGAACCTTTGAGTGAACACATTGATACCTAAGTGTACACTGGATCCTTATTCCAGGCACATAGCAATGATTTAACAAACGTAAAAGTTACCTTCAAAATGCTCTGCCACTGGAATTCTTTACTCTAAATGACCTCATTTACATACAGGTGGCAACAGGCTACACCATGAGCAAATCATAGCTTTTACGGTGTGTTGCTATCCTTGGGGTAAATGAAACTAAATTATAAAACACTGTAACTTGATCAATACTAGTTATAATTAGCCACGGTAATTTCAGAGGAGAAAGAGAAGAAAACTTAAAACCATCCAAGGGCAATATGAAAGGAGCAGTGGGCTCACTAAGGGAATTTTCTAATAACACCTAACAGCATTCAAGAGAACTTAATGAGTCATATTCTTAACTAACATACCAATGGAAGTGGAAGTTAAAAAATAATGATCAGTGGGTTTGACCCACTGTAAAGTCTGTCTCAAGTGATTTTGCCTCTTTCCTCCAATTTTCCTTTGAACATACATTGCAAGACTGTACAAATGATTTTAAGAAAGATTTTTGTGAATCTAATGCATATCTGGATTTTGTTTCACTAATGATCAAACACATGCATACACACACACACACACACACACACACACACACACACACACACACACACACACACACACACACACACACACACACACACACACACACACACACACACGCCCTGGTAAGAGTGAGGCATCCTGAGGAGGGTAAACATTACACCACCTTCTACCCACTGTTATGTCAATGCACATAAATTCTAATTTGTAACACCCCTACAGCTCCATTGTATGGCTCCATTAGTCTATGCATGAATTATTCACACAAGATACATCATAATGGCAACCAACCCATCTGTGATTTCAATTCATACTATTATAGAACAGGTAATCTTCAGCTGTCCGACACAACATGTGTTAATTAGATCTCCAGGAAACTTTGCTAGTCAATCACGTTCTCAAAGCCCAGCTCCAATCCCACCTCCTCCAATAATCCTTCCAATCACTTCATTCTGCATCTATACCTTTCATTTTTAAACTACCCACACAATTCAGTATTTTAATCTACATTTCTTTGTGTTGTTCTTTACGTCACTTTACAGGTTTAACTCTTATATCCCTGAATAGATTATTTGATTCTTGAAGGATAGAACCATGATATGTGGTCCTTTTGTAACTTCCATAATTCTTAGTAATGTTAGGCACATATAGAGTTTTTGATAAATACTAATTGATTTGTTAACTATCCTGCAAACAGATGCAACTCATGAATTTTTAGATCTGGGCTAATTAGTGTAGCAGATTTCAACTTTTTGAATAATCACACGGGTTTGGGATGATGTGGTTTATTATTTTGTTATAAAATGTGTATTTTATTTTGTTTTTGTTATATTTCCATTAATTCCCTGAAGAAACAAATTGATTTATGATGAGGATGGACTAGAGTTTCTGATGTTGACAAACATTAAGAGTTTCAGGAAGTAAGGGGTGAAGTGTCTGAACATCTTTTTCTGTTTCTTATAATTTGGTCACACTTTATGGCCTTTTAAGGATAATGAAGAATTTTATTGAAGTACAATTTTTTTTTAATTGTACTTCAGGTGAAGGCTTACAGAACAAATAGTTTCTCAGGAAACAGAAGTACACATGTTGTTTTATGACATTGGTTAACAACCCCACAACATATCAACCTTCTAACTTCTCAACCTTTTTTTTTTTTTTTTTTGGTGAAAATACACATAGCCAAAGATACACCATTTCAAAAATTTCTACACGCACAGTTCAGTGACATTGACTACGCTCTTCCGATTGTGCTGTTATTCTCACTTAAGATGAAGGCTTACAGAACAAAATAGTTTCTCACTTAACAGTTACTAGAAATGTTGCCATATGACAATGGTTAACAATCTCACAACACATCAACAATATCCTTACTCAACCTTGGGTTCCCTATCACCAGCTTCCTTATCCCCTTCTGCCTTCTGGCCCTTGTCACTGGACTCCTGTAACTCGTTAGTCTCATTTGGTTTTATGGGGCTGTCCACTCCCAGGCTGAACAGTGAACCTCGGAGGTAACTTGAAGTACAATTTTTAATACAGTGGACTCTCAAGTCAGATGAACCAGAAGTCAAGAAACTTTTCTGCCACTTGCTTGTCATGTAAGCTTTGGTCAGTTACCAATATGTTTGAGGTTCAGCTTCCTCACCTCTAGAATGGGAATAAATATTTTTATCTTTTTGTGCAATATTATTAAAAACTATATTATTGTAAGATTACAAATAATATGTGTAAAAGTTCATGGCATCGTCACTGACACATAATAAGCAATCAATGTAACCTCACTGTTATTATTTTTCTACCATACAATTTTTCAAGGCACTTAAAATGGGCAATTACTTACAAGCAGAATGCTTATATTAGAAAAGCTGTTTATGAGGGAGAATCTCATAGCTCAGTGCATTCAGGTGACACTAATTAACATTTTAAGTAAACTCTTTAATGAAAGATAACATACATAAGAAACAGGCAGATACCCAAGTACACAGCCCATGAATCGTCACAAAGCAAACACAGCTGTGGAACCAGCAGCCAGATAAGGTCACAGGACATTATCAGTACCCCCAGAAGCCCCTCTTACGAATCCTCAAGTCACTGCCCCTCTCCATTATCAAGTATAACCAGTATCCTGACTTCTTGGAGCATTGATTAATTTTGCCTGTTTTTAACTTTACATAAATGGAGTCTAGCTTCTTTCACTCAGCTTAATACTTGTGAGATTAATGCATAGTTTTGCATATAGCTATGGTTTTTTACAGTCATAACATTGCATATTATTCTTCTATGTAAACATACCACTATTTATTCATGCTATGGATATTTGAGTTGTTTCCAGTATGGGGATAATATGAATAGGGCTGTTATGAATATTCTTAAACATGTGTTTTAGTGAATATATGTAAACATTTCTGCTGAGTATAAACCTAAGAGAGGAATTACTGAATCATTTATTTACTAGACAATGTAATTCAGTTGTGTTTAGTTTTACGAGAAATTGCCAAGCAGGTTTTCAAATTGCTTTTGACAATTTATACCCCTATCAATTTATATTCCTACTAACAGTGAACAAGGATTGCAATTTTTCTACATTTTCACCAAGACTTGATATTACCTGTCTTTAAAAAAAGAAAAAATGGTTATTCTGAAATTTGTGTAACGATATTTCAACATAATTGTAATTACATTGTCACGACGACTAATGAAATTGGCGACTTTTCGTATCTTTTGGTTATTTTATGATCCTCTTAGGTGAAATGGCTAGTGAAACTTTTGACTCCCTCTTTTTTAGACACTTATAAACATTCTTTGGTGTTTTGTGATCACTGATATATTTGAATTTACATCTCCCATCCTGCTGTATGTTTCCTGTTTAGCCCATCTGTTATATGTTTGTTTTCTTTTCTTGTATCCTTTTTAATTAATCAACATTTAAAAAATTATTTATCCCAGCCTACTAGTTCGTTAATTATGCGTTCCTTTATTATCCTTTTAGTGATGATGTGGAGATTCTGATATACATCCTTGACCTTGTACTAACTAATACAAATGATTACTTTTAACATTTCTTCAATAATTCTAGAACTTTGGATACGTTAACTCCATTTATCTCTCTCCTGCCTTTTGCATTTTTATGGTTACGTCTGGGACATTTTCTTTTTCTCTGCATGAAGAACTTCCTTTAGTATTTGTTTTAGGAAAAATCTGCTGGCAAAAAAAATCTTTCAGATTTTGTTTTCCTGAAAACATCTTTATTTCTTCTTCACTACTTATGGATAATTTGACACTTTTCTTTCTGCACTTTCCATTTTCCATCCACTTCCATAGTTTGTGTTGAGAAGTCAACTGTCAGCTTGCTAGTTAAACATAATGTGTCATTTTTCCCTCTGGCTGCTTTTAATATTTTTATCTTTTGTTGTTGTTGCTTTACAAGACTAACTATAATATGCCTAGGCGTGATTTTCTTTGTATTAATTTTGCTTGGAGTTCTCTTAACTTCTTGAATTTATGGGTTGAAGTCTTCTAACAGTTTTGGAAAATTCTGAGCCGTTAGCTTTTCAAATATGACCTCTGCTTCATTCTTTCTCTCCTTTCCTATAATTTCATGTATGCTGGAGTTTTGGAGATTTTCCTACATATCTCTTATGTTGTTTCTATATTTTTAATTATTTTTCTCTCTATGCTTCAAGGTAATATTTTCTATTAAATCATCTTCCAGTTCACAAATCCTGTCTTCTGCTGTGTTAAATATGCTGCTGTTATAGCTATTGAGTTAATTTCAGATATTGTGAGTTCAGATTCTGAATTTTCATTAGTTTCACTCTATAGGTTCTAAATTCACTGATAAAATTCTCCATCTTTTCATCTATTTCCTGGAACTATTAGTCTTTGACAACATTAAATTTTATGTCTGCTAATTCCAATGTATGGATTAGCGTTGGTTCTCTTTCATATATTTTGTTTACGTTCTTGATTTTCAGTCTTACAGTGCTGTTTTTTGGCAGGCCTGTTCACTTTAGATTGATTAATTTTAAAAAATTGTATAGAGAATTGTAGAGTCTATTAATAGGCTACTTATCCCTTTCATTAGCTACTTAACCTTTTCATTAGGTGAGCAGTTACTGTGGAGACTTACCAACTTGATCCAATTAGGTAGTCTGCTGAATTCAGTCTAATTTTGATTCATTTCTTTTTTCTATGGCATAATTCTCCGGGGCTTTTAAATGAGAGCCTGATGTGTTAACCGAGCTCTTTCCCTGAAAGGACCTGGAGTCTTTGTCTCCTTGACATAAGATTGAAGAAAACTCTGCTCTCATTTTGTTTGTTTTGTTTTCTAATTTTCTGCTTAGCTGTTTATCATCCACATCCCAAAATTTCAGAACTTAGCAAATGTCTTAAGGGGAAAACTGACTGTGAATCTGAGGTCTCTCCAGTTTGAGTTGTGTTAATGCCGCTCTGTAAGACTGTCAAATGCTCTGCTGACCTCTCAGTCTGGCGGCATCTGCTCTCTGCATGGGAAAATCCCAGAAATTCATCTTCTTGTTCATACCCAGCATTTACAAACATTGCCAGGATAAAAGAAATTGCAAAACGTCAGCCCATTTCTCTATAGCTCTTCCCTCTCTATATTCTTAGGTCTTCTATTCCTCATTGTTTCAGCATCTCTCTGATACCGTTAAACACATGACTTTCAATTTATCTTTTTTTCTATTTGTTCTTACTGGCAGCTTTGATACTCCATTTTGCTGATATTTACAAGTCCATACAATAATTTTTATTGAATGGATTAAAAGATCTATTTATTAAAATATACTAGTTTATTTGCAAATTTGGAAGGTCGTGCTTGCTCATGTACAAATAAAATATCAATGTGGAATGTATCGTGATAGTGAGAAGTAGTTTCTTTTTTAAAAATTCAAAAATAATAAGTTTCAGAAAATTAAAGTAATATTTTAAATGACTTTTATAAATCATTGTGATGATATTTTTGGCACTCAATTATGCAATGGCAGTAAAAGCATTTGTAGAAGTAAATGGTTATTTTGTAGGAAGATCATCTTGTATTCTGAATATATAAGTTAGTAATTCAGCTTTCCTAGGTACTAAGCTGTGGAGTCTGGTGAATTCACCATTCCTAGGTACAGTCACTATGAGTTGGAATTGATTTGATGGCAACGAGTCTGGTTTGGTGTTCTTAGATAATTATTGTGTGGATTCCCAGGCATTTTTAAGAATGGGTTACATAATCAGAAGTCCAGATGTGAGAGGACTGAATGGATTTATTACTGTTAAAAAAAAATCAGCCATGGCTCAAACCTAATTCAAGTGCATGTGGAGCTTTGGTTCTTAATTTTTTCCAACATTCTTTTATAAAGCCTCAATTTTATGTTATGACTTTAGTTAAATTAGGCTTGAATAGCTTACATATAACTTCAAAAGGCAATAATTTTGAGAGACAAATCACATAGCAAGAGATCTGGCAATGGTCAATGATGTGATGGTGGTAGCTGGCAGTGCTTAGACTTTTATAGAATACCAGGTTGGGTTTGTTAAATAAGCAAAATGTTATATATTTATTTTCCTAAAAATCTTATGCCAACTGTGAAGGCTGCCTGTTGCTCCAGGATTTAGTGGTAACTCAAATGTTGCTATTGAATCCAGAGGATATGCAACAAGATACAAAGTTCAATTTTTGATCAACCTTTCCTTGGATTCTATGAGTCAATAAACTCTCTTTCACTTAATTGAGTTTGATTTGATTTCTTGTTACTTATAAAACAAACAAACAAAATCAGAGGTCATACAGGGAAAATCAAGGTCAAAAGATCAAGGGTGAAAAAGATCACATATCAGAATCCAAAGACCAAAAGTCAATAATAAGAAACAAGCTGCTTACAACTTTCAGGAACAGGAAAAACTTGGACACCAAGTAGATAATTGTGCTTGTCTGTGATTGAAAGTAGGAATGTGATCTTTTAAGTCAGGGATTCAGGGAGAGACGGCTCTATCCTTCTTTTCTTCAAAGGACTATTTCCCTCCCCAAATTGAGAATCCCTCTGACCTTGACAAGAATTATATTCAGAGGGCATTTTGCCTAGCTATTAATTCAGGTTTTTGATAACATTTGCTGTGTCTGGTAATCTTCCTAACTTTAGCCATTTGATTGTTAGTGGAGAATTTTTAAAAGGGTGTGGAATTGGAAGGGGGATAGATATGGCAAGAATCAATATTTTGTTGAAAATACTTTGGCACTCTTAAAAACCACCAAATTATTGGTTCTGCTGTTTTTATTTTCTCTCTTAGATTATTAAAGTATTTTTTGACTGTTACATAGATACAAAGAAAGATGCAAAGCCAGAAAAACAAAGATATTAAAAAGAAATAATTTAATTGAGTTATTGAGACTATTTAAACTCATCATTAAAAAAATAAGCCAAGTAAGAATTTTTTTTTAATATTTAATTTTCATGCCCTAATTGAGCTTTTTCAGAAATTAGCAATAAAAATCTTGGCTTGAAAGACTCACTTCAAAATGAGCCTTAGAAAACTATTTTTTCCATAAAATAGTCACTCAGTTCTTGAATTTTTCTTTTTGCATTAACATATTTATTAACCCAGTTTTGGTTAACCACTTTTACTGACAGCAGGAGAAGGGAGGCGTTTATTTCTACTAGAGCTTCTCTAAGAATAAACAGAACAAAGGAGATAAAACGTAAAAATCACCGTGTTCTAGTTTTGATCTGCTAGCGTTTATATCCGGGACCTTAAAAAGTTATTTAACCTCTTAGAGTCTTAATACCCTCTTCCAAATAATGCAGGATTTGATACCTGCCTTGAAGGGTTATTTCAAAGTTTGAGTTAACAAGTCTGAAGTGTAACAAGACTATACATAATAAATGTTCAATTAAACTTGCTTCCTTTCCCTCTTCCAAAAACACACTCAGGTATCTTTGTAGCATGACATAGATTCTATAAAATCTCCACAAAAATGTGTTTTATTACTCTTTGGATACTAAATTTACAGATTTTAAAAATTTTGCTATATTTTCAGGCAATACAACAATTATGAGGGAGAGGAGAAAAGACTTGGGCTATAAGATAAGGAAGTTTTTACAAAAAATCTATCCATCGGGAGGCCTATAGCTGCTAAGTGAATGTCATGTGCTGTGTAGATCTATGAAATTATAACACTAAGAATTGAAAGCTTATTGTGTGCCAAGGACTACGCTATGCATTTTAGTTGCGTTAGCTCATCTAATACGTAAACCAATGCTGTAAAGAAGGCATCGCTACTATCCATATGCTGCAAAAGAAGAATCTGAGGCCCAGAAATGATAAGTAATTTGTCCAAGATCACACAGTTAGTAAATGGCAGAGCGTGGATTCAAAACCAGGCAGTTTGCCTTCAGGGTCTGGTGCTCTTAACACTATGCTACTCCCCATATACAGAAAACCCTGGATATACCCCCAAATGATGCCCCCAAAGCACTGGCTGGTGCCCACACATTTGCTTGGACATAAACTGGAGCCTCGCAAAGAACATCCTTGTTAACTGCATTGCCATGTACACTGTGGTGTAATATGCCTCCAGATCCTCTCCTAACAGAAGGTTTTAGGGGATACTGGCAGACAAAATTAGAGCCCTTGGTGGACAAAAGGTGGATACAAAACATGGAGGAAAAGGACAGAGAATACAGAGTAAGCTCCTTACACCATCAGGACATTGTGAAGTGGATGAATAGTAAGACTGAGGTCCAGAGTGGTTAAGAACGCTATCCAAAGCCATACTATTCATGTTGAGTCAAAAATGACTGTGAGACTGGAACATTGCATTTGGAGGTTATCTTAGTTTCCCGATGTTGCCTTAACGAAAATACCATCAGTGGGTAGCCTTAAGGAATAGAAATTTGTTTTCTCACAGTTCTGAAGGCTAAAAGTCCAATCAGGGTCTCGGCCATGTCAGTCCTCTGCAAGCTTCTTTCCTAGTTTCTGATGTCTCCCAGAGATCCTTGGCACTCCTTGGTGGCTGTCTTCCCCCTGTGTATGTCTCTGTGTCTATTCAAGTCTTTCTGTAACTCAGAAGTGATTAGGTTTATGACCCACCCTACACGGGTATGACCTCATTCACATAAAAAAAGAAAAAAAATCTTATTTTCAAATGGGATAATATTTACAGGTACAGGGGTTAGGATTTCAACATATTTTGGGGAAAAACACAATTCAGTCCATAACAGAGGTCTTCAGGTTGACAGATACATGCAAGTTTGACAAGGATGATTTTTGAGACTAGCAGGATGTTCAACTTTCTAAGAACAAGGACCATCCCAGTGTGTCAATGCACTGTTGTTGTTTTTTTTTTTTTCCCTGAATGAGAGAAGAAAAGTATCTGAAACGTGCCCATAACTTTCAAGATGGATGGAAGCCAGCTGAAGTAAAGCAGAAGCAGGTTTAACCACAAGAAGTATGATTAAACGCAGTTTCAGAACTGTTGGATTGGAACCTGGGTAAAGGAAGGGATGATCAGTGGTGCATTTAACAAGGTTCTTAGATGCTCCTTGTGGTTAGTTGGGGAACTGGAAAGGATTTTTTATAGAAACAGATTAACTGATCAATATCCTAGGCCTACAGAATAAATAAGATTTTTTTTTTAACCCATGGGATATGAGTAAAAGTGGGGAATTCTGAATATGATTGGCAGATTTTTTTTGAATTTCAATGTCCTGGCTGTGATATGGTATAGTTTCACAAGATGTAACTACTGGGGGAAACTGCATAAAGCATACACAGGATCTGCCTACATTCTTTCTTATAATTGCATTTGAACCTACAATTATTTCAAAAAGAAATGCTTAATTTAAAAAAACGTGGTTCTTGATTGAAATATGCTAATACTTAGCACAATGACAAATATTAGTGGAATGAATGAATTATTGACATTGTAACATTATTATGTGTTATGTTTTAAGGTCACCCTATATAAATTGTGGAAACCCTGGTGGCGTAGTGGTTAGGTGTTACAGCTGCTAACCAAAATGTCAGCAGTTCGAATCCACCAGGCGCTCCTTGGAAACTCTATGGAGCAGTTCTACTCTGTCCTATAGGGTCGCTATGGGTTGGAATCGACAACAACAGGTATGGTATGGTATATAAATTGTTTCTTCTCATCCACCCATTAGCGCAATTCCTGCACTATTGTAATAACTCTCAAATTATTCTTCTTGTTTGCAGTGTCCACCTCGTGCATGACTACCAGCTTTCTTTTCCTAAAATGTAATTTTGATGACTTTTCATTTCTCTAAAGACGCCAATGATTCCTCAGTGTTCACATAATAAAATTAAATAAGAGTAACCTAGCATTCAAAGTTCCTGTCTTTCTAGATTCCTACTTGTATGGATTGAATTGTGTACTCCAAAATATGTATTGAATTCCTAATCCCTACACCTTTAAGTGGAGTTTCTGGATGGTGAAAATGCTTGACACACTTGGCTGCTAACCAGAAGGTTGGAAGTTTGAGTCCATACAGAGATGCCTCAGAGAAAAAGACCTGGTGATCTACTTCCAAAAAATCAGCCACTGAAAACACTATTGGGCATAGTTCTACTGTGACACACACAGAGTCACCATGAATCAGAGTTTACTCAAAGGCAAACGGTTTACTAAAACCAAAAAAACAAATCCATTGCCATCGAATCAATTCTGACTTACAGCAACCCTGTAGGATAGAGTAGAACTGCCCCATAGGGTTTCCAAGAAGCGACTAGTGGATTCAAACTGCTGACCTTTTGGTTAGCAGCTGTAGCTTGCCATACCTAGCCATAGCTCTTAACCACTATGTCACTGACCCTGTTTGAAAATAGGGTTTTTTTATGTTAATGAGGTCATACCAGTATAAGGCAGATCCTAAACCTAATCACTGATGAGTTATAAAAAGACCACAATAGACACAGAGACACACACAGGTGGAAGAGGAAGACAAGAAGGACCTCCCCTTGGAACCATGCTCTGAATTCAAACTTCAGTCCTTCTGAACTGTGAGAAAATAAATTTGTTCTTTAAGCCCACCCACTGTGGTATTTCTGTTATAGCAGCACCAGGTAACTAAGATAGTCCCCCAATATTTCTTAGGAATTCTCCAATCCAGAGAAGTAAATTAACTTCTTGTTGCTACAGTCTGTCTTAAGCTTTCTTACTTCTATAAGAAAGTATAAGATTTCTATTCAGACACACCTGGACTCATTCCTCCACCTGACCCTTATCTACTAAGTGACCCCAGGGAAGTCCCTTGTTCTCCCAGTCTTAGTTTATTCACCTGAAAAGTGGATATAATCACAATTAATTCCAGAGCTTTACGAGTAATGAGATAATATATGTAAAATTCCTAACACAATGCCTGGTGCAAAGTATTAATTTGGTAAGCAGGGGTTTTCTTACTATCTTCTACCTTATAACTAAACTAATTGATGCCCTTTTCTGCCCACTGTGATCCTTGTGTTTTCGACTCATCAGTTAAAAACCGGTTGTCGTCGAGTTGATTCCAACTCATGGCAACTCCATGTGTGTCAAAGTAGAACTGTGTTCCATAGTGTTTTCAAAGACTGATTTTTCAGCAGTAGATGGCTAGGTCTTTCTTCTGAGTTGTGTCTGGGTGGACTCTAACCTCCAACCTTTCAGTTAGCAACTGAGCATGTTATCCATCTATACCATCCAGGGACTCCTTTGACCCACCAGCCTCTGATGAATTTTCTAAATCACTTTTATCATTGATAATCATTTATTTATAAAAACTCCGAAGTTTTTATAGGACCCCTGGTGGTGTAGTGGTTAAGAGCTCGGCTGCTAACCAAAATCACTCCACCATCATCATCTTCTGCAGTAAGACTTTGTACAGCTCAATTTCACACCCACAAAAATGTCAATCTGTAGAGAAAAAAATAGCAACACCTCATTGGATTGGAATCTGACGGGCACAGGGACCACGTTTTTGCCTGTTTTTTTTTAATGCAGGTTGTGATTGTTGAGTGAACAGCATTGAGCTAGGCATTGAGTGAGCTACTAAGCTTTCTAGTATTACCATACAGCCTGCTTTTGGGCTATTTCAAGAGATAATAAGAAGATATGACCTGCATAAATCCAAAGAACGGTTCAGACCTAAATGATGCCTGAAAGAATGATAGAATTGAGGTCTCCGAATGAAGGAGCTGGCAGCCCTGGTGGCACAGTGGCTAAGAGTTTGGCTGCTAACCAAAGGGCTGGCAGTTCAAATCCACCAGCCTGTCCTTGAAAACTCTATGGATCAGTTCTACTCTGTCCTACAGGGTCGCTGTGAGTTGGAATTGACTCAAAGGCAATGGGTTTGGTTTTTTTTCCCTAATGTAGCAGCTTTAAATCTAGATAAGTAAAAGAACATTCAAGTGTCCTCCTCCTAAAACTGACTACAAAACAGACAGTCCTCCCTTCATTCCCCTTTCCAAGCCATCACTCTCACATACCTTCTCCTCTCTTGAGTGAAATGCAAGAAGGATGCTTCTGTGTGAGCTCTTTATCAACAAAGACATCCTGCTCCTTTTCCAGGAGGTCGGAGGCAAGAGAAGTGATGAGAGGCATGGGGAACAAAGAAGCCTTCAGACAGGCATGGGCAAAAAAATAAATAAATAAAGTCATTTAAGAAGTCCTGTAGCTTTGTGGCTCTGGAAGGAAGATTTTACAGGAAAAAGAGTCTTTGAGGAGGGATTGAGAGACTGAGTTCTACTACTAACTTTGCTGTTTACTTTATGCCAGAGCATTATACCTCTAGGTGTTCAACCTTCTTCTCTCTGGGTCTCAGTGTCTTCACCTGCAGAGTCAGAGAATAGGACTAGGTCATGGCAAGGGTCTCTGCCATCAGTGACATTATCTGCCTCAAATTTTGGCCCCTGGATTTCACCTACATTCTGTGAAGGGTCAACTCTATTTCACATAAGGAAACAAAATAACTCCTCATAATTTTTGTTGTACTTTATTTGACATCTGAACTGATGCTAGGAAGTAGGAAGAGCAAGGCTAAAAAGAAATAATAAAGGTGGGATAGGTATCAAACAGAAAAACTAGGTAATAAAATTAGGAGCATTAGGTTTTCGGAATACCTACTCCTCTGTAGAAGAGTTGGAAAGATTCTCCAACAGTAGTAAAGGACAGAGATATCTTATTTGCTGGGTTGTAGAAGGAGCCTGACTTTCTTCCGGAAACATCATACTGTGGCTGTGATGAGAAATGGCGCTGAGCCTGGGGAACTGAAGGAGGCAAAGCTAAATCAAGATCAAAGTGGAGCTAGGTGATCTTTCCACTTCTGTTGGATATCCAGGAAGAGTTTGACTCTATAGATTGCTCATTTACTTGGTCACTTTCTGAGACTGTGTTTTCTCCATTGAGGCATTTGGAGACACAAGGTAAGTCATGATATTTGATTCCTTTAAGATCATCCGTGCAGAGCTTGCTCGAAAGTAACAAACTCTCCATCCTTTTAAAGGACTTCATTTTGTTGTCAGGTTTTTCTTCAAAACATCTTGCCTAGAACTGTGGGGAAAAGATTATTCAAAGGAACAGTGGGTGGCAGTGTGGGTTTGCAGCTCTAAAGCTTAAAGAATGGGAAGTGCGATTTTTTAAAGTAGCAGACGCTCCATCTTCTGAAAGAGCCTCACGTGGATGCGAGTCTAAAACCTTGAAGAGTTCAAGTCCGCAGTTTCGAAAACTGCTAAGGGAATGATGTCAGGTGACTTGAGAGTATTGCATCAAGAAGTGTGGGGAGGGAAAATGATGATCCAGAGAAAACAGTGGCCTCCTTTAAGTCAACATTTTACGTAAACATCTAAGTGATGGTTAGCATACAAAACTAGCCAGTCGGTAGACTAATGACGGAGAACTGAAGAGGCATTCTAAAGCACAAAAGCAATTGTGTATCTTTTGTAAGCGGTGGAAGATTTTAGACTAAAAGAAAGAGAAGGCAGGATGAAGAGGGAAGTAGGATGGAATACATACCAGGCAGCTTGCTATGAATTTTATTTCTAGTGATGAATATACATGAGCTCTCAGTACTTAAATAGCACCTGTTACCTTAGGGAAGCAGATTATTATTTTTGCCCAATTCTTCTCCCCCTTTTTATATCTCTAACTTCTGCCTTGGTGAACTGATTTGAACACCAATTTGTTTATGCAGGTATTCATTCGTTCATTCAGGAAATATCTCCGAGTGTGTATGAAATGCCAACACTAGTCAAGGGTGTAGGGATACAGATGTTCTACACCATTGTGGAGTCGATTGTGACTCATAGCGACCCTATAAGACAGAGTAGAATTGCCCCACAGAGTTTCCAAGGCTGTAATCTTTACCAAAGCAGACTGCCACATCTTTCTCCTGCGTAGTGACTGGTGGGTTCGAATGGCCAACCTTTCAGTTAGCAGCCAAGTGCTTGACCACTGTGCCACCAGGGCTCCTTACAGATGTCCTCGGTGGGGAAATAGACATGTAAATAGAAAAATACCACACATATGTCAACTGATAGCTAAGTAGTTTATTCAGTTGTCTCAGTCTGGTGGGGTAAAACCATGACACAATTTTCTTTTTCTCAAATCATTGCCCCTTGTGCTATGTCAAATCTCCCAATCCTGTGGACAGATTACTGAATCCCTCAGAAACTTATAGTTACCAAAATTGTAATTTTTCTTTTTCAGTTATTACCCAGTTTTAAATGTCTTTTTCTACCTCATTCAAACGTACTCAGTCACCCACTGCAGCCCAATTTTGTGGCTTTGGGGACTTGAAGAAGGTGAGTGCAAGCTTCTTCTCTTACCCTTTTTCCCCTCTTTGACCTTGTTTGGGAGGAAGGATTCATGATCTGCTCTGGGAACTCCCTCCACCCTGAAACATAATCTGCACCCTTCATTTTCAAGCCCTAAGTCTGTAGGCATCTCTCTGGGTTGGCTGTCTCTGTTCTTTGCCAGTTGTGAATCTCTGTGTGTGAGCACAAACAGCTCAAGCTCAATGTCTTCCAAATCCCTCTAGCTCCTGGCTCCACCAAACTACTACAGTGTCTTTCATGAAGCCTTTTCACCCAGCCTCCAGGTCTCCCTCTGTGATGCCCATGGACCCATGAGGACCTCATACACCTTTGCGATGATAAAAGAAGTCACATAGGCTATGCTAGCACTGTTTTCTTGCTCTGGGTTGTCCTTTCTTTCTCTCTTATTATTGTTACCCTGCTCAGTTAGAAGCAGGGCAAATGAACAAGTCAACTACCTAGCTAAATAGTCAACTGAGAAATGAGTTGCAAGCATCCTCAGTTTTTTGGAGCTCCCCTCACTTAGTTTTACTTTGTAAAGGCGACATCTCCATAAGTGATGGTAGGATATGAAATAGAAAGGGAAAGGTGCGAGCCAAGGCTGTAGCTAGTAGGATGGTGACCCACTGCATGAGGAATAAGAAAGGAGAGGCTGAGAATACTGTCAAAGTTTCTAGCAGTGGACACATTGTAGATGATGACATCATCATCCAAGAAAGGAAGAGAGGCACATGTTGGGGTGGAAAGGTAATAAATTTCATTTTGGACATAAAATGATTGTATATTCAGACAGTAATGGGCTAACTATAATATTAGACCTAATAAATAAATAAGGACTGCAATATAAGTTAGAAGAGATTCCAAATCTGAAAAGAGAATTTAGATCTAGATGAATCATGCAATGAAGGAAATGCAAAAAAAAAAAAAATAGGATAGGCCAAGTGTGTATTTCTGAAAGATTTTCTCAGGATGTCAATGGACTAAATGGAACATTATAAGAACCAGTAAACAAGGTCAAATTCTAAAGTATGGCTTCCTAAACAGGGAGAGATCAGAAAACAGAATAATAATAATAAAATGTATTCTAAATTTAGCAGTCCAACAATAATAGAGGAAAAGGGCGGAGCAAAAGATTAAAATTAGAGAAGAAGCTATTCATTTCAAAACAGCTCATATTTGGAATTCTTTTAAAAATCCATTTGAAAAGGCAAAGATCACAAGAGCAGGCAATCAGAAACCAATAAAAATCTCATTAAAAAAGATTCAAAAAACTGGGAGCAAGGCAATGCTTAGGGAAAAAAAATACAGCTTACAGATCACTGGCAGTTAAAAAATCTGTAAATTTGAAAGCATTTTACAAATGTCTGCAGAATAGATGAGGAACTCAAAGCCTGGGAAGTTTAAATGAATTTCACATAGAGGAAGAAAGGCCTGGTGATATACTTCCATAAGATTATAGCCATTGAAAACCCTATGTAGTATAATTCTACTATGATACATATGGGGTCACCACGAGTCAGAATAGACTAGATGGCAATGGATATATTCAACAATGGTTAACATTTAAAATGAATGAATGAGTGAGTGAAGAAATGAATTGTACAGTTAGTGAGGGTCCGAGGCACAGGAGAATCCACGTCTCCCAAGTCCAGGGCAGCTTTCTTCCCCAAACATCAGCATCACTTTTACTAACCAACTGGATTCACCACTAGAGACCAATCTTAGAAAGCCATGAAGCATCTTGGAGAAGAATGGGTGAAATGGCATCTTTTTCACAGGAAGTGTGAACCAACCTAGGGAAGTCTTCTACGCCATGCCCACTCTGGGTTTTCCATGACACTAGCAATTCCTAAACACCAGCCTGATGACTTGATTACATGGAAACGCTTATACAAAACCACAGTCCTCTGGGAAGTACATACAACACTTTTTGAAAAGCGTTTGTGAATCATGATCTATATATATCCTGTCATGGATTAAATTGTGTCCCCCAAAAATATCTGTCAACTTTGCTAGGTCATGATTCCCAGTATTGTATGATTGTCTACCATTTTATCATGCAATGTGATTTCCCTATGTGTTGTAAACTCTATCACCATGATGTAATAAGATGGATTATCAGCAGTTATATTGATGAAGTCTACAAAATTAGTATCTTAAGCCAATCTCTTTTGAGATATAAAAGACAGAATTGAGCAGAGAGACATGGGGACCTCATACCACCAAGAAAGCAGTGCTGGGAGCAGAGTGTGTCCTTTGGACCTGAGGTTCCTGCACTGAGATGCTCCCAGACCAAGGGAAGACTGATGCATCACAAGGACCTTCCTCCAGAGCCGATAGAGACAGAAAGCCTTCTCCTAGAGCTGATGCCTTGAATTTGGACTTGTAGCCTACTAGACTGTAAAGAATAAATTTCTCTTTGTTAAAAACCATTCACTTGTGGTATTTCTGTTACAGTAGCACTGAATGACTAAGACATATCTCTATTGTTTATTAAAAATTATACTGCTTTGAAAAATAGAGTTTTATTAATACCTAAATAACCCACAGTAGCAGTCATGATTTTCTTTGTCTATAGGATCTATGGTGCCATTTAAAAAAGGAAGCACAAGCCCAAGCGCATTGCTGGCAAGTTGATTCCGAGTCATAGGGATCCACAGGATGGAGTAGAGCTGCCCCATGGGGTTTCCAAGGATTGACTGGTAGATTCAAACCACCAGCTTTTGGTTAGCAGCCCAGCTCTTAACCACTATGCCACCAACAATGTTAAAAAAGGAAAGAGCTCTCCATAATTCTTAATGAGATTATGACATGGAAGGGAAAGTAGCAGCCACAGCTGGGGACCCTGAAGATTCCCACCGATTCTGTCAATCATTTTCCATATTTAAATATCAAGTAAAAGAGCAAAATATTTAAGAATGCCACAAGTGGCTGCTTCCCACGTTTTTTTTTTATGTCCACTCGGTAATTCAATTCTACAGTGTAAATAGCTGGCCGCGGCAGTGTTGTGTGCTAAATATCTCATTACAAAATGCTAGAAAACTAGAGAATTACTGACAATTAAGGGTTGGTACATACCAGTGGCCAAGACTGAAGTTTACAAAAGAATGATAATTGCTCAAACGATAGAATTGATGCATGCAATTGGATTTGGTCATTTTACTTTTATCACACGTTTGCACTACCTCGGATGGATGACAGCAGTTCTTCTATGAATTAGCATGCATTATTTTGTGACCCAGCTTTCCCTTTCTGCACCACTGCCCCTGCCCCCAGCCTTGACTATACCCAGAGTATTTACTTTCTATTTCCACTTCTCTATCAGTGTTTTTCTTTCTTTTTGCACTCTGGGATAGCACCGGCAATCTAGTTAGACAGTAAATTTCAAAATGTGATAGGTAAAGTCATAAACATTAGAATCCATATGCACAGCATATAGTGGAAGAATGATTGGTTGTAACTGATTACTGATCAGTTGCAAAATCAAATTCTCAGGTGTGGTGTGAGGACCACAGGTGTACTGATGTTTGTAATATTGCAAATGTTTATTTTTTTTAATGAGTGTCATCAGTTAACGATTGCTTCATTGGGTTCCTTCAAATGCATCGTTGTTCCTACCACTCATCTTGGTCAGTAGAACCATGGTTTTCACGCAGAAACACAATGACTGTCCCTGTAGTAACTTTAAGCAATGTCATAGTTGGCATACCGTTGAGACGTAGCAAATCAAAAACTGGTGGAAAAGGCACAGGTTATCAGGACAAGGTAATGTTGGATCTTTCAAAAAGTTGGTCTTCAGGTTTTTTTCTTGCTACTATTTTCTACCCAGATAAAAAAGTTTCAGTGTTAATATTGCTGCAGAAATAAAGAATCTTTACTCATACCTAGCAATTTGCAGAAACGGTTTCACATATGTAAATCAGTTCTATCACATTTATGACAATGAAAAAGCATCTAGATGATTTTTGACATTGGGAAGACAATGGATTGTTTAAATTTGGATGGATTGGTTAGGTTGACCATCTCCTAGCTCCCGCAGCGTAGAACCCTGGAATGATCTATGCTTCATACCTCAAAATCTCAGTCTTTTTATCTTCAAAATCCTGTTAAAGTTTGAACATTCCTAGAATGGATAAAAGCTTAATCCCTTAAAACACAATTCCAAAAACAGATATGGAATAGGGGCTGCCAAGAAGGAGGAAAGATACAGAGGGGTTGAAAGATTGTTAATTCGGGGTTTGGGATTGTGTAAGTGGAACATAGGATCTCTGGTACTGTCCTCACTTCTCAGTGAAGGGCACATCCTCTCCAAATCAGGGTCCTACTTCATCCTCAGAGTTCTTCACAAACTTTATCCACCTTTGGTCACTCCACTTACTCCAACAGAACCACAATACTTCTTTTCTGGAAGTAAAACAAAAAAATCAACCATGAAGTCAAATACCACTTTTGCCATTTCACCCCCAAATAATAAAAATTTAAGTTATTGATTATTTTTTGTAAGACTGTGTACCCAAAGATAATGTTAGTGTTTCCATTTTCTATTAAGAATATTATATTTTTGTTGTGCTCACTTTTGTAATTTAAATATACTTGAAATAGCTATGAAGATTGTGAAAGATAGTATCTCAGAGGAACAAATAGATACAATGTGTTGCCCACTGAGGAAGAAAGGCCTGGTGATCTACTTCTATAAGATCATAACCATTGAAAACCCTATGGAGCACAGTTCTACCCTGACACATACTGGGTCATCTCATTCTATTTAGCAGACCTGGCATAACCAAGAAAAGTGGCGTGGGTAGAGGGATCAAAGATCACTTGACGTTTATTCTGAAAATTTAAAAGTATATGAATATTTAAATGGAAGAGATGCAACAAATTGTTAACATCAAGAAACTTTCAGTTGACGATATTCAAGGACATGAAGAGTTGAGCTATGTGTTATTAGAGATTCTGTGTTTACAGACTAGAAAGGTTTCTTTCTTCATATCACTTATAAGGGCATAATTACAACAGTATCATGTCATAGCCTTATTAAAAAATACATTAGATATGAGATAAATACATTTGAATCATCATAAAAACATAAAGAACTAAATGTAGCTTAACCGTGGAAACTGAAGGAGAGTATCACGAGTCAACTAGTTTTTGAAAGGAATAGACATAAAAGAAAGAGAGCAGAGGGTGAATGATTGGAGAAATTCAGATTAAATTGAGCAAGAGAATACTTGGGCTGTGTATTAAGAAATATTTCCTAATGCTGAGATTTGTTGGACCCTTTGAAAGGAAATGGTGGAAACCTTTTCTCTTGCCTGGATTGAATTGGATACAATCTTCCCCTCTGGGCCTATAGCTCTATCTGGACAGACTGGCGGTAGATGTTTCTAGTAAATTGTTTCTACTCCTAATTTCTGTGAGCTAAACATTTTAGGGCATCTGACCAGTAATTCTGAAAATAAATTCTTACCTCTCGCCTCCACCGCCAATACTTATCTCTTTTCTCTTCTTTGATTCCTATGACCTACTTTTAAAAAACAGATCAAGGAAATGTAGCACTATTTCATTAGTTTACCAGAGTAAAATAAACAAACTAAATGACAGTATTTGAAATTGGTCTACTTTTGGTTTGGAATGTTCTAGGAATAAAAATGTACATCTGTTAAATAAGAATTAGACATTTGATTGTCGTTAGGAAAACATTCAATCCAAAATGGCCAATACCAGTCCATTTCAGCTCACTAATGCCTCAGATATCGATCTTGATGCATTCCGTTTCATTTTTGATGACTTATAGTAATGGATGTTTGCAGCTGTTTCTTCTCATTTTGAGTCACGCCACATCAGTAAATGAAGGTCCCCAAAGCTTGACTCCACTCATGTCATTCACGTAGACTCTAGTGTGAGGAGGCAGCTCTTACCCAGTTGTATTTTGAATGCCTTCCAACCTGAGGGGCTAATCTTCCAGCACTATATCAGACAACGTTCAGCTGCTATTATAAGGTTTTCACTGGCCAATTTTTTTAGAAGTAGACTGCCAAGTCCTTCTTTCTAGTCTGTCTTAGTCTGGAAGGTCCAGTGAAACCTGTCCACCATGGGTGACCCTGCAGGCATTTGAAATACCAGTAGCATAGCTTCCAGCATCACAGCAATACCACAGTATGATAAACTGACAGACGCATGGTGGATGTCACTTTGAATGACTAAGGTGCTCCTAACCCAGGCCATGATATTTTCAATCACCTCCTATGCATGTGAAAGCTGGACAATGAATAAGGAAGAAGAATTGATGCATTTGAATTATGGTATTGGTAAAGAATATTGAATATACCATGGACTGCCAGGAGAAGGAACAAGTCTGTCTTGGAAGTACAGCCAGAGTGCTCCTTGGAAGTGAGGATGGAGAGACTTCATCTCATGTTCTTTGGGCATGTTATCAGGAGGGACTAGTAGCTGGAGAAGGACATCATACTTGGGAAGGTAGAGGTCAGTGAAAAAGAGGAAGACCCTCGACACGATGGATTGACCCAATGGCTGCAACAATGGTCTCAAACATAGCAATGATTGTGAGGATGGTGAAGGATCAGGTGTGTTTCATTCTGTTGTGCACAGAGTAGCTGTAAGTCAGAACCAACTTGATGACACCTAACAACAACAACAACAACAAGGAAAATATTTACTATAAATGTTGTAATTCTAGAGTAATGTAGAACGGAATTCTGGTTACAAAACTAATCTACTCGATCAACAACTTGGAATGCCCTCCATTCAAATGCTGTTGCTGTTGTTACATAAGCTGCATAGTGAAATCCCAACTTTTAGTTAACATACTTAATAAAAGGTGCATTATTTATACAATTATAGTTATAAATAATAGAAATGTAATACATAAAATGAATTTATATTCTCTATAAATACTGTATATTATTTTATAATAATGATAATAATTTCCACATGTATTAATGTAAGATGCTATCAATATACTAGTTATAACAAACTATGTTATTTCCTTGGGCTCGATGAAATTACATAGCTTTTCTGTTAAACAATAAGAAATTTTCAGAGAGACGAAAAGGAAAATGTTTTGGCTTTGGAATGGATTACAAAGTTTCTTTGTTTAATAAAAACAGCAGCTAGAATTTCCACATTTGCCCTTCAACCAGAATTCTTGGGCTAAGAAGTGTAAGAAAAGGAGATTTCTCAAATATGAATGACAAGGGGTTTCCTTATCTCTTCCCAGGTAAGAGGGGATTTTGATGGGGTGAGCATTACCAAAAATGACTCAGGACCCAGAATGAAGGGTCATGTCTTACAGCCAAACAACAGTTGATGGATGTTTACCATCTGTTTGTGTTGCTGTTGGGGAAATTGTCTGGGAAACCACTGTCTCCATCTACTTGTTGACCAGCCTGATCCAAAACCATTTGATCACTCTAGGCAAAGAGCAGGCTTGCTGACATAAAATGTTATTTTATAGAGCTGAGCACAATGACACTATTTGCCTCCTCCTTAAAATGAAATGCTCAGTAATATTGAGGGCTTCTAATCTGTTTACCAGCTGTACTGAAGAGCTGGATTTATTTAACTGTTAGCACCAAGCTGACCTATGTTATAATGACAGATAATGTTTCAATGAACAAAAGTATCATCTTTCTCAAGCTTTTTTTTTTTTATGAAAAGAGAAATTTATGTTCCAAGATTCCACTTTTCCCTACTCTTTAAATGTAAATATGTCAGAGATATATTAAAATGGTATTCGATATGGACTACTATTTTTAAAAAAAAGTTGTCATTTGACTCCTGGTAAACTGCTCATAAATTCAGGATGGAATAAAGAGATCAGATTACATTAAATGCATTTTGGTATCTGTAACTTTCTGCAATGAATTAAAACTGGCTGATCGTGTCTCCAGTGCATTGCATTTTCCGTTGATTCATGTACTGTAATATAACCTTCAAAATTCCCTTATGCCAACAAATTCACTCAGATATGCTGAGTGCAGGAGGAGATTAAAGTGGCTATAAGATTGAAAACTGTATGAAGGCATTGGATAATGCAGTAGAGGTATATAATGAAAGTGTAAACAAAGCCAGTAAGTGTAGAAATTACTGTTCATATAATCCACTGTTGAATTCAATGGAGAGTTTAGCTTCCTGCCAAATATATATTAATGCCCAACAAATTGGCAAGATCAATACACCAAGCCTTTTTCATTCTTATTAAAGTATTTTTTCTCTTTGAGGCTAAGCATAAGCAAAGCACGTCATCCTCCTTTGGAAAATGCAGTATTTCCCCAATAGGAATTTAGCATGCAGGTATAAGACTCCCAGCTCTGAGAAACTCGCATCAGATGATTTTCCTCCCTCTTTAAAATTGAAGTTACTTACAGAAATAACCTTGCATATTTTCCTGAGCAGTAGCTTTTTGTTTCTGTATTGTGAAAGCCAATCCATCCTTTAAAGGCTCTTTAAGCTGGCAAAAAAAGAAAGGCATTATTGCTGCAAGAGGAGCCTAGGAGCCTCTATTGTTTCAGTAGTAGCTAGAGCTATGGATGAATGCTTTCAACAGAAGCTAAAAGAGATAATGAGCCTTTAATGATACAAAATCAGAGCCTTGTGTGCCTAGTGAAGCCTGACACCATCTCCAGCTTGCAGCTAGCAAGAAGAGCTCTTCTGCTATCTGTTTTATGGGCCAAAAATACCCACAATGTGCCTTCTTGGAGAACTGTATATCCCCTAAGATAAGATCAGTGGTATGTGTCTGTTAGGTTAAACTATTAAGCGACACAAAACAAAATAGGAAGGTGAGCCTATATCCTTTCCTTCTCCATACATCTCTTTAAAAGTTGAAGGAGAGATGCAGATCAAACCTCAATGAGACACAATTTCACTCCCACTGGGACAGCTAAGATTAACAAAAAAAAACAGAAAATAACAAATGTTGATGAGGATGTGGAGAAATTAGAACCCTGTGGTGGCTTCCGTGTTGCTGAGATGCTGGAAGCTATACCACCAGTATTTCACATACCAGCAGTGTGACTCATGCTGGACTGGTTTCAGTGGAGCTTCCAGATTAGGACAGACTAGGAAGAAGGACCTGGAGTCTTCTTAAAAAAAATAAATAACTGGCCAGTGAAAACCTTATGAATAGCAGCGGAACATTGTCTGATATAGTACTGGAAGATGAGCCCCTCAGGTTGAAAGGCACTCCCGAGACAACTGGGGAAAAGCTGCCTCCTCAAAGTAGAGTCAACCTTAATGATGTGGATGAAGTAAAGCTTTGGGGAAGAACCATCATTTGCTGATGTGGCACTACTGAAAATGAGAAGAAACAATTGCAAATACCCGTTTATAATCAGAACATGGAATATACAAAGTATAAATCTAGGAAAATTGGAAGTCATCAAAAGTGGAATGGAACGCGTAAAGGTTGATAGCCTAGGCATTAGTGAGTTGAAACGGACTGGTATTATATTTGAATCAGACAATCATATGGTCTACTATTTGGGAAAGACAAATTCAAGAGAAATGGCATCAAATTATCATCAAAAAGAACATTTAAAGATCTATCCTGAAGTACAATGCTGTCAGTGATAGGATAACATCCATATGCATGCAAGGAAGACCAGTTAATATTACTATTACTCAAATTTATGCACCAACCACTAATGCCAAAGACGAAGAAAGTAAAGATTTTTAGCAGCTTCTACATCTCAAATTGATCGAACATGAAATCAAGATGTATTGATAATTACTAGTGATTAGAATGAGAAAGTTCAAAACAAAGAAGGCTCAGCAGTTGGAAAATATGGGCCTTGGTGATAGAAACGACTTCAGAGATTGCATGATAGAATTCTGCAAGAAAAACAACTTATTTATTGCAAATACCTTCTGAAAACAACATAAATGGTGACTATACAAGTGGACCTCACCATATGGAATACGCAGAAATCAACCTGACTACATCTGTGGAAAAAGACAATGGAGAACCTCAGTATCTTCAGTCAGAACAAAGCCAGGGGCCAACTGCGGAACAGACCATTAATTGCAAGTTCAAGTTGAAGCTGAAGAAAATTAAAACAAATCTATGAAAGCCAAAGTACAACCCTGAGTATATCCCACCTGAATTTAGAGACCATTTCAAGAATAGATTTGACACATTGAACACTAATGACAGAAGACCAGACAAGTTGTGGGATGACACCAAGGACATCATACATGAAGAAAGGAAAAAGTCATTAAAAAGACAGGAAAGAAAGAAAAGACCAAAATGGATGTCAGAAGAGACGCTGAAACTTGCCCTTGAACATAGAGTAGGTAAAGCAAATGGAAGAAATGATGAAGTAAAAGAGCTGAACAGAAGATTTCAAAGGGCAGCTCAAGAAGACATAGTAAATTATTATAATGATATGTGCAAAAACATGGAGCTAGAAAATCAAAAGTGAAGCACACGTTAGGCATTTCTCAAGCTGAAAGAACTGAAGAAAAAATTCAAGACTCCAGCTGCAATAGTGAAGGATTCTACGGGGAAAACACTAAATGATGCAGGAAGCATCAAAAGAAGAGGAAGGAATACACCGTCACCATACCAAAAACACTAGTTGATGTCCAACCATTTCAGGAGGTAGCATATCATCAAGAACTAGTGGTATTGAAAGAAGTCCAAGCTGCACGGAAGGCGTTGGCAAAAAATGGTCTCCAGGAATTGTCAGAATACGAATTGAGATGTGTCAACAAACAGATGCGATGCTGGAAGTGCTCACTCATCTACGTCAAGAAATTTAGAAGACAGCTAGCTAGTCAACCTACCAGAAGAGATCCATATTTGTGCCCAATTCAAAGAAATGTGAACCAACAGAATGTGGAAATTATTGAACAATATCACTAATATCAGACCCAAGTAAAGTTTGCTGAAGAGAATTCAAAAATGGTTGGAGCAGTACATCACCAGGGAAATGCCAGAAATTCAAGCAGCGTTCAGACGAGGATGTGGAACAAAGGTGTCTTAGTTATCTAGTGCTGCTATAATAGAATTACCATAAATGGATGGCTTTAACAAATAGAAGTTTATTCTCTCACAGTTTAAAAGGCCAACAATCTGAATTCAGAGGAGAAGTCTTTCTCTCTCTCTGTCAACTCTGGGGGAAAATCCTTGTTATCAATCTTCCCCTGGTTTAGGAGCTTCTCAGTGCAGGGTACCCGAGTCCAAAAAACATGCTCTGCTTCCAGCTCTTCTTTCTTGGTGGTAGGAGGTCCCTCTCCTCTCTGTTCAATTCTCTTTTTCGTGTCTCAAAAGAGACTGACTCAAGAAGCAACCTAATCCTGTAGATTGAGTCCTGCCTCATTTACATAACTGCCTCTAATCCTGCCTCATTAACATCATAGAGGTTAGAATTTACAACACAGTACAATTATACATCAGATCACAAAGCAGAAGACAACCACACAATACTGGGAAACCTGGTCTCACCAAATTGACACACATTTTGAGGGGACACAATTCAATCCATGGCAAAGGGATATCATTGCTGCTGACAGATGGATCTTGGCTGAAAGCAGAGAATACAACAAAGCTGTTTGCTTGTTTTATTGACTATGCAAATGCAGTTGACTGTGTGGATCATGACAAATTATGGATAACATTGCAAAGAATGGGAATTCCAGACCACTTGATTATGCTCATGAGGAAACTATACATAGACCAAGAAGGAGTTATTTGAACAGAACAAGGGGATACTGCATGGTTTAAAATCAGGAAAGGTGTGTGTGAGGGTTGTAGCCTTTCATCATGCTTATTCAATCTGTATGCTGAGCAAATAATCCGAGAAGCTGGACTCTAAGAAGAAGAACGAGGGCATCAGGATTGGAGGAAGATTCATTAACAACCTGCAATATACAGATGATACAACCTTGCTTGCTGAAAGCAAAGAGAACTTGAAGAACTTACTGATGGAGATCAAAGACTACAGCCTTCAGTATGGACTACACCTCAACATAAAGAAAACAAAAATCCTCACAACTGGGCCAATACTTTATATCATGATAAACGGAAAAAACATTGACGTTTTCAAGGACTTTACTTGGATCCACAATCAACACCCACAAAAGCAGCAGTCAAGAAATCAAGCAGTGTATTGCATGGGGAAAATCTGCTGTAAAAGATCTCTTTAAAGTGTTGAAAAGCAAAGATGTCACTTTGAGGACTAAGGTACACCTGCCCCAAGCCATGGTATTTTCAATCACCTCATATTCATGCCAAAGCTGGACAATAAATAAGGAAGACTAAAGAAGAACTGATGTCTTTGAATTGTGGTGTTTGCAAAGAATACTGATTATACCATGGACTGCCGGAAGAATGAACAAACCTTTCTTGGAAGAAGTACAACCAGAATTCTCCTTAGAAGTGAGGATAGCGAGATTTCATCTAACGTACATGTTACTAGGAGGTACTAGTCCTTGGAGAAGGTTGTCATGCTTGGTAAAGTAGAGGGTCAGCAGAAAAGAGGAAGACCCTCAACAAGATGGACTGACACCTTGGCTACAACTATAGGCTCAAATTGTGAGGACGGTGCAGGATTGGACAGTGCTTTTTTCTCTTGTACATAGTGTTGCTATTAGTTAGAACAACTCGTCGGCACCTAACAACAACAACAACATGTATTACTAGCGGGAATGCAAAATGGTACAGCCCTTGTGGAAAACAGCTTGGCAGTTCCTCAAAAAACTAAAAATAGAACTACCATATGACCCAGCAATTGCACTCCTAGGTATATACCCAAAAGACTTGAAAGCAGAGACTTGTACACCAATGTTCACTGCAGCACTATTCACAACAGCCAAAAGGTATAAACAACCTAAATGCCCACCAACAGATGAATGGATACACAAAGTGTGGTACGTACATACAGTGAAATACTACTCAGCCAGTAAGAGAAATGAAGTCTTGATACTTGCTACAATATGAATGGAGATTGAAGACATTATACTCAGCAAATAAGCCAATCACAAAAGATCAAATATTGTAGGGCCTCACTCATATAAAAAGACAAGAAAAGGCACAGACCAAAGTTTATTAGTGGTTACCAGGGGCAGGAGGGAGGGGGGAAAAGCAGAGTTAATAGCAATGGAATAATCTCACTGATTAAGGGTAGGGTTGCATAGCTGATTATTGTAATTGCTGTCAATAAGTTATACACCTGTAAAAAGTTGAATTGGCAA
Organism: Dugong dugon; assembly: GCA_030035585.1. Classification (NCBI taxonomy): domain Eukaryota; kingdom Metazoa; phylum Chordata; class Mammalia; order Sirenia; family Dugongidae; genus Dugong; species Dugong dugon. The sequence goes on from CM057472.1 coordinate 4,256,363, forward strand.
AGGTTGTGTGATTGATATATTTACAACAACAACAGTAGATGCTGAGGCTGCTTAAATACAATCAAACACCTCTTGGGATTTAGTTTCTTGGTTTAGAGGTTTAGGGTCATGATTTCATGGAACATCTCAATTAATTGGCCTAATAATGTGTTTAGTGCTTCTATTCTACCTCCTAGTTTGTTTCGAGCTTGCAAGTGGCCATCCAAGGCACAGCAATTGGTTTCTACTCACCTGGAGCAACAGAGAAAAAGGAGAGTCAGGAACAGGAGGAGGATACGGAATGTGTGGCTAACTGCCTCCATGAACAGCTGCCTCCTTTGTCATGAGACCAGAAGAACTGGATGGTGCTCAGCTACCATTACTGAACATTTTGATACAAGATTTCATAGAAGAATCCTGATCAAAAAGGGAAAAATGCAGAATAGATTTTCAAATTCTCATGGACTCTAGACTTTCTGGAGCCACAGAGGGTGGATGAACCCCTGAAACTATTGCCCTGAGATCATCTTTAAACCTTAAGCCAAAAATATCCCCTGAAGCCATCTTAAAACCGAGCAATAGTTTAGCTTAACTAGTAAAAAAGGTCTGCCTTGAGCATTATGCTCTTTTAAGAACTATCTATATGGGATAACATTGACAACAGCAGCTGGAAAGATTAGACAGGAACCTTAGGGGGCAGTGAGTTTATGTTAATGAGGGAGGGACAGCTCAGAAAAGGAGGGTGAGAATGGTTGCACAACTTGAATATAATCAATTTCACTACATTGTACATGTTGAAATATTGAATTGGTGTATGTTTTGTGGTGTATATTCTCAACAACAACAAAGCAAATAAAATTTAGAAAAAAAAAGAGCCAAAAAAAAAAAAAAACACAAAAAGTTTAAGGTGAACACAGCTCCACTTTCAAAACAGCAGCTTCTATTTTATTCCAGACTTTTCAACAGCAATTTGCTTTTGCATGGTTAGCTTTCTTCCTCCCCACCAAAAATTCAAGCAAGAAATTCCAATTTCATCTTCCTGGGCACACCCTCTGCTGTGCTGACCAGGTTGGAGACTGCTTGGCTCAAACGAGAGCTTTTGGTCCACCAAGCATACGGAGACTGATCTGAAGCTCAGATGTGTTGATGAGTGACATACCAGCCAAAAACTTCTGGAGAGAAGTGAGAGAAAATTTCCCCCTCCATGAACACCAGCCAGGCTCTTTTATGTTAAATCAGATTTGTTTCTCAAAGGATTGGCATGTCTGGTATGATTAGGAAGCTTCGGTTGTGCTGATTATAAATTAAAATTAAGAAAAACAGATTGATCTGTAAAATAAGAAACAGAAGGCCACATGGCTGCACTCTACTCTTTGCAATGATGCTTTAAAAGTGATGGAAATAGGAATTATTTATTGTAGAAATCCTAAACAGATTATTTTATACAAATTTGCACGCTATCATCATTGTATTAAAGTGCCAAAATCAGTTACAGAAACGAAGGGAGGAAAACATCAATATAACTTGGTGTGTATTTAGCAAGCTTTTTTTTTTTTTTTTCATTCTCAAAAAATGTTCATGAATGTGAGTAAACTCAGCAGTTGGGAAAGGGTGGGGTTAAGTTAGCTCATAGCTTATAAGGTGTGGAGAAAAACTAAATTATTGTGGCTTTTTTTCAGAAATTCATTTTTATTTTTTCCTCCCTAACCATTCATGTTTCTTCATTTCCGCTTCTGGTTATTCACCTCCTCTCTTCTGCCCGCAGAGACACGGGGAAGGAATAATGATTGAGATTGCCAAAGAGAAAGACGATGAGGAGGATATTTAGGGAGTTAAACGGTGGTGAGAACAGGAGAGAAAAGACAGAAGTGTATTTTTCTTTTTGCCCCAAATGTCTTGATGCCCCTTTTCCCATAAATATCCACTATTTCAAGCCATGCTTTTAATTAAGACACAAAGAAACAACAGCTGTTGATAACGTGGACTTATTTTTAAGACCTTATTAATTTTACCTTTATGGTGGCAAGTTTTCAAATTTATCGTCTGGCAATAACACAATGAAATATTACTAAACAAGTGAGTGTAGTTTGACAAACCTCCTATCATCATCAGATAATTTGTGTTTTTTTCCATAAAAAAAAAAATACTGCGGTCAAGTCTGACTCATAGCGACCGTATGGGACAGAGTAGAACCGCCCTATAGGGTTTCCAAGGAGTAGCTGGGGGATTCGAATTGCCGACCTTTTGGTTAGCAGCTGAGTTCTTAACCACTGGGCCACTAGGATTCTTCTGACATGTAAACCGGTTGCTGTCCAGTCGATTCTGACTCATAGCGACCCTCTAGGACAGAGTAGCACTGCCCCATAGGGTTTCCAAGGAGCAGCTGGTGGATTCGAACTGCCGACCTTTTGGTTAGCAGCAGGAGCTCTTAACCACTGTGCCACCATATAGACATCTCTAACTGTTAAACAGGAGAATTGTCACAATTACGTCTATCATCCCAGTTCATAAACTTCCTGGGAATACAGAAAAGGCCAGGTGACTACATAAAAACTCTATGCCTGGAAAGGCCCGCAGCTTATTTTTCCCCACCCACTTCCTCGGATTAACAGTCCCTGAGTGGCCCCAATGATTAAACGTTCAACTACTTGCTGAAGGGTTGGAGGTTCAAACTCACCCAGAGATGCCTCAGAAGACAGGCCTGACGTCTGCTTCCAAAATGTCACAGCCCATACCCAGGGTCTCTGTTAGTCAGAACTAATCAACTCGACAACAAGCAACAACAACTCCTTCAAATACTCTCAAGTAACCTTCATGGGCCCAACTCACGGTGGAAATGTCGATGGATGTTGGGCAGTATACATGGCCTCGTAGACTGTTTCCTTTTATCTGGAAGGAGGGCACACTGGATGTAGTCAGTTTTCTTAAACTCAGTCAAGGAATCGAGGACCAAAAGACACTCCCCTCCCCAAAACCAGAAACTCTATTTTCTTCTGGAAAAGTATTCTACCTCTATAAAGCATCATTTCAATTATCTAAAACAAATCAGGAATTTTTGAATTCTGAATGCCATAGTTTGCAAAAGCACATAAACCTGAACACGGGCAAGACAGTTGCACGGCTTTGCAAACCTAGCAGATTGCGACCATCTGAATGCAAGGAAAATCAGGGTGCAATCTGCACCTGGAAACACTGGGCAGAAAGAAACTCTTCTATCATAGGAATCATTTAATATAGTAATTAGAAAATATTTATCAAGTGCCTACCACATCCATTAATCCAGTGATAATTATTTATTATTATTATGCCATTCACTGTTCTAGAAGCCCTGGTGGCATAGTCGTTAAGCACTTGACTGCTAACTGAAAGATCCAAGATTCGAAACCCCCAGCCGCTCCCCGGGAGGACTATGTGGCTATCCGCTGCTGTAAAAGAATTACAGCCTTGGAAACCTTCCAGGGCAGTTCTACTCTGTCCTATAGGGTCACGATGAGTCGGAATGGACTTGACAGCAGTGGGTTATGGGAGTCAAGATGCTGGAAACGCAGCAGTGAATAATATAAAAAGGGACCCATGCCCTCAAGAAGTTTGCATTCTAATGGAGATGACTGGCAATAAGCAAGTAAAAACAAACCTAAGTACATATGTACATACATACATAAAGCAGATAATGGAGAGCCTGAGTATGTGGAAGAGGATGTGATAGAGGGGCGGAAGAAGCTGACACAGATCATCTCAGCTAGATGGATGTAAAGGTGAGTCTTTCTGGAAATGGAAAAGTTAGACTTTTGAAACCAACTTTTTAAAAGAAATTGCATTGGAATGTAATGTGATTATTTTGCAAGAGTAAAATGAACCAAATAAATAAGAGTATTTGAAAGGGGGGGATCCATTTTCTATGTATAAGGATGAAACAAAAATTAAAGCAATAAAGATGAATATATTAAAATAGCATTTATTCCAAAAAGGTAGTTAGGATAATTATCGAGATGACTCCAGAAATAATACTCCTTGAAGGTTAAAAAAAAAAAAAAGTTAAAATCTTTGATTAAAAGAGTCTGATCATTGGTCTATACTAGTAACATACTTTGGATAGATGTTCAACTATTTCATTATTGTTCATACATGGCGCAGTGGTTAAGAGCTATGGCTGCTGACCAAAAGATCAGCAGTTCGAATCCACCAGCCACTCCTTGGAAACGCTATGGGGCAGTTCTACTCTGTCCTATAGGGTTGCTCCGAGTAGGAACCGACTGGACGGCACCTAACTACAACATATGAAATTGTTTTATGAAAAATCAGGAGCCTTGCAAAAGGTGCTGTTTCCATTATTCTGATAATGTTTTCACCTATAGCGTTAAATGTTAAATCATAGCTTTAATGGAAACAAACTACTTAAAATTGATTGTAAATAAGATATAGTGAGCCTTTTGAAAGGTACCATAAAATTTAAAGATGGAAAGTCAGTTGGACTGGTCATTTTGCCATTCTATTCAAACACTTGAATTTCCTGTAAAATTTATTCCTCAAGACTTCCTCTAGTCTAATTTTAAATGATCCAAGCAATAGGGTTTCCAACAGATTTCTGAAAACTAGCTGTGTCACCAAACATATTTCACTGTTATGTTTTTTTCCTCATTTATTACATTTTTAATAATGTAAACAGACAAACAATATGGAGGTTTTATTGATCCATTTCATTTTCCAACTATTAATAGCAAATAGAGTTATAATGAAATATTATAAGTAATTGTATATTACTCTCAATAACAGCAATGATGTTACTACAGTTAATTAACAAAACAGTGAAATACATAATGGGTCTTAATGCTGTTTGTTTAAGAATTAGACTATAATTTGCAGCTGATATTGAAGAATTCCAAATTTGTTTCGATATCTGAATACATATTTATGCAACAAACAATGAAGAGATGATTCGTCGGTTTCATTGGCTCAAATTAAGGCATAAACAACCTGAAGAAAGGTAAAGCACATAGTACCTTCCATCAAAGCAAATAATTGCAAACTTAATACTTTTGCTTTGCTTTCCGATCATCAGAATTGATAATTTCCAACTATGCAATTCTTTTTGTATAACTCCTACAGTACTCCTGTTTTCCTTCCTGGTTAATTGACATTTTTAAAACCATAAATGTGGACTTTTATGAAGAACATTTAGTCTTTCCATCTCTCATAATCCATTGCTAAATAAATGAAAACGTTCTTTTCTATCATTTAATGCCTTCATAGTATTAATAAATTGTCAAGTAGGTAAAATGAATATATATGTATATATGTATGTGTATGTGTACGTATGTGTATATGTCTATATAGATACATATATATTCGGGACTTTGGTTATTAATTAAAATAAAATAATACCTAAGATGTGTGCATTTAAAACAGAACTTAGACAATATCATTCCCTTACACAAAAATATGTGTATTCTTTCCTAGTATATGTCAGATGCCTTGCTCTGTTCCGTGAGATAGATAACAATGAATGTTCAGTTCTTATCTTTGAAGAGCTTGTAATATATTGTGGTGTTAAGGAAGGAAGTAGCGGTAGGAGCAGCAGTTACATAGGACTTGGCAGCAGGAGCACTTGAGATTGAGTCCCCATTCTGACACCTATCATTTATGTGACTTTTCTTTTGCCACTTAGTATCGATTTTAAAAGATTTGACCTTGAGATCCAGGCTGGGTGGACCGCAGATGAAGTCAAGAGACTTGTCATGGCTGAGGAGAACAGGGAAGAACTAGGACATTGGAGGTTCTTGTAAGGATGAAAAGCAATTTCAGTAAGAGAAACGGACAAATTGAAATTAACCAAAAAGTAAACATATATTAGCCTTATTTTTCACTTTTCAGGCTCCACAAATCAATATTTGCATGTGTCTGAATATCACGTAAAAAACATAAACTAAGAATATGATAATGAATTTACTCATTAAAGTTTTCCTCAAATGATTCTTCCTTTAAATTTTAGTATATGCATGTCCTTCATCTCTAACTACAGTTGTTTATCAGCCAACGAGTCCCCGGGTTACAAACGTCCAACTTATGGACATCTCAAGAACAGACTGCCATAAGCATATTATGTTAAAAATTTGAGTTAAATACAATGGTTCGTAATACTGAATGCCCACACTACTTCATAGTGTTCATGAAAACATCTCACGGTTTGGAAGAGTTTTGTATGCATAGAAATGTAAGCTATATACTGTATACTAAGACAAACATTTGACCAACTGACACTAAATAAGAACCATATGTACCTGTCCTGACTTACCTACAAATTTGACTTAAAGACAGACTTAAATGGATCTTGTTTGTAACCCGGGGACTGCCTGTACTTCATATTGTATGGGCGAAATAACACAAGAACAGTATTTACTCTTCTTTAACATTTCCTTGTTCTGAATTGATGCTTCATTACTTAGATATCACAACACATATTTTATAGCTGATTTTTATGTAACTAAACATTCAATTATAATGGAAATGTCTTCCATTGCAGATTTTCCGAAGAGCATCCGTGCCAAGGGTGAACCAAAGACAAAATTTTGACAGACATTGGTATCCTGAAAACATCTACTTATAAAAGGTAGCCATATCCAATGAAAATATTTCCCTTGCCAGAGAGCACTTAATAACATCCAGTAAAGATTGTGTGAGAAGAATTAAGTGCCCTAGCTTTCCATTTAAGGAAGGAATTTACATGGAACAGATTTAATGTTTTAGTTATACTTGGACACCTCTTCTCCCTAAGTATTTAAAATCAGCACACAATTTCTGCATCTAATCTAATCTATTTTTATTTTAAAAATATGTACACAAAGTTTCAATTTCATCCAGTAAGTGTACCTGAGAGTTTATTTTTGCAGTATAATCCATCATAACCTTAAATAACTTCCTATTTGCTATAATTCTCATTATTTTTAGCTTTACGGAACATCTCCTTCACGAACACCTTCCAGCATACCACAGTGACACCTGATATGAAATAATTGTGTGCCAATAAATACCTATATTTTCCTAGGATTCTTTCAGTAGCAAGCAAAAGAAACCCAACCAAAATTAGCTAAAGCAAAAAGGAAAAATGTAAGCAAATCATGGGGAGGAACGGAAACTATACAGTCTGGCTTCTCTGTAGGCAGCGCCAACTACTTCCATGTAGTCAAGGACATGCCCGCTGACAGTTTTCACAGTCATTCTCATAACTTGTTCAGTACCAGTTTGAAAATTCCTGGGGAAGAACTCCAACTGACCTCGTTTGGGTTCTGTGTCACTCCCTCAGAGCAGAGGTTTTCAGCAGGAGTAATGCAGCCCCCAGAAGGAGCCCTGGTGGCACAATGGTTAAGTGCTCAGCTGCCAACCGAAAGGTTACTAGTTTGAACCCATCCAGAGGCTCTGCAGGAGAAGACCTGGTGATCTGCTTCTGTAAAGATTACAGTCTAGGAAAACCTTCCGGGCAGTTCTACTCTGTCACATTGCATCACTGTGAGTCAGAACCGGTTTGACAGCACCTAACAACAACAGTGCAGCCCCCGAAGGGGCATTTTGGAAATTTGTGAGGGTATTTTGATTGCCACAATAATTGGGAAGTAAAATTAGCATTTGGATATAATGGATGTCTTACAATAAACAGAACAATCCAATGAAATTAATTTTCCTTTCTAAATGACAGCCTATTGGAGGTAGGAAAAAATAAATAAATCAATGACATCCTAACGTCCTGCTAGACATTTGTATAATTATCTGAGCCCAGAACATTATATATATGTATATAGATACCTATATATGTATGTATGTATTTTAGCATAATTTTAATACATATTGATTTTTCTAGGAATGCAATTACATGAGAACTGAGTGAAAATTGTGCTTAGTTTTGTTGAGAATTTTACCCAGATTATTCACCATTTCAAAAATACCACATTAGTAATGGGAAAACCACTTGTGGTATTTGAGGGACAAATATAACTTACATGTATCAGTCTCAGTGGTAACTGTCATATTCATGGTGAAAAAAACAGTAAATGAAAAATATGACATTAGATAACACAAATAAATCTTAGCATAACAGTTATTACAACAAACTTGAATGAATGAAATTCTCCAGTTAGAAGACAGAGATCCTCAGGTTGAATTAAAAACAACAAGATCTAACAATATTTGCTCATAATGAGGCTATTTAAAGTATGGTAAGTTCACTGGTACCACACTATGACCTATTTGTTACTGATCTTAGACAAGATAAGCATAGAAATTAAGAATTAGAATTTAGAAATTTTTCTAGAAATTTGACAGAGTCAATCGATGCCTGTTGAATTTAATAATTAAAAAGTAAGCTTGTGTTTGTATGACTTTTTTATTTTCTTTTTTAGAAATTCATATTTATTACATTTTTGCAAAAGTAAAATATGACAGATATAAAACAGAAAATTTAGAACACCTGGTCCTTTACCACATTGGCTTAGAAAACACTGGTCAAAAATTACACACTTACAGAATATCAAAAAGTTGACAATTAAAGAGGAGAAATGACATGCCAGGCAAATATAAACAAACAGAAAGCTGGAGTAGCAACCTTTATTTCTGACAAAATAGAATTCAAGTCAGAAAAACGTATGTCATAAAGTACAAAAGATGCTACATACTAGTAACAGGAACAATGGGGCAAAATTAACATCTGTACTGCACACTATTGCTGAAGAATATATAAAGCAAAACTAACAAATATACAGGTGGAAATAGATAAATCAATAACTGTTGTTGGAGATTTTGACATATTCCTCTCAGAAATGGCTAGATATTAGCAATAAAAAATAAGTTGGAATATAGATAATCTAAATAATTTATTTAATAATCTCAAACTATTGTATGTAAAAATCATGCACTTAAAATAGAGAACACATATTTTCTTTTTAAACACACATGGAACATTTACAAAAATTGATCCTGCTCTTGGCCGCAAAGGAAGCCTCAATAAATTCCAGAGGATGAAATCATGCAGTTTATGTTCTCTGAATTCAGTACAATAAATTAATAACAAAAGACTAGCTAAAAATCCCATATATCTGATACATAAGTCATATCTTTGGATTTCAAAAGAAATCCAGGAGAAATAATAAAATATTTAGAATTAAATAACAGTAACCGCTTTATAGGTCAAAATGTGTGGCACATAGCTAAAGTAGAAAGACTAAAAAAAAAAAAAAAAATAGAGCTAAGCACTCAACTCAAAAAGTTTGAACAATAGGTACAGAGCAAAAACAAGAAAAGGAAGGAAATTATAAGGATAAAGTCAACAATCAAGAAAAATACAAAACGTTTTTGTTTTTGTTTTGTTTTGTTGCACTAAAGAATAATATTCATAAAGAGAAAGCTGATTCTTTGACAAAGTAAGTAAGATGAACCTCTGAACTTCTGTCAAGACAAATTAAAAAAAAAGATGCAAATAAAAGAAATTCCAAATATAAAAAGGAAAATATTCCAGAAAAAAGGACTTTAAAAATAATAAAAAGATTATCAAAAAACTCATAGACAAATAAAGTTGAAAACTTAGAGAAATACATTTGCAAAAAAAAAAGACACAAGAAGCAAAAAAAAAAAACTAGAATAGACCAATAACTTCAACACCCAGATTTCTAGTTTCAGTTGGTTTACAGAAGTCTATAAAAAAAACTTTCAAAAAATATATAATACATAATTCCTATTTTATATAAGGATGAGATAATCTACTGATGTAACTCATAAAGTTGGTATTAAGAAGAAAAGAAATTACCATTATCTCAGTATACCTGCAACAGCAAGAAAAACAACAACTTCTTAGCAAAAGGTAAATTCCTTCAATGTGAAATGGCTTACAAACCAAATAGATGGTGTGGCATTCATTGCCGTACTGAATGAACTCCGCATTTCTTCCACTAACGGTTTGCCCTGAGTCACCTGCATTCCCACTGTGTTTTCCTTATAACAAAAAACAAACTCCGTAGGTGTGTGTAACAAGTGTGTATATAATATACATACATATCATAATATAAATCCCTACACATAACACATTTATCAAGATTGTCTTGTGTTCTAATTAGACAAAATTGCTGTCTTAGTCATGTTACACAAGTTGAAAAATTGGCTGGATGCCCTGAAATGCAATTCAAAGGGCCGTATGAGTTCTCTGTTCTGTCCTTATTTACCAAGAAATCTCTCCAAACAAAATTGACAAAATTGGGCTCTGCTCTCTCTTTTGAAGCTGTCTTCTTGTCAATAAAGTTTACACATTTAAATGAATACTGCTCTGTATAATTTTCAGATTTCATTACACATTTGCAGCTGGAACAGATACGAAAAACTGTCAGAAAGAGTGTTCACTTCTATGCATAACAGATGCTTTAAGAACCTTAATATTCCACCCATTTCCTTTTTTTTTCTTGTTGAAATGCACATTTTCTGAGACTTCTAGTTTTTTGGAGTAGAGTTTTTCTTCTCTGGATTGGGTTTGGGACAACACTTATGAGAAAATTGCATACAAAAATCGTGTTGATTTGTGTTGCTGCTCAACGGAGCAGTTTTAATGTTATCAATGTTTAGAGTGATTAAGTGTGAAAGGCAGTACTAAATAATGCAAATAAATCCAAAAAACGCCATACATACCGATAATGACTATGAAGCTGTTCGTAAAATGAGGCTTTACGATCTCAAGGGTGTCAGAAAACAAAGGTGCACATCATCTCTCTGGCAATAAATTAACTGTACAACCATGGTAAAGTTAATCATTATAAACCTCAGTTTTGTTATTTGTAAAAAATGGAAATGATAATGCCTACCAATTGCAGTTGTTATGATAATTAAATGTGAGAACACACTTAGTACAGTGGGGTCACTAGATCAGTTTGATGAATTTAAATCTTTGTCTAATAAACCCTTTATGTTATGCAACATTAAGAACATGGTTGTGTGCCCCAAGCTCATCCCACCAGTGAGTGAAGTGTGACATTCATCAGAAGTGGCCATCGAAGCCCAGTCTCAAACCACAGGTCCTGAGATGATTTCAGGACATTTAAGATCAATACAATCAGTGGCTAGTGGTTCTGAGGCATTTTCTAATATTTCATTGCAGTTCTTGTGAAATCTGAAGAGAAGAGATTAATCGGTTGATAATAATGATAACTATATTTTTTAATGCTGCTGTAATCTGAGAGCCCCAGCGTTCTCCAGCATTCTGGGGTGACTGTTATCTTTGGTATTCAAAGAAATTAACTTATGCACACATCCTGTATGACTGTAAGAAATCTCATCTCCTTACAAATATTTCTGAAGTTCCAGAGGGGATAAATTTGTTTTTAGGTGCCCTTGATTCAATTCTGACTCATAGCAATCCTGTGTACAACAGAACAAAACACTGCTCAGTCCTGCACCATCTTCACAATCTTGCTATGTTTGAGCCCGTTGTTGCAGCCACTGTGACAATCCGTCTCCTTGAGGGTCTTCTTCTTTTTCACTGACCTTACAAAGCATGATGTCCCTCTCCAGGGACTGGTCCCTCTCGATAACATGTCCAAAGTACACAAAACTAAGTCTTGCCATCCTCACTCCTAAGGAGCATTCTGGCTGTACTTCTTCCAAAACAGATTTATTCTTTCTTCTGGTAGCCCACAGTATATTCGATATTCTTTGCCAATACCATAATTCAAAGGCATCAATTCTTCTTCGGTCTTCCTTACTCATTGCCCAGCTATCGCATACATCTGAGGCAACTGAAAATACCATGGCTTGGGTCAGGCACACCTTAGTCCTCAAAGTGACATCTTTGCTTTTCAACACTTTAAAGAGGTCTTTTGCAGCAGATTTACCCAATGCAATATGCCTTTTGATTTATTCACTGTTGCTTGCATGGGTGTTCAAAGCGGATCCAAGATAAATGAAGTTCTTGACATCTTCAATCTTTTCTCCATTTCTCATGATGTTGCTTATTGGTCCAGTTGTGAGGATTTTTGTTGTCTTTATGTTGAGGTGTAATCCATACTGAAGGCTGTGGTCTTTGATCTTCAGTCAGTGCTTCAAGTTCTCTTCACTTTCAGTGAGCAAGGTATCATCTGCATATCACAGGTTGTTAATGAGTCTTCCTCTAATACTGATGCTGCTTTCTCCTTCATAGAGTCCAACTTCTCAGATTATTTGCTCAGCATACAGATTGAATAAATATAGTGAAAGGGTACAACCCTGATGCTCACCTTTCCAGATTTTAAGCCACACAGTATCCCCTCTTTCTGTTCAAACGACTGCTTTTTGATCTACGTACAGGTTCTGCATGAGCACAGTTAAGTGTCCTGAAATTCCCATTCATCACAATGTTATCCATAATTTGTTATAATCCACATAGTCGAATGCCTTTGCATAGTCAATAAAACACAGGCAAACATCTTTCTGGTATTCTTTGCTTTCAGCCAAGATCCATGACATCAGCAAAGATATCTCTTATTCCACATCCTCTTCTGAACCCAGCTTGACTGCTGGCAGTTCCCTGTTCATGTACCGCTGCTATTTATTTTGAATTATCTTCAGCAAAATTTTACTTGTGTGTGATATTAATGATACTGTGCAATAATTTCTGAATTCTGTTGGATCATCTTTCTTTGGAATGGGCACAAACATGGATCTCTTCTAGTCGACTGGCCAGGTAGCTGCCTTCTAAATTTCCTGGCACACATGAGTGAGCACCTCCAGCACTGCATCCTTTTGTTGAAACATCTCAATTGGTATTCTGTCAATTCCTGGAGCCTTGTTTTTCACCAATGCCTTCAGTGCAGCTTCTATTCCTTCCCTCAGTACCATCAGTTCTTGATCATATGCTGCCTCCTGAAATGGTAGAACGTTGACCAATTCTTTTTGGTACAGTGCCTTTGTATTCCTTTCATCTTCTTTTGATGCTTCCTACTTTATTCAATATTTTACTCATAGAATCCATCAAAATTCTAACTCGAAGCTTGAATTTTTTCTTCAGTTCTTTCAGCTTGAGAAATACCGAACATGTTCCTCCCTTTTGGTTTTCTAACTCCAGGCCTTTGTATATTTCATTATAATACTTTACCTCATCTTCTCAAGCCATCCTTTGAAATTGTCTGTTCAGCTCTTTTATTTCATCATTTCTTCTATTTGCTTTAGCTACTCTACATTCAAGAGCAAGTTTCAGAGTCTCTTCTGACAATCATTTTGATCTTTTCTTTCTTTCTTATCTTTTTAATGACCTTTTGCTTCCTTCAAGTATGATGTCTTTGATGTCATCCCACAACTCCTCTGGTCTTCAGTCATTAGTGTTCAACGCGTCAAATCTATCCAGCTGATGATACTGAGCTTTCCCATAGTCTCCACAGATGTAGTTGATTTGATTCCTGTGTATTCCATCCGATGAGGTTTATTTGTATAGTAGCCATTTATTTTGTTGAAAAATAGCTATTTGCAATGAATAAGTCATTGGTCTTGTGCATTTCTATCTTGCAATCTCAATCTACACCAAGGCCATATTTTCCAACTACTGATCCTTTTTCTTTGTTTCTAACTTTTGAATTCCAATCATCAGTAATTATCAATGCATCTTGATTACATGTTTGATTAATCTCAGACTGCAGAAGTTGGTAAAAATGCTCAATTTCTTCATCTTTGGCATTTGTGGTTTGTGGGTAAATTTGAATAATAGTCACATTAACTAGTTTTCCTTGTAGGCATAGGGATATTATCCTATCACTGACAGTGTTGTACTTCAGAATAGATCTTGAAATGTTCTTTTTGATGGTGAATGTGACGCTATTCCTCTTCAATTTGTCATTCCCAGCATGGTAGATCATATGATTATCTGATTCAAAATGGCCAATACCAATCCATTTCAGCTCACTAATGCCTAGGATAGTGATCTTTGTGTGTTCCATTTCATTTTTGATGTTTTCCAGTTTTGCCTGATTCATACTTCATACATTCCATGGTCCAATTATTAATGGATTTTTGTAGCTGTTTCTTATTATTTTGAGTTATACCACATCAGCAAATGCAGATCCCAAAAGCTTTATTCCATCCAGGTCATTAAAGTTGACCACTTTGAGGACACAGCTCTTCCTCTGTCGTATTTTGAGTGCCTTCCAACCTGAGGGGCATCTTCCGGTACTGTATCAATGTTCTGCTACTATTCATAAGCTTTTCACTGGCCAGTTTTTTCAGGAGTAGATCACCAGATCCCTCTTCCTAGTCCATCTTAGTCTGGAAGCTCCACTGAAACCTATGCACCAAAGGTGGCCCTGCTGGTATTTGAAATACTTGTGGCATAGCTTCCAGCATCACAGCAACATGCAAGCCACCTCAGTATGACAACATGACAGATGAGTGATGGTTCATATCATTACTCAACCTAAATTTCTGCTCCAGGTTTTCTCTTTGGGAACTTTGGTTGTATCATTACTGCCTCTCTGTACTTCTCTGGTTCTTAACCCCAAATCAAAGATTTGGTTTTTCATAACATGGAAATAAAAATTGAGTATACATTTATTTACAATTGAGAGATTCAAAAATATTTTTCAGGAACTTTGCTGTGCGCTAGGGATGTAACAGTAAGCGAGGCAGACAATCCCTGACCTCCCCGAGTTTATAGTCAATTGGGAGAGACAGATATTAAACAAAGAATTTCATTATAATTGAAATAACTAATTACAGTTGTAATGCTTCCCAGAGGCCTTGTGGCACAGTGGTTAAGAGGTCATCTGCTAACCAAAAAGTTCAGCAGTTCAAAATCCACCAGCCGCTCCTTGGAAACCCTATAGGGCAGTTCTACTCTGTCCTATAGGGTCTCTATGAGTCGGAATCAACTCGACAGCAACGGGTTTGGTGTTTGGTAATGCTTCCCAGAAAACATACATGGTCTGAGAGAATTTATATTAGAGGGACTTAGTCGATCTAAGGGCCAGAGAAGACTTCTCTGAAAACCTGGCAAGTTGGAAGTTTAAGTATGAGATGAAATTACCCAGATAGACGATTAGCATTGTAGTTATAAATAACAGCATATGAAGATCATGAAGAGGGAAAAATGTTTAAGAAGATTAAGAATGCCAATGTGGTTGAAGTTAATCAATTAGGGCAAGACTGGCATAAAAAGTGGCTGTAGCAGAAGCCAGGACTGGCTCATGCAATAACTCAATTGCCACATTAACAGTTTCTGTGTCTTTAAAAATGAGATGCAACTTATAATTGTTTAACTTGGCGTGTGACATAATCTAAAATATTCTAAAAGATCACTCAATTGTTATAAGATACCTAGGATACTCAGTAGATAAATCCTATTGTACATATTCAATTATTTAAAAAAAAAAATCCTTCACATTTAGGATTGAACCATTTGGTAGACAGTCTTCTGCTTGGCTACACAGCATGGAAACACCTTTGCTCTTTCAGAGGAATTTCATAGGTAAAAAGCAGAGTTCAGTCTCCTGTTGTTAGAGAGGCCTGTTGAAAAGGAGGACTAGGAATACTGAGGAAGTGACAAAATAACTTGAGAATTGTTAGAAATTATTTCAATAGATCCAAGAGTTCAGTGAGGGACTTGTGATTTTAGTTCTGACATATAAAGAGCTTGGAAGTGAGGAGTGATTTCAGCAAAAAGTCAGAGTAGGCAGCTCTAGACTCCCGCCCCCCCTACAGAAACATCAAAAAACAAGTAGAAACCATCAGAATCAACTCTACCAGAACTTTGGAAAACAAAGACTTTTAGCAACCAAATGAGCACTGAATTAAGGAAAAAGCAACTTTAAAACTGTAGGAAAGTTTTGCAGCTTTTTTTCTTGCCCATGCCCCACATCTCCTCACCTCAGCAGTCAGCAAGAAGATAGCGGCACACATTCCCAGCGTGGAACTCTGGTCCCTGGTTTCAGAGAGAGCAGAGCACACCTCAGGTACAAATTGTTGAGATTATCTGTTCTAATCTGTCTAGTGGCTACCTGAAGGGCTGATATTAAGTGGCTTGTTTCTGTTTTACCTATCTCAAAACTCACTCAGGTTGGAAAAGAGTCAAGATTTCCTCAAAAACACTGTAAGACAAATCATCAAACCACAGCAACCTGGGACAAAAAAAGGATGACTGAATCATACAATAGACTACCTGAGGCCTTGGAGAAAAAACCAAGGAGAGAGTTTCTTTAGGAAATTAGGGCATTCAAAAGCACCCATGTATATGGAAGAATTTAGAAAGCCATGAGCTTACCCAGAGCAAGAAATGTGCTCAGAAAATAACTGAAAAAAATGTCAGTCTACTCTCTTGGCTCAGTATTGAAGGAATGCCTCATCACAGATTCAATCTGCAAAGACTGGGAGAGGTTTTTGTAGTTGTTGTTTTCCTTTTGTTTGTTTTGTTTCTCTAGCTCCTGGCATTAAAGGAAATCTCTGTTAAAACACTAACTGACCATAAGCCAAATGAACAGAGACTTTAGTGGTAATGCAAGACAATGAATAGTTTTTGCAAAGAATATTTTGGAAAAATCACTAAACCAATTAAAGACTACAGTTTTCAGCAATTAAAAATAAAATAAAACACAGAAAATCTTTGGGAAGGTAAAAAATATGATTTCCTGAGTTATCAAATTATAATATTCAAGTTTTAGGTTTTCAGCAAAAATAACAAGGCATATGAAGAAACAGGAAATGATGACTCATTCAAAGAAACAAATAAAGCAACAGAAGCCATCCCTGAGGAATCATAGACATTGGACTTACTAGAAAAGAACTTCAGAAAAACTGTCTTAAATATGCTCAAAGAGCTAAAGAAAAATATGGAAAAAAGAAATAACAAAATCAGGAAAACAATATATGTACAAAATGAAACTATCAATAGAGATAGAAATTATAAAAAGGAAATCAAAGGGAAATTCTGGTGCTGAGAAGTGCAATAACTGACATGAAAAATTCACTGGAGGAGTTCAACAGCAGATTAGAGTTGGCAGAAGAATTAGCAAATGTGAAGATACGACAATTAAAATTATCCAGTCTAAAGTGCAGAAAGAAAAATGAATGAAGAAGAGTGAACAGAGTCTAAGGGACAATGGGACATCATCAAATGGACCAACATACACATATGCGAGTCCCAGAAGGAGAAGAGAGAAAGAGACAGAAATAAAATTTGAAGAAATAATGGCCAAAGACTTCCCAAATTTGATGAAGTACATTCATCTACACATCCAAGAAGCTCAATGAACTCCAAGTAAGATAAACTCAAACATATTTACACTGAGATATTTATAATCAAATTGTCAAAAGACAAAAAAAAAGCAAATTTTGAAAGGAACCAAAGACAACCAACTCAATACCTAGAAGATATTCTCAATAATATTAACAGTCAATTTCTCATCGAAAACCATGGATCCTAAAAGGCAGTAGGATGATATATTTAAACTGCTGAAAGAAAAAACAAAAACTATCACCCAAGAATTCTTTATTTGGCAAAACTGTCCTTCAAAAATGAGAGCAAAATTAAGATATTCCCAAATAAACAAAAGCTGAGGGAGTTTGTTACCACTAGACCTGGTCTATGAGAAATTCTTTGTTGTTAGGTACCATCGAGTCAATTCTAACTCATAACAACCCTATGTACAACAGAACGAAACATTTCCCAGTCCTGTGCCATCCTCACGATCATTGCTAAGTTAGAGCCCATTGTTGCAGTCACTGTGTCAATCCATCTTCTTGAGGGTCTTCATCCTTTTCACCCTATACTTGACAAAGAATGATGTCCTTCTCCAAGAATGATACCTCCTGACAACATGTCCAAAGTATGTGAGACGAAGTTTCACTTCCAAGGAGCACTCTGGCTGTACTTCTTCCAAAACAGATTTTTTCATTCTTCTAGCAGTCCATGGTATATTCAATATTCTTCATCAAGACCATAATCCATAGGCATCAATTTTTCTTCGGTTCTACTTATTCATTGTCCAGCTTTCACATGCATATGAGGTGATTGAAAACACCATTGCTTGAGTCAGGAGCACTTTAGTCTTCAGAGTGACATCTTTGCTTTTTAGAACTTTAAAGAGGACTTTTGCAGCAGATTTGCCCAATTCAATGTGTCACTTGATTTCTAGACTGCTGCTTCCATGAGCATTGATTGTGGATCCAAATAAAATGAAATCCTTGACAACTCTAGTATTTTTTCTGTTTATTATGATGCTGCTTATTGGTCCAATTGTGAGGATTTTTTTTTTTTTTTTATGTTGAGGTGTAATCCACACTGAAAGCTGTAGTCTTTGATCTTCATCAGTAAGTGCTTCAAGTCCTCTTCACCTTTAGCAAGCAAAGTTGTGTCATCTGCATATCACAGGTTGTTAATGAGTCTTCCACCAATCCTGATGCCATGTTCTTCTTTGTATAGTCCAGCTTCTTGGATTATTTTCAGAGAAATGCTAAAGAGAATGAACTGAAAAGGATTCTAGAAAGTAGCTCAAAGCTATATGAATAAAATGACTCAAAGCCTTATGAAGAAATAAAGATCTATGTTAAATGACAACAAAGAAAACAAAACAGCAACAGGGCTCCAGTATAATAGCAGTGGTTTATACCCGAAAGAGTTACAATACACATAAAATCTCTAAGGACGAGTACTTAAAGAAGTCCAAAGTCAAGAAAGGAGACAAAAACAAAGACACTAGAGGAAACTGGAGCCTCTGACACCAATAGATACAGCAAACATTAAACACAGTCTAACTCCTAGCCAAATAAACATAAAACCTATTTATCTCAGATCCTATTATCTGATATATTGTGCCCAACTTTCAACAAAAAATTATAAGACATGCCCAAAGGCAAGAAAAAACACACTTTAAAGAGAAAAAGCAAGCATCAGAATCAGTCAGATATGGCAGAGATTTTGGAATTATCAGAAAGGGAACTTAAAATAACAGTAATTAATACGTTAAAGGCTCTAAATAAATAGAAAGGTATTTCATGTTCATGGATTGGGCGACTTAAAATTGTGATGATGTCAATTCTTCTCAACTTGGTTTCTAGAGTCAACACAATCTCAAAAAAAAAATCTCTGTATGCTACTACGGAGATATCAACAAACTAATTCTAAAGTTTATATGGAAAGGCAAAACACTGAGAATAGCCAACACAATATTGACTAAGAGCAAAGTTAGAAAATCAACATTCCCAGACTTTAAGACTTATTATAAAGCTACAGTAATCAAGAGAGCATGGTACTGATCAGTAAATAGACACATAGATCAATTGAACAGAATAGAGAACTCCAGAAGTAGGCCCACACAATTATAGTCAACTGATCTTTGACAAAGAAGCAAAGGCAATTAAATGGAGAAAGGATAATCTTTTCAAAAAATGGTGCTAGGACAAGTGAATGTCCATATGCAAAAAGAAAAAAGAATCTAAACAGACCTTACATCTTTCAGAAAAAATTAACTCCAAATGGATTATAGACCTAAATGCAAACTATAAAAATTCTAGAAAACATAGGAAAAAATCTACTTGGGTTTGAGTTTGACAATAATTTTTGGATACAATACCAAAAACATGTTCCATGAAAATAGAATTGTTAACTTAAACATTATTAAAATTAAAAACCACTGCTCTATGAGAGGTACTGTTAAGAAAATGAAGACAAGACACAGAATGGGAGAAAATGTTTGCATGGTACATATCTGATAAAGGTCTTTTATCCAAAATACACAAAAAATTATTAAATTTCAACAGTAAGAAAACAACCCAAATGAAAATGGGCAAAAGTTCTGAACAGAAGATATACAAAGAAGGTATCAGCAAAGAAGATATAAAGATATCAAAAAAGCATATGAGAAGATGCTCAATATATTTTGTCACTAGGAAAATGCAAATTAAATCAACAATGACACCTATTAAAATAGCTAAATAAAACTGACAATACCAAAAGTTAGCAAAAACGCATAGCAGCAGGAACGCTCATTCATTGCTGGAGGGAATCCAATTTGGTAAAGCCACTTTGGAAGACCATTTAGCAGTTTCTTACAAAGTTTACCATAAGATCCAGCAATTGCACTCCTAGATATTTACTCAAATAAGTGGAAAACATGTACACTCAGAAACCTGCTTGTAAATATTTATAGCAACTTTATTCATAATCACCAAAAACTGGAAGCAACCAAGATGTCCTTCAATGGGTAAATAGATAAACTGTGGCCCATCCAAACAATAGAATATTATTAAGTGATAAAAAAAAAAAAAGATCTATCAGGTCATGGGAAGCCATAGAAAAACATAAAATGCACATTGTTAAGTGATAAAAGCCGATGTGAAAAAGCTATATACTGTAGGATTTCAATTGTGTGACACTTTGGAAAAGGCAAAACTATAGAGACAGAAAAAAGATTACTGGTCCCCAGAATTATGGGGTGGTGGTGAGTAGGTGAATCATAGGGTATTTTTAGGGCAGTGAAACTTAATTCTGTATGATATTATAAGAGTGAGTAAATGATATTATGCATTTGTCAAAACCCGGAGAACTTTACATCACCAAAACTGAACTTTAATGTACGAAATTAAAAAAAAAAAAAAAATCATTTAAGAAGTTGGGGGTTTCCAGGAGGAAATTCAGATTGTGGCAAGAATATTTAATTGTCTTACAATGTATGAAATGTTTGGTGGTTGGCTTTGGGAGTTTTCTGAGAAAAGCCTTGCCTTCATTGGCAGATAATTATTCTTTTTTTGCAAAACAACTCTTGGCTTTGTTCTAACTTCTAGTAGGAGGGCACTCCTGAGAGTGGCACATGAGGTAACCATGTGAAACAAGCCACATATTATGAACTGGATGGTATTGAGTATAAACCAGCCATAAAGTCAGACAAGCCCTGAAAAACTCCATGATCAATTGGAAGTGATATATGCTCAATCAAGTCCAAGCAGTTCCTGAAGACTCAAGTAAATTTCGTGAAGAGTTCACTCATACTTCCATGTGCTGACTTTTACAACACTACCACTCATCCCTCAACTCATATCTATGACCTCATGGAGAATTCTCTATATTTTGTTGATCAAAGAAAAATATATTTGAGCCTGATTTATAAATGATACTGCATAATTTGATGGCATCAATTATTAGTAGACTGTAGTAGCACACTTAGGGGCCCCTGAAGAACAATTGAAGGACTGAATCTTCTCAGTATATAAAACTTTAAGCAATATATATCATTGGTCACTTTGTCTTGAAGAATACTTGGCCCTACATCAAATTACAATGAATAATAGTTTGGCTGGCTGAAAGGAGAGACAATAATAGAGCATTGATACCAGTGATATTTAAGAAAAGCGTGTGGATGGATCTGTCAGAATGAATCTGGAATATGAAAACATTTATATCTCATATAAATACCTAGAAGTGCCCATTAAAGAAAGTCTCCTAACACTTAGACAAAGTAATTTGGATATGAATAAAGTTCCTTCTCACCCAGCCCAATGCTTAGTCAATAGGTTCTTAAACAAATATGGCAAAGATAGAATTCCAAGAACATAAACTACAAAGGCTAATTACCTATGACCTGATTATCCTCACTGCTGGGGAATCAGTTTGCCAGCAGCTGTGGCCAACCTTGAACCCTTAATACTTTATCATACTTCACAGGAGACCAGTCAACTACCTGGAAGGTGGCAAGTTGATTACAGATACAGAATCTTTTCTATCTTATTAGAATAGATAAACATTTTGAGTTTGGAATTACTTTTTCTGCCTAATATGCTTCTAAAGGAACACCATCTCTTTACTTACTGAATGCCTTATATACTATCAGGGTAGCCCACAAATATTGCCTTTCAAGACTCACTTTACACTGATAAAGTAATGGGGCAGTGCTCAAGAGGTTTTCTGGTCTTAATCATGCTGTCTATAACCTAGAAGCAGCTGATCTTATAGACTGAAGAAATGGCTTACTGAAGGTTCAGTTATGGTACCATCTCAGAGACCACACCTTGGAAGGCTGAGGTTCTATCCTGCAGGATGTGGCATATACACTTAACCACTAACCAATAAACAGTGTGATTTCTATCATAGACAGTAGTGTAGGTAATAGGAACTAAGGACCAAAGGACAGTGGCTGCTCTCATGATTATATTTAATGACATACTTGCAAATTTTCACCTACCAGTTGTCACTACTTTGAGTCTTAAAAATGTGTAAGTCCCAAGAGAGGACACACTAAGGGCACAAATTTTAAGTTGAGACTAGTAGTGACCACTTTGGTCTCCCTGTGCTACTTCGTGAGCAGGCAAAAAGTAGATTCTGGTGTTGATTATGTCTTTAATATTGAACTTCAAAAGAAAATAGGATTTCTGCTATACAATAAAGTCAAAAAGTAATACAAATAGAATCCAGGTGATTCTCTGGAGTGCTTCCAAGTATTTCTACATCTGGTGGTAAAAGTTAGGGAAAGACTACTGAAGCTATATAACTGTATTGTCTAATATATAAATAAAATTAAAAATTAAGTTCCTCTCTCTCACTAGCCTTATTTCAAGTGCTCAATAGCCACATGGCTAAAACCAAACCAAACCAGTTGCCATCGAGTCTATCCTGACTCATGGTGACTTACGTGTTACAGAATCCTACTATAGGGTTTTCATGGCTGTGATCCTTCAGAAGTACATCTCCAAGACTTTCTTCCATGGATCCTCTAGATGGGCTTGAACCACTAACTTTCTGGTTAATAACCCAGCACCTGAACCATTTTCGCCACTTAAGGACTCATGTAGCTAGTGGTTACCATATTGGAAAGTACAGATATAAATCATTTCCATCATCACAGAAAGTTCTATTGGACAGAATTGCAAAAAGATAGTACTATCAAGGATTCAGATCTCTAAAGAAAAAAGGTTTGAATCACAACATTGGATAAAAAAATCAATTAGCTAAGGTATTGGCTGAAATAATTTAAAAAAAAAAAAAAGGAAAGTGGGAGAAAGATCATAAATACTACTTAAGGCCTAATTAACAACTCAAGAAACAAGATCTGTAGCATCTACCCAAATTTTCCTTCTTGCTATAACATGTACACAGTTATTTAAATGTTTTCGTTTTTCCTTTCCTTCCATTATTGATTTTAGAGTATGTTGTTGGTTACTAACCATATTTTAGTCCATAAATTGGAGAATATCTAGACCGGATTATGAAAAACTCATATATGACCAACACTTAAATTTTGATTCGAGACTTGATATAGTCATTAATAAGATGTGTATCTACTATTCCTTAAGGGAGAGATGGAATATATTTTTGAATGCATGAAATATGACATTATTATCGCTGAAGTTTTATCGTTAGTGGAAGTATATTTTGGGAAAAATAATGCATGAGAATGTTAAATAGCAAAAGAGATGGAAAAGAACATTTGTCGTTAACAGTTTATAATTTTAAAACCCTTCATATTTGGGAGTATTTCAAAATAGATTGTAAAGAAAACCTATGATAGAAGGGCAAATGGGTTAGATATTCCTTTTTCCAACCAATCAGATGTTCCCACTTAGAAATTTTAAATCTTACAAGGCTAAATGAATGACATGAGGTTAGTTATAATTTTACTTTTTTTCTTAATTAACTGGAATTTTTTCTATTGTTTGCCCCAGTATCACTGACTAGCTCAGTATCCAAAACAACAATTGCAAAACCTGAGTTTCTTCCATGATACCAAAGAGTGTACCAGCACTCATAATAAGTTTCAGAATATATTAATTTTAATTCACTGTAATTTTATTTAAAAAGTGTGCCATGTAATCTTTTATGGAGAAAATAGAGAACACAACAAAACCAAAAGCAATTTTTAAAAGCCTGTTTTAATTCCAAAATATTCAGAGTTACTACTCAAATTGTAATTAAGAAGGAATACTTATTAACTGTTTCTGGACACTGATAGATAATTATGGAGAGGAGAAAATGACAAACTTTTATTTAAAAGAAAGATTTTGACAGATAAATTATAAGCCTACAAAAGAACGTTGTAGAGCAAAGGCCCACAGGCTCAGGTGGATTCAAAGCTCCTAGACCACATAGATAGCTGAATGCTGATTACATTTAGTGTCTATTTTTTTCTTTTTGAATCAGTTAACTATTACCACATAACAAACCAAACCATAAATAAATGACAGGAAATAATAAACATTTATGTGGATCATGATATTGTGGATTAAATAATTTGGCTGGACTCAGCTGGGTGGTTCTTCTGGTCTAAGCTAGGCTCACTTAACACATCTGATAGGACGATGTGAGTGACTGGGTCATGTGTCTCTCATCTTACAATAGGTTAGTCCAGGTAAGTTCTCTTGGCAAAGGCAGAAGAGTAAGAGAAAGAGCAGATGCATGTAAGACCTCTGGAGGGCTAGGTTCAGAACTGGCATAATACCAGTTCTATCGCATACTAATGACCAATAGAAAATACAAGGCCATCCCAGGTTCAAAGGACCCCTGCCTCTTGATGAATGCATACATAGGAACCAGTGGAGATTTGGGGTCATTTTGGTGCTTGATTTTACCACATTCTTATAATCAGATCAAAGATTTAAACAAGGGGAAAAAATGGAGGAAGGTATATGCCTATAAAAGAGTCCCTGAGTGGCACAGTTAATTGCTCGACTACTAGCCAAGAGGTTGGTTGTTCGAGGTGCCTCAGAAGACAGACCTGGTGATCTGCTTCCAAAAGGTCACATCCTTGAAGGCTACGGAGCAGTTCTACTCTGCACACACGGGGTTGCCATGAGTCAGAATCAACTCTACTGCAACTAACAACAGCATAAGCCTATAAAGCAAAATTTAGCAAAAATTTAACTTCTATTATCACAGGATTATAAGGTCCAACTTATAAGATGCAGGAGGTTCCAAAGGTCAGAAAAATAGATTAAGGCCACTAAAGATAATTGGTGACAAAAATCACATCCTTTTCATCTGAGTAAAAACAAATAATTGGGAAAGATGAGAAGTGATGTCTAAACATGTAATGAAGAGTTTATGTACTTAAATAGTGAGATAATATGGTGAAAGTGACATATTTCAGTATGCTTGATTAACGGGCTAACACTGAAAGTAAATAGCACATGAAGACTGGAAAGAGAAATCCCACTTCTGTTACTTCTTGTCAAAAAAAAAAAAAAAAAAAACTATGATGTACAATACCAGAGAAAGATGAGGAGAGGGACAACGGTTCTTCTGTTCTTTTTCTATCTTTCTCGTCTTCATTTGTTTGCACATGTAGTATTTTGTAAAGACAATTTTATTTACTAATTTTTACATGTTTCAAAAAAAGTATTTAGGCATCACAAAAAAAATACATAGACAAAAAAATCTCAATATACAAAATAAAAATTTACAACCACAACAAAAAACACAGAAATTATTTTTTACTATATAAATATTGTTTTATTACCTTTAAGATAAAATGAAATTCCTCATCTAGAGTCCAAAATTATAGGTGTAACCCTAAAAATGTAGCAGAAGAAAGGAGAAAGAAATGACAAATTATCATTTGGTTGCCCTTCAGATCCCCTGTGACAATATGCCTCCATTGCTGGTTGATTGTTATAAGCTTTTGAGGTTCTGGATTTCTTTTTCAATAAACTATAACATCTGATTTTCAAAGGAAATATAAAACAATTCATGAAGCATTTCTCACCTGTAAAGGTCATGGTAACTACCAAGTAAGTTCTTTCCTTTTCATAAGGAGTTGGAATAAGTGCATAATGCCCTCAGAGTAGAATGTCAAATCCAGTATTGTACACAAGCAAAAAGAAAATGTTAAAACCCAGAAATTTGGTCCTCTGTTCTTAAACAGAAAATGTTTTGAATTATGAATCCTGATGAATAGCCAGCAAATTTCCATCTTATAAATTCTATGATGTCTTACAATTTGATAACTTTTAATAAACAACGAAGTATATTTCACAAAAATCTAGAAAACATGGAAAAATAATGTAATATAATGCCAGGGATACTTTGAATTTCAGAGAAGATATATTCCTCATTATTTTTATTTTTATTTTCACAATCCAAGAGGGAAAAGCATTGATTACTTTGGTTGAAATTAACTTTTTAGAAATGAGGCATACAACAACAATCTTCAGAAAATAACACCTTTCATGCGGGAATGATTCAATATTAGGAGTGTTGATAATAAAAACCTGATTCGACTTCTGGCAAAATGGAGCTCTAGGCAGAAGCACCACGCCGTTCCTCCACGGCAAAGATCTGAAAAACTAAGCCAAACAGAGAAAACAACTATCCTGAAACCCTAAAACATCAAAAAAAGAAATAAAGAACTCAGCCAAGCACCAAATGGAGTGAGAAAACTGACAGAGAACAGAGAGCGAGGAGAGATTCATGCAGAGGTCCCCTACCAGCTAACCCAGCATGGATCTGCCATCTTGGACTCCGATCCGAGACCAGCAAACAGGGGGTATGAGAAAGCAGCTTCACAGAGCTTCCAGTGGGAGACAAAACAACTGGTAATTTGCGATATATGCTTTCCCACCCCCCACCCTTCTTCACCCCCACTCAGCCTCCTCTGCTTCCCGCAGCCACAATCTCTTGTCTGGGAAACACCGGCTGCTTGGATTCCACACACCCGAACGGGCCAGCTCACTGAGTGCCATTGTTGGCTGCTGGTGATGCTTTTTTCCACTTCTTTTGATTTCTTCCTTACCTCTCACCACCTCCCCCTGCTTTTGCTCAAACACCTGGCTCCGTGCACCATCTTTGCTTCTTCCTGAGGGGCTGTGGAGCTCCATTCGAGTGGGGAGCTGCTTCCCGGTCTGGGCTGCCACGTTGGTGGGATCCTGGGGCTTTTGTTTGTTTGTTTGTTTTAAAATGTTTGTTTTCTTTTCCTTTTCTTGAGTTGGGAGACCTTTCCGGCCAGGTGGTGCTGCATGGCAAGGAGACTACCCCTCGGCTTGCACACATGTGCAGAGGATTCCTGAGGGCATTTCTTTCTTCGTGGTTTTTTTTTTTATTTTCTGTTTTTTTGGGGACTTTTCTTGTTCTTTTTTTTTTTTTTTTTAATTTGTTTTGTTTTCTTTTCCCTCTTTTTCCATTTTTGTCTTTCTTCATTACTCAGTTTCTCATCTCTCTATATCTTCCTTCTCTTTCTGTTCCCTGAATACCTGGCATTGTATACCTTTATGCCTTCTAGACAGGCAGTACTGCAACACCTGAGAGCGAATTCTGCAGACCTCATAGCTGCACTGGTGGGATCCCTGGGAACTTTGCTATTCTTTAACTTTCTGATTTTTATTTATTCATACTTTTCTTCCTCTTCTTCTTTCAGTTTTTCTCCATTTCATAGTCTCTCATCTCTCCAGTCCAACAACAAGCTACCCTAGCATTCTTTTTTGTTTGTCTGTAGGTTTTTGGCTCCTGTTCCTCTCTCCTCTCTCCCATATTCATCTTAGCTCCACACATAGCAATCTCCCTGCTACATCCTGCCTACCTGCACCGTGCGCTTGACATCACACCACCAAGCAGCACAGGCACAGCCTACTGGAACCTGCCCTGCACTAACTACCGACCCTTCCTGGTGGCTGTAGTAAGTGTCACAAACAATCCATCCCAGTAACTCCTCTTCAGCTAGACCTGCCCTGCCATAACATATATCAGTGACTGACCCTGCCAATTGGAGAAGGAGGCGAAAAGTATATTGCCTACAGATGAGCAAACAACAAAGAATACACAGCCCACCTGCTCAGACATAGGCAAATTTTTTTAGAAAAAAGGACGAAACAAACAAATCTATACTCAATAAATGAGAAAAATAAATACAGAATGCCCCGAAGACAGCAGAAAATATCAAAACATTTACAAAAACAGGACAGGATGGTTCCAGTAGGCATCCAAAATAAAACACCAGATGACTTTCCAGTGGAAGCAAATGCACTAGAACTACCTGATAGGGAATTCAAATCTCTAATAACTCAAAATTCTCCAAGAGCTGAGGCAAAAAGCTGACAAAAATGAGGAAAAAAGAGACAAACTCATGGAAAATACGGACAAAAAATTGGAAAACTTCAGGAAAATAATGCAGGAACAAAATGCCAAAATAAATTCACAACTAAAATTATACAAAGACAAAAATTAGGAACCCAAAAGATAAACAACAAGATTTCAGAAATGGACGGTGTCATAGAAGGGTTGAGAAGCAGATTTGAAACAGTGGAAGAAGAATCAGTAGAATTGAAGACAAACACTTGGATACAACTCTGTTTGAGGAAAACTCAGAAAATGGAACAAAGACAAATGAAGAGACACTGAGGGTTATGTGGGATAAAATCAAAAGCAAAACTTTTCGAGTGATTGGAATTCCAGAACAGGGGAGAAAACAGAAAACACAGAGAGGATCGTTGAAGAACTAATGACAGAAAACTTCCCCAATATCATGAAAGATGAAAAGCTGGCCATGCAGAAGCTCAATGAACTCCATATAGGAGAGACCCCAAAAGAAAATCAAGAAGGCCATAATCACACTCACCAAAACCAAAGACAAACAAAGAATCCTGAGAGCATCTCGTGAAAAACAAGAAGTCACATACAGAGGAGAAACAATAAGACTAAGCTCTCAGATTATTCGGCAGAAACCATGCAGGCAACAAGGCAATGGGATGACATATATAAAATCTTGAAAGAAAAAAATTGCAAGCCAAGAATAATAGATCCTACAAAAATCTTGTTCAAAATTGATGGTAAAATTTGGACATTTCCAGATAATCAGAAATTATGGGAATATGTAAAAGTCAAACCAAACTTAGAAGAATTATTAAAGGGGGTTCTTTGATCTGAGGACAAACAACTTCATCTCACAGGCAGAATCTAGGATGCAGGATTGTACCATCCAGATACCAATCTAGGAAAGGACCTCTTGAGGACTATCCAAAACCAAAAGAAATACAAAAGGACATCAGAGCAGTTAATCAGTAAATGACAACAACATCAAAACAATAAAAGAGGGAATAAACAGCATATGTATAGAACCTTCTAATGGAGAAGAAGGCAAGCGATACCGAGTAATGGTAGACTGCTTCAAACATAGAAAGATAAGGGTAAAATTCATGGTAACCACACAGAAAGTTAACAAACATACTCATAAGAAAAAAGAGGAAAAACATAAAGTCTCAGCAAAAACAAAACCTACAAAAACAAAAGACATGAAAAAAAATCCACAAACAAAAGTAACTCAGCACAAGACAGTAAGAAGAACAAAGAAAACTTCAGCACCACAAAAAAAGCACTACAAAATGACAGCAACAAACCCACATCTATCAATAATTACACTGAATGTAAATGGACTCAATGCACCCATAAAGAGATGGACAGTGACAGAATGGATAAGAAAACAGGATCCATCAGTATGCTGTCTACAGGAGACACACCTTAGAAACAAAGTTGAGAATTTATTAAAAGTCAAAGGTTGGAAAAAATATATCAAGCTAACAACTACCAAAAAAGAGCAGGAGTGTCAATTCTAATCTCAGATAAAATAGACTTTAAAACAAAATCTACCATAAAAGACAAAGAAGGACACTATATAATGACTAAGGGGATGATCCATCATGAAGACATAACTGTAATAAACATCTATGCACCCAATGACAGGGCTCCAAAATACATAAAACAAACTCTAACAACACTGAAAAGAGAAACTGACAGTCCACAATAATAGTAGGAGACTTCAACACACCACTCTCAGTAAAGGACAGAACAACTAAAAGAAACTCAGCAAAGATACAGAAGACCTAAAGGGCACAATCAGCCAACTTGACCTCATAGACATATACAGAACACTCCATCCAACTGCTACAAAGTACACATTCTTTTCCAATGCACATGGAACGTTCTCCAGAATAGACCACATCTTAGGCCACAGAGCCATCCTCAACAAGATCCAAAATGGTGAGATAATTCAAAGTATCTTCTCTGACCACAATGCAATCAAGGTAGAAATTAACAATAGAAAGAGCAAGGAAAAAAAATCTACTACATGGAAGCTGAATAATACCCTGCTTACACCTCACTGGGTAATAGAAGGAATCAAAAAATTCTTAGAATCAAATGGGAATGAAAACACATCATACCAAAACCTTTGGGACACAGCAAAGGCAGTTCTCAGAGGACAATTTATAGCAATAGATGCACATATCAAAAAAGAGGAAAGGGACAAAATCAAAATATTAACTACAGAACTCAAACAAATAGAAAGAGAACAGCAAAAAAAGCCCACAACCACTGGAAGAAAGGAAAGAGTAAAGATCAGAGCAGAAATAAATGAAATAGAGAATAGAAAAACAATAGAAAGAATCAACAAAACCAAAAGTTGGTTCTTTGAAAGAATCAACAAAATCAACAAACCACTGGCCAGACTGACAAAAGAAAACGAGGAGAGGACACAAATAACCCAACTAAGAAATGAAATGGGGGACATTACAACAGACCCAACTGAAATAAAAAGGATCATAACAGAGTATTATGAAAAACTATACTCCAACAAATTTGAAAACCTAGAGGAAATGGATAAATTTCTAGAAACACACGGCCTACCCAAACTACAACAAAGTGATGTTGAAAATCTGAACAGACCCATAACAAGAGAAGAGATTGAAAAGGTAAAAAAAAAATCCCAACCAAAAATAGCCCTGGCCCAGATGGCTTCACTGGAGAATTCTACAAAACATTTACAGAAGAGCTTATACCAGTAC
The DNA here is from genome assembly GCA_030035585.1 of Dugong dugon. Lineage (NCBI taxonomy): Eukaryota > Metazoa > Chordata > Mammalia > Sirenia > Dugongidae > Dugong > Dugong dugon. Next base: position 4,287,077 of record CM057472.1, read on the forward strand.
TACTCAAGCTATTTCAGACCATAGAAAAGGAAGCAACACTTCCAAATTCATTCTATGAAGCCAGCATAATGCTGATACCAAAACCAGGAAAGACGTCACAAAAAAAGAAAATTACAGACCTATATCTCTCATGAATATAGATGCAAAAATTCTCAACAAAATTCTAGCCAATAGAATTCAGCATCATATCAAAAAAATAATACCCCAAGACCAAGTAGGATTCATACCAGGTATGCAAGGATGGTTCAACATTAGAAAATCAATCAACGTAATCCACCACATAAATCAAAGGAAAGAAAAGAATCATACGATCATCTCAATTGACACAGAAAAGGCATTTGACAAAGTCCAACACCCATTCCTGATAAAAACTCTCAATAAAATCGGTATAGAAGGGAAATTTCTCAACATAACAAAGGGCATCTATACAAAACCAATGGCCAACATCATTCTTAATGGAGAGAGGCTGAAAAAGTTCCTCTTGAAAACAGGAACAAGACAAGGATGCCCTTTAACACCACTCCTATTTAACATTGTGCTGCAAGTTCTAGCTAGAGCAATAAGGCAAGAAAAAGAAATAAAGGGCATCCAAATTGGTAATGAACAAGTTAAACTGTCCCTGTTTGCAGATGATATGATACCATACATAGAAAACTCTGAAGACTCCATGAGAAATCTACTGGAACTAATAGATTCAGCAGAGTAGCAGGATACAAGATAAACATTCGAAAATCAGTTCGATTCCTACACACCAATAAGGAGAATGATGAAAAGGAAATCAGGAAAACAATACCATTTTCAATAGCCCCTAAAAAGATAAAATACTTAGGAATAAATCTGACCAGGGATGTAAAAGACCTATATAAAGAAAACTACAAAACACTACTGCATGAAACCCAAAGAGATCTACATAAATGGAAAAACATACCATGCTCATAGATAGGCAGACTCAACATTGTGAAAATGACAATTCTACCCAAAGCAATTTACAAATACAAGACAATCCCCATCCAAATACCAACAACATTCTTCAAAGAGATGGAAAAACTAATCATTCACTTTATATGGAAAGGGAAGAAGACCCAATAAGGAAAGCACTACTGAAGAAGAAGAATGAAGTTGGAGGACTCACACTACCTGACTTCAGAACCTACTATACAGCTATAGTAGTCAAAACAGCCTAGTACTGGTACAACAACAGATCCATTGACCAATGGAACTGAATGGAGAACACAGATGTAAATCCATCCACCTACAGTCACCTGATCTTCGACAAAGGCCCAATGTCCATCAAATGGGGAAAAGACAGTCTTTTTAACAAATGGTGCTGGCAAAACTGGATATTCATCTGCAAAAAAGTGAAACAGGACCCATACCTCACACCGTATACAAAAACTACTTCAAAATGGATCAAAGACCTGAATATAAAGCCTAAAACTATAAAGTTCATAGAAGAAAAAATAGGACCAACACTTCAGGCCTTAATACATGGCATTAACAGGATACAAACCATAACCATCAACGCACAAACCCCAAAAGATAAGCTCAATAACTGGGATCTTCTAAAAATCAAACACCTATGCTCTTTCAACGACTTCACCAAAAGAGTAAAAAGAGAAGCTACAGACTGGGAAAATATTTTTGGACAGTACAAGTCAGACAAAGGTCTAATCTCCACAATCTACAAGAAAATCCAACACCTCTACAACAAAAAGACAAATAATCCGATTAAAAAATGGGCAAAGGAAATGAACAGACGCTTCACCAAAGATGATATTCAAATGGCCAACAGACACATGAGGAAATGCTCGCGATCACTAGCCATTAGAGAAATGCAAATTAAAACCACAATGAGATACCATCTCACCCCGGCATTACTGGCACGAATCAAAAACACTGGAAATGACAAACGTTGCTGGGTGCTGCGCGGAGATCAGAACTCTTATGCACTGCTGGTGGGAATGCAAAATGATACAACCATTTTGGAAAATGATATGGCGCTTCCTCAGAAAGCTAGAAATAAACATATCATTCGATCCAGCAATCCCACTCCTAGGAATATATCCTAGAGAAAAAAGAGTAGTCACTCGAACAGACATATGCACAGCTATGTTCACGGCAGCATTGTTCACAATAGCAAAATGATGGAAAAAACCTAGATGCCCATCAACAGACGAATGGATAAACAAACTATGGTACATACACACAATGGAGTACTATGCAAGAGAAAGAACAACAATGAATGTCTGAAACATCTCATAACATGGATGAAACTGGAGGACATTTTGCTGAGTGAAATAAGTCAATCACAAAAGGACAAATATTGCATGAGACCTTTATTTTAAAAACCCATGAAAAAGTTCGCATACTAAAGGTAACATCTTTGTTGGTTACCAGGGATGGGAGGGGTGGGGAAGAAATACTAAATAGGCAATAGATCAGTGGTATCTTGGGTGAAGGGTGAGACAGTACATAATACAGGAGAAACTAGCACAACTTGTACAAGGAAAGGTCATGGAAGCCCCATAGACACATCCAAACTCCCTGAGGGACTGAATTGCTGCGAAGAGGGCTGTGGGGACCATGGTCTCGGGGAACATCTAGCTCAACTGGTATAACACAGCTTATAAAGACAATGTTCTACATTCTGCCTTGGTGAGTAGCATCTGGGGTCTTAAAAGCCTGTAAGCGGCCATCTAGGATACTCCACTGGTCTCATCCCTTCGGGAGCAAGGAAGAATGAAGAGAATAGGATACAAGGAAAAGATTAGTCTCAAGGACTAATGGACCACAGCTACCAAGGCCTCCACCAGACTGAGTCCAGTACAGCTAGATGGTGCCCGGCTACCACCACTGACTGCTCTGACCAGGATCACAACAGAGGGTTCTGGACAGAGCTAGAGAATGATGCAGAGCATAATTCTAACTCACAAAAAAAAGACCAGTTTTACTGGCCTAAAGGAGACTGGAGAAACCCCAAAAGTATGGCCCCCAGACACCCTTTTAGCTCAGTGGTGAAGTTATCGCCGAGGTTCACCATTCAGCCTGCGAATGGACAGACCCGTAAAACCAAATGGGACTAACGAGGTACAGTAGTCCAGTGACAAGGGCCAGAAGGCAGAAGGGGACAAGGAAGCTGGTGATAGGGAACCCAAGGTTGAGTAAGGATATTGTTGATGTGTTGTGAGATTGTTAACCATTGTCATAAGGCAACATTTGTAGTAACTGTTAAATGAGAAACTATTTTGTTCTGTAAGCCTTCATCTTAATTGAGAATAGCAGCACAACTGGAAGAGCGTAGTCAATGTCACTGAACCGTGCATGTAGAAATTTTTGAAATGGTGTACCTTTGGCTCTGTGTATTTTCACCAAAAAAAAAGGTTGAGAAGTTAGAGGGTTGACATGATGTCGGGTTGTTAACCAGTGTCATATAACAATATGTGTACTACTGTTTCATGAGAAACTCTTTGTTCTGTAAGCCTTCACCTGAAGTACAATAAAATAAATAAATAAATAAAAATAAAAATTAAAAACCTGGTTCACACTCATGAGTGAAGCATCCCACTAGTGTCTTTTCCTACTTTCAAAATAACCCACTAGGGTTTATGGATGGCAAAGACATAAATAAGAAACTTGCTCTCAGAGGCCTGGTGGGTTTGTCATGAAGCTTTTCTGTATAAATAAAAGAGACACCGAGAATGGAAATTACATTATTTTTAGTGCTGTGTTAAAGGGAAAGGTCAAGTTAACCCCTTAAGAATTCAACGAGCAGCATGATGTACTATGTGTCCAGCAAAGCAATTCCCGAATGGCCCTTATGGACATCTGGTATAAATCATCCATCTTTTTGCCCCATTAAAATCAGTGGCACCTCATTAAAACAGTTCAGCAGCTGAGCGCACACATCATTTGGTTTTCAAGGAGTTAACGGAAATAGCCACAGAGATCAGAAAGGTTTTTGTCTTCAAGTGTTCATAGTCACCAGACAAAGAAACTAATTGAAGCATTTCAAGAAGATCTACTTTCCCTGTCAAGGTGAGAGAGGTATAGCCATTTTTGAAATGAGATTTAGAGGAAAAAAATCATCTCTATCTCCTGCAACCCCCCATATTGCTAGCAATTACACCTTTTGGGGTCTGATAATTCTCTGGTCAGTAACAATGCTGTCATATGTACCTTAACCCTGACCTGAAAGAACCAGTGAGTTGCTAAAAGGATATTTCAACCAAACAAGATGAGTATTTTGAAGTGTTACATTATGATGACCCCAATCACTCAGCCTTCAAGACAGAGAAGCTTGGTGGCTTGAGAGCAAGGACCTGCATACTTTCTTTGACCAAACAGAGTGACTTAGGGGCACAGTTGGGTCAAATCACTCAGTGCTATGTTCCCTATCTTCCTCCATACTTCTTTCCATTCTCTTGCTAAGAATCTTTGAAAGCATGTCTATTCTGTCCTTAGGAAGGCAAGCATTTCATGTAACTAGATCAGTTTTTTGAAAACACCTTTAGTTGAATAGTAGAAAATAGTGGAAAATAGCTCCGGCTGAAATACAGTATATTGCATGCTACACACCACCACACTTTCATGTAAGTTTCAATGCACCGTATATTTTAGGAAGGTAGACACTATCTAATTCAGCTGTATGTAATCAGTTGATAATGTATGCCCATTGTCATCAAGTTGGTTCCGACTCATAGAACTGCCCCGTAGGGTTTCCAAGGCTGTAATCTTTATGGAAGCAGATTGCCACATCTTTCTCTCACAGAGCGGCTGATGGGTTTGAATTGCCCACCTTTCACTTGGCAGCTGAGTGCTTAACCACTGAATAACCAGGTCTTCTTGATAATGTATATAGTACCTTAAATATTTTCTTTATCTCCACTATGCTGCCTTAACGAGTTCAAAGTATTCTACCTTTAAAAAATTAGCCAGTATAGATAAGTCAATGATCATTTAAATCACATAAAACCATTTGTTCAACCAAAATAAACGTCCAACTTAGTGAATCCTGTAGCTTCTTGTAAACATGGCCATAATTCAAAATTCTTGCAGCTTAAAAAAACAAAAAACAAAAAAAACCTTATGCACACTAACCACAAAAGCTCTACCTTTTGTCTTTTTTGATGCAATATGATCTACACATCTCTATATGGGAGGTATCTTGCAGCTAGTGTTTTGTTTCTATTATGTTGACAAAATTCTAATAATAATGATACTTATATGAGTACAAGAACTCTCCGTCACATTTAGTACAAGTATAAATTGGAAAGTGCGTACATGTATCAACATCTTCAAAATGTGCAAACCCGTTGATTAACAATTTCACTTTTTGGAATTTTTCCTATTGAAAATATGTGAGAATATATGCCAAGCTCATCTACAAGGGTGTTCATCACAACATCATTTATAATAGTGAAAATA